>RXID01021984.1:2738762-3352602 GCA_005019695.1 Trichopus zeylanicus subsp. travancoricus | reverse complement strand
GGGGGGGGGGTGAGGGCCGGGAGCAGAATATATACTTAGGGCTTAGGGTTTCAGACGGTTCAGATCTGAGCCGTTGGATCGAGATCCGACGGTTCAGATCAAGTAAGGGCATTTTAGTTAAAATATTATTTTAATTTAAATGAATTAAATAATGTTAGTGCGGTCAAAATTTTGGTGTTTGGAAGATAATCTGGTCAGGACGGGGTCAGCCTAGCCCTGACCCCATTCCAAATGACCCCTAGGATACTTTGGACGTCTGAACCTTTGTGTTTTAGATGTCCGAATGCGACAGAGCATAGCTCAATGACTAGTTCTCTCACCAACTAGTATTTAAGGACTTGAAACTTATTATTTGATAAATTTAGCATATTCATGAGCAATCTATTGTTAGAGAATAAGTTCCTAATAGCCCACTAACTTTCAAGAGTTCTAAACTTTATACTGCAACTTTCACATCTTGAAAGTCCTTGTTCTCCCTTGAGTGATATTGTAAAGAAGCAAAATTATTCATTTTCATCTTCCTTCATTATTGTAAAATACTCCAAGGTTTTTTGGAGTGTGAGAGAGATAAGACTCTGGATTGGAGTGGTCGCTTCACTTGGTTGGAAGGTTTGATGGAACCAATTTTAATGCTTGAAAAATCTTGGTAAGGGGGACTAATTGGTGAGAAATTAGTATCATTATTATTGTTGATATATGATGCGAAAATTACATCACATTTCCATGGTATGAATGACTCTATTTGTATATTATAAGCCATGGTATGCATAACTCTAGTTGTTATTGCTTCAAAATTCAAAATTTTCTTGAACCAACTAAATTAAGTATTTTATACTTGTATTGATTTATCATCATCAAAAAGAATGTGATTATTATACTTTATAATTTTGATAATGAATAAACTTTGTATTTGATCACTTTCTTGAGCATTGTGTAGGTAGAAATCAAGCCAAGTACAAAATGAGGATCAATCCTATTTAGAAGCCTCAAGAACGGATGAAGATGAAGATATTATTGAAGATGAGGCATGAGGTAGATCAATGGATGGAACTTAAATAAATAAAGCTCGCTTGAAGAAGGATCAAGAGATGACTCACTAGATTTAACATTTTATTTTGTTGAGTTGAAGATTTATTAATTGAATTCTTGATTTAGAAATTTGGCTAACACTTAACCTACCTTATAATGCCTTCACCAGCTCATTGTTTCTCCAAGGTTAGCTTGAGAAAAGGTCAAATATGAAAACTGAAGATTTGGAAGCTGTAACTTCTACAATTTTATATTTAGAGTACAAATGTCCAGTGCATTGATCAGATGTCCAAAATTGTGTTGTTTGGACACTCGACCCTTATAACTGGATATTCGAACCTGTGATGTCAGCTTCAATGGCTAATTAAATTTGATCGTTAAGAGGCTTCAGATGCTTGAACCTTCATTGTTTGGATGTTCGAACGTGGTAGAATATAGCTCAATGGCTAGTGCTCTCACCAACTAGTATTTAAGAGCTTAGAACTTATTCTTTGATAACTTTTGCACATTCTTGATCAATCTTATCTTAGAGAATAAGTTTCCAATAGCCCACTAGCCTCTAAGAGTTCTAAGATTTGTACTTCAATTTTCACATCTTTAAAGCCCTTGTTCTCCCTCGAGTGATCTTGTACAGAGGAAAAATCGTTCATTTTCATGTTCCTTCATCATTATAAAACACTCCAAGGTTATTCAGAATGTGAGAGATATAAGACTACAGATTAGTGTGGTCACTTCACTCGATTGGAAGCAAAGGAGTATGGACGTGGCTTCATCCAAAGGAAGCGACACTCACAGTTAGTGAGTTGGTGTAAAGGCTTGGCTTCGCCTTAAGAAGTGACTACTTTAGTGGAGAGTCCATGTCCTCAAGAATAAGGCAAGGGTTATACAGTAGGCTCAGTTGGTTGCTGAATTGCATAAAAATTATGGTGTCATTCTTCCCTTTCTCTATTTATATTATAGCATTCATGATTGATTTACTACTTGTGGACTTATGATTTTTGTAATTGGGTTGTGAATTAGTTTTGATTGTAAAAAGCTATCATTTTTCTCATTAAACCTAATTCACCCCCTCTTAAGTTGTCATATTTGCCTTTACACTTTCTTATTTTAGCCCGCCTTGGCTTCATTCCATCCATATTGTGCCATGTTCCACTTGTATTATTGCCATGGCAGGGTGCATGGTCATAACATCAATCACAAGGCAGACAAGGCTTGATCTTGGTTGTTAGTCAATAACTATTATAGTAAGGATGCACATTCTTGGTGCTAATCTCAAGGTGGGCTAGTTTGGATCTTGCCTATTGGTTCTCCTTTATAAATGTGGAGTTGGAGAGAAAACATCTCCTCTTCTTTATGCCTTGTTACTTTCAAAATCAAATCAATTTTGACTTATTGCTTCTTCTTCCATCTTCCTTGCTATTGGCTTGCTACTTTTTGCCTTTTCTTCTAGTCTTCTACCTTGTGCCATCCTCAGAATGTCAAGTAAGTTTTTCTCTTTTTTTCTTATGATGTTTCTACTAAGATTCCACCTTCGTCTCTAGGGTTTTCCATATATATGGCTCCTATGATGTGTTCCTCTTTCTTTTCTCCCTTTTTATCTGAAGTCAAGCCTGGGCTTCCCTTAGTAGGATTAGGGCCACATTTTTTCCTTCTTCTAATAGTTGCCTTCCTATTGCTAAGTTCATTGGACAATGTTTCTGGTGGGAGCTTGGGCTCAACTTCTTTAGGGTATGATAAGGGAATCACCCTATCCCCTCGGCTGAGATTCATGATCAAAATTCAAACAATAGTCATAGCGGGTCATCTTAGCCCCAACCAGGAGTTTAAACCTCCTCGGGAGTGGTCCCATGTGTGTTGCCCTCCCTCTGATGTTCATATTTGGTTGACTCAGTAAACAAAGTTTGAGATGCAAACTAATCACCTCACCTCCAAGTTTGGCTTCCTATACCACCTTGAAATAGCTGATTTCTCTAAGCATCGAAGCTTGGTAGAGGCACCATAGGTTTTTTCCTTATGCTATGATGCTTTTTGGATCCAATTCAAAGTTGGACTTTGGTTTACTTTTCTTCCATTCCTCCAAAATATTCTCTGGGATTTTGAGCTACCTCTATTCTTGGTGACACCAAACATGATGGCAACAATATCTATTTTCTGGGTATACTCTGTGGCCATTGGGGTAACCCCCTTAGTGAATTTATTTAAGGTGGTCTACAAACTGTGTGAGATTGAAGACTATGATAGATATTGGTGTGTGTCCCCTCACATGGGTAAGAGGTTATATTTTGGAAGCCCTTCTTCCATTTACAATTGGAAAGAACATTGTGTAAGGATCTTTGGTTTTGACAACGTAGGGCTACCTCTTAGGGACAAAGTGCTTTCAAATTGTGGCAAGTTTCCTAGACTCTTTGAGCATGAGGCTGAAATTTTGGAGGTCCTCAACTCCATACCAAGAGGTTGAGACCGCTCAATGCTCTTCTCTATGGCTAATGAGGGCGATGGGGAAGGGGAATGCTACAATCCCCACTTTGAATGCTTTTGTAGGATTGAAATTGACCACTTGGGATAGTGAAGGCTCTAGGGAGTAATCTTAGAATAACAAATAAAAAAAATGGTAGTTTAAGTGAGTAATCAGGAGTTGTGGGAACATGACCTTTAATAAGCGCAAATCCCTATTGTTAATTAGCCTGGAAACTGTCAAAAATCCCCTAAAGTGAGAAACCTAACTAATAAAAATAGAGACACGAAAAAAAGGAAAGCATAATTTGATTGACTTAAAGAAAAGGATACATAGCTTAAGGGCATACCCTCACTTTATAATTTAAAAAATTTAAATTCATAAATGACATGAAATAAGAAAGGGAATGGGAAGAGCTTGATAGATGTTGATGATTTGATTTAATGGTGTTGTTTAGAAGGACATGGATGGAGATGGAAAAGGGTTGAAGTTTACCTAATAGCTTGGAGCATCAATGATTAACTCCTTTTGATAGCATTACTGATAGCTTATTAGGTCCAATTTGAAGTATAGCCAATAGCTTTGGGTGTTGGCATTTAACTTCTTTTGATAGCATTGTTAATGACTAGTTAGGTTTACCTTGCAGTATGACTGATAGCTTAGGGCATTGGCCATTAACCTATAATTGCATTACTTGTGGCTCATCAAGTTTAGATCTTAAAGGGACCATCATCATCATCTTCTTGGGATTAGTTATCTTGAAGGGGGCATTATCATTGGTTCATGGAATTGGATGCATCATCAACTACTTCTTAAGAAGAACATCATTAATTATGTCTGAGGGTTGGATGTATCATCAATTACATCATGGGATTAACTAGCTTAAAGGACACATTATCAACTATTTTTGGAGGTTGACTAGCTTTAGGTGCACGTCATCAACTATTTATGGTTACTAGCTTGAGAGGCACATTATCAACTTCTTCTTGGGGTTGAGTAGTTAAAGGGTGCATCATCAACTACTTCTTGGGTTGACTACTTTCAAAGCGTGACCAATGGTTTTACATATATTATTGGTTGATTTTAATCGAACAAGATGTTTGGTTGACTAACTAAGCTAGTTCAAGCCTGTTTTAGTTTGGATCAAAATAATTAGTGGCTTTGGCCTGTATTGACCATTTCTGATTTGATAATCAACAATCTCTTAGGCATGTTGTTAAATAAGTTAGAAGTATTACCAATGGCTTTTGAGCATATGTTGGCTTAGCTCGAAGTGTAACTAACAACTTTAAGTGTGTTGTTAGTTGATTTCTTTTAAACAAGGCATTTGGCTAACTAACCAAGCAAGTTTTGACCTACCTTAGTTCGGTTTAGTATGAAGTTTAAACTTGATTTGGTTTAAGTCTGATTTGATTTAGTTAATATTCAGAACTTGATGTAGACTCAAGTTTGGTTTGATTCAATTCAGGTTAGACTCGACCTTGTGTTGGACTCTTATTAATTTTTTGACGGACTCTTAACAAATCTTTTATCCAAACCCTTGATAGATTCTTATCAGATCTTTAATAGCTCTTGGATTCGATTCTTGATAGATTCTTAGTAAATTCTTAATGAAACTTGGATCTAACTCTTGATAGGTTCTTAATGGTTTCTTAATGAAACTTAGATCTAACCCTTGATGGGTTCTTGATGGATCCTTAATGGATCTTAGATCTGACCCTGGTTGCATTCTTGATAGATCTTTAATGGATTTTAGATCTGACCTTGGTTGGATTCTTGATGGATCTTGAATTCGACCCTTGATGGGCTCTTATTGGATCCTTTATGGATGATGGATCCAACCCATAATTGGATCCTTTAACGATTTTGGATATAACTCTTGATGAATTCTTGATGAATCTTTAGTGAAATTTGGGTCTGACTCTTGATGGATTTTTATTGGATCCTAACTCAACTAGCTAATGGATTTGGGTTCAACCCATATTGGACTTGGTTTAAGTTTAAGTTGATTTAGATTCAACTTGATTTTGGTTCAAGCTCATCTTGGTTCTAATTTGAACTTGAGTTTGATTTGACCCAATTAGTATTCTATTTGAATTTGATTTAACCTAGTTATGGTTTGGTTTGAACATAATTTAATCCAATTAGAGGTTGGATTTGAGTTCAATATGATCAAGTGATTTTATTCAATTAATTTATGTAAAATCAATTTTGTATGAAAGTCCTAAAGTTGTCATGATAATATTATGATGAGCCCAAAGACTGATCTATAGATTGATTATGAGCTTGAACGCTGCCTTATGGATGTTCAATGAGCTCAAAAGCTGGCTTAATTTGGCAAATCGAAAGGCTAGTTTGATTCAATGAGCCAAAGGTAGGCTTGGTTTGTGAGCCCAAAGGGTAGCTTGATTTGTGAGTTTGAAGCTTGGCTTGAGTACGAGCTCGAGAGCTGGCCTATGTGCAAGTCCTAAGGCTAGCTTGAATGTGAGCCTAAAAGCTAGCCTAAGTACGAGCTCAAAGGCTATTTGAGTGTGAGCCTAAATGTTGGCCTAGGTGTGAGTTAGAAGTTTGGCTTGATTCACTAGCTCAAAGACTAGCTTAGTTGAGAGCCCAAAGATTGGTTTAAGTATGAGTGAGAAGGCTGGTTTGAGTATGAGCCCGAAGATTGGCTTGAATGCAAGCCTGACAGCTAACTTGGGTGCGAGCCTAAAAGCTAGAGTCAGTGCAAGCTCAAATACTTGCTTATGTGCGAACCTAAAGACTGACTTGATTTGTGAGGCTGAAGGTTAGTTTGAGTGTGAGGCTGAAGGCTGACTTAGGTTTGAGCCCAAAGGCTAGGTTAAGTGCGAGCCTAAAGATTAGCTTGAGTGTGAGTCCAAAGGCTGGCTTGAGTATGAGGCCAAGAGTTGGCTTCAATGCGAGCCAGAGAATTGGATTGAGTGTGAGCCCAAAGAGTGGCTCAGGTGACAGCCTGAAGACTAATTTGAGTGAGAGCTTAAAAGCTAGTTATTTTATGAGTTTGAAAGCTGACTTGGTTTGCAAGCTAGAAGGATAACCTTAGTATGAGCCTGAAGCCTAACTTAGGTGCCAGCCTGAAGGCTAGCTTAGAAGAGTAAGTTTAGAAATATGAGCACGAAGGTTGGTTTAAGTGTAAGCCCAAAGACTAGTTTGAGTGAGAGGTCAAGGGTTAGCTTAGGTATGAGCTCGATGACTGACTTAAGTGTGAGTCTAAGGTTGGCTTAAGTGTAAGCTCAAAAGCTAGTTTAAGTACAAGTATGAAGGCTAGCTTAAATGTGGGCACAAAAATTGACTTGGTTCATGAGGTCGAAGGTAGGCATGAAGATTAATGCATGTCAATTAAGGCCACTTCCTTTTTTCTATTTTTTGTTGGTCGGATTTTTTTTACAACAGCTTTTTCTTTTTTCTTTTGCAACTAGCTGAATTTCCCCCCCTTTTTTTTGCAAACTTTTTTTATTTTTTTTCTTTCTTTTTCACTCATCACCTTCCCCAAAATTATGCTTTTGTTCCCTTTATTCGACTGGGCCGTGATGGCTTGGAGCTTTTCCTTGTTGGATTCAGCTAGGATCAGTGGTGGAAGGCCACTAAGGCCGCCTGGAGGTGGAAATTATGGTGGAACATTGAGGTTGCAGGCATAGCAGGGCACAGGAGTAGGGCCAGACAGTGCAGATTGTTGGCTTTATGGTGTCTCGAATCCGGATTTTCCGGTTAGCCTTAATTATATTAGAAAATTATTTAATGGGCCTAATCCTTATCTAGATTTATCTTCTACTAGAAGTCTTAAATTAGTAGAAGTCTTATTTGAGTCAGTCTTCTACTTTGACTCAAACATCATTAGACCACATCTATAAATACACCATTGATGTAAGGGTTTCAAGAGAGAGAGAGAGAGATATATATATAGATCAATACTTTCAATACGTCTTGTGACGGTCAAACTACTTAGTCTTTTGTGAGAGTTGGTGATATTGGAGTTTCGTCTCCATCGTTGTAATCTTCTCTTTCTCTTCTCATCAATACAATATTCTCTGGATCGTCTTCCCAAAATATATCTCTTGTGTGCTATCTTTTCCTCTTTTCTATTCTTCCTCTATATCGTGAATTGTGGTGGACATCGATATTTTTCGCAACAAGTGGCATCAGAGCTTGGTTCAATATGTCTACTACGAAGTTTGATATAGAGAAATTCAATGGAAAGCAAGGATTTCCTATTTGGCAAGCAAGAGTTCGTGCAATTCTTACTCAACAAGGGTTGAGACACACATTGGAGGACGTCAAGCCTGAAGATGTCATCGAAAGTGTCTGGAAAAATCAGAAGGCTAGCGCACATAGTACAATCATCCTCAGTCTTACCGATGAGGTACTTTATCCGTTTCTTGATGAAACATCACCTTTAGAGTTATGGAAAAAGCTGGAAAAACAATATATGAGTAAGTCTATCTCAAATCGAGTTTATTTAAAGCAGAAGCTCTTCAATTTTCGAATGACAGAAGGTACGAATATAGTTGATCATCTTAATGCTTTCAATAAACTTGTCTCGCAATTGTTAAGCATTGATGTTAAAATTGAAGATGAAGACAAGGCAATTATTTTATTATCGTCCTTATCTCCTTCTCTTGAGAATCTTAAAACTACTCTCATGTATGGGAAGGATTTGAAATTTGATGATATTTCTGCTGCCCTTCTATCTAATGAATATTTGAAAAATATTGGAGGGGATGTGTCACACTCAGAAGCATTAATTGTTAGAGGTCATACCAAAGAAAGATCAAGGACAGGTCGTTCTAGATCCAAATCTAAAGAAATAAATTGCAGGTATTGTAAGAAGATGGGACATGCAATTAAAGATTGTTGGAAGCTCAAAGCAACGAAAGAAAGAGAATCTCAATTTAAAGAGCAAGCCAAAGAACAAGTGTCAGTTGTTGAAGAAAGTTCTGATGATAATTTGGGTAACGTTCTCTCTATTAGTTCTAATTTTGATCGTTACCATGATATTTGGATTCTTGATTCTGGTTGTTCTTACCACATGTGTTCTAATAAGGATTGGTTTGAAGACTACAAGTCCTATGATGGTGGTTTGGTTTTGATGGGTAATAACAATCCATGCAAAACTGTTGGAATTGGAACAATCAAAAGTAAGATATTTGAGAAGAAGGATAGAAACTCTTTACTGATTTAGACAGGTTCCTCCGTGATTTGAAAAAGAAGTGATCTCTTTGGGTTCTTTGGGATTCTGCTGGTTATAAGTATTCTGATGAAGGTGGAGTTTTTAAGGTTGGTAAAGCTCATTGATAGTGATGAAAGGGCCTAAAGCATGGAAATTTGTATGAGTAGTAGGAAAAATCGTTGCAGGTGGAGCAACAATTTCTCAGGCCTCTTCTTCTGATATGACCCACTTATGGCATATGCGTCTCGGTCATATGAGTGAGCAAGGTTTAAGTGAGCTCAACAAAAGAAAATTACCGAAAGGCCTCAACTCATGTAAATTGGATTTCTGCGAGCATTGCCTCTATGGTAAACAGTTCAAGGTAAAGTTGAACACCGGTATTCATTGCACTAAAGGCTTAATTGATTATATTCATTCTGATGTGTGGTGCTCTCCTATTCCATCAAAATCTGGTGCTCGTTATTTTGTCAGTTTTATTAATGACTTTTCCAGAAAAGTGTGGATTTATTTTTTGCATCACGGAGCTGAAGTGTTTTCTGTTTTCAAATGGTGGAAAACTTCAGTTGAAAAAAGAACTGGTAGAAAAATTAAATACCTCAAAAGTGATAATGGCGGAGAGTACAACTCAACAGAATTTCTCAAATTCTGTGAAGCTGAAGGCATCAAATGCCACTTTACCATCCCAGGAAAACCTCAACAAAATGGTGTGGCTGAAAGGATGAACAGAATCTTATTGGAGAAAGCATGTAGTATGCTCAGTATAGCTAATCTTGATAAAGATTTTTGGGCAGAAGCAATCAATACAGCATGCTTCATTGTGAATTGCTCTCCTCAAACAACCATTAATTGCAAGACTCCTGAAGAGGTATGGACTGGTCATCCTGCAAATTATTCTTCTTTAAAGATTTTTGGTTGCCCTGCTTATGTGCATGTTGTCAAGGATAAGTTAGATGCATGTTCCAAAAAGTGTATTTTCCTGGGTTATGCCAAAGGTATCAAAGGCTATCGTTTGTGGGATCCTACTATTTCAAATGTAATTATTGAGAAAGACATAGTATTTAATGAAAGTGTTATGCTAAAATCTCTCAAGAAAGATCCTAATGATATAATGCAAGTGGAGGTGGAGCATGTAGTTCCTTCAGAAGAAGATATTCAGGATATGCCCAACTCTCAAGAAAATTCTAAGAATCAAATTTCTGAAAAGTCTCCACTTTGAAGATCTCAAAGAAAAATAAAGCCACCTGAGAGGTATGGTTTTGAAGATATGGTAGCTTTTGCTTTAGTTACTGATAATGGTGATCCTTCTTCCTATAAAGAAGCAGTGTAGGATAAGAATTCTTCTCAGTGGCAAGCTGCTATGAATGAAGAGATAGATTCTCTTCAAAAGAACCATACTTGGGATCTGGTGAAATTACCAGAAGGTAAAAGAGCAATTGGTTGCAAGTGGGTATTTCGAAAGAAAGTGGATTTTTCTAAGATAGATGGTGTTAAATTCAAGGCTCGTTTAGTTGCAAAAGGGTATTCACAAAAGGAGGGTATTGACTTTAATGAAATTTTTTCTCCTGTGGTTAAACACACATCTATTCGTTTTCTACTTGCTTTAGTTGCTTTTCATAATCTTGAGTTAGAACAGCTTGATGTCAAAACTGCCTTTCTGCATGGAGAATTAGAAGAGCAAATTTTTATGCAACAGCCTGAAGGGTTCATCCAAGAAGGCAAGGAAAATTTTGTCTGCAAGTTGAACAAATCACTTTATGGTTTGAAACAGTCTCCAAGGCAATGGTATAAAAGGTTTTACAGTTTTATGCTAGGACAAGATTTCATTCACTGCAAACATGATTGCTGTGTTTATTTTAAGATGCATGCCAATAACTCGTTTATTATATTACTTCTTTATGTTGATGATATGCTTATCGCTACTCAAGACATATCTCTACTGAATGATTTAAAGTTTAAAATAAAAAAGGAATTTGAGATGAAAGATTTAGGTGCTGCAAGGAAGATTCTCGGTATGGAGATTGATCGAGATCAAAAGTATGGAAAATTATACCTCAAACAGAGCAAGTATCTCGAGAAGATTATTTCTCGTTTTCACATACAGAATTCAAAACCCGTCAGTACTCCTTTGGCATCTCACTTTAAGCTTTCAGCTCAACAATGTCCTTCTACAGATGAAGAGCATGCATACATGGAGAACATCCCATTTTCAAGTGTCGTTGGAAGTCTAATGTATGCTATGATATGCACAAGACCTGATATTGCACAAGCAGTCAGCGTTGTTAGTCGTTACATGACAAATCCAGGAAAAGAGCATTGGCTGGCCGTGAAATGGCTATTGAGATATATCAAAGGTACTCTTAATATTGGTTTATGTTTCGACAGGAACACAGTGCAAGAGGCCAAAATTATTGGCTATGTCGATTCAGACTATGCTGGAGACCTTGATCGATGCCGATCCCTCACTGGTTATCTTTTCACTCTTTGTGGAGGACCTATTAGTTGGAGGTGTACCTTACAGTCAATTGTAGCATTATCTACAACAGAGTCTGAGTATATGGCAGCTACAGAAGCCGTTAAAGAAGCTCTATGGCTAAAAAGTTTGGCAAGTGAAATTGATTTTTCTCAACATGTTCTTCCTATTTTTTACGACAGTCAGAGCGCCATACACCTTGCGAAGAACCAAATGTACCATGCCAGATCAAAGCATATAGATGTCCGATTTCATTTTATTCGGGACATTATTGAAGACGGCGAGATTTCTTTACAAAAGATTCATACTTCAAGAAATCCTGCAGATATGTTGACGAAGGTGATTCCAATTGATAAGTTCAAGCTCTGTTTGAACTTGATCAATATCCAAGGTCGTTGATCCTATCCCAAGAGGTAATGACAAAGACATCTATTGAAAATTCAAATTCAGAGAATAAGATGATTCGAGCCAAGGTGGAGATTGTTGGCTTTATGGTGTCTCGAATCCGGATTTTTTGGTTAGCCTTAATTATATTAGAAAATTATTTAATGGGCCTAATCCTTATCTAGATTTATCTTCTACTAGAAGTCTTAAATTAGTAGAAGTCTTATTTGAGTCAGTCTTCTACTTTGACTCAAACATCATTAGACCACATCTATAAATACACCATTGATGTAAGGGTTTCAAGAGAGAGAGAGATATATATATAGATCAATACTCTCAATACGTCTTGTGACGGTCAGGCTACTTAGTCTTTTGTGAGAGTTGGTGATATTGGAGTTTCGTCTCCATCGTTGTAATCTTCTCTTTCTCTTCTCATCAATACAATATTCTCTGGATCGTCTTCCCAAAATATATCTCTTGTGTGCTATCTTTTCCTCTTTTCTATTCTTCCTCTATATCGTGAATTGTGGTGGACATCGATATTTTCCGCAACAGGTTGATAGGAAGGCCAACTAGCTATAGGCAGCACAAAGGCGGAGGAAGGTGGCACGGGGCTTGGCGTGGTGTAGGCTAACGGAGCTTTAGCAAGGCGATGGTGGTAGTGCAGAGTGCGGGTAGCCAAGTTCGGGGAGTGATGGTTGGTGTGTGGGAGAACAGCAATCGAAGAGCTGTGGTTGGACAGCAGCCGGTGGGTCACTGACGAGACCCATCGGGAAGTGCAGTTCGGGCTTCATCGATGGAGAGGATGGGTCAATGTGTGAGGAGCTATTGTGAGTGATGGAGGCTACCTGGCGGCAGGAGTTCGAGGCTGATGATGAAACATGGGGCCGATAGTGAGTTGCAATGGAGCATACTAGTCGAGCATGAACTGATGGCCTAAGGAGCTGACACATCTATCCTCAATGAATTTGATGTTGGGTAGGTGGGGTTTTGATGGCTGGACATGTGCATGGTGAGGAGAAAGTGGCCAAGTGTAGGCATGTTGAGCGGGACAGCGGCCAAAGAAGGTGGCCGACTTGTAGTTGACGTGGTGGGCACATCATAGAAATGGCTCGAGCGATTGTTGTGTGGTGCAGTGAAGGCCGGAGGGATGGTGAAGAAGGAGTGTAGGATGAGGGATGGAGGAGTTGCTGGGACTACAACTACTTGGCATTGTGGAGCAATCAATGGTCCTATATCATGGAAGAGGAGAGAAGTGAAGAAACACAAAAAAACCAGGGAAGCAAACACCCAAGATAAGTTTTGATAACCTCTGTGATTTTTGAATTTTTCTTCTTGCCTCTTTTTAGCTTCTCCTCCCTCTGATGCTTCATCTCTTTTGCAGGAATCTAGAGCTTTATAGGCATTAAGAAGATTGAATCAATCTTTGTTTGAAACTTCAAGTTATGAATGTGGATAATGACTTTTGTTTGGTTTAAATTTGTGTGGATGGATCTAATTTATCGGATAAATTTATTTTGAGATTGGAT
Organism: Trichopus zeylanicus subsp. travancoricus; assembly: GCA_005019695.1. Lineage (NCBI taxonomy): Eukaryota > Viridiplantae > Streptophyta > Magnoliopsida > Dioscoreales > Dioscoreaceae > Trichopus > Trichopus zeylanicus. Next base: position 3,339,550 of record RXID01021984.1, on the reverse strand, counting down.
AAGATTGTAGATGAGAAAATTTAAAAAAGTATAATCACTTCTGGATATTAAATTTATAAGGGGACTATTTTAATTTTTTTCTAACAAATTTGAACTAAATCATAATTTTATAAATTTTAGTGGTCTTTTTGTAAAAAAACTTATTTATAAAGTTTTAAAACTTTTGGGGACCTTTTTGAATAAGATTTGGATTTATTTATAAATAATAACTTTTAAGGAACTTATTTTTGAAAAATTGAAATTCTAGGGATTTATTTGTGAATACAAAATTCTTAAGGGGTTTATTCACAAATCCTATATTTTTCATAGATTGATTTATAATTTTAGAACTGTTGTGGACTTTTTTATAAAAATACAATTTCTTGGGCCTATTTATAAGAAAAATATGGCCAAAGACTTTTTGTAAGAATTTATTTGATTAAGAGACCTATTTGTAAAGTTCTTATATTTTTCATTTTACCTAAATTTTGGATGAATTTTGGACCAAATTTTAGTCCAAATACCTAGCTCAATCTACCCACTTTAGCTTGTGCTTGAATTTCCTAGTAATTTAAGTCTGAATTGAGCTCAAGTTTTGTTCAATGTTTCTCGCAATTTAGATTCAGTTGAGACTCACACTTGAGCCATAATTTAGTGGCATTCAAGCTTCAATTTTAATTATAATTCAATCAAATTTGATTGTGACAAAAATCACCTCAAATATTGTTGACTAGGGTGAAGTCCTTTCCATTACCCTGATTCTAGAGCCTGTCTTAGAATTTGTTTTGGCTGTACTATCTTCTTCTACAGCTGAGGAGGGGCATGGTACACCTATTGAGGTGTTGTCCCTCTCTAGGGGTGGACGATAGTCTCAGATATCATGCATCCATTACAAATGCCCGCTGTGAGCTACTTCAGACTCTTGCCTAGTGAGTTCATCTCCTTAGAGATGAGCAATGACATTTTGAGAGTGAGGCAATTGTTGGGCTTCTTTCCTTCTTTTCTTTTTTCTTCTCTATTAATGTTCCCATTGGGCCACTACAGTTGCCGTAGTCATCAATGAGGCCCTCAGGCAATTGGGAGCTACCGCAGATTTTATTAAGAAGTCTCAGCTCATAATTGATGATAAAACTCAAAAGGTGACCTAGATCAAGTGGGGCTAACCAAGGTTATGGGCTTGCTCATGGCTGCCAAGAAGGAGGCCTACGATGTGAATCAATGGGCCGAGAAGACTAAGAAGGAGGCTAAGCTCCCCAAAGGTTTGGCTGTGGCCTTAAGACGTAAAGATCAAGAAGGCACAAGAGGCTTGTAACCAAGCACTGAGGGCTTAGGACTAGGCAGTGGACAGAATTGATGCAGCACGTAAGGAGGCTTTGGAAGAATTTAAGAGGTTGGATAAGTACAAGGACAAATTTTCCAATTAGAGTGCTAACAAGCTCTTTGATAGCTATTTATATTACCGATACTACATCCTTGATGGATCGAAGAGGTCTAAATTTGACCTTTTTGGGATTTGTTCCTTTAGTCCATTGACCATAAGTTATTAGAGAAGTGTTGCCCCATTATCAATATGTCATCAGTATCTTTCCTTAGTCCCCCTTCAACCCTCTTATCCTTGAGGATGGGTCTTCTAGGTCAGGGGGTGCCGCCTTTGCCTGAGTCTGGGAGGTTGGTCCTTTGGCTAGCTCAGTCTAACCTAATGAGGGTGCTTAAGCCTTCGAGGGGCTTGTATGATAGGCAACTTTTGTAATCCTCTGCTCCTTGAGCTTTTTGATGTAATGGGAGTCCCTCTTCCATCATTTCTTTGAATGAAAACTTTTGGTTCCTTCAATATGAGCATTTCATCTTGAATATAATTTGAAAGAAGAGGTTATAATCATACCCTTCGTCATTTGAGATGGCTCATTGGTCCGTTAGATTGGAGGACCATGCCTCGAGATTATGCTCGTGTCTCTGTCATCATTGTAGGGGTAATCCTCCTCACTAGGTTTAAGGCTTTCTTTATTTGGGATGGTTCATTAGGCTGTTTGATTGAAGGACTTTGCCTCAGAATGATATTCATGTCCCAACTATTATTGTGGAAGGTAATCCTCCCCACTGGATTCTAAGCTTGCAACATTTCAATGAAGAAAATGGATTTCTTTTGATGAAATCTCTCATTTCCTGCATTGTGATGGTTCCATCTTGAAATGTAATTGGAATGAGAATATTTCAATCATATCTCCCTTCATCTAGGATATCTCATTAGGCTATTAGCTTGGGGGACTTCATCCTAGAGTGATGCTCATGTCCTAGCCATATTGTGGGAAGTGATCTTTCCTTCCAGGTTTGGGTGTCACATCATTCCATTGAAAGAGAATGATTGCTCTCTACCTTCATCTTTGGCCATAGGTTTGTGCTCTTTTATGAGCTTTTGCTGGTATTGGCACCTAGGTGTTTTTTTTGGTCAAGCTTGAACTTGTAACTGAGCTTTGGGGTCAAGTGCAAAGCTTGTAACCACTCCTTAGTAAAGTGCGGAGCTTGTAACTAGGCTTTATTCCTTTGAAAACTTTAATCCCTCGATAATTTATTACTTTGCTTTGAATGTACTCAAGAGAAGGGTTCTAAATGTACCTTTTCTCGTGTGGTATGGCTTTTTGGGCCATTTTCACCTAAGAGCTTTTAGGATCAAGTGTGAGAGCTTGTAATTGATCCTTAGTCAAAAGTGGATCTCGTAACCATATCTTGCTCCTCGAACAAAAGCAAATCTTGTGACTAGGATTCAATGAAAATTTTCATTTCCTAGCAATTCACTGCTTTGATTCGAATGTAATCAAATTGAAGGTTATAGATGTATCTTTTCTTGTCGGGTATGACTCGTTAGGCTATTTTAGTTGGAAAGGCTTTGGGGGTCAAGAGTAAGACCTTGTAACTATTTTTTAGTGAAGAGTAGATCTTATAACCCTGTGTTGTTCCTTAGTCAAGAGATGACCTTGTAATTGATCCTTTGAAGAGTCAAGCATGGAGCTTGTAACAATACATTAGTCAAAAGTAGATCTTGTGACTAGTTCTTTCAGTGGTTAAGCATGAGAACTTGTAACCATTCTTTAGTCAAGAGCAAATCTTATAACTAGGCTTTTGGGGGTCAAACATGGAGGTTATAACCATACCTCAATCAAAAGTCGATCTTGTAACTAGACCTTTACGGGGTCAAGTATGAGAGCTTGTAAGAAAAACTTGGTCAGGAGTAGGTCTTGTTATCAGACCTTTAGGGGGGGGGGGGGGGGGGGGGGGGGGGGGGGGGGGGGGTGTGGTGTGGGGATCAAATATTCGGGGTCAAGTTGAGAGCTTGTAATCATACCTCAGCCAAGAGTAGATATTGTAACTAGACCTTTAGGGAGTCAAGCATGAGTGGTTATAACCATATCTCAATCAATACTAAATCTTGTAACCAGACCTTCAGAGGGTCAAGCATGAGAGTTTATAATTATACCTCAATCAAGAGAAAATCTTGTAATGAAGCTTTTTGTTGTGGTTTTTTTTTTGGGGGGGGGGGGGGGGGTGGGTGTCAAATATGAGAGCTTATAATCATACCTCAGTTAAGAGCAAATTTGTAATCAGAGCTTTAAGGGGTCAAGCTCAAGAGCTTGTAACTATACCTTAGTCAAGAGTGGATCATATAACTTGGCCATGGGGTTCAAGTGCAAAACTTATAACCATACCTTGGTCAATAGTAGATCTCGTAACTAGACCTTTAGGAGTTAAATGAGAGAGCTTGTAACTATACCTTGATCAAAAGTGGATCTTATAATCAAGTCTTTAAGGAAGAGGAGGGTAGGTGGGGTGTATTTTAAGTACAAGAGCTTGTAACTATACCTCAGACAAGAGTGAATCTTATAACCAAGTCTTCAAATGGTCAAGCCTGAGAACTTGTAATGTATCTCAGTAAAATGCGAATCTTGTAAGTAGGCCTTTGGGAGGTCAAGTGCAAGAATTTGTGATCATACATTAATCAAGAGCGGATCTTATAACCGTGACTTTGGGGGTCAAGAGTAAGAGCTTTTAATTATACCTTAGAAAAGAGCAAATCTTATAACTAGGCCTTCTAGGGGCTGTCTCCCTTTCTAGGTTGGTCTCACTCTCTAGCTTGAACAAATCTCACCAGGTGGCCTTCATGGATGTGGCATTTGATTTCAAACTTCATGTTTCAGCACTCCTCCTTGTTATGGCCATGGTCCTGGTGATACTTGTAGTATTTGGAAATATTAAGCTTTCCATTGATCATGGAGGACTGGAAGGCATTTTTGCAAGTAGTCTTGGATCTCAATCTGTGCCAATATCTCGATGCAAGCACAATTATGTAGAGAGCAACTTTGAAACTTAGCTTTGTGATTATGAAGCTTGACCCTTTGCAACTTGGTCTCATTTATTTTTAATATATAAGAAATATAAATTGAAAAATATATCATTTGAGATATAATATATTACGTACATTTAATTATTTAGTTGTGATGATTTAGTTAATATAGTTTCTTATATTTAAATATTATCATTTTCAATTTATTATTCTAATATTAATTTTTTAAAAAATTATTTTAATACTATTTGTTGAAAATTATTTTTAAAAATCAAATTTGAGCTGAGATTGGATTGGCTCAAGCTCAAGTCGAGCTCAAGCCGATGGGCTCAAGTTAGGGTTGACTTGGCTTAGCTCGCCTCGTTTACATTGATATCTAGTATGCAACTTATCTTCCTAAGATTGCAAGCATCTTCATTGACTATTTCTATTCGTGAGCTATAATGAGTTGCCATTGAGAGAGTTTTTGATGAAATTGGCATTTTCTGTTTTTGAAATTTAATTTCTTTATCTTTGGTTTCGTAATTATTAAATTTTTTTTATGTGAATGTAGTATTGAAAGCTTTGTTTTCTTACTATTGAAAATAATAGATGCTGTTGCATTTGTCCAGTTTCAATTCAGAGTCTATGAGCCTTTTACTGTCCTCTCTAGCTGATATCAATCTACACAAAAGATAAAATATTACTTGTTTGATTTCAATGGGCGAAGAATGTTTTGACACTCAAATCAGTATATCATTTTTTCTTAGTCCTTTTCACTCTCTAAGGGAGGTAGGGTTTTTTATAGGAAGAGTGAAATGCAAAAATTGATCTTGCAGTGGAAGAAAGGGGATCAAGGTCCAAACTCCTCACCTCGAGTCTTCAGCCCTGTTATATAGGGCGCTCTAGATAACTTGACATGATCTCATCAGATAACTCTATCATGATTAGTGTTCATATTAGTCATGGGTATTTTGGAAATTTTTTTTGGTATTCCTATCATGATCCGGTAGATTTTATCATGTAATAGGAGATGGAGCAAGAGTTGAAACAAGAGTTAGTGGCGCACATGGCATAAGTGGCACAAATGGCATAGGTGGCATAGATATTGTCTCCTAGGGCATCGCTAGGACTGTCCCTCATAGGAATAGGAGTGTATAGAATGTACAAACAGTTTATCGTATGTGTGTCATTGGCATATCATGGGTGAGCTATGGGACTCGTCTTTTAACAATCAAGATATAAAGTCCATTTCTTGGTGACCGAGTTATGGAGCTCATCTTTTAGGGGCTGAGCTGTAGAGCTCATCATTTGGTGGTCGAGGTGTAGAACTTGTCTTCTAGGGGCTGAGCTATAGAGTTTATTCTCTAGCGGCCAAGCTGTAGAGCTCATCCTTTGGGGGTTGAGTTATAGAGCTCGTTCTCTAGTGACCGAGTTATAGAGTTCATCTTCTGAGGTCCAAGCTGTGGGGCTCAGCTCTTGAAGTTTGGGTTGTAGGACTTCAGCCCTTTAGAACTTGGTCAAGCCTTGGCATAGTAGTGAGACTGATGGCTTTGATTTCAGCTCCATCTTCTTTCCGATTTATCATGGGATTCGAAATTATTTTAATGTTGCTCATTTCCGCATCAGATGTAGACTTTCATATAATTAGATTTTGGGATTTTATTCTAGTTTTACTATATCAATTGAAGTACACAGTTTAGTTTTAGTTAGAGCTGATTTCTCAATTATCATATGTTTATCATTCTCCTTAAGTCATTATTAGCTTTAGAATGGTTTTGTGTTTTGGGATGGTTATGTTTACACATTCAAGCATTCACTATTATATTTAGGCGATTATTGCTCAATAATCAATCAAACTTCGATTATTGTCATTGTGGGATTGAGTTTTATGTGGTTTTATGAATTACATTCATATCTTTTCAGTGGTAGGATTAGCATGGATAATCAGATATATTATACGCATAAGATCTGTGGTTTAATGAGCAAATTAAGGTCTAGCATGCACAAAACCATTAGCCTATAATTGACCCCAATCCTTTTGCAAAGTGGTTGGACATTGGAGTCATGCCCAATGACAAAACTTTGCTAGATAAGTTTCTAGGTACCTATGATGATGAGAGCAATAGATTTGCATTAGCTGGTTAGATGATGTTAGCTTTAAGAATAGGATGATGACTGAGAATTACAATTGAATGAGGAAAGAAGTATGTATAAGTTGGTGAAATGTAAGAGTCGTGAGAAGGATTTTATAAGGTGTTTGATGGTGTATCTCATCAGTTTCGTATTTTTTCTGAATAATAGCATGTATGTTAGCCACTAGATCTTCAAGTATATAAAGGATTTTAGGGTGCTTTCACTATTTTCATATGCAAGACCTACCTCTTGTCTAGGGTGTAAATAAGTTAAGTCGAGTTAGGTTCAGCTCGGCTCACTTTGGCTCTCCCAATTGGCTATGCTCACGAGCTTTAAGGAGCCAAACTCTAGCTCTTCTTAGCTCAAATCTAAATTTTAAAAATTAATTTTATTTAATTTATATTAAAATATTTTTTAAAAATTTAATAGTAAAATGATGAATTAAGATGATAATATCTAAATATAAAAAAATTATATTAACTATAATATCACATATTCTCAAGTTGGAATCGAGCGAGCCAGGTCAAGCTCAAGCTTAGATGAGCCAAACTTATGAGCTTATGTCGAGTTTTCTAACAAGCCAAATTTGAGTTGCTTATAAGCTGTGAGCCAAATTTACACACCTACTCTTCTAACATATCAAATAGGTTGCAAAAATCAGAGGAAGATCCACATAGTAGGTTACCTAAAGGGAATATCACCCTTATTTTTTGTTTGTTTAATGAGATAAGCCACATGTACTAAAATTTTACTTTTGATATAATTTCAAGAATTGTTGGCTATGGAGGATATAAGAAGAGCATGCATACTATAGTGGAGAGGAAGATAATGCAGCTTAGGCTACACAACGTATTGCATCCTGTGATTTTTTAGAGTGAATTCAAATGTTTGCTTATATTAATCATACACTAAGTCAATTTTATAAATAGTTCTACATAAATTGAATAGAAGGTTGCCACAAAATGGGAGAAATGGTTGCTTGGTCCTATTCATCTGAGTTATTCTATTGTAGTCCCACCAATTATATACATGATGTGTCAAAAAATAATGTTGAACCAAAGTTTAGTCCTAAATTGGAAGGAGGATAAATTTGATAATATTTTGAAGGGCTAATCCCAAAGTTCGGTGGCCCCATAGCCCAACTCTCAGAAGATGAGTTCAATGGCTCAATCACCAAAGGACGAGCTTCATGGCCTACTTGTTAGAAGATGGGCTTCACAGCTCGGCCACCAAAAGATGAGCTTCATAGCTCGATTACTAGAAGATCAATTTCGCAGTCTAGTTTTCGAAAAATGAGCTTCATAGCTTGTCTCCCCGAAGGTAAGCTTTGCAATATGGCCATTGAGAGACAGAATCCATAGCTCGTCTATGGTATACCTATAATATTAATAAACTATTAGTAAATTTTGTATGATCTGTCCCTATTAGAGATAACCTCAATGGCGCCCCTAGAAGATAGATACCTACACTGCCACACCATTTGCACCACCTACGCCATTGCACTTCCTACAACACCAACTCCTTGCATCACTTAAGCCAACTGCTACACCTACTCTATGTCCCACTACATGACAAAATCCTACCATATCGCGGTATATAATGTAAAGCAATTTTCCAAAATGCCCCCAACTAAGTCACACACTAACTATAGTAGAGTTACTCATAGGGGCCTAGTCAAACCACCCAGAGCGTCCCAATATAATGGATCTTAAAGTATCTAGCTAAAGGATTCTGATTTCCTCCTCATTCCTCTCAAAGTTCAATTCTTGCATATTATTCCATAAGAAGCCCTAGCTCCCCTGACACTGAAAGGGATCAAGTAATAATGACCTACTAACTTGAGTGTCAGAGTGTCCTCCCCCATTCATAATTAAGTAGCAATATTTTTCTTTATATATAGGTTCAAATCAGCTAAAGAGGATTGAAAAGAACTCGTAGACTCTAACCCAAAATTGCATGATGTAACATTTGTATTTTCATTAAGATCTACCAAAAGATCCCTCTCCGGGTTGTTAATGATAACAATATTGCCATGACAACAATTTCTCAGAAAGTAGGTAGTAGTTGGCACCTTATAGTAGATGGCATCATAGCAATTCTCCTCAGGAGATGACCTAGATCCTTATCCCCAAGTGGCGAGAGCCTCTCTATAGCCAGGTCCTAGCTGGCCAAAACTAAAGCTGGGGGGATGTAATAAAGAACCGGTCACTAGAGGTGAGTTCACTTAGATGGAGGCAGAGATTCAAGCCATTGCCTAGTTGGTGAAAGTGTGGGCATAGGCATCACTAGTGTGGATACCTACTTGCTAGCCCCAAGGTAGCCTCATGGCACACCCGTTAGGAAGAAGGTGGGCTAGTAGCCATCCAAAGGCCACACTAGTTAGATTGAAGACTGACATGCTTTGAAAATTTCAGCCTAAAAGGAGGGTGAAGCTCAAACTGACCCCTTTGATAAAAGCTATGAGTCACCCACTAAGATAGGTATGATATGGTGCACCAAAAAAAATAGAAAAAAGCATCACCTAGCTAGTGGATGAAAGCCTATAGGGCTCAGTCAAACCTAAGTTAGCACTAAGAAGAGTCATGAGTGCATTGAACCCATGGCTTAAAGTTGAACCTCCATAGCCCAAGTTCCAACAACCACCTTGGTGAGTTGTACGATAGGGCCATATACCTATTGGACCACATCAAGTTATTCAAGAATAGCATGATGTTGCATGAAGTGACTGAGACTATGATGTACAAGGCATTCCCAGCCACCCTCCAAGGCTCAACATGGGCTTCATTCTCTTGCCACCCAGTAGGATTGGTAGAGAGTTTCATGGACCTAGAATGCAAGCAAGTTTGTCTCAGTGGTCCATCAAGCCAACGAAGAGAGCTTGAGAGACTACCTCTCTAGATTCAATACAACCTAGATCTAGGTTAATGATTTTCATAGTTCAATTATTTTGGCTACCACTATGAATGTTCACAGGATCGACAGAGTGGTGTACAAGATGGTGCGACAACCACCACGGATAGTAGTGGAATTTATGGAACAAGTCTGTAAGCATATTAACATGAAAGAAATGATGGCAGCTCAATGGGAAGCTGATGATTCCTGAGGAAGGAAAGCAAAGAGAGCTACAACTACCTGAGTTCAAGAGGCAAAGGGCCGAGCTATGGGATTGCAAGGCAAAATTCCAGGGCAACACTCTACTAAATCATCCTTACATTGAGATACTAGCGTAGAATGTAAAAACCCCCTCCATTCCGCCAGGATCAGGGAAGACTTGATACCTTCAAGTACTTGAGGTATCACAAAGATCATCGCTATGACATGGAAGAGCACTGAAACTTGTAGTTTAAAATTGAGCACCTTATTCATGGAGGCAACTTGGCAAGGTTTGTCTGAAGTGAAAGGCAAGACCAAGTCGGAAGGGGAGACAATTTGAAAAGGACAAGAATGACCATTACTGTGGTGATAGGTCACCATCCCCTCTCCTAGGTCAAGTAATCAAAGGCTACCTCACCATGATTTGGGATGAAGACAAAGACATGGCATCCCATTACTATGCCACCCTTCTCAAAAAGAAAAGAAAGCTCAAAGGAAAGGAGAAGGTGGAAAATGAACCATGGCACACATCTGAACCCAAAGAATAGATGATGAACATTACCTCGAGAGTGGTAGATGCCCCCACCATCAAAGAGCAAAAAGGGCTTTTAGAACCACCCTAAACTGGACATGTAAATGATTTACTATCATTTTGCTAATGAAATATGGTTTCTTTTGTATCATCATGGGAAGGGTGGCTGTCAACTCAATTTCAAGCTCTAGCACTTGATCCCCGAAAGGCCTTTGATGACAAGATCCATTCTTAATTGAGATATGGTTATTATTTTAGATAATTTTTATAACAATAAAATTTGATTGAAATATGATTAAAATTTAGCCTTATATGCCATTAAATTATGGCTCAAATGTGGGTCTCAGTCAGGCTTAAATCGTATCCGAATTTGGCTAAAAATTAAGCTCAATTTGGACCTGATTTCTTAAGAAATTTGGGCTCAAACCAAAGTTGGCTGAGTGGGCTAGATGTTTGGACCCAAAATTCACCTAAAATTTGGACTAAAATAACAAAATGTAAGAATTTTTTAAATAAGCCCCTGACTGATTAAATCTTTATAAATGAATCCTTGATTAGATTTTTTTTTATAGGTTGGTCCCTGGACAAATAATTTTGTGGGAAAGGTCAATAAAATCTTAAAATTATAAATTAGTCCGCCAAAATTTAGGGTTTTCCTAATGAGCCATACCTTGTGGGAAAAGGCTTTATGCCTAAATCCTAAATATCAATTGCAAGCTCAATGCTTGGCTGACAAAGCACTCAAGTACCATTACTAGTAGAAGCTTATGAAGGAGTGAAACTTGTGGCTGAAAATAGAGGCCAAAAATAGCCATTCCCTGTTTGGTAGAATGACATGAGTTTCAAATCTAGTGAGGAAGATCACTCTCCCACAACATAGCTGGGACTTGATCATCACTCTGGGATGAACGCCACCAATCTAATGTTCCAATGAGCCACTCAAATGGAAGGATGTACTATTAGAACCTTCCTATTCCATTTACATTTAAATATAGAATGCTCACATTGCAAGAAACAAAAGCTTTCATCAAAAGTAATTTGTTTCGCTTCATTGGAATGTTATAAGCTTTGAACTTGGCAAAGAGTGTTACCTCCCATATTGATGACCCAGGTGCAAGCATCATTCTAAGGCAAAGCCCTCCAATTTAGCATCCCAACAAGCTACCTTAATGATGAAAGCCATGAACCTGACAAAGAGGACTATTTCCCACAGTAATGATCGGGGCATGATCATAATTTTGAGGCATAGCCCTCCATAACCTGAAATCGACCTTCCTAACGCTGGCGATGCTCGCCAAAGTGTTCGAGGTCTCGGAAGCTCTTTTTCAAGAAAGAAAGTAGCAACAAGAAATAAGGAGAAGATATGGAGAAACTCTCAGATTCTTATTGCTAAATTCACACGATTGCTTAAAATACTTGGATACTTGGATTATTTTTCAATGATCATTTATAATAGAGGCGTGCCCCTTATATAGAGGGCACGGTGATGTAAGCGCTCACATCAGCTGGTGGTATGAGCTAAGCGCTTACATCAGCATAATAGTTACCTATACTAGGGTAGGCCTATAGCCTTTACATAAGACTCCAAGGGAAGTCTTGTCCTAGGCATAGCCCTCTTATCCTAAGGCGTAGCCTTTACAAAAGACTCCAAAAGAGATCTTATCCTAAGGCGTAGCCTTTTTATCCTAAGGCATAGCCTTTACAGAAGACTCCAAAAGACGTCGCTGTCATAGGCTGGTAGCTCGTCCTTTGGCTAGGCTCGTCCTCTTGCTAGGCTTTGACTTCTTATTCGTAGCTCTAGCTACTACTGTACTGTACAACAGGATTCTACTTTCCTTTATTAGCTACTATACTTCCCACCACGCTCTGCCTGCTACGGGACAGTGGTAGCTATACTTCCCACCACGCTCCTGCCTAGCGAGACTACGCTCTGCCTGCTACGAGTAGTGGCGTTGTACAGTGGGGTGCCGTCTGCTGGTACTAGGGCCTCTTCCAGATTGTCCACAGCTGTGGCCTTCTCCGCTTGCACAGGGGTAGTATGAAAGGTAACCGTATTACCTTGTATACGTACTCCCCCATGCATAGTTCGCAGGAAGTTGCATCCAATAATGAATTGGATTCCATTCCCTGGCTTCATTTGGAAACTGTACGTGCAGGGGATTTGGAAGCTGCTATCTCCGATGTACATCTTTCCCTGCTTGAGTCTCCTGTTCGTCATTTGTTGAGAGTTGACGCCGTTGACTTGTATGATGCAATTAGTTGGCGCCAGTGCTTCAGGTGGTACCGATGCTTCATCAATACAGCACGCGGTAGCTCCTGTGTCTAGTATTGCTTGTACTTGGAACCTGGGAAGATTTGGTATTTCAAGTACAATAAGCATACTGTAGAGCATGTTGTTTACCATTCTTGGTTCTGAGTTGAGCTGGGTTGCTCTGTCTATTTCACTTGCTTGGAATAGAACATTGGTATGTTCTTGTTCTTCCGCTGGTCCTGCTGCCGATTTTTCTTCCTTTTCATTATAGTGTTTGTGCAGGTCTGCTTCTAACTCCTGTGCTCTCCCTTCGACTTCTTTCATCAGTCGCTCAATTTCTCCCTCGCACCATGCAATATAATATCGTTGCTCCTGTATAAGCTTGCATTTGGGGCAATGGATTTTCACCTTTTGCATTGTTTGGTGCATGCAGTATGTACCCCTTTGTGGGCGGTTTTCTTCTCTGTGCTGCTGATCTTCCGCTTGCTGTTGCGTTGGAGTGTAGATGCTTCGCCTTGGTGTTGTGAGTGCTCTGCAAGCTGCTAGCTGGATTGGGATTGGTGAAGGCTTCTGGGTGTTTGTCCAGCAGTGCTGTTGTCCTTTCGATCAGGAGCCCAATTTCACATTGCCTTTTCATGTCATAGTCATTGGACACTAGATCCTTTAGAATCTTCTGAGTGTGGTCATAAATTTCCTGCACAATGAATCCAGGATGCTTTGTGCGGAGTGGCAGCTGCTTGTTTGTGGGATGTAATGAACTACACATTTGTGCATGATAGATTCTATAGGGATTATATCAGTGTGGAAACTATAAAAGAGTTCCCTAGTATCCCTGAATCTCCTTGTACTCCCATCAATCAGGCGTGCTTCTTCCGGGCGATATAACCATTGCCCAGTAAAGCATATTTTTCCATCCTTGTCTTGGAAAATCTTCTTGATAATCATGACATAAGGCTTTTCATTCATTGTGTTAGGGAAAAGCATTACCTCATCAGTCAGATTGTAGGTTTCTTCATTTAAGTTGAAGTAATGCAGAACTTTCTTTTTCCTCTGCTTCTTCCCCTGGCATTTATCCCTTTCTTCTTGTGGTCGGAGGTGATATGCCTCCGTGTCTTGAAGGACTTTAGTTTGTGAAGGTTCGCTTGGGGTATTGGTGCTTTTGTCAGGCAACGGTACCTGAGGTTGATACCTCTCTTTGACCTCTCCGTGGCTGACTTCCTCTAGACGGAGTGTTTCAGCTTCTGTTGTTGTATTGTCCTGCGGGGCATTTGCTTCATTGTTTATAGAGGAGTTGGCAGGTTTCTTTCCTTCAGCTGATCCTTCATCATCGTTCCAGCCAGTAGCTTCGATGGCCTTGGGAAAAGGCAAGTAGAATGATGGGGGTGGTGAGTATCGGACATAATAATCAAACTTACCACTGGGTTCCCCTAGGGTATCCCATTCCTCCTTCTTGCCAAAGGCATGGATGCCTCCTTTATCTGGAAGGGGGTTAAACACAACCCCTTCTGGAATGTCTGATGCTGTGACCTTTCTCGGTCCTCCTAGTTCTTGATTCGTCATAGCAGGTGTAGGAGTATCTCTCTTCTTTTTCCTGGCCTTTTTCAGCTTTGCAGTATCCGGATCTTGCGGCGTTTCTTGTAGCTGGGTGATCTCCTCTTCATACCATGAGATGTAGCCGTGCTGCTCTTTAATCGTCTGCTTGCACTGCCCGTAGTGGAGTTGCTGTAGTGATTCCCTTTCGTAGCGAGGGCAGCTTTGGTGCTTGTCTTCAATTTCTAGCATAAAGAGCGTAGTCATTTGATTTAGCATACCACGGGGGTTTGTTACCTCTTCAGAGTTGGTCATGCTTGGTGCTTCCCTTCTTGGCTTCGCTTGTGGTGGCTCCTTTTCACCTAGAGGTTCCGTCTCTTCATTTGGCAGGTTATGCTCTTCACTGTCTTTTGCAGAAGGTACAGATTCCTTGTTCGCTTCTGACTCTTTTTTATCATCCCGTGAGGGATGGAGGCCAAGTTGCTGAGGGAGCAGATTTGTCTCCTCCGTGAGATAGTTATCTCTTTTCTGGATAGGACAGGTGGTGCTGTTTTGTGCTTCTTCGTCCTGAAGTATCATCTCGTGCTGCAGTAACCGTTCCTCTTGGGTCCTCCACCTCATCCTGCTAGTCATCACTTTCATCCGATAAGAAGTCCATGGACCGAGGTACAGAGGCCCCTGGGCGTGTATCCCCTGCATGGATTCCCTTAGGATGGATTCCCTTAGGATTTCCATGGTGCTGCCTAGGCTTCTGGCAGCCTTTAGTCTTCTGAGGGCTTGTTCAAAGACTCCGGTGCTTGCTTGATGCAGTTTAAAGAGTGAAACTAAGTTCTTTAAGTTAACTTCTGATGCAATACAGGTTTTGAAGTAAATAACAAACAAATTGTGAGCTAGTTGGTTGGTGGAAACTTTTGTTACTAAGGCAAGGTCAAGATACTCAAGGCTAGAGGTTCGGGAACGTTCATACCCCTCCTGAATGGATTTTTCCCATGCTTCAGACATATGGGCTAAAAGTTCACAGTTACCATAATTTTCCCATGGATAACTTCCAGTATTAGGTTAAACATGACAATTCCTTACTAGATTAAAGCAATGCTTCAGGATCATACAGGTGTGCCCTTGGACTTACTCACGGCCACTCGCCTTCATTGCCAAGTTAGGACCTGTCCTTTTTCCTTACACACAGCTCTTCACCCAGTCAGTAAAAACCATGCTTAATTCTAAGCCGCAAATTACCACAAAGGAAAAAGACAGCACTTATGAAATCTTAACACAACATCTTAACACAGTAGTGAAGATCAGGATTTGGGTAAGTACGACCCTTACCTCGCACTCTTGGCACCTTGACCTCTTGGGGGTTCTACTCCACCATATCTTTAGCTAGCTCTGATACCATGAAATTGACCTTCCGAACGCCGGCGATGCTCGCCGAAGTGTTCGAGGTCTCGGAAGCTCTTTTCAAGAATGAAAGTAGCAACAAGAAAAAGGAGAAGATATGGAGAAACTCGGATTCTTATTGCTAAATTCAGGAAGTAATAAGCTAATACAGGAAAGTAGATCCTGTACAGTACAGTAGCAGCTAGAGCTACGAAATAAGAAGTCAAAGCCTAGCAAGAGGACGAGCCTAGCCAAAGGACGAGCTACCAGCCTATGAAAGCGACGTCTTTTGGAGTCTTCTGTAAAGGCTATGCCTTAGGATATAAAGGCTACGCCTTAGGATAAGATCTCTTTTGGAGTCTTTTGTAAAGGCTACGCCTTAGGATAAGAGGGCTATGCCTAGGACAAGACTTCCCTTGGAGTCTTATGTAAAGGCTATAGGCCTACTCTAGTATAGGTAACTATTATGCTGATGTAAGCGCTTAGCTCATACCACCAGCTGATGTGAGCGCTTACATCACCGTGCCCTCTATATAAGGGGCACGCCTCTATTGTAAATGATCATCGAAAAATAATCCAAGTATCCAAGTATTGTAAGCAATCGTGTGAATTTAGCAATAAGAATACGAGAGTTTCTCCATATCTTCTCCTTATTTCTTGTTGCTACTTTCTTTCTTGAAAAAGAGCTTCCGAGACCTCGAACACTTCGGCGAGCATCGCCGGCGTTAGGAAGGTCGATTTTGATAAGCTATCTCGAATGAAGAAGATTATGACTAAAGCCTTCTTCTTTAAATTGCACTTAAGATAAAATATTCACATTGAAAGAAACAAAAGTTTTCATTAGAAAGTAATAAAGGGGAGAGAAAACCCCCATTACATCAAGAAGAGTAAAAGATTACAAAAATCGCCTAGCATACAGGCCTGCCAAAGGCTTAGGCATTCTCACCAGATTGAGTAGGGCCCATCGAAGGATGCACCTCCCTAGCTTCATGTGGAGGTGTCACCTCGGACCCATAAGGCCTATCTTTAGGGCTGAGGGGGGATAGGAGGCCACTGGCATTGTATTAGTAGCGGCAGTGGCATTCTCCCAACAGCTTGAGGTTGATGGACTAAAGAAACAAATCTTCAAAAGGGTCAAATTCATCATACTAGCAATACAAGTAGCCATCTGAGCTTTGGTCAGCATGCTCATCCTTGTACTTGTTTGACTCTTTAAATTCTTCCAGCACCTCTTTATAAGTAGCATCAATTCTACCCACAGCCTCATTGTGGGCCTTCTTTGCTGCCTTGGTCTTTACCTTGGAGGCTACAACTTGGCCCTTAGAAAGCTCAGACTCCCTCTCAAAATTCTTGGCCTTTTGAGCTGCATCAAAGGCCTCCTTCTTGGCCACTTTGACAAGTCCTTAACCTTGGTGAGATTATCATCAAGCTGCATAGTCCTTTGAGGCCCAATATTATTTATAGGTTAGGATTTTTGGGTGAACTCCTTAGTAACTCTTTGCCACCTAAGGGTCTTATTGGTGGTTGTGGCAAGCCATAGTGGTTTGATAGAAGCATTATAAGAAAGAAAAAGATGAAGAAGGATGGGTGACAATAACCGTACCCTCATGATGTCGTTACTCACCTCTGAGGAGATGAACTCACTAATCTAGAACTTGAAGTAGCTTTCAAGGGGGACGATGCATAGGGGTCACATTTGGGGAAGTTTGAACTCCCATTATAGGCTAGAAGATGATTCATCTTGGTTACCCTATGGGTCTTGACCCAAAACCTCAGTGGAGGGGATGAAGGTACTTCCTTCATCAAAGCCTAAGGGGAGCAAGCCCAAACTCCAACCAAATGTGGAATCCAAATGAACCTAGCAAGGGAGAATCAACCATCAAGAGAAATTATGACCTTAACTTTATTGAGGGAAGCTTGGGCCCAACTTTGGGTAGGAAAGAGAAAATAGGAAAAAGAATGCATCGTATGAAGCCCTACTTGCAGGAAGCCCTAAAAGTGAAGATGGAACTTTCGTAGAAACATTAGATGCAATGTGTCTAGTGGAAGAGGAATACTTGCTTGACATTCTAAAGATCAAAAGAAGATGTAAAGAGTAGCGACCTACTAGCAAAGAAGATTGAAGAAGAAGCTACAAATCAAATTGGTTTGATTATGATAGTAATAAGGTGAAGGAAAAAAGATACACCTCCCACTTATAAAGAGGGACCAATGGCCAAGATCTAAATTGTCCCACCTTGAGATAAATCACAAAAAAAATGCATCCTTGCTATAGTGATTATTGACCAACAACCAGCATCAAGCCTTTCTTGCCTCGAAATTAGCATCAAAAGCATGCACCCCAGCCATGGCAATAAATTTGCATAGAAAATGGTGTGATCTGTCTAGAACATAGCCGGAATGGGTTAAAAAGGGAGATTGGCAGCATAGAGATGATCTTGCTCCACCCTCAAGGGAAAAAAGTGGTTGATGCCTCATATTCATCAAGGGATGAAGCCTAGAAGGAACAAGGTGCTCAAGGCACATCGAGCAGGGAGAGAAAATCATTGGCATAAATTTAGTGCGAGAGAGAGAGAGAGAGCTAAGAGGTAAGCAAATTGATTTGTTTATTCATTAAATAAGGTCCAAAATTAGAACCAAGCTCCCATGGCATGGCAAATGTAGTGGGGGCCCTTCAGAGCTGTGGAGGTTCATCCTCCATAACTCGATCCTCAGCAACATGAGAATGGGAATCCTGGAGGCATAGAGCTATTTGGGAAGTAAAAGGAGATAAAGTAAGAAAGGGCAATGCTAGAGCCAAAAGCAGGGTCAAAAGCATCTGACCTTGGCAAAGATAGAGTAGTTGTGGCCTGGTTGAATGGGTCCCAAAGATAACTAGCTCTCTAAGTTGTGGAGAGATAACTCGCCAACTAACATTGGACCATACTCTCCACCATACACTAGGCAAAGAACCACTGACCATCAATAGTTTGGTTATGTTAGAGGTGGAGTGTCTCACCCCTACAGTAAGCATACCCCTATAGGAATGAGGTTGACTTGGTCTTAGCCAAGAATCACCTCCCCTTAGTGACTTTGTCCTCCTAGGCTTGATCCAACAAAGCCCAAAACTCATCACTAGAGGGAAATTGCTCCACTATTGGGGCCTGTTCCCGCTTGTCCACATCCCAAATCATGTTCACCAAGTGAGTCCTCACCTTTTCTTGTCAAGTGTGGTCTTGAAAGAAGTTTGCCTATTCCCTATTCCTAGAGAGCTCAGCACGAGTGTCCTAGACCATCTTTTGTAGTTTTGATACCTCTTATTGGAGTGGTCTAGTGATTGTAGTAGAGACCACTGACCCAACCCAACCTGGGAGTTCTCCTTACTATAGGCCATAAGGCATTCAGACATTCTCTAGATAATATCACCAAGCTATGATCAACCAGGAAGAAGACCATTTGAGTGACATGATTTAAAGGGCAAGGATATGAGTAAGAAACACCTAGCTTCTCCTAAAGCTTAGCACATAGCACAGCTAGGGTATCATCGAAAAGTTCCTACCCATTTGGAGCATGTGATGGAAGCTCTAATGTATGAGGATTCTCCTCATGTGGAGAAGTAAGGTCACAGATCCCTAAATCCCATAAGTATATACCACCTTAGGAAGAATCAACCTGTGATGGTCAACTTACAGAGCAACATTGGTAGGAGAGAAAGTGCAATCACCAAAGGTAAGAAAAGAAGGTGCAACCACAACATAATGTAGGAAAGGAAATAAGATATCTAGAAGCCGATGGAAGACACCTTGCTCTCACTCTTTATATAGCCATGGGTAGACAACCTGAGAGACTGAAATCGCCCATCAGTGAAAAGTCACATCTTGAGAAATCAATGAGTAGGAATGATGTTCAAAGAGACATCCCAAAATTTAAAGCTCCACAATGGCCACCAGAGCATTGAATGGAAGGCCATCAAGGATATGTAATTTCCAATTCTCGAAGATATCATGTACATTGGAGAAAGATAACTATTGAGAGCAATCTTTAAAACAAACCCTTGCATTCGATTAGCTTAGAATCAAACAAAGGGCTTAGGGGCCATGATGTGTCAAAGAATAATGGTGAACCAAAGTTGGGTCCCAGGATAAATTGAAAGGAGGATTTAGCTAAAACCAAAACTCCCAGCCTCACCACTGCACACAAGTTTGATAAGGATTTGAATGGCTAAGTCCCATAACTCTGCGGCCCCATAACTCAACTATTAGAAGATGAGCTCCATAACTTGACTACTGGAGAATGGGTTCCAAAGCCCACTTGTCAAAAGATGAAATCTTGAGCTTGACCATTAGAGGATGAGCTCCATAGCTTGGCCACTAGAAGATGAGCTCCATAGCTCAGCTACTAAAGGATGGGCTCCACAACCTGGTTATCGAAAAGTGAGCTCCACAACTCATCTCCCCAAAGAGAAGCTTTGTAGTTCAGCTATTGAGAGATAGAGTGCATCCATTTTATGCCTATGACATGTGTATAACAAACTAGTGGCAAACCCTACACATTCCTTTTGTCCCTATAAGGGATAACATTATCAGTGGCCCTTGGAGGCAAATATTTATGCTGACTTAGCAAACTACTACATTGCTATACCTCACATTACATGACAAAATCACTCCCAATTGTAGTACAAAATGCCAAGTAGAGTTCCCAAAATTCCCCTGGATAACTCACACTCCAACTACCATGGAGTTATTCAAAGGGGCCCATTCAAGACACTCAGAATGCCCAATATAATGGGGCCTAGAGGATCCACATAAAGGGTTTTGATTGCCTTCTTATTCCTCTAGAAATTCTTGCATATAATTCCATAAAAAATCCAAGATCCTCCAAGAGTGAAAGGGATCAGGCAAGGATAACCTACTGACTTGAGTGTTGGAGCATCCTCCCTCGGTCATAACTAGACATGTGGTGTTTTTCTTTCTTCATAGGTTGGAATTGGCTAGATAGGATAAAAAAGAGCTCATAGATTTCAAGCCAAAACTGGATAGATGAAACATCCTATGAAGGTATAGTATCTAATATTGGAGACATAGGGATATTGGTCTCCAACATTATTGGGTCCTAGTTAGATGATCATCGTTGTGAGTGGAAGGAATTTTCCAACCAAACATTGCATTAAGCATGTCTTTGAGTTGAGCAATAAAGAAAATTGTTACTTTTATGGGGAAGATGATACACACTTAGACGACATGTCACACGATGTAAAGAGTGTGAAGGGTGAATTTTGTGCTTTTTTGATTGTTGTCCTTCCAAGGATCTATACAATAGAGTAGGGGATGGCTTAGATTTTGTGAAGTTTTGATAAAGTTAAATTAGTGCCAAACCATGTACATTCAAGAAAATCTACATGTGAAACTAGTGATGTGCCAAAAGGTTTGCTTCAATCTCCTAAGATGAAGAGCAAAGACTTTGATTGTGTAGGAACCATTGAAAGAACACAACTCCTATTGGCAAGAAGGTATTTTTCATTTAGGCTTTCCTCATTTTGGGTTATAGTTAGCATGATGCCTCTGACTTATGGAAGCATTGTTTCCTTCATGCATATTATGCTTCATTGTGTTAGACTATGGTCACATTCATCTCGACTATTTGTTCCATTTGTTATTATTGATTTTCTAAGTTAATATGCATTTGCCCACCATGTTGTTCATTGTTTATAGATGTTAGAGAATACAATTTACAATTTTGATAGATTGTGATATCACAAGCTAGTGTCATGTATTAATCCTTGGCTTTGTGCGACAGACCTATCAAGAAGAACTACAAGTAAGAAGACATTACAATAGATTGATATAGATTGAGTCTTTGTTTAAGTTGATAAGAACCATGGTTAACAAAATTTATGTAATTATTTGCATCAGAGTAAATAATGTGGTTTGAAATTGTAATGTGAGGGCAAATGATTTATAAGCAAAATAGTTACCATTAAGTGGTGTGATCGAACATCTATTTCAACATATATTGCCTAGGGACAAGGTTTTGGAAAGTATAAGTACAACCCAGAAGATGGAATAATTTCTAATTAGGTGATTTTTATCAACCTAGATTTGACTGAGGTCTGACAAGGATTCAAATTTGAATTGTACTTGAATTTGAGCTCAAGTCTGAGTTCCAATTGAACTTGAATTGTAGATGAATTTGGCTCAAACTAAAATAAAATTATTGTAACATTTGGGCTCTGTTGATGGAGCTTGGTTCACCACCGATATCAGTTAGTGAGCCTCCTTGAGATTTGATCTACTAGACCACCCCTTCATCTCCATTCATCCAAAGAAGAATGTCAAGAAACTGGGAGCTAGATGGCATTGGTCGCTCTGATGCTCAAGTTAGTCAATCTTATAATAATAAGTGTGATGAAAAGAATTTAGCATTAGTCCTTACCTCATGACTGCTCTATTTTTTATAATATACCCTAAGATTTTGTGTATTAGTATCCCATAATTTAAGCCAATTATTATATCTAATTTCTTATAATGGATAGCTATCAATCTCAAATCTCTCAGGATTAACTTTCTTGGATAACTATGGATTAGATACTATAATCATATGATGATTGGCCATGAATTAATTGGACATAGGTCAGTTTGTGGGCTCACCGAATGTCTATTCAAACTAAGACTAGCTTACGAGTTCATCAAATGTCTATTTGGACTAAAGCTAGCATGTGGACTCATTGAGCATCTATTTGGACAAAGACCAGCTTGTAGGCTTGTTGAACATCCATTTGGACAAAGGCTAGTCATGGGCTCGCCAAACTTCTGCTCAAATTAAACCCAACTTGTAAGTTCACTGAACATTTATTTAGACTAAGGGAAGCCCATGGGTTCGCCGAACTTTTATTCAAATTGAGGTTAGCTTATGAGCTCGTTGATATTCTATTTGGACTAAAGCCAACCGGTGAGCTCGCCAAACATCTATTTAGACTAACATCAGTTTGTGGGCTCACTGATCATCTATTCTAACTAAGGCCAGCCTACGAGCTTGTCGAATATCTATTTACATTAAGACTAACCTGTTGGCTCACCAATTATCTATTTAGACTAAGGTTAGCCTATAAGCTCACTGAATGTCTAAATCATGACCAGCTTGTGAGCTTGCCAAGATTCTAAGTTGGCTTAGGGTCAGCCCATGGGCTCTCCCAAATTTATTATGACAGTCTAAGGGCTCTCGAACAAAATTGATTGAACTAAAGTAATTCAATAACATTTAATAAATAAAATCAAATTGACTCTAATGAATCACTAAATGGACTTACATAAATAAAATACATGGACAAAAACTCATATTGAACTAGACTTAAATCCAAATTGAGTTAATCTACACCAAATCAATTCAGACTCAACCCTAATTATGTCTAAATCAAGTCAATCCATGATCAAATTAAATTCAAACTAAACCCTAATAAAGTCAAACTAGATTTGAATCAAACCCTGAGTAGGTTAAATCAAATTCAAACTAAACCTTATTTGGGTAAAACCAAATTTGAGCTAAACCCTAGCTGGGTTGAACCAGCTGGAAACAAACCCTGAGTGGGTTAAATCAGGCTCAAAATTAAACCCTAATTGAGTGGAATTAAGTCCAAGCCAAACCCTAATCGGGGTAAATCAAGTTCAAATTGAATCCTATTCTAGTAACTTCAAACTCAAATTTAACTAAAATTAGGTCATACTTGAACCAAAATTTGCTTGAACTTGAACAAGAACCAAGCTGACCCTAAATCAAGACCATGTTGAACCTAAATTAACTTGAACTTGAGCCCAAGTTCATTAAGATTTAAATCCAAATCGACTTGAACTTGAGCCCAGGTTCATCAAAGGTCAGATCCAAGATCCACTAAGGATCTATCAAGAACCCAATTAGCCAAGATCCATTAAGTATCCATAAAAATAATTATAGTTGAATCCTCGACCCATTTAGGATCCATAAAAAAATGAAATTGGGTCGGATGTAAAATCCATTGAAGATCTAATAAGAACCCATTAAGATTTGGATCCAACATCGATAAAGGATCCATCAAGATCCCATCAAGGGTTGGATCTAAGAACCATTAAAGATCCTATGAGAACCTATCAAGGTTTGGATCCAATACCCATTAAAGATCCAATAAGAACCCGATGAGGGCCTAAAACAAGGTCAAACTCGACCCGAATTGAACCAAATTAAACTAAAATTGAAATTGAATTCTAAATATTAAACTAAGCCAAATCAGATTTAAAACCAAACTAAGTCTAAACTTTAGACCAAACTAAAGTAAAGATAGGCTTGAATTTGTTTAGTTAGTCAGCCACAATGCTTTATTCAAACAAAGCCAACCAACAATAAGCTCATAGCCATTAATTACACTTCGAGGCTAGTTTACCCCAGAAGAAGTTGACGACACATCTCTCAAGCTAAACCAACCCAAAAGCATTGGCAACACTTCAAATCAAATCAAACTAAGGTAAGCTTAAACTCGCTTGGTCAGTCAGTCACAACACTTTGTTCAAACGAAGTCAACCAATATTATGAATAAAGCTATTGATGATGCACCTTTTGAGCTATGCCAACCTAAAAGCATTAGCAATGCTCCAATTTTAATTGATAACACACCTAAGAAACTTGAACTCACTTAGTCAGCAGCCACAACTCCTTGTTCAAATGAAGTTATATACTTTATTGGCTATGAAAATACATCAAATTAAGAAGTTATTGGCTACACCTTATTGACTATGAAAATACTTCAAATCATAAAATTATCACCAATACCTTATTGGCTAATGGAAATATTTCAAATCATGAAGTTATTGCCAAAGCTCAAAGCTATCAAAAATATTACAGGATAATCTAGATAAGCCACCATCAATGCCATCCAATGAAATTATAGCCAAAGCTCAAAGATATTGGAAACACTTCAAACTCCTCTCATTACCTTCCACATCCTGTTGGATAGAACCATTAAATCAGATCATCATCATTTGCCAATGATCAAATTAGGACCTACTTGAGCTAGACTCTGCACGATCCAACATGCAGGAGTGGGGTAGTGGCAAATAAAGCTTTTCCCATTTCCTTTTTTATTTTATATTTAAATTCATTAAAATGTAAAGTGAGGGTATACCCTTGCTTAAGCTATGTACCTTTTTTTTTGAAATTAATTAAATAATATTTTCTTCTTTTGTTTTGTGTCTCTCTCTTTGTTAGCCAGGTTTCATGTTTTAGGAGGTTCTTGATGATTGTTAGGGTAATTAATAATAGGGGCTTACGTCTATTGGAAGTCATATTATCATAATACTTGAATATATACTTAAACAACCACACTTTTGATTTGTTATTTTGAAGTTACTCTTTGAGGTCTTCACTATCCCAGATGGTCAATTTTGATCCCACAAATTTGCACACTCAGTTGGACATAAGTTCTCCTCTAAGTGTAGAAACTTAGCTACTATGTTACAGACATTAATGAGATAGAGTCACAATAAAAAACTAATCAATTATGCTCCTTCTTGCAGAAGAAACCATCGAATGACATCAATGAAGAATTCCTCCACCCCAAAGTACACCATCATCTTGGAGGCAAGAATAGTTGTGCATCTACTTCAATTGAGGGTCATCATAGAAGTAGCTAAAGTTGAAATTGAGTTTGGAACCATTTCTAAGGTCATTCTTTTCAAGAGAGTACCTATTACCATGCCGATTGAAGTTGCAGTCGTGCAAGACCAACCCACTCCTCACCTTTCATCTAAAGGAAAGAGGCCCAGTGTTGTCATTCCAAATGAGAGGGGTAAATCTAATGAGTCATAATCTGAGCCTAAACTAGTAAGGGCATCAGTCTTCCAGAGACTAGGCCTGAAATAAAGCTTGGTATTCAATCACCTTCACGTAACTCCTAATAGGGGGCAACCAAAAGCAAGTCTCGACATGTGCATGGACAAATAAGAATTTATCCTGACTATCACAAGCAAAAGAAAAGCTACTGAAATTTCAGTTGATTTGGAAAGCCTGCCCCTTGAATGAAGATGATTAGTCCCATTCCTACCTCTAACTCTTTTGCTCCATTAAGTGGCCTAGAGAAGGATAAAACTAAGTTAAAAGTGGCATAGTCCTATCTCAAGACTATGGCAAAAGGGTGGATAACTAAGCAAAATAACAAGAGCCATTATAAAGCTATAAACCAGCATGAGACTCCTAAAAGGGAGATCACTTATAATGTCAGAGTTATTTCTCACCATATCTTTGGAAAGGACCATGAGCCCATTCCTCAATAGTCCAAATACCAAAAGAACGTTGCACGAACAAAGCATACAAATAAGGAGACTCAGGAGGAAAGGACCCTTATGAGCCAATCCTTGCTACCATTTCATAGAGAAGGTGTGACTACTCATTTCATTAACAAACTCCTAAATGAGGTAACCTAATTGATGGAAGAAGTTAACCCTGACCCAAAACAAAATAAGCTAAGACTTGATTCTCAAGATATGGACTGTCATGTTCTGACAAAAGCTTTGATCATAATCGAAAGCTCTAGTGAGGAAACGGCTGTAAAAGCACTATGGGAACAACTTAGACAACAAGGAAAAGACAAAGATGAAGCTCAAAATAAGTTTATGGAATTGATGGAGATGATAATACAAATGAGAAAAAAGCTTGACAAAATCTCAACAATCATCTCAGAAAGCTGTAGAAGTGGTAGAAGACGCACCCCTTTTAGGTGAAATCCTTAAAAATGTAGGACCTTCACAAGCACTTCCTACACCAGAAATGGACACCCAATCCCCCATCTTAGAAATTTCTATCAACATGGAGCTGCCAATTTACATTCAACAGCAAGGGAAATGAATGGTGACTGCACAACTGAGACAAAGGGAATGATGTGGGTATGATAAATGATGTAGATAAACTATACTTTAGTAATCACAATCAAGTAACATATCTTAAATACTTATACAGTGCCAAAGTTCAAATAATTTAATGGCATTGGTAATCCTGAACAACACATAGCTTATTTTGTGACTCTATCTGGGGACTCAAGTAATAACTCCTCATTATTACTTCATTAATTTTCAGCAAGCTTAATTGGGATGGCATTTGGGTGATATGCTAGTTGGCAACCAAAGTCCATATAAACTTGGTCACAAATGAAAGAAGTTTTTCAAATTAGATTTGATCGAGTTAGCAACAAGGTGATCATTACAGACCTCATCTCAATACGTGACAATGAATCAGTTTTGGAATACATTACACAGTGGAGAAACCTTAGTATTAGGTGTGAATAATCCATAAGCCAATTCAAAGATGTAAATCTAGTCCTTGGTAATATAAGGAGAAACTAGATTGTGCCCTATCTAAGTGCTTCTTTTATTCATACTTTCGAAGATCGCATTACAGAGGTCAAGAAGTTAGAGTAGATTGGTCCCCCATCCTTACCTAGTTCACAAAATCCCAAACTAGAAAAAGATAAAGTGAAGCAAGGTGCACCCTCTAAAAATGTGAGGGCAGCATTTGTAATAAATGAGCACAAGAAACCTACAAATCCCACCACCAATAAAGGTAACCATCGGAAACTACCAATTCTTGGAGCGGATGGGGAAGTAGAACCATGTAGAACCATCCAATGATTTTCAACAAAAGCTTTGGAAAAAAAAAATACTCTTTTAAAAAAGTGAGGGTGGGCAAAATCTTTCAATATGCCCTAAAATTAGGCCTATAATTGTTAGAATGTAAAAGGCCAAATGAAGCCAATAAAAAGGATCATCCAAACTATTTCCTTATCACTGAGTCTTAGGTCATACTATTAAAAACTGCTATGTATTCAAGGATTGGATTGAAAGACAATACGAAGAGGGTAAGATGACTCTCTCAAAGTCAGCCTTATTCAAAATTCCTACTGAACACATAATCACATCACTATATTTGAGACACATAAACCACTTGCCGAATTCCTTTTTGGGGAAGAAGCATAACATACACCCAAATAGAAGCACTTGTGGGAGATCTACATCTCTAAAAGGTTGAAAAAGTTGATAAAGAAGATGGTTAAAAATCCTAAAAATTCTAAGATGGTGATAAGAAAAGCTTCATCAGAACAAGCTTCCCTACCTATCCAAGACATTAAAATGAAAAAAAAATAGAAGCAAGAAGAAGAAGTTGGTTCAGCTAGATGAATACAATGTGAAGAAATCAACTATCCAAGAATACAATGATGCTCTTGAGGATTACATCCAAGGAGAAAGAAGCCAAGTAACTTATGAGAAATTCTTTCTTGACAAACTTAGAGCTCTACTAGAGGATCCAGATATGGGAGATGAAGAAAGTGAACTTTTAGTGGCAACGTTCTCTGCCATATTTGCTATTGGAGGTTCACAACCAACATGATCCTTGCCCCCTTATTTCAATAATGATGAATTCAAAGCATAAGGTAAGAAGAAGTGAGTAGATTCATTGGGAATGTTATTGATAAAATGAAAGATCTCACAAATTTCCTCGAGGGTTGCTCCCAAGATGACTATCTTAGAGAGTGGTTTACCCACAAATGAGTATAGTATGCTCAAACTACAGCTAGATACTATGAAAGAATTAATTATGACTAACATGAAGTTTGTGCTGAATAGACACATGTAGGTTATGCCCACCCACATTGAAAGCATATCAAAAATGACTACCATGCTTTATGAGGAAGTCGAGAAGATGGAAAAGGTGTTAGTGGAGAAAGTAAAGCCACACAAAAGACTCTACAAGAGTGGGAAAGAATCATCTACCAACCCTCCCTAGGATCAAAATAATAATTCATGCCAGCTACTCTAGAGATAGGTAAAAAATGTTAGACACTATTGAAGAAAATTATCTAAGTTCACTGCCTATTGTCGTATGGTGACTCACACATTTGAAGTAAACATTGATGAGTAGTCATTCCATTTGTCGTCAAGTGAGCAGTAGTAGATGGTCAACCCATTAGATTTGGTGAAGTCCCAATCCTAGAACATGTGAAATTACCTCTACCAACTTTAGAGGAATTATATATATAGGTCATGGACATTGAATATGACTATTTATTTGAGTTAGAACAATTTTATGACCATTTCGGGAGGCCCTACATTAGCAAGAACCAAAAGAAGAAGTAGGCATTTTGGGAGAGGATTAAGCAAGCTAACGTTGGAGCCCACTCAACTCCTATGTCAAGCCAATCCAAACATCCATGAAAGAAGAGTCCTAAATACAAAGTCCTAACAAAGTTCATGCTAGCTAATGAAATAGAAGGGCTCATCCAAAGATTCTATGAAAATCTCTCTATAAGGAAGCCCTATATGACTAATTCAAATATTGAATGGGATGATTATCATCCAGTCACATCTTCTGAAGATATCCAACAAACTACCAATCAAGGGCAAGGATCCACTACATTTTTTTGCATGATCAACCTCGGTAGTGACTCCTAGAAAGAGCCTTATTGGTTTCATGATGCTAGAATTCAACTGAGAAATGTAAACCAAATACAACTTAGAGGTGGTAAAGCGCTATTGCCAAGACAAGCTCCGGTGCTTAGGGATAAGAATATCCCCAAAGACAAAGATAAAGAAATTCAGATAAATGAGAATGTTGAGACTTTGCAAGTTGAACCTGCACCCAAGAAGGTAGAATATAACATGGCAACTCATCTCAAGAAGATCCTTGCCATGCTAAGTGTCCTAATAATGTCACAAGAACTTAGGGACACATTGGTGCATATTTTGCAAAACCCAATTGATTACCAAGCATACTTTGTTAAAGAAAAAATGAAGGAGTCCTTATATGCTTGTCAGACTTCTACCATCACTTTCACAAATGACGACCTACTACCAAGGAAACATACCATAATAGTCTATTATATGTAATTAGAAATAGTGATGGGATCAAAATCAATTGCATGCTCATTGATTCAGGCTCTTTAATCAATTTGATGACTCTTCATACTTTAAGGGCCTTAGCTTTGGACATGTGCCACCTATTATCTAAAATTATAACCATTCAAGGATTTGATCAAAATAGTCAAAGAAATCTTGAAGCCATAACTATACCTCTGAAAATAGGCAAATGAATGACTGATGCTAAGTTCTATGTCATAAACACTGATGTGTCATATAAAGCACTATTAGTGAGACCATGGTGATTTGAAAACAAGATAGTGACATCAACCCTACATTAATGTATCATATACTTTGTGGATGGTGATGAATGCCAAATTTATGGAGTCATACATTCTTTTGATGTTCACGAGATACATTACAATGATGCAAAATGCTACTAAAGATCTTATGTTGATAAAGGGTCTGCTTCCATCAGTCAAGTAAGGAAGAAGATCGTTAGTCTAATCTCGCCCCTCCTCATCCAGGGAGTGATACAGAATCTTTAGATGAAGAAACCCCACCATTCTACCTAGGTGGCTATTCTTCTGATGAAGATGACAATGAAGGTCAAACAGAGAGTTCTCTCCTTATTACTAAAGTCCTAGAATGCTTAATTAAGCCACTAGACAAACTAAGCATCAATGTTGTGGAGGAATTAATAATATTCTATATTTGCCCATGACATAAGGGAGAAAAAGAGATATTATTTTATAAGACAATCCCCTATGTCATAAGCATGCATGAGATCCTAAAAAATAAGGATTCAAAAGATGATGGTAACTATTAGACAGTGGTCATACCTAAGTATTTTTCAAATTTTTTTTGTCAAATAGTCAAAAAGTCCAATTGCAAGTTTCAACAAATAAATGAAGAAAGTCATTTCTTCAAAAATCTATGGGATCCACCTCAAGGGCATACTTATATCTCCAAAAGAGGAAATAAGAATTCCAAAGGATTGGGCTACATCGCTCCAAATATTCATATATGTCTTATGATCACCATTAAACCTCTGCCCAATAATGAGGATGATCAAACACACTTAATACCTTCTGACACACAAGCTGCATTATGCATTGAGCAAGCCATGAGTCTCTACGCATCATAAGAAGATGAAATTCTTGACAGAACTTCATCAAGACCAAAAGCAAGGGGCCATGATGTAGCCAAAATATGCTCAAAACTAAGAGAGGAAATCTTGCCAAATCCTAATCAACATGACAAATCACTTGGTGGGATATGATCCTCAAATCAAAAGAAGCTCTACCAAAACTCGAGGATAAGGCACAAGTCACAAATGATGTATTGATGGAAATCAACCTTGGTTTAAAGGAAGATCCCATGCTAACCTTCATTGTCACACAACTCTCAAAAAAGAGCCAAACCTAACTCAAAGTAGTACTCAAGGAATATATTGACTACTTCACATGGAGTTGCAAGGAGATGCCTTGACTAGATCCTGAAGTTATGGTCCACATGCTGACTATCAATCCTGAACTTTCACTTTTCAAATAGGCAACTAGGAAGATGAAACATGACCTAAAGAAAAAGTGATAGAAGAAACAAAGAAATTGATTAAAACTGGCTTCATTAGGAAAGAGAAAAACTAGCTTAGGTTGCAAGTATTGTCTTAGTAAAAAAAAAGGATGGCCAAATCCGCATTTGTGTGGACTACAAAGACTTAAATAAAGGATATCCAGAAGAAGACTTTCCATTACCCATAATGGAAATCATGATCGATAATATAGTCAATTCTGAACTGTTCTACTTTATGGATGGTTTCTCCGGACATAATCAAATTTAAATGCATCATGTTGATGAAAAACATGCAGCCTTTCAAACTTCAATCAATATCTATTATTACAACGTCATGCCCTTTGAGTTTAAAAATATAGGTGCCACTTATCAAAGGGCCATGACCAGAATTTTTGATGATCTTATACACAAACTACTGGATGACTTGGTTGTCAAAACCAGTTCTAAAGATGAGCATATCCAATACCTAAGAGTAATTTTCAATTTCCTTAGAAAATACAACCTAAAGATAAATCCTATGAAATGTGCCTTTGGGGTATCACCAGGAAAGTTCCTTGAATTTGTTGTCAGGCATTGAGGGATTCAAAATTGATCTATCTAAAATTAAAGCCATCTTGGATATGCCACCACCCAGCAACCTAATGTAGTTGAGATTGCTCCAAGTTTGACTCGCATACATAATAAGGTTCATCTGAAATCTCACTGGAAAATACAAGCCCTTCTCTAAACTAATGAAGAAGGATGCTCTATTCATTTGGGATCAAGAATACCAACAAGCCTTTGAATAAATTAAGTAATATTTCTTAAAGCCACCAATCTTGAAGCACTGCTGCCTTATAAACCCTTGATCCTCTACACAACCACAATAGAAGGGTCTCTGAAGGCACTTCTTGAGGAGAATAATGAGGAAGAAAAAGAAAACACACTCTATTATTTAAATAAAATGCTAGTGTGGGCAGAAAGCAACTACTCTCCCATCGAAAAGCTTTTTTTCGCACTTATATTCATAGTCAAAAAGCTCAAACATTATTTGCTCTTTTATCAAGTTATTTTAATATCCAAGATTGACTCCATAAAATACTTGATAACCAGGTATGTACACATTGGAAGGCTAGCAAAATGAGCCTTAATTCTCATGGAGTATGATATTAGGTTCACTTCCCAAAAGGTGGTTAAAAAACAATCTCTTGTCGATTTTCTTGCAGCCCACCTAGTGCTAAATGACTCTCTACTGAATTGCAAATTCCCTGACAAACAAATCCTTTTTGCTAAAAACTTAATAGGAAGTTATTTTGTGGAGCATCATCCATTAAATCAGGAATCAATCCAGAGCATTGTTTTGATATTCCTATTCTCTCTCAAAATCATTCACAAACAATGAGATTGAATATGAGGCCCTAATTACATGATTAGAAATAACCCTCAATATGGGAATATTGTATCTGCATATCTTTGGTGATTCACAATTGGTCATCAATCAAGTGGGAGGTGGACATAAAATCCATAAATTTGAGCTCCTAAAATACCATGAAAAGGCTCAAGAACTTATGAGACAAATCTCATATGTTCAAATAACTAAAGTTCTTAGATCCATTAGTGTAGAAGCTGATTCCTTAGACAAATTAGTGAAGGAACTAGTTGATCCTGATCAAGAAGAAATTCTAATCATAGTCCATAGTAGATAATTGATAAGCTTGATCTTCAGCATCAAACATGAGAAGATTGAATATAAACTAATAGAAGAGGCCATAGATTGGACAATACCATTAGCCAACTACTTCAAATGTGGGAAACTCCCAGAAGATAAATCCAAATAGACACAATTCAAAAAGAGAACTGAATGCTTTTTGCTTATCAGTGACATTCTTTTTAGAAGATCCTTTAATCAATTACTTCTACACTATCTCTCAGATGAAGAAACCAAGGAAGTCATGTATGAGGTGCATTCTAAAGTTTGTGGGGTTCATCAATCAAACCCAAAAAATGATGATAAAAATAAAGCGTGTGGACTACTATTGGCCTATGATGGTGAGGAATTGCATTGAATATGTGAGAAAATATCATCTGTGTCAAATTCACAGTGAGTTCATCCATTAACACCCAAATCCTTTACACCCAACGGTATTCTCATGGCCATTCGAGGTATGGAGTATGAACATAATCAGCCCAATTGAGCCATCCTCTTCCAAAGGTCACCGCTTTATATTAGTAGTGACTAATTACTTCACTTGATGGATGAAGGCAACTCCACTAAGGGAAGTAAAATTGAATATTATCATCCACTTCTTTTTTAAAAAATATCCTGTGTCAATTCAGCTTCCCTCAAAGGGCAATTTCTGATGATGGACCATCCTTCAAAAGCTTTAAAGTAAGATGATTTGTACATCATCACAAGATAGATTGGAGATATTCATCTATCTATAATACGAGAGTGAATACCCTCATTGAGGCATTTAACAAGACTCTCCAAATTATTAAAGAAAGTCATTGCTAGAAATAAATGAGACTAGTAGAGGAAACTTTCTAAAGCATTGTGGACCTATCGCACATATTGAACTCCTACCTAATTAGCACCGTATGCATTAATTTTCGGGACTGAGATAGTCTTGACATTGGAGGTACAAATTCTCTCCCTCAGAATTGCTTTGCAAGAGGAAATTATCAAAGAAGACAATGTTCATCTTTTTTAGATAAGCTAGACTCCTTGGATGAAATAAGACTTATAGCTCAACAAAACCTAGAAATATATCGAGCACAGATGTCCAGAGCTGACAATGAGATGATTCAGCTCAGATCTTTCTAGAAAGGAGAAATGGTCTTGATCTTAAGAAGACCCATAATTCTAAACCAAAGCAAAAAAAGAAGAAGAAGCAAATTTCAGCCTAATTGGGAAGGTCTTTATATTACTGAAAGGATATTTGAAAGAGAATCCTATTAGCTGATTGATGACAAAGAATAAAGACCTATGTCAAAATCAACGCTTGATTCCTAAAGAGATATTAGGCATGAGACTCTTGGGTAACAACAATAAAATAAAAGTGTCTATATTTATCTATGATAGAATGTTTGACTTCCTTGACAAGGAACACTTGGTCAAACCTGCACTACATGTTTCTCAAGATAAAACATAGACACAAAAATCTATCCATTTTGTATGACAATTGAATCCAAATTCTCATAACCTATTAAGTCCACTTCCACATGGCAAACGAAAGTCTATCCCATGGGGTGATCAAGCTCATATTTTAAATGGAAATTTAAGTCCAATTCAATATAGCAACTTAAGTCCACTTCTATATAATAACTTAAGTCCACTTTCACATGACAATTAATTTTGCTTTTATGTGATAAACCAAGTTCACTTCCACGTAGCAAATCAAGTCCACTTTCATGCAGAAAATCAATTCCATATTACATAGTGATTAAGCTCGTATCTACATGGTAAATCGACTATTTTCACATAATAAATCAAACCCACTTTCATATTATAAATTAAGTCTACTTTTTATGGTAATTTAAGTTTACTTCTTGTGGTAAATCAAATCCACTTATTATGGCACCTTAAGTTTACTTCTTGTGGCAACTTAAATTCACTCTTTGTGGCAAACTTAAGTCTATTTCTTGTGATAGTTCAAGTCCACTCATTGTGACAAGTCAAGTTTACTCATTACGACTAATCAAGTCCACTCCTTATGGTAACAAAAGTCCATTCCAATATGACAAATTAAGTCCATCCCTATATGGCAATCGAAGCCTGCTCCATGTGGTAAATTAAGACCACCCCTATGTGACAATCCAAGCTTACTCCATGAGGCAACCTAAGTCTACTATTGTATGAAAAACTAAGTCCATCGTCGTATGGTAAGTCAAGTCCACTTTTGAATGGAAATTCAAACCAATATAGTAAATCCTAAAACATTGACACAAGGATAAGTGGCTGAAAATTATTCACACCCTCTCCTCTCACCAAAACTCGGAAGAGGATATGAAGGGGCAATTTGTTTGAGATAATTTTTGTCACAATCAAAATTTGATTAAAATATGATTAAAATTGAGACTTATATGCCACTAACTAATAGCTTAAACATGGGTCTCAGTCAAATTTAAATCGCATCTGAGTTTGGTTAAAAATTGAGCTCAATTCAGACTTGAATCATTGAGAAATTTTGGCTCAAGCTAGGCTTAACCCAAATGTGCTGAGTGGGCTGGATATTTGAATCAAAGTTGAGCCCAAAATTCATCCAAAATTTGGATCAAAATGAAAAACATAAAAATTTTATAAATAAGTCTCTGGATCAAATAAATTCTTATGAAAAGGTCCCTAGCTAGATTTTTTCTTACGAACAAGTGCCTGGGATTGGAATTTTACAAAAGGAGTTCAATAAAATTCTAAAATTATAAATCAGTACCCGTAAAATCTAGAATTTACAAATAAATCTCTCGAAAGATTGATAATTATAATTTGATCCTTACAAAATCTAGGATTTATAAATAAACCCCTCAAAATTTTATATTCATGAGTAAACCCCTAAGAATTTTCATCTTTCACATAAAAGTCTCTTGAAAGTTGATATTTATGAATAAATCCAAATTTTACTTAGAAGGCCCCTAAAAGTTTCAAAAATG
Source organism: Trichopus zeylanicus subsp. travancoricus (assembly GCA_005019695.1). Classification (NCBI taxonomy): domain Eukaryota; kingdom Viridiplantae; phylum Streptophyta; class Magnoliopsida; order Dioscoreales; family Dioscoreaceae; genus Trichopus; species Trichopus zeylanicus. The sequence goes on along the minus strand of RXID01021984.1, from coordinate 3,304,289 downwards.
ATGAATAAGTTTATTTTACAAAAACGTCTGTCAAAATCATGAAATTAAATTTTAGTTTAATTTTCTAAAAATATTGCAATAAACAAATTTAACTATATCTATCTATAAGCTAATCGAATCACATTCATATCCATCTATAGTACATCCACCATTCAAAAATTCAAGCAAAAGGAGATCATTTCCTGCCCAACTTCTCTTCTTACTCTATATAAACCCTATTAATATAAGCACTGGTTTTCTTTCTTATTAAAAACCTATTCAGTATTTTATATTAATTTAATTAATAAAATTGGATGAAAATAAAATATTTTCACATACTTTTATCAGGTAATAGGGAGTGGTTTTTTAATATAAAATAGGTATTTTTGCTTAATGATTAAAAATTAGGTGATTTAATATATATCCTACGCTAATTTTTTTATTTATAATTGTTGTCTTTAGAAGTGTAGACGAGCTGAACTAAGGTGAGTTGACCTTAACTCGAGTTCGGTTGAGCCTCAAAATCATTGGCTTCAGCTAGAGTTGGGCTCGTCTAATAAGCTTAAGCTCGAACTTGAGCTAAATCGAGCTCAGCTCAAATTTAAAATTTTTTAAATTAATTTTAATAACTATTTTCCTCTAATTGACATTAAAGAAATGTCTAAAAAATCTAATATTAAAAATAATAAATTAGTATAATATTTAAAAATTTAAAAAATATCAATTACAACATGACAATAAAAATTCGATAACATGATTATGTCATATGATGTATTTAAAATTTTATTTTTATATATTAAACAAGAGCTTTTAGTAACAAATCACCTACCTTATTATGAATTTATAAAAAAAATACTTATCTTATCATTATTAGCAAAAAATAACTTGTCGTATACCATGAATTTACAAAAAAAATCTCAATTAAAATATTTTAAAAAATTCTATTTTAATTCGATCTTACCCACTAAAATTAATATGAAAGTCTAAATTATTATCATTTGATTTTAATGTACATAAATATTAAATGAATATAAACATAAGTCATCTTATTTTTTTTATGAAAAAATTATTTGGTTTTATGAAACTGAAAATTTAAAATTTAGTTTTATTAAACCGGTTGTCCGAAATAAAATTAAATAAAAATAATTTAGTATTTTATATTAAATTAATTGTTAAAATTAAATTTAAATTAAATATTTTAAATGATGGGATTTTTTTTTGTAAATTTATAGTATAAGATGAATGACTTTTTGCTAATAGTAATAAGGTAGATAGTTTTTCGTAAATTTGTAACAAGTAGTTGTTTGCTAATAACTTATTAAAAAAATAAATGAGCTCTCAAGTTGGAATCATGCAGCTCGTTAGAAAATGAGTTGAGCCGAACTTGAATCGATCAACACAAACAAAACAAGGGTATTGGGAATCAATCAGAATACATCAAAATAAATTTGCAACTTTCCAAGTGATGGCATAAGGACTTGCAAAATAACAAAAATCCTACCGAATAGGGGTTGGATGATGGAGTATACTATTTTGAATGATTTGTTAAAACTCCCACTAAAATTTTCATGTTAAAACTAATAATTAATTCCCCCAAAAATAGAGAGTTATTGTTTAAAACTTTAAGTAAGAAAGAGTTCAAGCATGACATACCTCCAAAAAGATTAGCAACCATTTATAAAGATATTTTTCAAAACTCTACTATAACATTTTCTAATCATGACCTACTTGAGGAGGAGTTGAGGGATGAGCTACTTCACATAATCATTCAGGTTGATAGTGTAACAGTCAAAATAGTTCTCATGGATATAAGGGTGTTACTAAATATTTGTATACTATTCCCCCTAAAAGTAATAAATATGTCAGAACACCAACTAGTGGAGTCCAACATCAACATAATGGCATATGAAAAGTCAAAGAGAAAGTACCAAGGGACGATTCATCTACCAATCATCTATGGTCCAAAGATGATTGAGATAGAGTTCTATTTGCTTGATATCTCCTTCTACTATAATCTCATTCTAGGAAGGCATTGGCTTAAAAATATGGGAGTCGTTTCATCAACCCATCATCAGTGCTTGAAAATTTCTCATAAGGGCACCAATGTCAAGATTCATGGTAACCTAACAATTCAAGATAAGAACTACTAGGGGATTTATAAGGTACCTACTATCATGGCATAGATAATGGAGTCATCCCTCCAAGTTGCACTTCAAGTCCTTTTGCCATGTCCGAGCAAATCTTCTTCAATTAAAACTAAACTTGAGCTCTATCCAACCTACATGAAACTCTTATCACAATCATAGAAAATAATTATTGTGCTCTTGTCACCTCAAGTTTTATAAGAAATAATCTCTCGTCCATGTCCCTTAAACCCAAGTTTTCATTCCCTAATTTCCACCTCACGTCAATAAGGCTTGGAAAATAATTTTCATGATTGGCTACCAACCTAGTCAAGGGCTTGGCAGCATAAAACAAGGAGATCTCAAACCACTTTCAAAAGGATTTCCAAAAGGAAGGGAGAGTCTCAGCTTGTTATAGAAGGAATGCAAGAAGAAAGACCACCCTCTTTAGTCCTTCAAAGGCATAGATCCACATCCACCTCTAACTTGGATGTTTAAGTCACACTTCACAACTAAATAACTCGAACATGCCACTACAACCCTTGCTATTGACCCAAGCAATGAAGATGGTGACCTCCAAAACATTGTGAATGGGATTAGCCAACTATTCCTAGGTGAAAAAGGCGATCCACCCCCTTGCTCAAAGGGGGAGCAACCTTATAATGACACCAGGGGCACCTTGTCCTCCCTTAGAGAAGGACCTTATTTGTAGTCTAGATTTATTTTCTTCCTTGTTATTAAAATATTATAATAGGCTCGATTAAGGAAAGTTTTATACTTGCATTTCAAAATATATGATTGAAATAAGTAAGCTACCTCTCCAAGACCTAGGGTGAAAGAAGGATGTATTCTACCTTGATGAACCCCTTATTGATTCACACAAGGGGCCATATAAAGACTCATTTGGGATCTATGAGATTGAAGAAGAGAAGGATGAAAATGATGAACTTAATGACTTTATAGAGGTGCTCAGGAGATTTGTTGAGGACATGACTACAACCATAAAGCTAACAAAAAAAGTTAAACTAGGGTCACTCGAGAACCCTAGGACAATCCTAATTAGCTAATCTTAACCCTATCAAATAAATTTGAAGCTTAGATGATCTCAACCTTTATTGAATATAAAGATATCTTTGTATGGACATATAAGAAGATGCTAGGATTGAATGGAGGGTTAGTGGATCACATGATTACGTTGGAGAATGAGATGAGGCCAAGAAAGTAGAAGCTGAGATGACTACATCTAGACATTGCATTCAAGGGGAAGGAGGAGATTGACAAACTCCACCAAGCTAAATTCATGTGTCATCCTATATCCAAAGTGAATGGCAAACATTGTTCTAGTCAAGAAAAAGGATGGCAGGGCATAAGTATGTATTGATTTTAGATAATTAAATAGGACTTGTCCAAAAGATGACTTCCCTTTATTCATATCAACACTATGGTTGATAACACTTATTGGCATGAAATGTTGTCCTTCATGGATGGATATTCAAGATACAACAAGGTACACCTCACACTAGATGATGAAGTGAAGACTTCTTCTAACTACTCCTTGGGGGACTTACTATTATGTGGTCATATTATTTGGACTAAAAAAATACCAGGGCAATATATTGATGGGACATGACTATAATTTTTCATAATATAATCCATGACTGCATGGAGGTGTATGTTGATAACATTCTAGTAAAATCTTGAAGAGGGTATGTCTTAGCCTTAAAGTGAGTCCTCCATAGATCATAGGAGCATCAGTTGAGAATGGACCTAAAGAAGTGCATGCTTGGGGTCTCATCTGGCAAGTTGCTTGGTTTCTTGGTAACTAGCTGAGGAATTGAAGTTAATTTGACTAAAGCATGAGCCATTATATAAAGGAGCATCAATTCATTTGAAGGTTTATATATTAGTACTCTAAAATATGTATCGCATTTTACAAGATTCTTAAGGGACATGCCCAGTTCGAATGGACCCTAGAGTACTAAAAGGTCTTCAACCAACTCAAAAAGTACTTGCTCAAGGCATCAATCATCATGATGCCAATCTCAGGATAGCAACTTATCATCTATGTGGCTATTATCGAGGAGTCAATTAGTATCATGGTGGCACTGGAAGATCAAGACAGGAAAGAAAGGGCAATATACTACCTCAATCAAACCATGTTGGAGTATGAAAGGAAGTTTTCTTAGATAAAGAAAACTTGTTTGGCTATGGTCTGAGTGTGCTCTGGGCCTCCTAAAAGCTAAGACATTCTTTTATGGTTCATGAGGTACTCATTGTAGCTTAGATGGATCCAATTAAATTCAAGTTCAGGAAGTTAATGTTGTTAGAGTGAATGGCAAGATGGCAGATGTTCCTAGTTGAATTCAATCTTGACTTCATAATCAGGAAGGTGGTCAAGGGATAAGCTATATCTAATCAACTTGCTAATTTTCTATTGCCTACCACATGGTTGCTTGAAAATCATTTAGATCGAGGACCAACCTGTAGGCTCACTTGAAAGTCATGTAGATCTAGAGCAAGCTTGTGGCCTCTCCTAAAAGTTATTCTGACCTAGGGCTACTTTGTGGGCTCACTCAAAACTCAATTCAACTTAGGACCAACTTGCGAACTTGTCTGAAAGTCAATTTGTCCTAGGACTGGTTTGCAGGCTTGTCCAAAAGTCAATTTGATGTAGGGCTCATGTATGGGCTTACTTAAAAATCAATTCAACTAAAGGTTAGCTTGCGAGCTTTCCTAAAAGTCAAATCAACTAAAGGGTAGTCCACGAGCTTGTCTGAAATTGAAATTGACTCAAGGCTAGCTTTTAGGCTGACTTGAAAGTTAAATTGACTCAAGACCAGCTTGTGAACTCATCTGAAAGTTAAATTGACTCAAGGCTGGCCTGTGGACTTGCCTAAAAGTAAAATCAACTTAAGGCTAGCCTGTGGGATTGCCTGAAAGTCAAATTAACTTAAGCCAACTTGCAAACTTGCCTAAAAGTTAAATTGACTCAAGATCAGCTTGTAAGCTCACTTAAAAGACAAATCCATTGAAGGTCAGCTTGTAGGCTTCCTTGAAAGTAAAATCAACTCAAGACTATCTTATGGGCTCGCTTGAAAGTCAAATCAACTCAAGGTTAGCCTACAATCTTGCCAAAATATCAAATCAACTAAGGCCCAACTTGTAGGTTTACTTGCAATTAAAAATAGACTAAAGGTTTCCTTGCAGGCTCACATAGAAGTCATTCTAATAAATGGACAGCCCGAGGATCCTCTAATTAATCAATCAAATCGATTAAAATAGATAATTAATTAACTTAATCAGATTAAAACTAAGTCAATTTAGCTAAATTAAGTAAATTGATTAAGTTAAACCAATTTGACTAGGACAGACTACCATATGGATCTAAATCGATAAAATAAATCGACTAAAACACAAATCGAACTAGACCCAAATTCAAACTGAGTTAAATCAAATTGATTCAAACCCAAATCCAATCTTAATTGTCTTATATTAGGTGAACCCAATCAAATCAATTTAGATCAAAACCCTAATCATGTTCAAATTAGGTCTACCTGGTCAAGTCAAGACCCTAATTGGGTTTGGTTTGAACCAAACCCTAATTGGGTTGAATCAAGTTCAAACCAACTTTGAATTAGGTTAAACTTGAATCAAAACTTGGTTAAACCAAAACTAGAACTAGGTCAACCTAGAACCGAAAGTAGGTCAAACATGAACCAAAACCAAGTTGAACTTGAACCAAAATTAGGCTAAACCTGAACTAGAGCTAACTCAAACCTGAATGAAAACTAGGATAAACCTAAATCAAAATCAAGTCAAAATTGAACCAAAATCATGTTGAACTTGAACCCAAGTCCATTAAGGTTCAATCTCAAACTTAATAAGGGTCCAACAAGGGTTGGACCCAAACCGATTAAAAGATTGAACTTAAATCCAATAAAAACCCATTAATGTTGGATCCATAATCCATTGAAGGTTCAATAAGAATCCATTAAGGGTTGGATCTAAGATCCATTAAGGATCCAATAAAAATATATTAATATTTGGATCCAAGATCTACTGAAGATCCAATAAGAGTCCATTATGGGTCAAATCAAGGATCCATTGAGAATTGGATCCAAAATCTATTAAAGATCCATCAAGAATCCAATAAGGGTCAAAATAAGATCTGTTAAGGATCTATTAAGAACCTAATAAGGGTCCAACATAAGGTTAAACATGAGCCAAATCGAGTCAAATTAGGCTTGAATCAAAATTAATTTTTAAATATTAAATTGTATTAAATTAGACTTGAAGTGAAATTAAGTTCTAAACATCAAATTGAATCAAATTGGATTTGAATTAAAATAATGTTTTGAACATTCAATTAAATAAAATTAGACATGAATCAGAATCAAGTTCTAAACATCGAACTAAATCAAATCACACTAGAATCAAAATTAACTTCTAAATATCAAATTGAATCAAATCAAACTTAAATCAAAGTCAAGTTTTGAATATTGAATTAAATCAAATTAGACTTGAATCAAAACTAAGTATAAACATCGAGTTGAATCAAATCAGACTTAAAGCGAAATTGAGTTTGGACGTTAAATCAAATCAAATTATACTTGAGCAAAAACTAGATCTAGGTCGAGTTAAGTTTAAATCAATTAGGGTTAGTTGACAACAAGTTCAAAGTCAACAACACCTAAAACTTAATTGACACTACCTAAGAAAGGTCATTGGTCATCAAATCAATGATGATTAAAATAAGCCTAGGTTGCTAATTCGTCCTTCAAATTAAAACTAAACTAATACAGGTTTGAACTCGCTTAGTCAATCAACCAAATGCCATATTTGAAGGAAGTCAATTGATAACAAGCATAAAGTCATCAGTCACACTTTGAGCTTAACCAACACAAGCTCAAAAGCTATTAGTGATGCTTCAAATTTAATTGACAACAAGTTAAAGCGACCATCAATTATCAAATTAGAAATAGTTAGCATAAACAAAGCTACTTATAATTTCAAACTAAACTAAGGTATGCTTGAACTTGGTTAGTCAATCAACTAAACATTGTGTTCAGAGGAAATCAATTGATAATAAACATAAAGTTGTCAATTATAATTCAAGCTCAACCAACATAAGCTCAAAAGTCATTGGTAATACTTCAAATTTAATCAACAATAAGACAAGGAGATCATTGATTGTCCAATAAAAAATGGTCAATATAAGCAAAGCCCTCTAATTATTACAAACTAAATTAAAGGCAAGCCTGAACTTGCTTAATCAGTCGGCTAAACATTGTATTTGAAAGAAGTCAACTATCAACAAGCATAGAGCCATTGATGGCATTTCAAACTCAACCAACATATGTGTAAAATTCATTGGTGATGCTTCAAACTTATTCGACAATAAGCTAAAGAGGTTATCGATTATTAAATCAGAAATGGTCAACATAAGCCAAGGCCACTTACCATTTCAAGCTAAACTAAGATAGATTTGAACTTACTAAGTTAGTCATCCAGATACAATATTCAAAAGAAGTCAACCAATAATAAGCATAATAAGCTGTTGGTAATACTTCAAGCTCATCCAACACAAGCTCAAACGTAATTGGTAATGTGTCAAACTGAACTGACAATAAGGTAAAGAGGCTGGTGATTATCGCGTGAGAAATGGTTAGCATATGCTAAGCCTTCTAGCCATTTAAGCCAAACTAAAAGTAGCCCTAAGCTCACTTAGTAAGTCAGTCAAGCATCATGTTTCAAGGAAATTAACCGCACAAGCATGAAGTTATTGGTAATATTTTAAATCTAATCAACAACAAGGCGAGAAAGCCCATTGATTGTTAAATTAAGAATAATTAGCATAAGCTAACATTATCTCAAATCAAAGATCAAAAGAAATCAACTGACAATAAGTAGGAGGCCATAGAGGACATTTCAAATCCTAACATGATAAGTTGATACAAGTTAGATCAATTAACACAAGCCAAGGCAATTAGCCACACCCTTAAATCTAGCAAAGTTATTAGCATTCAATAAAGATCAAACTAAGCACCCATCTGAGTCAAGTTTCACTCAACCAAGTGCATGGAAGTGAGCAGTGGTGAGCATTAAGCCTTTTCCATTCAATCCATTTCGTGTTATTTTATGATTATGTATTTAAATTACCTAAACTATAAAGTGAGGGAATGTCCTTCCTTATGCCATATAATTTTTTTCTTAAATTGATTATTTTTGCCTTTTTCTTCTTCATGTCTCTATTTTATTAGCTAGGTTTCTCACTTTAGGATAGTTTTGATAACTATCAAGATAATTAATGATAGGAGTTTGCACCTATTATAAGTCATATTTCTACAATACCTGATTGCATACTCAAATCCACCCTAAATCTTTTATTGTTTCAAGATTACTTATCAGGGTCTTTTGGCTATCTTGACTGGTTGATGATGACACCACAAATTCTGGCATATCCAGTGGAATCCTTTTCTTTGATTTGTGACAGACATGTGTGTTGTATAAACTAAACATATTTTATCACTAGTTGGCCACAAATCCTGACATACTTTTGGAACTTGATTTCTTTCCATGGGTAGAAGCCAAGCTAGTTCAATAGAGACACATTAAAAGAAGAAAATATGAAAACTAATGATGAATTCATTATCTTTAATTACAAGAAAGAGAAGATGGCATCATCAAATAATCCGCCTACCCTAACATGCACCATCATCTTCATTGAAGGGTCTGTGGTACACTTTCCTTAACTAATGATCATTATGGGGGCAACTAGAGTCCATATAAGTTATTGAGTTATGCTTAGCTCCATTAAATTTATGCATGGTCCTTCTAATTTCATCAAAAGTGTTATTGCATCTAACATTATGTTGCTACAAATATTGCTAATCTAGTTATTGCTCTATATACCCAATATGGATCAACTCCTTACCTCCCATATAGGAGGAAAAGGCCAAGTCCATCTAAGGGTCAAAGGCCAAATTTCATTTTGCCAAATTTGAATAATATAATAGAGGCTCCATTGGTACAAAACAGTCTTTTAGAAAATAGTACAATAGAGAAAAGTCAATTTTTGACTACCTACAACCTGCCATAAAAGTTAAAAAACTAATACTGATAATGTAAACAAAGGAAAAATTGGTGGGGTGTTTGACTGACTTCAGGACGTCAAATACAAGACAAAGCTAGATTCTACAATCCCTGCCTCCAATTCCTTAACAACACTACAAAGCTAGAGAAGGACAAAGAAAGAACACGTGTTAGATCTTTTTCAACTGAAAATAAAACAACACCATCTCGTAAGACCAGAGTGGTTGATGAACAAGTAACTAAACCCAAGAAAGAGGATACTTGATCCAAATCTATGGCATGGAAGAGTCAAATAATTGCACGAGATTCAAATAAAAAATAAAAAAATCTAAACAAATCAAGAAAAAGTAATAAATAAAAAAATTATGATAATGTTTGGCAAAATGTCTAGTCACATCAAAATTAACTAATCAAGTATGTGTTTCATACTTCTCGAGGAAAAATATAAAACTAAAAAAAATAAAATAAAAAATAAATAAAACTATAATATTTTTAGTATTCAAGTGAACTACTTTTCATCTTAAAGATATTAGGGTCTCTAAAATGAAAGGAAAATATTCAAAGGAAAGAATAATCAATGATTAAATGTGGTGGAGTTGAGGTCCCTACACCTCCATTGCCCACCAACGTCCTAAGTTAACTTTAGGAATGCAAACCATTGATAGCACTTCAGGTTCAAACAACACAAGCTTAAAAGCCATTGGTGTACTTGAAATTTAATCAACAATAAGTCAAAGAGGTCATCGATTATTAAGTCAGAAATGGTAAGTATAAGCTAAGACCGCTAACTATTTTAGGCCTAACTTATGGTAGACTTGAACTCACTTAGTTAGTCAACCAAGTACCATACTTGAAGAAAATTAACCGACACAAGTATGAAGCTGTCGATGATATTTCAAATCTAATCGATAATAAACCAAGAAAGACTATCAATTATCAAATAAAAAATAATTAGCATAAGTTAAGTATGATAATCACTCTCAAATCAAAAATCAAAAATAGTTAATCGATAATAAGCAAAAGACCATGGATGACACTTCAAATTCTAACAAGATCAACAAACATAATCCTAGGTAGTCAATCATACCCTAAAATCTATCAAAGTTATCAACATTCGCTGGTCAAACTAGGCACTCATCAAAGTCATATTTGACTCGACCAAGTGCACTGAAGCAGGGTAGCAATGAGTATTAAGCCTTTCCCATTCCCTACTTTCATTTCATGTTATTTCATTATTATGAATTTAAATTGCCTAAATTATAAAGTGAGGGTATATCCTTGCCTAAGCCATATAATTCCTTTCTCAAATCAATCAGTTATGCTTTCTCTTCTTTGTGTCTCTATTTGATTAGGTTTGTTTTATATTTTAGAAGGTTCCTGATAATTATTAGGGTAATTTACAATATAAGTTTATGTCTATTCAAAGTTATGTTTCTACAATACCTAATTGCACACTCAGACCTAACCTAAATTTTATTTATTATTTTGAGATTACTCCTTGGAGTCTTCTAGCTATCTCGAGTGGTCAATCACATCTTCACGAAAAGGTTATCAGAATGGAGTACTATTGGCTCATGATGGAGATGGATTGTACGGATTTTGTAAGAAGTTTCCGAGAATACCATATCCATGTTGACAATATCCGTGCTCCGACATCCTCCTTCCACACTCTATCACTTGATATGGGTCATGAATATGGTCAAACCATTTTGAAAGAATGCCACTGGTGGCAGAAAAGATTTTTTCCTAACTATAACTGAGTCTTTTACAAAATAAGTTGAAGTTGAATATTTTTTTAGGAGCTCAAAGCAATGGGCATGGTTTGATTCCTTAGACACAAAATCCTGGCTTAGTTTGAAGTGCCAAAAATGATAATGATAAACAATGAGCCGCAACTCCTCCCATGGTAAATGCGGGACATATGTAAGCATTCTTTTATTGGGTTGTACCATTTATCTTCCGTCTACCCTCAAGATAATGGTCAAGCTGAAGCCACTAACAATACTCTAATAAATATTATTAAAAATATAGTAGAAGTCAATAAAAAATTATATTAGATAGATAAGGTAGACGAGACTCTATGGGCCCCACCATACTTCCATACATACCCTAATGGGTCAAACCCCATTTGCACTAATATTTGGAATGGAGGCAATAGTACCATATGAAATCCAAATCCCATCAGTTGGACTAGCAATGCAAAATAACATAAGTCTAACCGAGATGCAAGAATCTCTTCTTAGCTAGCTTGAATAGCTAGATGAAAGGCAATTAAGTGCAGCCAATTATGCACAATCTTACCTATAGTAGCTATCTTCATTCTACTAGAAGATGGTGATCAAGCGTAAATTTAAGATTGGGGAATTGGTGTTGAAGCATGTCACCCCATTGAAGGATAAAGGAAAGCTGAGACCCAACTAGGAGGGACCATACGTGATCACTAAAGCCTATCCTAATAATGTTCATAAATTAATCAACTCTAAAGGGGAAGTCCTCTATGGCCCTTGGAATGCTATGTACCTAAAGAAAAATTTTCCTTAGAAAAAGATGGAGACAAAGCTTCTTCTCTCCTAGGGGCATGATCTTTGAATAAAAGGTGATGCTAGGAGTGAAGGGAGAGTTAGTGATGATGTGAAGTGGCTTTGGAAGTCTTGGAGCTATCTTTCACACTTATGCTCTAAGTTGATTTCAAGAATGCAAGCTTGAGAGTAAGATGGTCAGTGTTAAAAGTAATTGGAACCTCATCATAGGAGTCACCTCTCAAACTAGGTGTACAAGTTGAAGATAATCTGGCAAGAATTTCCTCTTAATAAAAGTCATAGTCCCAAAAGGATAAATCTCATATAAAAGACCAAACCAATAGAGGCAAACTCAAAGAGTTAGAACTAGTTAGCATCGGTGAATTTACAAATCTTAGAACCTCAAAAGAGGAATGTGATGACAAAAAAAAAAAGGAAAAAAAGAAAAGAAAAGAAAAGAAAAGGGAAATGGGGAGAAAAATAGATAACTTGCCAAAATTAGGAGGTCTAATATAGTCTCATCTCAGTGCCTTACCAAGAAAAGCAACCCAAGAAGTAAGTATTGGATAACATCTATGAGCATGTAAATCTTAGATATGGAGGTCAAGGGACATCCCAAAGCTGAGAACAAGTTAGGGAGGGCCGAACAACTACAAGAAGATGGTGAAAATAGGTCAACCATTTGAAACAAGTTACTGAACAAAATATTGAAATAGAGCAAAGGATAGAAGAAAGTCTAGTTTGTCAATCACCCATAGTTTGAGACAAAAATTCCAAAGCTCAAGTTGACCCAATCGAGCAGAAGATTACATCCATGGAGAATGGAGGGACTTGTTTAATTTCAAAAAAAAACAAAAAAAGGAAAAGGAGGGGATCTATTTTTTATCTTTTGCAAATAAAAGTACTACTTAACTATTTCTTCTTCTAAAACACATGATATAGGCATAAGTACACCAAATAAAAAAGAAAACTATATCAAACAAGCAAAGATGCTTCATTCTTCATAATTGAAGGAGTCCCTAACTTGAGAGCTTGTGCGGGAGCAACAATGAGTCAAGCCAAAAGATGAAGAATCAAAACCTAAAATGCTTTCTTTCAGAAGGCTAAAATGTTCTTGATCTAGCTCAAGCATAACATGTTGAATATCTAACTAATGCTTCGATCTCACAAATTGGGACCTTAGATTTGCAACCTAAGCTTCAAGTTGCTCCCCCCAAAACAAGATCACTAGAAGCCTTGATGAAAAAACAAAAGAAAAATGAGAAGAAAGGGAAAATATATTATAGCAATGCAATCATCCTGGTCCACTCGGCTCTCATCAAGATTGAGATTACAATGTTTTAGTGGATTTTAGCTAAAATTAAATTTGAATAAAATTTGACTAGAATCAAAACTTAAATGCCACTGGATTATAATTCAAATATGGGTTTTAGTTGGACTTGAATTGTTCTCAAATTCGACTAAAAATTGAGCTTGATTCAAATATGAATTATTAAAAAATTTAGGCTCAAACTCAATTTAGCTATAGATATTTAGACCAAAATTAGGCCCAAGTCCATAAAAGAACTAGACCGAAAAAAAATTATGAATAGATCTTTCGACTTAATAAATTTCTACAAATAAGTCTCTGACCATATTTTTCTCACAAATACGTCCCCAAAATAAAAAATTATGAAAAAAATCTATAAATATCTTGAAATTATAAATTGGTCCCTACAAAATCAAGAATTTGCAAATAAACCTACCAAAAATTAATAATTATAAATCAGTCATTATAAAATTTAGGGTTTACAAATAAAGTCCCAAAATTTATATTCGATAAATAAATTCTTCAAATTTTCATTTTTTCAAATGAACCCTCTATGAAGTTTTAAATTGCAAGTTTAATATTACAAATTTATAAATGAATTCCTCACAAATTTTAGTTTACAAATTAGTTCAACATTTATTAATTTGCAAATAAATGCAAAAAGGATCTTGAAAATTTTGAAACCCTACAAGAAGGTCCTCATAGCTAATTTTACAAAAAAGTCCCTAATTGTATCAAAGTTATAATTCAGCATCTAAAAAAATTCATAAATAACCCTTGTACAATGCGATATCACATAACAATACAGATTTTATCCAAATCCTCGTCTCCAACCAAAAAAATCTCATCCATAAGAAATAGCTCATTTGTATAAAAAATTTAACCATATTCTCATCTAAAAAAACACATCAACATTACTATATTAATTCAAAATTTAAATCTGTATATTGAACTGATCTCTTAAACACTTAAAAAGGCCATGCAATCCTACAAAGAAAAAAGATTAATTGTATTTTTGGATAAGGTTCCACTTCCATAAGTATTAGAAGTAGTAGAAGTGATGGAAGTAAGAAGTGGTAGAAGTGACAAAAACGTGAGTCTAGTTGTTTGGTAAATTTTGATATGAAAGTAGAAAAAGTAATAGTTCTGTGAGTTCTATGACCTTGGTCATTTAGATAGCGAGGTCCGAAGTAGGAAGTATGACTTCGGTCATTTAGATGTGGTGATACATGGAAGTGAAGAAGCAGTTTGATCGTTATGTTAGTTAGAAATATAATATTTATTAATAAATAAAACTAGTTTATTTTTATTTAGAAAAAATAATTATAATTACAATAAAATTTAATTTTAATAATTTTAATAATTAATATAATAAAACTAATATTTAAGTAATAAATTATAATTACGATAATAATGAATTAATATGATAAAAAATCATCATAATTAGGATAATAAATAGTAATATTTAACTAATTAAGTATAATTAAGATATTTAGGATATTGATTAATGAAAATGTTTTGATATTTCTACACGTGGACCCCTAAAAGAATTTTAAAATCCAATGGTTATTTTTAAAATATCCAAAAGTTATTTTTCGAAAACTTTTAATGACTATTTTAAAATTCTTCAATAGTTATTTTTTGGGAAACCCACAAGATGTGTTTTTTGAAGAGCTCAACGGCTTTTTTTGTAATATTATAAAAGGGATGTATGGGATAGAAAACAAAGCAAAGCACAATGAGTCAGTTTGTAAATTCAAGTTTTCATAGTCATGCTCCAATGGAAACCAATCCATCGAAGTGTGAGTACAACCAACCTTACAGAGTTCAGAATTTAGGCAACCTCAGGAGCAAAGGCAAGAGATTTTAATGGTGTACTTTATGGGAGGTATGCAATTCATTTATGAATTAAATTATATTTTATATGAAATTCACTTATTTATGCTTAATACTTCACATTTTTCGAGCCTAACAATCGACAACACTGCAATTATTTTCAATAGGTGGTTGATTGTCATTACTCAACCATTGACCTAAAGTACTAAATAAAATCCTATAAGGGTAAACTTGAAGGCTTGGTAATGAAGCAAATTAAAGTGTTGCTTCAAATAAGATTGATGCTTGTGGTAGTCCTAGTATTGTCAATGATAAAGTTATCTATAAAACATATTATTATGTATTAAATATGTAATAAAGTGAAGCAATATTATTACAAATGTCCCATGAAATTTTGAAATGAATTTGTCTGAAAACTGGCATGAAACGTTGAGCATTTTTTAAAATAATATCACAAGTAACATACATAAATTAAAAAGGCACATACTGGGCCATTAAAATACAAATGCAAAGCAAACATTTGGCCTTATAAATATAAATGTCCTAAAATTAAACATGCATGATACATATACAATAATCACAAGGCACAAATTCAGCCAGATAAATACAAATGTCCTAATATTCAGTAGCCATAATACATAACAATATTTGTTACAAGCACACATTCGGCCTTATAAAGACAAATGTCAATTAAAACCATAAACATAGTACATAAACATAAGTTACATGAACAAATATTCACATCAACATAAGTCACAGTACATAAATAGATATAAGTAATGTGTGTTAAAGAGGACATTTGCAGATAATCTTAGAAGCTATGCAAGCTGACATTAAAGTACACAAAAATCTCAGATGACCACCCATCAGAACATAATCAAGTACCAAATCAAAGCCAACTAAATACAATCTGATGATAGTAGAGTAACCTAGTCCAAAAGGCTAACGAAAAATCTATGAACATTGTCTAACCTAAGCTCCTTATCCATCTCCTTGATGAATGCCCTACCCACAAGTTCCTGCTCATAAAAGTGCTTGTAAGTACCCTCGAGTGGAATGGAGAACTCTTCTCCCCAAAAACCCATGATCATAGAGTATAACTCGTCCCTCCAATCCATAGGAGGTTTGCTGTCCTTCAGTGCATTTGCTACATTAATCATTGTCCAAAATTTTTGAAATTCATTCTACACAACAATTGAATTTCATAGGTTTTTTGTCATGGGCAAAGGGATTAGGCACATATTTATCATAGGGACATCTAAATGGAGGGACTTCACAGACTTCAGAGTCTTCTATATCCTCAATCAAGAACTTGAGCTAAGACATATCTGAGTTCTCGATGTCCAGTGTGTCCCTACCTATATTTTTGACATAAAATCTTTGAGTAAGGGTACGTGCTAAGGATCCAGTAGCCTATCCAACACCACAAATGATCATGAGCTGATCATAATCACAAATTGGTATGTTGATATGGAGGTAGACTCTGTGTGAGACTGTATGATAGATTGTAAATAAAAAATAAGAGTTTGTTAAGCAATATAAATACTTAAAGTTGCATATTCCTTACCAATACGTAATCAGCAATCATATTGTCTGACATCAGAACTATTTTCTTTTCCTCATCCCAACCAGCCCCGTTGGCTACTTTCACCATCTTTATCTTAAGATATTTCTCTTTTAATGCATGATAATGATTCTCCACGTGTTGTATAGTGATCTATTATCCCTCCTAGTTTTGATGATGAACAAATGATATTTAATAATTTACTTGAAATTGTGTTTAGCTAAAATACTTAAAGCTCTCAAGAAAATGTTCAAAAGCTTTAAGGAAAAGAAGAATCGTGATGGTAGATCAATGAGTGTGGCTTGATGAGATAAAGAGATCACTCAAGATGGCTTGGAGGTATCTACAACAACTTGAAAATTCATGGATGACACAAACAAGGCCAAGGCAAGTCAAGAAATTAGCTTTGATTAGGTTTAGCTTTCTTTTATTTTTAGTTGATTCAAAAACTTATTTGAGATAAATCAATTATCATTCAATTTTGTATAGAGTTCTATAGGAAGCTCTTAATAAAGCTTTTTCTAACTGAATTGGATGTCCACCTCTAAATTAGACGCTCAGTTGAGAACTAGATATCCAATTAACAATTTAGGTTCTAATTTATTAATCAGAACCGGATGCCCATATGGGAACTAGATGCCCAACTGGAATTTAGGTTCTGACATAATTGGATATCCATTGGAAATTGGATGCTCGATTAGGGTATGAGCCAGTACTAATAAATTGGAATTGAATGACTAGTTATTGAAAATGAACATCTTGTTTGGGTTTTATGCATGACTAACAGCTAGTTTTTTTACTGTTAAAGCAAACCAAGTCAAGGGATCTCACTTGTAATGGCTATTCGACCCTAAAAGTATAAAGAGAGTTGAAAGGACTTTCATAAATAACTTTTGCATCTTCTAATCTTTGAGAAAAGTAATCAAAGCCCTTTCAACTCTCTAGCCATTATGTGTGAGTTAAAATTGTATCATTCATTTCTATTTTTCACTTGTAATCCACTCCAAGGTTGTTTGGAGTGGTTGAGAGTCCTAACTCTAGATTGGAGTTGCATCTTGCTGGTTGGAGTAAGAGGAGTTGTATGAAGTTGGTTTCACCAATAAAGCGACACACTAGTGGAGTGTTGAAGTCCTCAAGATTGAGCCAAGGGTCATGGCATAGGAGTGGTTGGTCTCCAAACCATATAATAATCATAATGTACTCTATTCCTTCCTTGCTTAATTTAATTATTTGCATTTGTGATTATTTATGAATTAGCTTTGGATAGTGATTGGTGGATTGAATTGGTTTTGCTTTATCAAAAATTTTTTATTTATTCTCAAAACCTAATTCAACTCCTCCCCTCCTTTTAGGTGATTTTTGTGGTTTCAATTAGTATCAGAGCTTCATCTATTGTTTTTGCTTTAACCACCTAGAGTTTTTCAATCCATATTTATGAAAAATTTTGGTGGTTCACCATCCCTTCAAGAGAGGCAATCCACTACTTGTCCACCATTATTCAATGGCACCCATTTTAATTATTGGAGAGCCCAAATTCAGATCTTCATGAAAGCCATTGATTATGATCTATGGTAGTTAGTAGAGAAAGAGAACAATTCACCCACCAAAACAATTAATAGTGTGAAAATACTCAAGCCCAAGGACGAGTGGGATGAGGTTGATAAGAAAAATGATTCTTTAAATGTGAAAGCAATAAATATTTTATATTGCACTTTTGATCCATTTGAATTCAATCATATTAGTACTTGTGAGACAACTCATGACATTTGGTATTGTCTTGAGGTTACCCAGGAGGGTACAAGATAAGTAAGAGAATTTAAAGTGAATATATTGGTTAACTAATATGAACTCTTGAAGATGAGACCAAATGAGTCTATTACTAAGATGTTTACACACTTTACCAATATTATCAAATCTCTTAGTAAAGGTTATACTAATGATAAGATGGTTAAAAAGATTTTGAGATGTTTGCCTAGAACTTGGGATCCAAAAGTGATGGTGATATAAGAAGCCAAAGATCTCAATACACTACCTTTAGAGGAGCTTCTAGGATCTCCAATCACTCATGAGATGATAATGAAGGACTGAATCCAAAAGGGCAATGAAGACAAGAAGAAGAAGAATATTGCCTTCAAAGCTAAGAAATCAAGTGGAGAAGAAGAGGAGGATAGTGATGATAATATGGTACTTCTAACAAGAAGATTTATGAAATTTCGCAAAAAGAAGTACATGCCAAGAAAGCCAAGAAAGGATTAGAGGAGCAACCCAATCATGGAAGAAGAAGAGGACATACCCACATGCTTCAAGTGCAAGAAGTCGGGTCAGATAAAGGCAAATTTCCCTCTAAACAACTAATCCAAAAAGTTCAAGGCTAAGAAGAAAAAGGCAATGGTGGAAACATGGGATCACTTCGAGAAGGAGAGTGAGGATGCCTCATCTGATGATGAGATTGTGAACTTATGCTTCATGGCAAATAAGGATGTGGTATGTGACTTGTCCTTTAAGGAATTACAAGAAGCTCTTGAATAACTATTTTCAAGGCATTAAAAATTGAGTCTCAAGCATGCTTTATTGAGAAAGAAACTATCTACACTTGAAAAAGATTTTAATGCTTTGAAATCTTCTAAAAACACTTGCAATTGCAAAAAAGATGTTGATGCACTCCAAATAGATATGACACTTTCAAATCTTCTAAAACTACTTGTGAATGCCAAAATAATTTTGTTATGCTTAGAAATAAGAATATTCACTTACGAAAGCTTTGTAAAATTTCTTTCATAAAAATACTAATTTGAACATGATTCTCAAAAGCCAAAGGAATATTTTGAATAAATATGGTTTATGCTTTATTTCAACTTCTAATTTCAAAGGTACTAAAATTACTTTGTGAAGACTTCAACTACAACTCATTCTCATTTGACTTGTACTTATTGTTCTAGAAGGGGATATGTCTAGTCTAGTTGCCAAATTAAGAGAAGCTCTTCTCTTAAGAAAATATGGGTATCTAAGGAGGTAATCACAAAAGCCAAGGAATTCAAGTTAGATTGGGTTCATAAAACCTCTCTAGCATGATCATCATTGGGGTGGCTAAGGATGACCCTTATGCCTTTCCTAACTATATTCTATGGTCATTCTCTAGCTCATATAGTAGAGGTAGGCAATTTCATCTCATGTTTTTTTTTGCATGATTATTTACTTTTATGTCCATTTGCATACTCTTTCTTCTAACCTTGAGGATCCATAATTTAGAATGGGTACCTACCCAATTTTAACATGTTAATTGTGCCTACACTCCAGGAAAAAGATTGAGAAATGGTTCCTTGATAGTGGATGTTCAAGACACATGATTGAGAATTTGTTACCCTTGGAGATAATGATAAAAGTAAAATTATTGGTAAAGGTGGCATTTCTATTGGTTCCTCTCTTATTAAAGGTGTACTTCTAGTTGAGAAAGTTAAGCATAACTTGTTGTCTATTAGTCAATTATGTGATAAAGGTTTTCATGGTTTGTTTAAATTTAATCATTGCATAGTTAAACATCATAATAGTAATAATATTACTTTTATTGATCATCATGATGGAAATGTCTATACTATTGATCAAGATGACCTTAATGTTGAAAAGTATTTTGTATCCCATGAGAACCATAAATGGCTTTGGCTTAGATGATTTGGACACATGCACAGATACAATTGCCAAAGTGACTAGAAGGAGTTTTTGAGAGGACTAACCAAAGGCAAATTCATCAAAGATCAAATATGTGATGCATGCCAAATGGGAAGGCAAGTGAAGTCCTCACACAAATACAAGAAGGTGGTGTCAACTACAAGGCTACAAGGCTGCTTCAACTTTTACACCTAGACTTGTTTGGACTTGTTGGGACTATAAGTTTAGGAGGTAAAAACTACACCTTTGTAATAGTTTATGACTTTTCTAGGTATACATGGGTCTTATTTCTAGCAAATAAAAGTTATGCTTTTGATGCTTTTGTCGATTTTGCAAAATGTGTTCAAAATAAAGAAGTTATTTGATTTCTAAGATTGAAAGTGATCATGAAGGAGAATTTGAAAATCATTCATTTGATGGTTCTTGCATTGAAGATGATATTGAGAATAGTTTTTTGGATCCTTACACTCCGCAATAAAATGGAGTTGTTGAGAGAAAGAATAGGTCCTCTCGAGAGATGGCAAGGGTCATTCTTAATGAGTACTTCCTACCCAAGTATTTTTGGGTGGAGGCCATTAATATGGCTTACTACATCTTGAATAGAGTTTCTATTTGATCAAGTATTAACAAAACCTCATTTGAGTTGTGGAATAGGAAAAAGCCAAACATTGCATTTTTTTTTCATGTTTTTGGATGTAAATATTTTATTTTGAATACAAAAGATCATTTATCAAAATTTGATTTCAAAATTTTTGAAGGCATATTTCTTGGTTATTCTTCTACGTCAAGAGCTTTTAGAGTCTTCAACAAGTCCTATTTGATTATTGAGGAATCTATTGATGCTGAATTTGATGAATCTAACCCTCACTTGGAGAAAAAGGCTTCTGATGATGATGTGAAGATCTCCAAGAGGATAGATGACTTGCAAATTTTGGAAAGAAAGGAGGGTGAGACTAGCAAAGAGGCAAATGTATTGATGATGAAGATGATGAGCCAAAGGAGCAAGAGAATGACAACGAGCTAACTAAGGTGTAGAGATTCAAGATAAATTATCTAATGGGATCATTTCATAGGTGATGTTGATCAAGGGGTAAAAAATCATCAAGCTCTTAAGTATAATCTAAATTATATTGCATTCCTTTCTCATATTGAACCCAAGAACCTTGAGGAAACTCAAAAAGATGAGAGTTGAATTCTTACTATGCAAGAAGAACTAAATCAATTTAAGCGAAATTAAGTTTGGGAGCTTGTTCAAAGACCAAATGACTATCAAATTATTGGTACCAAATGGGTCTATAGAAATAAGCTAGATGAGAATGGTGTCATGGTTAGAAACAAGTTTAGATTAGTGGCCAAATATTTCAACCAAATTTAAGGCATTGATTTTGAAGAAACTTTTGCACCCATTGCTCATTTAAAGTCTATTCATATCTTGCTTGCTTTGCATATTATAAAGGCTTCAAACTATTTCAAATGGATGTTAAAAGTGTATTTTTAAATGACTTCTATCCAAAAACATTTATATTAAACAACCTCCCAGATTTGAATATTTTAATTTTCAAACCATATTTTAAAATTGAAGAAGGCACTATATGGTATTAATCAAGCTCCAAGAACTTGGTATGAGAGACTAAGTTCCTTCTTGATTTCAAATGATTTTAAAAGAAGTTATACAGACACCACATTATTTCTCTTAAAATATATGATGATTTATTAGTAGTATAAATCTATGTTATGATATTATATTTGGTGCTACTAATGAAAATCTTTGTAAGATGTTTGCAAACCCAATGAAGAAGGAGTTTGAGATGAGCATGATGGGAGAATTGCACTTCTTCCTTAGATTCGAAGTACAATAATTGAAAAATAAAATCTTCACCAACCAAGCTAAATAAACCAAGAAGCTACACAAGAAGTTCAACATGGATGAAGCCAAAGCAATAGATATTCCAATGAGTCCTTCAACCAAGTTGGACAAGGATGAAGATGGTGAAAAGGTTGATAAAAAATGGTATGGAAGTATAATTGGTAATCGATTGTATCTTACTGCTAATAGACCCAATATCATATTTAGTATTTATTTATGTGCTAGGTTTCAAGGATTTCCTAGGAAATCACATCTAGTTGCCATGAAATGCACAATTATGTATCTTAAGGGCACATTAGACTTAGAATTGCAGTATCCAAGAGAAAATTGCTTTGATTTGATTGATTTTTGTGATACGGATTATGTCGAATGTTATGTGGATAGAAAGAGTACAAATGGTACATGCCAATTTCTTGAAAAATCTCTAGTCTCATAGAGTTTCAAGAAATAAAACTTAGTGGCTCTTTCTACCACCGAAGTAGAATACACAGTTGTAAAGTGCTATTGTTCTCAAATTCTTTGGATGAGAAAAACACTCCAAAATTTTTATTATAATTTTTTAAATATATCAATTTACTATGACAATACTGGCACTATTAGTTTGCCCAAAAATCTGATACAATATTCTCGCTCAAAACATATTGATATTCGTCATCATTTTCTTTAAGATCATGTTTTGAAAAGGGATATTTCATTGATTTTCATTGAAATTGATCATCAACTTGTGGATATTTTCACAATACCTTTAGATAAGATGTGATTTTTTTTTTCATTCATAATGCTATTAGTATTGTGAAGCTTACTTGATTTTCTAAGATTTCTTGAATTTTTAGCTTCAAAATTCATTTTTGGTTTTCATTGAGAATTACAACTTTCCTCTATACTGGTATACTGACTATTTTCCTAGAATTCATAGTCGAACATTCGGTATTGAATTGGACATCCAATTTATAGAGCATTTGCTTGCTTGGATTTAGAGTCAAACAATCGGTTGTGAATTGGACATTCAAAATGCGGAAATCAGCTTGATCACAGACTTAAAAACCCTAGGCCCCATTGGTTTCCCCCCATCTCTCTTGCATATAATACCTTTTGGCAATCTCTCCAAGTGATCCAGGCAATCTGAGGTGCGCCAAGGCCATCATGTTCAGTTCAAGGCCCATCCTCCTTTACTTCTTCTTGATTCCTCCACCAATTTTGATCACTCTCTTCCATGGCTCCAATAATCAAGTACCTCACCTCCAAGAAGAGGAAAGGTAAGGCATTCACCTCTTCCCCCAGTAATGGCCAATTTCCTTTTGAATTTGCATGTTTTGAAGCCCTCACTTGTTTCTAAAATAAATTTGCAAATTCTTGAATAGTTGTTCCTTGTACTTTAGATTTTGATGATCTTTAATCTTTGAATCTCAAACCCTTGTTTGATGCTCAAGGATGGACATCACTCTTAACCAAACGTGAACCACTTGATGACTATGATATCCAAGTATTCTATGCTAATGCCACTTTTGTTGAAAATAGTAATACTTTTGAAACTTCATATGGCGGAAGGACATGCCACTCATTAGGTTCTATTCTCGGTGTTCCTGCTTCATGGGAGAGAGTGTTCCATAGCTGAAAATGGTCCGATCATATTCCTTCTTATCAGTCAATTGTCGAGACTGTCTTTAAGAAAAACTAGGGTGAGATCATGTGAAAGCTTTAGTCTTCCTTCCTCCCACCTAGAGCTTATGTCCTTCATCAAATTCTTACTTGTACCCTCCTTCCAAAGGGTGAACATAGAAATGAAGTTTCATTCATTGAGTTGTATCTTATTTACTATATTTTGACTGGGCATAAGATTTTTTTTACCTTACATCATCATTCACCACATGGCCACTATGTTAGATATGCCTATGCCACCATTAGCTATCCTAGTATCATTACCACCATCCTTTGAAACTTTGGAGCTCACTTCCCTTAGACTGACTTCGCCTTGTCACACTCCTACACATCTGCTGATACTTTCTCTTGATTTACCCTCTTTCGAATGTGTTTTACACAGCGATATGGAGTTTGTGTTTGCGGGGAGGGCGGTGATGGGCAGGATGAGGAGATAGAGATCAATGTCATAGAGCATAGCCTGAGGGGTAGTCATGCATGAGCTAGACCCTCACATACCACATCTACAAGTTCTAAGGCTGACTTTGTTGTGAGGATAGCACATTCGAGGCTATAGCTCAGAGCATAATCAAACATATGACCCATCTTCAAACTTTGGTGGATGAGATGTTCGAGATGCTTTGCACATTTGTTGGACCACACAACTCCCTAACAAACTCCTAGACCCATTCCTTAGACTCAACATTCCCTATTTTTATGTTTCTAAAGTTTTTGTTGAATTTATGGATCTTGTTTTAAGTTTGTGGATTATGGTTTTAGCGTTTTGGCTTGTGGCTTATAACTTATGGGTTGAAGTTTTTTGACTTGATGTTATGATTATGTTATAGATATTCTTGATATTTTTCTTATCTCTTGGGTATCCCAATCTTAAAAAAAAACATCAATTCAGAAGGAGCTTCATATCACTTATATGCAAGTTGTGATGATATTGTTTTTATGTTTTTGTATCATGTTCGTTGTGATGATTATTTAGTTTGTTTATAGGTTGGGTTTTTAATTTATAGGCGAGACTTTGTCAAATTTCAATCTTGTATAGTACCCTTTTTTGTTGATGTCAAAAGGGAGAGAGAGCCATATTAATAAATATGCTTATGATCATATCTGAGCTTTATGCTCTATGCTTATATGCTTATGCTTTATGATCATATATGTGCTTTATAATCATATGCTTATCCATGCTTAGTACATGACTACTTTCGCTTTAAAATTTAAGTATTTTATTTTGTAAGTTTGTCATCATCAAAAAGGGGGAGATTATTATTCCTCCTAGTTTTGATGAGGAACAAACGATATTTGATTATCTACTTGAAATTATGTTTAGCCAAAATACTTAAATCTCTAAAGTAAATGTTCGAAAGCTTCAAGGAAAAGAAGAAGCACAATGGCAAATCAGCGATGATGACTTGATAAGATAAAGAGATGACTCAAGATGGCTTAGAGGTGTCTACAACAACTTGAGGATTCATGAGTGAGATGAACAAGGTAAAGATAACTCAAGAAATCAGCTTCGACTTCAATTAGCTTTACCTTTCTTTTATTTTTAGTCAAATCAAAAACTTTTTTGGGATAAATTATTTAGTATTCAATGTCATATAGAGTTCTGCAAGAAGCTCTTAACATAGCTTTTTTGACTAAACCGGATGTCAACCTCTAAATCGGACACTCGATTGAGTCATACTAAAAATGTAAATTTTAGTTCTATGTAGAACTAGATGCCTAGTTAAGAACTAGACATTTGGATAGTGATTCAAGTTCTAATTTATTAACCAGAATTGGATGATCAGATGGAAACTGGATGCATGGCTAGGATTCAAGTTCTAATAGAACCAAATGCCCGATTGGACTGTGAGCCAATACTAATAAACTGGAACTGGATGACCAATTATCTGAAGTGAATATTTGGTTCAAATTTTTTGCATGACTAGTTTTTTGACAATTGGAGTGAACCAAGCCAAGGAATCTCACTTGTAAAAGCTAGATTCCACTCCAAAAGTATAAATAGAGTTGAAGGGACTTCCATAAATAACTTTTGCATCTTCTAATCTTTGAAAAAAGTGATCAAAGCCCTTTCAACTCTCTAGCCATTGTTGAGCTTTAAACTTTCCAATCTCAAGCAAGTTTTCATTTTTTTTTCCTTCAATCTTGAGAGAACTTTGTGTGAGATAAAATTATATCATTTATTTCCATTTTTCACTTATAATCCACTCCAAGGTTGTTTGGAGTGGTTGAGAGACTTTAACTTCGAATTGGAGTTGCATCTTGCCGGTTGGAGTAAGAGGAATTATGTGAGATTGGCTTCGTCGATGAAGCAACACACTAGTAAAGTGTTAAAGTCTTCAAGATCAAGGAAAGAGCCATGAAGTAGGAGTAGTTAGTCTCTGAACCACGTAAAAATTATGGTGCACTCTATTCTTTCCTTGCTTAATTTAATTTCTTGCACTTGTGATTATTTGTGAATTGACTTTGAATATTGATTGGCAGATTGAATTGGTTTTTTTTTTATCGAAAAAATTCTATTTATTCTTAAAACCTAATCCCCCTCTCTTTGGTGTTTTTTGTGGTTTCATGATCCTCTCACTGAAAGCTTCATTTACTACTCAAGCACATGCAATGAATGCACTCTTCTTGATGCCTTTGTTTACCTACATACCATATTTGTTTGGTCTACCAAGAAGTTAATTTAGAAATCAGAGGCTTGTTGGAACTAACAGTAATTAGAAGTACCTTTATTTCCCTTCTCCTTTTTCTAACCCTCTGATGCAAATCTAGGTGCATATTCAATAAAGAATCACCCAAATCAGTAAAAAAAAAAAAGCACCCTCATCCATCTAAACAAAATAAAATCCAATGTTTTCAATTAAAATGACATGTTTCATTAGCATAAATGACAAATAAATGATAATACCGAATATGAAAAATAAATAGTAAAAATAACAAGTCAGAAGTCATCCATGAAACATAAGAGTAACAATAACAAGTCATTCATGAAACATAAATGGAGGAAGCTCATATTCAATCTAGCGATTGTATTTGGCCCACATTACCTCTGTAATTTAGTCCCCAGACTGATTCCATTGTTGTCATGCTTGATGTTGCCCTTGTTGAGTTATTGCTAATGACAGAAGCTCATATTCATCAAACTCTTCTTCTTCTTTGTTTTCTTCTTCCTCTTCTTATAGTGGTTTATTCATTAGATAATCAGTAGGATACATAGTAATAATATAGTTATGTAACACACAATAAGCTAGAACTATATCTATCTATTTTTGCCATAGAAAGTTAGGGTCCTATTCTAGGATCCTAAAGCGACATTTCACTTTACTTCACAATTAAGAATGTCATATATGGAAGAGCTCCTGAAACCTCTAAGGAGTTTGATCTAACTATTTCTCCAAGTGGTAATGGACACCTCTATATGGGGAAATAAATTCTAGCATTGTTGTATACTCCGTATTGACCAAGTAATATTTACCTAAGATACAAATGAATGCCAATAATGAGTCAAAAGAATCAATGTTTTTCATTTTCAAACTTGACTAAAAATTAAAAATTTAACAAACAAAACCTTCAATCAAATGAAGACCATTGGATGGTGGTCAGGAAATGGCAAATCATTTACTGGCCCTTTTCAGCCAATGAGGATATATTGAAACTTTAAACCTGCATCAACAAAGCATAAGATAG
The DNA here is from genome assembly GCA_005019695.1 of Trichopus zeylanicus subsp. travancoricus. Taxonomy (NCBI): domain Eukaryota; kingdom Viridiplantae; phylum Streptophyta; class Magnoliopsida; order Dioscoreales; family Dioscoreaceae; genus Trichopus; species Trichopus zeylanicus. Next base: position 3,276,991 of record RXID01021984.1, on the reverse strand, counting down.
TCTGTATAATCCCCCTCTATTCACAAAATAAAGGTTGTGCCTTAAAATGAATAGTTGCATTGATGTGAGTCCCATCAAGAAGATCAACATAGTCCTAAGGGAAAAAAAACAAAGAATTAGTACAAGACAAAGCAAATGTAACCCAAAAAAAAATAGTAATTTACCTTAAACCATAGGTAATAGCTCATCAAACTATTGATAATAGGATGTGTGGCATCGATCGCTTGATTGATGTACTCATTCTTGATTGCACTAACTCCCTTGAGCACTTTATTAAAATAATGACTCACTATTTTATCAAACCTATACAAGTGGAGAATTGTAGTTCTATTCTTAATATTGTGCCCAACAATGTGTAGGAAAATGGCCAACTACTCTACCATTATATATCGAGTATCATAAAGTAGAAGCCTCTCTTGCAAAATGTTGTTAAGTTGTAAAAATGTAGAGGGATCCATCCGTGTGTATGTTCGACAATTCTTCTTACCCCCATACATCATATGATGAAAGAAACTACTCCATAGGTGTTGATGCTCATAGATAAGTGTCTAACAACCTTGGGTTTTTAATTCACCAAATACCAAAGTAATGCTCCAAGTGCAACCAAAATCGATATTCCAACAACCTAAACTTTTTGCATATAATCACACTGATTTTCATCCATCTAATTTCAAAATGAAAATAAAAAAATAACATCAATATAAAAATTAAAGAAGCAAAAAATGTTTTAAAACATATCTCAAACTCGAACAAAGATACAAAGGTATCAACAAATGGGACCATGAACATCACCATAATAGTATGAACCAAGATTCTCTTTCATGGGTATTAGCAACAACATGAAGATCCTACTCCAATAAGCTCAAAAATGCCTTCATTGTATGGTTGCACATAATGTACCATCCAAATACAATGAAAATTAGGATTCATCATTGCACTCAATTTCAAACCCACAAATATCCAATGGCACAATTGCACATCATGTGCCATCCTAGTACATCCAATTAGTGTTTATCATATCACGATCCATTTCAAATATGATGCTCAGTGCATGTGACAGTACATGAAACTCGGTCATGTCACCATAGCTAATTTAAAAACACAAAAATCTCATTTAACTCACACTCCCACAATAAATTGAGTCATCATTGATGATCGTATTCATCAAATGGTATCTAGCAAAAATGCAATTAGAATATTGAGAAAATGCAATCAGCAAATTGCATTCACAAATCATCAAACTAGCAAGCCATAAAGCCATCAAATAGTAGTCATTGCAATCAGTAAATTGCAATCAAAAGCCACTAAATCACCAAGCTACCAAGTAATCAAAAAGGAAATTAACCAAATTGCAATCAAGACCACAAAGCCACCAAACCAACAAGCAGATCAATGAGCATCAATTAGAATTAGGATTGGAGTTTATTATTCAAATTAGACAGCTGAGAAGGTGATGGCAATGAGTACAAGGCTTACAAAGGCAAGTGCACCTCAGGAAAGTGCGTGGGCAATGGCAGTCAATAAGGCTCCAAGGTCAGATAGGCTAAAAAGGCAAAGGTGGCTCGAAAGTCAAGGTCGAGATCGGGGACTGCAGGCCAATCTAGGCCAGTGCAGGGACAATGCCTCCAATGAGCATGAGGTAGCGATAGCTAGGACAAGCCCCAGCTCAAACTCAACCAAGTTGATGATGTCTAGCTAGAGAGGCAAGGGAGGGGGCCAAATCAAGGACAACAGGCTAGTTAAGGCTGTCGCAAGGACAAATCGGGCTAGTATGGGATTGTAGATGGCAAGCACAAGAAGGGTGAGGACTCTGATTTTAGCCCCAGTGAGGATAGGTGTAGCAGGAAGAAGGTGTTCTCAATGTGGCAAAACGCCCACTTCATCCTGAGCAAAGTGCAAGAAGTCTCTCTAGTGGGCCCCATGCATTTCTCTCTTAGAAATGTGACTTCTGCACCCAATCATGTGGAAGTCACAAAACTCAGAGTTAGCTCATTTTGGAACCAGATCAAAAGTGGCACTTCTGCCACTTTCAAATGTGATTTGTATCCAAACAATGAAAGTGACAAAAGTTGCCTCACTTCTACTACTTTTGGAAGTCAATTACAATCTAAACACACCCTAACTAGATGGAAGTGACAAGCAACCTAAAACATAATGAGAAGGATCAAAGATTGCATCTAAAGAACTAGAGAAGTTAGAGATTAGGTTTGTGGTCAGTATTCACCTATCTACCTCACTCAATCCCTTGCCCATGTCCTCTGAGTTACCTCAATGACCACTCCTCCATTGGCCAGGCACTACTTTTGTCGCTCTATCTCCTCCTTGCTATTTCCTACTTCATCTTTCTCACCTTTTGGTCCCACCTAGTCTTCATCAAGAGTTAGCTTTCGACCATTGGATCCACTACATGATGGTCAGTCTTCTCCTCATCAAGGCCTTCAACCTCCTCTTTGTCGCTGAGGACCAACATTACATCCACACCACTGGCACCCTGCATGGTTGGGGCATCCTCTTTTATGCCTTCCAATTCATAAGGGGTGTGCTCCTCTTTACCATTATCATCTTCATCAAAACTAGATGGTCCTTCCTCAAGCCATTCCTCTAGGATCAGAAGAAAAGGTTGCTTCTTCCTCCTCTTCGATGAGGACTTCATCCAGAGGGTGTGGTGGAGAAAGAGCAAGGGGGTACTGGCCATGTTTCCACTTGAGAAGAGGAAGAAAGAAGAAGAGGGCGTGGCGAAGATGAAAGAAAAAGATAAAGAAAAAAATAAATAAAGGAAGAAAGATAAGTTGCAAAAAAAATAAAAAAAATAAAAAAAATACTTTTCACCTCAATTTCTATGCTTTTAGCTTTTGACTTAGGACTAGCATATGGGCTCGCTCAAAAGTCATTCAAACCTAGGGCCAGCTGTGAGCTTGTCAAAAAGTCAAATAGACTCAAAGACAATTTGTGAGTTCACTTGAGAGTCAAATCAACTAAGGACTAGTATGCAATCTCATCTAAAAGTCAAATAAACTAAAGTTCATCTTGCGAACTCACTTGAAAGTCAAATCAACTTAGGGTTAACCTACAAACTCACCTAAAAGTCATTCTAATCAATGGATAGCCTGAAGACTTTATAATCAATTAAATCAAATTGATTGAAATAGATCAACCAAAATAATTAACTTATTCAAGTTAAAATTAAACCAATTTGTCTAAATTAAGTAAACTGATTAAGTTCAACCAAACCAAATTTATCAAGTAAATAAATAAACTAAAATTGAAATTGAAATTGACCAAAATCTAAATTGGATTAATCCAAATTAAGTCAGGCCCAGTCAATTCAAACACAACCCCAATTGGGTTCAAATTAGGTCAACCCAAATCAAAACAGTTTGGACCTTACTAAGATTCAAATTGGGTCAAGCCAAATCCAATTGGCTTAAACCCAAGCCCTAATTGGGACTAATTAATCTAGATCCAATTCCAATTAGGTTCAAATTGGGTCAACTTGGTTAAACCTAGATCCAAACTAGGTCAAATTTGAAGCAAAATCAGATCAAACTTAAATTAGAACTAAGTCAAACTTAAATTAAAACTAGATCAAACCTAAACTAGAACTAGGTCAAACCTTAATAAAAACCAAGTTGAGCTAGAATCCAAACTCAATAAGGGTCTAACATGATTTGACCCAAACCTATCAAGGGTTAGGCCCAACATCCAATAAGGAACTAATAAGAATTCGTTAAGAGTTGGATCCAAGATTTGTTAAGGATCCAATAAGAACCAATTAAGGATTGCATCCAAGATCCACTAAGAATCTAATAAGAATCCATTAAGGATTGGATCTAGATTCCATCAAGGATCCAATAAGAACCCAGTAGGAGTTGGATTCAAAATGGATTAAGGATATAATAAGATCTTAGTAAGGGTTGAATCCAAGATTCATTAAGGATCCAATAAGGACCCAAAAAGGGTTGGATCCAGGATCCATTAAGAATCTAATAAGAACCCAATTAGAGTTGGATCCAGTAAGAGCCTAGTTAGGACTAGATCTAAGATCCACTATAGATCCAATATTAACTTAATAAGAGTTGGATCCAAGATCCATGAAGGATCCAACAGAACTCGATAAGAGTTAGATCAAAGATCCATTAACGGTTAGATCTTATCCATCAAGGATCAAGTCTAAGGTCTATTGGGATTCAACATAAGGTTGAACCTAACTTGAATTAAACCGAATTAGACTTGAACTAAAAGTCATGCGTGAATGTCAAATTGAATCAAATTAAACATAAACATAAAATCAAATTTGAACATCGAATTAAATCAAATTAGACTTAAACCAAAGTTATGTCTGAACATCAAACTGAATCAAATCATACTTGAACCATCAAGCCTGAACATCAAATTGAATCAAATCAGACTTGAACAAAAATTGAGTTTGAACATCAAATTGAATCAAACTATATTTGAACCAATATATGGTCTAAACATTGAATTAAATCAGCTCAAACTTGAACCAAAACTAAGTTTGAATATCGAATTGAACCAAATTAGACTTGAACCAAAATCAAGTCTGAATATCGAGTTGAATCAAATTAGATGAGAACCAAAAGCAAGTTTGAATTGCAAACTAAGTTGAATTGGACTTGAAACAAAACTAAGTTTGAATTGAGTAAAGTTCAAATCAATTGGAGTCAGTCAATAACAAGCTAAATGTCACTAGCAACACCTCAAATCTGACCAATAGTAAGCTATAAGGCTATCAATTATCAAATCAGGAATAATTAGTGTAAGTTAATGCTACTAACATTCATTCAAATCAAAACTGATAAGGGTAGGCTTGAACTCACTTAGTGTATCAGTTAAAAAGGCCATTAGTAATGCTTTAAAGTTAATTTATAACAAGTCAAAAAGGCTGTCAATTATCAAATTAAGAATGCTTAGCATACACGAAGGCCACTTATCATTCTCTCAAATCAAATTGAACTAAGGCTAGCTTGCACTTGCTCACTCAGTTGGCCAAATGTCGTGTTCGAAGGAAGTTAATTGACACAAGAATAAAAGCCATTTGCGACACTTCAAAATTTAATCAACAACAAGCCAAAAAGTTCATTGATTATCAAATCGAGGATGATTGACATAAGCTAATATTCTAGTGATTCTCTAAAGGCAAGCTTGAACTCACTTAGTTAGTCAGTCAAGAACCATGTTTGAAAGAAGTTAAATGACAACAATCATAAAGTGATCGATCACACTTCAAGCATAGACAACATAAGTACAAAAATTGTTGGTGATGCTTCAAACTTAATCAACAATAAGAAAAAAGGTCATCGATTATTAAATAAAAAATGGTCACATAAGTCAAAGTCACTAACCATTTCAAGCCAAATTAAGACATGCTTGAACTAAGATAGTGAACCAAATGTCATATTTGAAGGAAATCAATTGACAACAAGCATAAAGCCGTCAGTAACACTTTGAGCTTAGCCAATACAGTTTCAAAAGCCATTGGCAATACTTCAAACTTAATTAAAAATAAGACAAGAGGCCATTGATTATCAAATCAGAAATGTTCAATATCAGTCAAGGCTACTAACCATTTTAAATCTAACTAAAGGCAGTTGTGAACTCACTTAGTCAGTTAACCAAGCACCATGTTCAAAGAAAATTAACTAACACAAGTACAAAATCATTAGCATTATTTCAAATCTAATCAACAACAAGCCATGAAAGGCTATCAATTATCAAATCAAAAATAATTAGCATAAGCTAAAGTAACTAGTTATTCTTTCAAATCGAAGATCAAAAGCAATTAACTGATAACAACCCAAGGCCATTGACGATACTTCAAACCCTAACAAGGTCAACTAACATAAGCCAAGGCTATCAACCATCCCCTAAAATCAAGTAAAGTTATCAACATCCACTAAAGATCAAACTAAGGCCCATCTGAGTCAAGTTTCCCTTGGTCAAGTGCATGGGAGTGGGGCAGTGGTGAACATCAAGCTTTTCCTAGTCCCTTCTTCATTTCATATTCTTTATAATCATGAACATTCTTTATGATCATGAGTTTAAATTATTTAAATTGTAAAGTGAAAATATACCCTTACTTAAGCCATGTAATCCCTTTCTTAAATCAATCAATTATGTTTTTTCATCTTTGTGTCTCTATTTTATTAACTAGGTTTCTTGCTTTAGGATGTTCATAACAATTGTCAGAGTAATTAACAATAAAGGCTTATGCCTATTGGAAGTTATGTTCTTACAATTTATGATTATGCACTTAAACCAACCCTAAATTTTATTTATTATTTTGAGATTATTTCTTAGGGTCTTTAGCTATCTTGGGTCGATCATGTCTCCACAATGTTTCCATAATTCCTAATAGCACAAAAATAAAACTCAAATTTATTTATTATTTTTAGATTACTTCTCAATGTCTTCTAGCTATCCAGAGAGGTCAAGCATGATTCCAAAAATTTTGGTATGCTCAGTGGGACTTTTTCTTTGATTTGTGCCAGATATGTGTGCTTTATAAATTAAACACCTTTTAGCACCGGTCGACTACAAATTTTGGCATGTTCAATGAGATATGACTTCTTCTCTAAATATAGAAACCTAGCTAATGTGATCGAGAAGCATCAAAAGAAGAAAAGATGAACACTAATGATGGACTCATTATTTTCCATTATAGAAAAAGGGAAATGACATCATCAAATGATCCTACTACCCCCAACCTATAGCATTAGCCTCAATGGAAAGTTTGTGATATATTTTCCTCAACCAATGATCATCATGGGGATAACTGGAGTATATATAAGCTATGGGGTTGTGTCCTACCAAAAGTAACCTAAAAGAGGGGAGGGGTGGCGATTAGGTCTTCCAAAATGACATATAGTTTCAATCCCAAAACTAATTCAAATTACAATCCAAAATACACAAATTCACAAGAAAAGAAAATCATAAGTGCTAGAATATAAAATGAGATAAGGAAAAGAGTACACCATAATTTTACATATTTTGATAACTAACTGCACCTACTCCATGATCCTTACCTCAATCTTGAGGACTTAAATTACTTCACTAGTGGTGACACTTCATTGGTAAAGCCATTTCCATATAATTCTTACTCCAACCAAGCAGTTAGACACTCTCAATCTGGATTCTTATCCCTTTTGCACTCGTAACACCATAGGATTGTTTACAAGCAAAAATGAAAAAGAAATTTACAATTTAATCTCACTACAAGAGCCTCTCAAGATAAGTATAAGAGATTTGAAGATTTGAAAGTTGGGAAACTAAGCTTAGAACTCTTGTAAGCTTAGAGGGCTTTTGGAAGCTTATTTTTTGTCTTAATGAATGCTCAAAGATCTAAAAGTTCTAATTGAAATAAGCTCCAACCCCTTATATAGCCATTGAGGAGAGAACTAACCTTTACTAGCTATTCTCTGCCATGTTCAAACATCTGAACCAACATCCAAACCAAGGTTTAGTCAGCTAAATCATTCCAATGGTCCAATTCAACTAGCTATTATAAATGATGTCACAAATTAGGGGCACCCAATCAATCAGTTTGGGCATTCAACCTTTCACACTTTGGGCAACTGAAGGGAAGAATGAGCAATCGATGTTCTAGAGTAAAAAAAACTATAGTTTCAAAACTTTGATCTTTCAAACCATAGGTTTAGGTGTCTAAAATTGTCATTAATGCTCATTAACTTTTTACTACATTAGGCATCAGAACCCTAAGGTTTGAGGTTTTGAAGCTTAAGAAAAACTTGTATTGCCTTAACTACAACTTTAGCCCATTTTAACATTAACTCAAAACCTATCTTGAATAAATAATAGGCCAATGAAGGCATTCAAGTTAAGTTAGAGTATTAAGCAAAAGCTCTAAAATATAGATCAACAATTCAAATCTTTGACTCAAAAAAGGAAAAATAAAAGTCTAATAAAGTCAATCCAGTTTCTTGACTAATCTTCAAGCCATCTACATATTTTCAAGCCACATTCATTGAATTACCATCATGACTCAATCTTTATGATCATATTTATATCCATCTTCTCTTTGAGGCTTCTAAATAGTCTTGAAATTCATTACACATGTGGCTTGGCTATAAGCTACATAACTCAAGAATCCATCAAACACATGGTTTAGTCATCATCAAAACTATAAAGGGCAATAATCTCCCCCTTTTTGATAATAACAAACCCTTCATATGAATAAATGAATACTATAGTCAACAAATAAAGTTTATACAATTTAGCACATGTATCAACATAAATATTAATGGCATCAAAGACATGAAACTAACCAAATTACTAATTTAAACATTTTAGTGCAAAAATAATGTGAAACTCCCCCTTACTCTAACATGTCTCCCTATATTTAAAGCAATCTTATAATGTATGATTTTCTCCCCTTCTAACATCAACAAAAAGGGCACAAGTAAAGAAAATATGAGAAGAAGGCACAAAATACACTCACGAAAGATCATACAGAATGTGATTGCATTAAATTTAAATTTTCATACAGAAAATATAGATACAACCACATCCATGACATCCACAAAATACAATACCCCTAAAAATACATAACAATAACCCTAAGCACAAACCCACTCCAAACTGATCTATGAAGGAACATAGCATCTCCTTCATACAGCCCAAATGCTTGGTGACCTACTAAGAGCTAGAAGTGGCTATTCCCTCAAGCTGAATCAGCCACTCAAACAACTCTTTCAGTCACTAATCAGCTAATAGACATGAAGATCTAGCAACCTCAGCAGTAGTAGCACTAGCATTAGTAGCTCCCATAGGCTCATCATCAGCCTCAGTAATAGGAGCATCCTCTCGAGTTTTGCTTAAAATAGGTGCATGACCTTGAACCTATGTGGTGTCATCACCCTCTTAATGACTAAATTCCATTCGGCATATGGAGGCTCTATTGAAGGTTTGGTGTGGGATGTATTTGTGGAGGATATAGGGAAGTAGAGACTACCCCAAAATGGCAAAAGATCAAGGTAATAATGTTAGGATAGCCTAAGGCAATAGTGGAGTGTATAACGTACTGCACCATGTGTTTGAGGATGATGTAGGGAAGGTTGACCAAGAGCCCAATCAGGATACAGTATATAAGGTAAAGCTCCATATTGGAGACCTCATCACAATGCCCACCTTTCAAGAGGATAGTGTAGGCAAGGATCTGGTGGACCACATAAGAGTGAAGTAGGAGAAGATTAGATGCCAAAGACTTGGACAAATCCTCTGCATGGTTCCCCTCAAAGACCCTTTGGATAGCCTTAGAGAATTCAAGGAGAAAGTCTACATCAGACCAATGTTGGGTAAAACTAACCTCTTCCCCTTCAATGTGAAGTCCTAAAATAAGGCCAAGGGTATCGAGATCAAAAGTGATCACTGTATCTCCATAGAATGTGGAAAGAGTAGTGCAACCATAATTGAAAGAAGTGTTAAAATAGAAAATGTGCATATCCTCTTTGTTGTAGGTTTCATGAGGGGAGATAAAATCTAGCTATCTGTGGGCTACTAATAGAGTAAGAGGTTGAGAAAGGCTAGTCCTACAAAATTGATAATTTTGGGTGGGATAACCCTAGAAGAGGTAAATCAATCCCTATAGTGAGTATAATTGGCCATGGAATGAAATTGAAAGGGAAATTGAGGTTCCTCACCAGAGGTGGAGCCGAAGGGCGTCACCCATTTAGAGGCCAAAGCTTTGGTGTGGGTGGCCATGGGAGAACTAGAGAAAAAGTAGGAAAGGAGGTGAGGAGGGGTTGGAGGCCATGAGAGAGAGCCTGGCACATCAGAGGGCACACCTAGAGTCACTAGAGATCTAGAGGAAGAAGATTACATGCATAATGGAAAAGGGAATCGGGCGGCAGCTATCATTTTATGCCAAAACTTTTGTGTTCAAATATCCAAACTACCTAATTCTTGCATCTAAACATCAACAAATGTAGAGTAGAAATTGATTTCAAGGATCAGACATCTGAACTATCCTAGTTAGATGTCCAAATATTAGGACTAGTGAGCTCAAAATTGAGAATAGAGTTTAAGGGCCCAAACTATCCTAGTCAAGCATCCAAACTAGATAGTCAACAGGAGGTTCCATAAATGAATAAAAAGAACAATTTATTCAATTCATAAAACCCCAATTTCGCTATGAATCAAACAAAATTAAGTCTCATTAAGATATTTTGTGAAAATATCTGCCAGTTGATGATTAGCTTAGTAAAAATTAATAAAATGTCTTTTCTAGAAATATGATCTCCTAAAAAATGATGTTAAATATCAATATACTTTAAACAAGAATATAGTACCAGATTTTTGACAAAATAATAGCGATAGTATTGCCACACTAAATTGGTACATTTAAAAAATTGCGATTGAAATCATGAAGAGTTTGACACATCCAAAGAATTTGAGAGCAACACCATCTAGTGGCCACATATTTGACTTTGGTAGTAAAAAAACCACAAAATTTTATTTCTTAGACCTCTATGATATAAGAACCTTTCTAAAAAATTGGTATGTGCCACTTGTGCTTTTTCTATCCACATGAACCTCAGTATATTTTGGATCATATAAGCTAATCAAGTCAAAGTAATCAACTCTAGAATATTATAAACCCAAATCTAGTATGCCCATAAGATATCTAACTATATATTTTATAGCAACTAAATGTGATGTTCTAGGTGATGCTTGAAACTTAGCACATAAGTAAACACTAAATATGATATTTAAGACCCAAAAAGGTAACCTAATAAGGAGGGTGAATTAGGTTTTACAAGAAATCTTAACTTTTTGTAAATTAAGACCAATTCAAATTGCAAGAAAACATAATTAGTGCAAAATATATAAGAGAGGCAGTGAGAGTGCAAACTGATATACATGGTTCAATGACTAACCATGCCTACACCACGGTGCTTGTCTTAATCCTGAGAACTTAAATTTTTCACTGGAGTTATCACTTCATTCCGATAAAGACATGCCCTTACGATCCCTTTCTCCAACTAAGAAAGTGCCACTCCACATGGGTGCTAAATCTCTCACACTATTCTAACACATAGAAAAGCAACCAATCCTATTCTAATAACCTAGGAGAGTTACAAGGATATAAAATGGAAAACAAAGTAAAAAACCTAACAACAAGAGTCTGTCAAAGATTAAAATACAAGGGCAATGAGGATATGAAAGTAAAAGTATATTTGAGCTCTTATTGATGCTAGATGGCATAGGAAATTTGGATCTTGCTCTAAAGATATTGAAAGTTCATTTTCTATTTTAGCAAAGAAGTCCTAATCCTATATGTAACCATTGGGGAGAAACTAGCCATTTTTTTGCTATGCTTGGGCATCTGATCTTTTATGTTCTAACATCCAAATCACTTAAATGCATCAAATATTAGTAGCCATTAAAACTAATGTAATAGAATATTCTAGGTCCAGAAATTCGAAACTAGAACTAGGCATCCAAACTCTGAGCATGAAAAATTCAGAAGTTATATCTTTTAAACTTTAAGCGTTTGAACCTGAGAATCAGGTTTCCAAAGCTAATAGTAATCCCCAGAGTTTTTCTCCTATATTTGAGCTTCCAAACCCTAAGGTTTGAATGTTTGAAATTTGTAGAGAAACCTTAACTACTTCATTGCAAGTTCAATCCCTATTTGACATCAACTCATAATTGAATTCAGCCAAAAATTATAGGTTGATGATGGCAATCCAAGATAACTTTGAGTATTAACTAAAAGCTCAAATAAATTAACTATCAAATTGTCAACTCAAAAAAAATAAAAAAACTAAATCTATGAGCTTTGAGTTGATCTTCCACTTTGAGCATCTTTGAGCTTTTATCTTGATCTTTAAGATTCATCTTCAAATTATCATCTCTTTTATCTTTGAGTCATTATCTTTGTCATCTAATGTATTTTATTTTGAGACTCAATCCTTCTTGAGCTTGGATGATCATTGGTAATCCTAAATCTTACAATCACTAGACGAACTTGTTAAAGTTTAGTTTGATCATCATCAAAATCCAAAGGGTAATAATTTTTCCTATTTTGATGATGGCAAACCATGTATAGTAAGCATGCTAAAATGTATGACAATAGAAATAACAAGACATACTTTTAATAGAATTAAATTAAAGTTTAATTTAGTTTAATAAATCATGCAACTATGCATCATATTGTTCTCCCCCTTTTGACATCATCAAAAGTGTAACTCCACCTAAATAAGTGCATTGCATTAAGCATGAAGCAAAGAGTAATAATAGCAATAGTTAAAATTTATCTACCCTAATATTATGCATCAAGTGATATGAAAATTTTGAAGAATGAGCAAAATATAAGGATAATTGCTATCAAATAGCTCCACAAACTTGGATTTGTAAAATCCAAATAAATCAACAAAAATAAGAGACAATCAAGACTCCCCCTTAAATATATGCCTGGATAAGTTAACAATTTTAAGTCAACATGAATATAGAATTTGGAAATAAATACAAAGCATACATGTTGAATAACTTATCACCATAAAATGAGTTTAAAAGGTTATACACATATATACATATTCTCCCTATCTATAATATACATAGCCTCAACCAAAATAGTTATAAGGGCTATGCCCAAAATAATACATATTCTCTAAAAAGATATTAAAATTTATACATAAGAGTATTATATTAATAGAAAGCCAATGAGAGTAGAAGAGTTTAATACTACCTCAAGTAATTATGCAAGTTTTGAAGCATATTGGGATACCATCCATATTAATCTCCTCTTCATTTTCTATAAAATATCATATGGTTATCTTTCTACAAGAGGTTAGTAATATATAATCAAGTATGAACATCAAGAGTTATTGCAAGTAAGATCAACACAAAAAAATATGAAGGTAATTAAAATCACAAATACCCTACACAAACTAGCATAGATAGAAGATAACTAAACGATAAAACTTTTGGAAATAGGTGTCATCCCTAACTAACAAGAATCACTTAAGTCAAGGAAGATTTTGGAACCCAAACTTATTTAGATTTGACAAAAATTTGGAATCATACTCTTAGGTACCGAAACTTGTTCAAAATTAATATTTCTTCTAATTAGAGAACAAGTAGAGACATGACCCTTGTAAGAGCAATAATGACAAGTCAAATTTTGCGAAGAAAAATATGCACTAAGAACATTTGAAAATTTTTTCTTCATATTACAAGTAAAACTAGATATGCTCATTCTCAAAAGCTCATTCTCATTTTACAAAGTATTAAATTTAGTTTCAAGAGATGCATTTTCCAAAATCAATTTATCATTTGCTATATTTTAGGAATTATAATTGTAGAAAATTAATAAAAACTCTTTTTTAAAAGTTGCTTGCTTGAAAAATAGTTTTTAAAAATTGGCATGCAATTTATGAAATGCTTTAAGTAATTTATCAAATTTAAGATATTTTACCTCATCATTCTCACTCTCATAATCCTTTGCCATGAGACAAAGGTTGAAGTTATGATTCTTGGAGTCATCATCCGTGCTATCCTATGTAGACTTTTCCTTTCTTTTCTTCTTTTTCTTCTTCTTCTCTTGAACTAGAAAGGATGATTGTTTGGCTTCTACTTCTTCCTTGAGTTTATTTTTCTTTCTATTATCATCCTTTCTCAATTCATTGAGGTTCATCTCATAGATTAACAATGAATCTATGAGTTTTTCAAGTGAGAGAGTTTTGAGGCCCTTTGTTTCTTGAATATCCATCACCTTTGGCTCCCATGAGCTTGGTAAAGATCTAAGAATCTTTCTCACAATTTATTCATTAGTATATTATTTTCCTAATAAATGTAGGCCATTCAAAATTTCCATAAGTCGTGAAAGTATATCTAATATGGATTCTAAAGAATGCATTTTGAAAAGCTCAAATTAATTTATAAGCAGTGAAATTTTCAAAATGCTCACTTTGTCAATCCCTTCATGTGTATGTAATAAGCAATTCCAAATAATGTGATCCTTCTAAAATTATTTTCGTTAAGAGAACAATGCAATATATTCATAGCTTTGGTATTTGTGGACTCTATTCTTGTTTTCCTTTTTAGTCCACCCTTGAGATGGTTTAGGAACCTTCATCAATTAGCTTGGTGGGAAAAGAGTACTCATTTTCAATCAAATACCAAAGATAAAAATCAACACTTTTAATAAAAACTTTGAAACAAAATTTTCAAATATTAAAATTATTTTCATCAAAGAAGGGGGACAAAAAATAGGTTGACCCTCTCAAAAAAAATAAGAAATATTAAAAGTTTCCATTAAAAGAATGAATAAAAAACTTGAGGTTTTTAAACCAAAAATATGAGCACTGAGCTTTGATACCAATTGAAGACCCAAAAAGGCAACCTAAGAGAGAGGTGAATTAGGTTTTATAAGAAATTTTAACTTTTTGTGAATTAAAACCAATTTAAATCACAAACAAACATACTAACACAAGAGTGTAAAATATAAATAGAGAGGTAGAGAGAGAGTAAATCAATTTTTATGGTTTAGCAACCAACCATACATACTTCACAGTCCTTGTCTCAATCTTGAAGACTTAAACTCTTCACTAGAGTTATTACTTCATTTGAATAGAGCCACGTTCCTACAATCCCTTGATCTAACCTAGAGTACCATTCCACACCTGAGCTAATTCTCTTACACTCTTCCAATACTTAGAAGAGTCCTCAACCCTTTTTTAACAACCTAGGAGAGTTATAAGGATACAAAATGGAAAACAAAGAAAATAAAAATCACACAACAATAGTCTCTCAAAGATTAAAATACAAGGGCAATGAGGATATGAAAGTTAAAGTGTATTTGAGCTCTTGTTGAGGCTAGACAGCTTAAGGAACTTGGATCTTTCTCTAAAAATATTGAAAGTTCATTCTCTACTTGAGCAAAGTAGATCCAAGCCAATATATAACCATTGGGGAGAAAACTATCCATTTTCTATCATGTTCCAACATCTGATCTTTCAAGTTTGGGCATCCAAACTACTCCAACAGTAAAAAATTACTAGATATTAAAATTGATGTCAGAGAATTGGATGTCTATTGATTAGGTTTGGGTGCCAAAACATGCCAGGTTTGGGCATCCATACTAGCTACAGGGTATCTAAACTCTGAACATAAAAAATCTAGAAGTTACAACTTCTAAACTTTTGGCATCTGAACTTGAGGTTCAAATATCCAAAGCTGTCAGTAATCCCCAGAGTTTTCTGCTATATCTAAGAATTTGAACCCTGAAGTTTGAGAGTCCTAAGTTTACAAGAAACCTTAATTGGTTCACTGTAACTTCATTTCCTATTTGAGATCAACTCATAACTGATCTCGGATAAAAATGATAGCATGGTGAAGGTATTCCAAGATGCGTTTGAGTATTAACTAAAAGCTCAAATAAGTTAAACATCAAATCCTCAATTGAAGAAAAATGAAAATCTAAACCTATGAGCTTTGAATTGATCTTCAACTTTGAGCATCTTTGAGCTTTCATCTTAATCTTTAAGTTTCTTCTTTTAATTATCACCTTTTTTATCTTCGAGTCGTCATCTTCATCGTCCAATGTACTTTATTTTGAGATCAATCCTTGTTGAGCTTGGATGATTATTAATAATCCTAAAGCTTATCATCACTAGACAAACTTGTTAAAGTTTAGTTTGATCATCATCAAAATCCAAAGGGCAATAGTTATCAGGTCTACTAGCAGTAAGATGTAGTAAACTAGCAATGATACCTCTATACTACTTTTCATCAATCTTTTCACCATGTTCATCTTTGTCCAACTTAGTTGAAGGGCTCATTGGAATTTCTATTAGCTTAGCTTCATCCATGTTGAATTTCTTGGGCAATTCCTTTGTGTACTTGGCCTGCTTGATGAAGATCCCATCTTTTAGTTGTTACATTTGGAGTCCAAGAAAGGAAGTCCACTCCCTCATCATGCTCATCACAAACTCTTATTGCATAGTATTTGCAAAAATCTCACACAAATTTTCATTAGTAGCACCAAAAATAATATCATCAATATAAATTTGTACTACTAGCAAATGATTATCAACTCTCAAAAGAAATAATGTAGTGTCAATATAACATCTTTGAAAATTTTTTGAAATCAAGAAAGAACATAACTTCTTATACCAAGCTCTTGGATCTTGTTTTCAGCCATATAAAACCTTTCTCAACTTAAAAATATGATTTGAGAATTTTAAATCTTCAAAACTAGGAGGTTGTTTACCATACACTTCTTCAGATAAAATGCCATTTAAAAATGCACTTTTGAGATCCATTTGAAATATTTTGAATCTTTTAAAATATCCAAAGGCAAGTAAAATATAAATTGATTTCAAATGAGCAATGGGTGTAAAAGTGTCATCAAAATCAAGTCCTTCTACTTGGTTAAAAACTTGGCCACTAATCTGGCCTTGTTTTGAACCATGCACCCTTTTCATCTACCTTGTTCCTATAGACCTATTTCATACTAATGATTGGGTAATCATTTGGTCTCGGAATTAGCTTCCAAACTTGATTCTACTCAAATTGATTTAGTTGTTTTTGCATAGTAAAAATCCAACTTATATACTTTTGAGCTTCATCAAAGTTCTTGGGCTTGTGAAAGAAAAGCAATATGATGAAGATTATATTCAACATTACAAATAATTTGATACTTTTTCCGATGATTCTTCTTAAACTTCCATGCCTTGGGAAGTCTGTTATTTCCATCTTATTTCTTTAGTTTATCCCCTTTATCTTCATAAACTTTTCTTTTATCCTTTGCTTGATTGACCATCTTCTTGTTCCATGATTTTTAACTCATTCATATTCTTGGATATTTTTACATTATCATCAATAAGCTTTTTCTCTAATGGAGGTTTAGTCTCATCAAATATGACACTAATTGATTTGTTAACAACCATAGATAATTTGCTAAAAACTCTAAAGGCCTTTTGAAGTTGAAGAATAACCAATAAAAATTTATTCAAAAGTTTTTTAATCAAATTTTGACAAATGATCTTTGGTGTTGAGTATAAAACACTTGCAACAAAAAATATGAAAATATAAAATATTTGGCTTTTTACCATTCCACAACTCAAATAAAGTCTTGTTAAGAATTGGATGAATAGAAACTCGTTCAAGATATATTATGTCATGCTAATAGCCTCTGCCAAAAGAATTTGGTAAAAAGTATTCATTAGGCATGATCCTAGCTATCTCTTGAAGAGACCTATTCTTCCTCTCAACAATAACATTTTGTTATAGTGTGTGTGGAGGTGAGAAGTTATTCTTAATTTCATTTTCAATGTAATAATTTTCAAATGAATTCCAATTCTCTACCAAGATCACTATGAATTTTAAAAATCATGTATTTTTTGAACCCGTTTGCAAAAACCAGCAAAAGTATCAAAATAATCATTTTTATATGTGCAAAACAAAACTCGTGAGAATCTTGAACAATCATTAACTATTACAAAAGTATAATTTTTACCTCCTAGGCTTATAGTCTTAACTAGTCCAAACAATTCTAGATGAAAAGTTATAATGGCCTCGTTGATATTTCCATTATTTTAGATTTGTGAGAGGTCTTCACTTATTTTCCCATTTGAAATGTATTACATACTCAATCCTTGATGAATTTGCCTTTGGGTAGACCTTCACTAGCTCCTTTTGGTTTAGTGATGGTGTCCATACCTATATGTCCAAACCTTCTATGCCAAAACCATTAATTGTTATCTTGAGCTATAAAGTACTTTTCCTTTTTTAAGTAATCTTGATCAATAGTATATATATTTTCATCTTGATAACCAATGAAAGCTACAACATCATTATTAGCATGTCTAACTATGCAAAAGTTTTGATTTAATTAGAACATAACATCTCTTATCACATATTTCACTAATAGAAAGTAAATTATGCTTAAGACCTTATACTAAGATAATATTTTTAATTAAAGAACATCCAATTGATACATTACCAACACCAATGATTTTATCCATATCATTATCTCCAAAAGTAATGTGTCCTCCATCCTTGTCTCTTAACTCTACAAACATGGATGGATGTTCCATCATATATCATGAGCATTCACTATTAAGAAACCATTTTTGCCTTTGATCCTTGGAATGGAGGCATAGCTAAAATATCACAATCATTGGATTGGTACCCATCTTAAGTATGGATCCACAAGATTAGAGAATAATAATAATGTAGGAATACTTAAATCAAGAATCAAAATTCTAATTTTCTAGGTAATAAAAATATATAAAGAGAAAGCTTACCTTTTAATGAATTAGCTAGAAAATGACTATAAATATGTAGTAAGTTAAGGCGCATGGGTCACTTCTAACTATCCCTTACTATTCATGTTAGATATGCTTCAGGAACCCAGATAAATTTGGATTCCTTGACTTTTAGAATCATCCCTTTAAATACCAAAAGTTGCTTAAGAGAAATATTTCTCTTTATTGGGTAACTAGTGGAGACGTATTTATTTTGACAAAAATAATTATATTTTAATTTTGAAAAATGTGGTACTTGAAGCCTTTAAAAATGTATACTTGGTACCTTTAGATCTAGAAAAAGATATAAAACTAAGTCCAAATCTACTAAAAATATTATTTTGCCTTTTTAAAATCATATTCAATGTAGTATTACTATAAAAATATTCTTTAGTCTTTTTCAAATCTGCATTTTCTTTTTGAAATTGTCAAGACTCCTTTTATAATCATAAGATATTTTGAAATATTTTAAAGTAAGGTTCTCTTTTTGAAGAAGTTCAATATCTCTTTTGTAATCACAATAACTTTTGGAAAATGTCAATGAATTAAACTCATTCTCAAGATAAGTCAATTTATTTTTCATTAAAGCATACTTGAGAAGTAACTTTTCAAATGCTTCTTGTAATTCTTCAAAAGATCAATTGCATATCTCATCCTCAATGATCATGAGGCACAAATTTGTATTTTCTCCATTGAATAAGGCTTCTTTACTGTTGGCTTTTGAGTCATTCCACGTAGCTACTATTGCCTTCTTTTTCTTCCTTTTGAAATTCTTTGATTGAGGATTGAGAGGAAAATTTGCTTTTATGTACCCAGGCTTCTTGCATTTGAAATACATGGGCATATCCTCATCTTAATCAATATTAGTAGTATTTTTATTTCTCATTGGTCTCTTTAACATATGCTTTTTTGTAGGAATTTCTTACACTTTCTTGTAAGGAGAGCCATTTCTTCATCACAGTATATTATTGATCAAGAAAAACTACCTAAAAATAAGCACTAGATGGCATCTACCGATGTGTAAACCTTAGAAATTGAGCTTAAGAGGCATCCGAAGATCAAATCCAAATAAAAAAATTGCAACTAGCTAAAAGGAACGTGGTGAAAGTTACAAAGTCACTAGAAAAATAGGTTTTTGGAGAAAATATTATACAAAAAAAAAAGGTGTAAGGGGAGATCAATTAGTAACCTACCATATCATAAAACAAAATCATCCTTAAACTTCAATAAGCTGAATCAAGTAGAGGTCTTAATAAAAGATGAAAGGATATACAACCTATTTACTATAAATTTTTAAAATAATAAAAGGAAGAAATCTCTAGAAATTTTTTAGAAAGAAGTAAAGCAATTGAAAAAATAAATAAAGAAAAATAAGCTAATAAAAAATTTTGATAAAAAATATAAATATAAATGCATATGCTCTGTATGATTAGCTTCTTCTAGCATCACAATTAGAGTATATTGCAAAGACAGAAATCGGTTCATAGATTACTTCTTTCAAAGCGCATGAACAAAAATAAAAGATGAATTATCGGCCTAAATTATTATAATTCAACAAGCATCAATTTAGGTGTCTACTCGTGATTCAGCCAACTGTTATAGCTTACCCTACTCCAATAAGTCAATCTAGTATTCTAGAAGATGAGCCCCACAAAAATAACACCTTCTTGCTCCATTATTTTCTCTACCTCTTTACATGACAAGAGGCACCATACCCGGATGATAAGGTGAAAAGCTTCATAATTTCTCTCAAGTTAACCCTCCCAGCACACAAATTCAAATCATTTGAATTGAGTGTTTAACTCATCAACCACTATATAAAGAGATTAAGACTAGGGATAAATCTCTCCCTTTGGCCCCTAATTCTAATGCCATTTCAATACATGTTGGAATTTTTTCCCCCAATGATTATCGAGTGGTGTTCATCCCATTGTGGATATATGGCTCTTACCAATTAAAAAGTAAAAGTAGGACTCCTTTAGATTGCAAATGGATGTTTCCCTTAAAAATAAACACCACACTCCTTTACTATTTCATGCAAAACTAAAATGAGAAATAGTCAAATCTAAAGCATTTGAGCATACACAACAACTCTCTTTCAAAATAATATGCGAGGTCAGGGGACATATTGCCTAAATATTTATGGTGAATGCCCAATCATACATTAAACTCATTCTCTTATAAAATAAGGTGGTAAAAGTAAAGTATTCCCTCATTTAAATGCTTAAAAAAACATATGGTGATAAAAACATTTGGAGTGGATAATTGATCTATTAGGCTAACACCAAATGAGATTTTCTTTTCCACCATCAAAATATTATGGACAAAAAAATCAAGATTCCCTCATCAAATACTCACAAAAGGGGCATATAGATGAGAAATAAAAAATACAAAAATAATCAAGTATCCTTTCCTTACCTTAAAATATTAGGAGCAAGTAAAACCTTTTTACCCAATACTTGAAAAAATTGTTATGAGCAAAAGACTAAGGTGTACGTTATTGTAACATCCAAAGGGATATGCGATGTTTCCCTTCACCCCATAATCAAAAGTTAAAGTCATGAAATTCTTGACAAATAGACCACTTATATAGTGATAAAATCAAACATGCTCCCCTAAAATAGCAAAAGAAGTATACCACCTCCAATATGGTGAAATCAAGCTTATCACCTCCAAAGTGGTAATATCAAATAAACTATTTGTAAGGTACTAAAATCATGCATGTTATCTCTAATATGGTAAAACAAAAGTAATAACTTTCAAAGTTCTAAAATTAAAGTCTATCTTGCATGGCAATTAATTTCGCATCTACATAACAAATCAAGTTTACTTCCAAGTGGCAAACTAAGTCCATTTTGTGATCAAGCCTGCATCTATATAGCAAAGTCCACTTTACATGGTGATTCAATCCCACTCCCACCTAGTAAATCCAATTTACTTTTGCATGACAATCAAGCCAGTTTTTATGTGGAGAAATAAGTTCACTTTTACATAGCAAACTAAGTCCATTTCGCACAATAATTGAGCCCTCATCTAAATAGTGAATCAAGTTCACTTTCATATGATAAATTAAAGTTCATTTTGTGTAGTAATCAAGCTCACATTCATACGGTAAACCAAGGTCACTTTTATGTAGTAAATTAAAGTCCATGTTGTAAGGTGAATTATGCCTACATTTACATGGAAAATTAAATCTATTTCCATATGATAAATTAAAGCTCATTTTGCATAGCAATGAAGCCTATATTTAAATAGCAAATCAAGTCCAATTCCATATGATAAATTAAAGTCCATCTTATGTGGTGAACAAGTCTATATTTTAATGGCAAACTAGGTCTACTTTTGCATAGCAAATTGAAACCCATCTTATAGGGTAATCAAACCCGCATTTTCATGATAAATCAAGTCTATTTTTATGTGATAAATCAAGTCCACTTTATGTAGAGAACAAGTCCACATTTTTAGGGTAAAACAAGTCTACTCTCACATGATAAATTAAGTCCACTCTCATGTGATGAATTAAGTATACTTTCACATAGTAAATTAAATCCACTTTCACATAGCAAATTAAAGTCCATCTTGTGTGGTGATCATGTCTACTTTTGTATGGCAAATCAAGTCCACTTCCATGGGGCAAAGTTAATCTACTATCACATGGCAATCAAGATAGCTTTTATATGGAGAGTCAAGTTCACTTTCACATGGTGAATCCAATCCACTTTCATGTAGCAATCAAGCTAGCTTATATATGAAGAACCAAGTCTACTTACACGTGGCAAATCATATCCACTTTCACATGTCAAATCAAGTCTATTTTTAAGTGGCAAATCAAGTCCACTTTCATATAATAAATCAAGTACGCTCTTGTGTGGTAAATCAAGTCCACTCTCATGTGGTAAACCAAGTTCACTTATACATTATAAGTTAAGTCTACATATATGTGGCAGACCACTCTCAAGTGGTAAACATAGTCAATACTCAGAACATTAACACAGGGGCTTGATATTTGAAAGTTATTCATACCCTCTCCTCTCTTCAGAACTTGAGAAGTTTATATTCCATTGGATTATACCTTAAATGTGGATCTTAGTTGCACTTTAATCATGATTAAATTTGACCAAAAAATGAGCTCAATTTGGATCTAAATTTTTTGAAAAATTTGGGCTCAAAAGAAATTCAACTCAATTGGAGTTGAGTGAACAAGATATTTAAACAAAAGTGGGGCCCAAGTTCATCAAAGATCTAGGCTGAAATAAAAAAGAAAATTTTTATAAATTGGTCCCTAGACCGAATAAGTCTTTACAAATATATCCCTGGTTAGATTTTTCTTACAAATAGATCTCTGGGATAAAATTTTTTGCAAAAATGCCTATACAAACCTTCAAATTATAGAATGGTCCTTGCAAAATTTAGGATTTACAAATGAATCCTCAAAAGATTAATAATCATAAATTAGTCATTATAAATTTAGGTTTGCAAATAAACCTCCAAAATTTATATTTTTATACCTTTGAATTTTTATCTTTTGCAAATGAACCCTCCATGAAGTGTTATATTACAAGTTTAATATATGCAAATTTACAAATAGGCTTCTCAAAAATTTTAGTTTATAAATTAATCTAAATTTTATTAATTTACAAATTAATCTAAATTTTATTAATTTACAAATTAATCTGTACAAGAAGAACCTTGAAAAGATTTGAAATTTTACAAATAGTTTCTTATAGCCAATTTTACATTAAAGGTCCCTAATTTTATAAAAATTGTGATACAACCCTTGAAAATGAAAAATTCACAAATAGCCCTAGAAATAAAAAAAAATTTGCAAAATGTCATAGATTTTATCCAAATACTCATCTCTAGATATAAAATCTCATCCATAACAAACATCTTATCTATATCATAAATTTAAAATTCTTATCTAAATAAAATCACATCCATATTATCGTGTTAATTCAGCACTGTATTGCTAGGCCACCAATGCCGCCTCCTCCATTACCTTCCCTGATGCCCTCAAGGTCTGACTTGTGTTGTTATTCATACCTCCCTCTCCCTCTCACTATGAAGCATAAATCTAGAGTCGAAAGATGGAGAAGAGTAGCTCTATCGTGCCACCACAGCCTTGCTGCCACTACTCACCATTGTTAGGAGACAAATCTAGCCATAAGGTGAAAGAGAAAGATGAATAGTGGACTAGCCATGTTCTGCTTGAGAAGAAGAAGACAAAAGAAGAGGGTGTGGTGGAGATGAAAAAAAAAAGAAGAAAAATTAAAAATTAAAAAAAAGAGGAGGAAAAGATGAGCTGTGAAAAAAAATGCACAAAAAAATGAAAGTTGCTACAACAAAAAAGAGAAAAAAAAAAGGAAAAAAACATTTTCCCCTTCTATTTGTGCACTTACAGCTTCTGACCTAGGGCCAATCCTAGGCTCATCTGAAAGTCATTCAGACATAGGGACAACACACAAGATCACCTAAAAGTTATTCAAACCAAGGTCCAACCAACGTGCTCATTCAAAAGTCATTCAAACCTAAGACCAGTTTGCAGGCTTGTCTATAAGTCATTCAGACCTAGGGCCACCCCACAAGCTCACCCAACAATCAATTCAAACCTAAGGCTAGCCCATGGGCTTATCTGAAAGGCATTTAAACTTGGGCCAACTCGTGGACCTGCCCGAAGGTCAAATTAATTCAATGTCAGCTTGTGAACTAGTTTGAAAGTTAAATCAACTAAAGACTAGTCTGTGAGCTCACCTAAAAGTAAAATCGACTCATGACTAGCTTACAGGCTTACCTAAAAATTAAATCGACTAAAGGTCATCATGCAAATTTGCCTAAAAATCAAATCAACTAAAGTCCAACTTGTGGGCACATATTAAAGTCAAATCAACTCAAGTCCAGCTTGTAGGCCAGCGCAAAAGTCATTTTGATTAATGGATAGCCCGAGGCTCTTTAATCAATTAAATCAAATCAATTGAAATCGATCAATTAAAATAATTAACTTAATCATGTTAAAATTAAGTTGATTTGACCAAATTAAGTAAACTGATTAAGTTAAACTAAACTGATTTGAATGGACCACCAATCAAATCTAAATTGATCAAATAAATAAATAAACTAAAATTCAAATTAAAATGGGCCCAAATCCAAATTAGATCAATCAAAATTCAATCAAGTCCAATCAGTTTAGACCCAACCCTAGTCAAGTTCAAATTGGATCAACCCAAATTAAAATAGTTCAAACCCAACCATAGTCATTTTTAAATCCGATCAATTTAAATCAAATCAGCTCAAACCCAGCTCCTAATCGGGTCCAATTTGTTCAATCCCAACCCTAATCAAGTTCAAATTGGGTCAACTAAGTAGAACTTTAATTAGAACTAGGTCAAACCTGAACCAAATCAAGTCATACTAAAATCAAAACAAACTTAAATCAGAACTAGGTCAAACCTAAACCAAAACTAGGTCAAACCTACACCAGAACTAGGTTGAAATTAAACTAGAATCAAATTGAACTTGAATCCAAACCTACAAGGCATCGTTTGGTTCAGAATCATGGTCAGAATCAAGATTAAGACTAGTGAACTACTTTTGTAAACTAATATCTTTTTATCAAAATTAATCCTACAATAATTTAAAGTTCAAAAAATTATTTACTTTTTTATAATAGTTTAATGTAATAAAGGTGTAAAATAAATAATATTAATTTTATAAGATAAAAAATAATTCTAAAAAATGCTGATCTTGATTCTGATGCCAAACCAAATGATGCCTAAGGGTCTAACATGATTTAAACTCCAAACCATTAAGGATTAGGTCCAACATGTAGTAAGATTCAACAAGAACCCATTAAAGGTTGAATCCAAGATCCATTAAGGATCCAATAAGAACTAATTAAGAGTTAGATCCAAGGTCTACTAAGAATCTAATAAGAACTCATTAAAAGTTAGATCGAGAATCAATCAAGGATCTAATAAGAACTCATTAAGGGTTGGATTCAAAATTGATTAAGGATCCAATAATAACTCAGTACATGTTAGATTCAAAATCCATTAAGAATCCAATAAGAATCCAATCAGGGTTAGATCCAAATTCCATTAAGGATCCAAAAAGAATGCAACAAGGGTTGAATCTATAATCTATTAAGGATCTAATCAGAACCCAATAAGGGTTGAATCCAAGATCCACTAAAGATCCAATAAGAACCCAATAAGGGTTGGATCGAAGATCCATTAAGGATTCAATAAGAACCTATCAAGAGTTGGATCCAAGATCCACTAAGGATCCAATAAGAACCCATCAAGGGTTGGATCCAAGATCCATTAAGGATCTAATAAAAACTGAATCAAGGTGGGATCCAATATCCATTAAGGATCCAAAAAGAACCCAACAAGTGTCAGATCCAAGATATTTTAAGGATCTAATAACAAACCAACAAGGATTTGATCCAAGATCCATTAAGGATCCAATAAGAACCCATCAATGGTTAGATCCAAGATCCATAAAGAATCTAATAAGAACCGAATTAGAATTAGATTCAAGATCCATTAAGGATCTAACAAGAATCCAACAAGTGTAGGATCTAATAAGAACCTAACAAGGGTTGGATCCAAGATCCATTAAGGATCTAATAAAAATATAATAAGTGTTAGATCCAAGATCCATTAAGATTAAATAAGAAACAAACAAGTGTTGGATCCAAAGTCTATTAAGGATCAAGTCCAAGGTCTAATGGAGATTCAACATAAGGTTGAACCTGACCTGAATCAAATTAAATCATACTTGAGCTTAAAGCCAAGTTCAAATATCGAATCGAATCAAATCAAACTTAAACATAAAATCAAGTATAAGCATTGAATCGAATCAAATTAGATTTGAACTAAAACTAAGTCTAAACATCAAACTGAATCAAATCAAACTTGAAATATCAAAATCAAGTCTGAATAATGAAATGAATCAAATCAGACTTGAACCAAAATCAAGTTTGAACATTGAATTTAATCAAATCAGAGTTAAACCAAAACCACGTCTCAACATCAAATTGAATTAACTAAACTTGAATTCAAATAAAGCTTGAATATCGAATTGAACCAAATCAGACTTGAGCTAAAATCAAGTCTGAATATTGAATTGAATCAAATTAGTCTTGAACCAAAATTAAGTTTAAATTTCAAACCAAATCGAACCAAATCTAAAACAAAACTAGGTTTGAATTGAGTCAAGTTCAAATCAATTGGAGTTAGTCAACAATGACCTCAAAGTAATCAGTAACATCTCAAATCTAATCGACAACAAGCCAAAAAACTATCAATTATTAAATAAAAAATGATTAGCAGAAGCTAAGATGCTAACTTTATTTCAAATCAAAACCAAGCCAACAACAGGTTTGAACTCACTTAGTTAGTCAGTCAAATATCATGTTCGAAGAAAGTCAATCGATAATAAGTATAAAGCCATCGATAACACTTAAAACTCAGCCAATGCAAGTAAAAAAGCTATTACCAATGCTTTAAACTTAATAGAAAATAAGCCAAGAAGGCCATCGATTATCAAACCAAGAATGTTTATCATAAGTTAAGGCTACTTATTATTACTCTTTAGATTTTGATGATGATCAAACTAAAGTTTAACAAATTTCTTATGTTGTGATAAGCTTTAGAATTAACAATGATCATCCAAGTTCATGAAAGACTGAGTCTCAAGATTAAAGTTTGAAGATGATGACTTGAAGATAAAGAAGATGATATTTTAGAGATGAAGCTTGAACAACAAGATGAAAGCTCAGAGTACGCCAAGTGGAAGATCAACTCAAGACTCATACGTTTAGATCTTTTATTTTATGTTGAGTTGACGAATTTGATAGTTAGTTTATTTGAACTTTTGGTTAGTACTAAAACTAATCTCAAAATACCTTCACAGGCCTATCATTTTATCCAAAGATTAGTTGTGAGATAATGTCGAACTAGAAACTGAAGTTATAGAGAACTAGTAGGTTTTTTTGTTATTTTTAGACACCCAAATTTGAGAGTTCAGACATTCAACACTAGTAGAAATATCCCTAGAATTACTAATAGCTTTGAACACCCAAACCTCAAGTTTGGACACCCCCCCCCCAAAAAAAAAAAAGTTCAATAACTGTAACTTCTAGTTTTTTCATGTTTAGAGTTCGGAAGCCCAATGCTTGATTTGGAAGCCTGAGCCTTTCTTGTTCTGCCACCTGAACCTAATCAGCAAACATTTGAACCTCTGGCATCAACTAATAATGGTTAGTTATAATTTGGCCATTAGAATGCTTTTGATGCCCTAGCCTATATAATCTTGATGCCTGAACTCAACAAAGATAGCCAAAGATGATTCCCAAATGGCTATTTCTCTACTCCAATGATTATATAAAGACTTGGAATATTTTCACTTAGTGAGAGACTTAGGTTTTCATATTCTTAGAGAAAGATCCCCCTCTCAAAGCTTTCTATTCCCAACAAAAGCTCAAATAAGCATTAACCTTCAAATCCTCAAATGCCCTTATACTCTAACTTTGAGATACTCTTATTTTCAATGTTTTGATCATTTTTTTCACTCTTTATTATTGTAACTCTCTTAGTTTACTAAGAGATGAGTTCTCTTCTAAGTTTTAGGAGAGTGATGAGAGTGCTCACTTCTCAGGTTATGAGAAGTGGTCAATTGGCTCCTGTGAGAAGTGACACTCCAGTGTGAAGTTTGTAAGGGTGTGGCTTCATTCTAATGAAGTGACAACTCTAGTATAAAGTTTAAGTCCTCAGGATTGAGGCAAGGACCATGGAGTAGGTGTGGTTGATAGCCGAACCATGTATATGGGTTCACACATTTTCTACTTTGTTCTTACCTTATGCACTTATAATGATATTGATTAAAAATTATTTTATATGTTTGATTGTAGATTGATCATTCTTTTACGTTTTAATTGTCTTAGTAATTCAGTTTGAGTTTTGATAATCTATTTGATTTGAAGGGCTTTTAGTTCTTCGCGCTCTTAATGAAAACTTATTTGATTATTTGAAAATCTATTTCCCCTCTCAAAGGTTACCAATCTAGGCTAACAATTGGTATTAGAGCCTCATGCTCAAACGTTTGGACTAACATCCTTGAGTATAGGTCTTCTTGCCAACCTTTGATTTTTTGCCTTTTAATAAATTTTTTTAAGGTTTTTTGTTTTGATCTCTCTTGAGGCTATTCTAGTTAGTTAGTGATGACATCTATTTTTAAGAGTTTTATCTTTTAGTCATCCTCTAGCTATGCTAGTTTAAGTTGCTTCTCTTATGTATAAATTTTAATATCTTGTAGATATTATGCATTGTTTTGAGCATAGCCCTTGGAATTATTTTGGTTGAGGCTTTATGTAACATAGATAGTAGGAGCATGTCTAGAATTTTTTAATTATTTTTAACCCATCTATGCATATATCAAGGGGGAACTTTTATTGCCTCAAATGTTGATTACTTTGGAATTTTATGCTCTATTATTTTGAAGCAAGTTGATATGTAATATTTTACTCATTTATAAACTTCTTATATCCTTTGATGCATTACATTAGAAGAGATAAACTTGAATTTTTGCTATTATTTCTCTCTACTCTATATTCTTTATAATGCAATTGTCTAGGGGGAGTTATCTTTTTTGATGATATCAAAGGAGGAGAACAATATACATAATTATGAAACTTGTTAAATATAATATTTGTCATCATCAAAAAGGAAGAGATTGTTATCCTTTGGATTTTGATGATAATCAAACTAAGATTTAACACATTTCTTAAGTTATGATAAGCTTTAGAATTAATAATGATCATTCAAGTTTGTAAAAGACCAAGTCTCAACATTAAAGCTTGAAGATGATCACTCGAAGATAAAGAGAATGATATTTTAGAGATGAAGATTGAAGACCAAGATGAAAGCTTAAAGTGCCCAAAGTGGAGGATTAAATCAAAGCTCATAAGTTTTGATTTTTTTTTATTTTATGTTGAGTCAAGAAATATGATAGTTTATTTGAGCTTTTGATCATTGCTCAAACTAATCTTGGAATGCCTTCATAGACCTATCATTTTATCCAAAAATTAGTTATAAAATAATGTCGAACTGGGAATTGAAGTTACAGTAAACTAGTAATTTTTTCTATTTACTTCGGATATCCGAATTTGAGAGTTTGGACCTTGACTCTAGCAAAAATACCTCTGAAGTTACTAACAATTTTGGATACCCAAAGTTCAGAAGCTTGTAACTTCTAATTTTTTTATGTTTAAAGTTCTAATGCTCGGTGCCTAATTCAGATGCCTAAACCTTTTATGTTCGGCTACTCAAACCTAATAAGTAGACATTCAAACATTTGACATTAGCTAGTAATAGCTAGTTATAATTTGACCATTGAGATGCTTCGGATGCCCAAATCTTTATAGTTTGATGGCCTGAACTTGGCAAAGATAGCCAGGGGTGATTCTCAAATGAGTAGTTCTTCACTCTAATGATTATATAAAGGTTTGCCATGTTTTTTCTCAGTGAGGGACTTAGATTTTTTATTCTTAGAGCAAGATCCCCATCACAAAATCTTCTAACCCTAATAAGAGCCGAAATAGACATGAACCTTCAAATCCTCACATGTCTTTATTCTCTAACTTTGAGAGACTCATATTGTGAGTGTTTTTATCTTTATTTTTCATTCTTTATCATTGTAAGTATTCTACATTGTTAGAAGATGAGCGTTCTTCTAGGTTTTAGGAGAGTGGTGAGAGTGCTTACTCCTCAGGCTATGAGGAGCGACCGATTAGCTCCAGTGTAGAGTTTTTAAGGGTGTGGCTTCATCCTAATGAAATAACAACTCTAGTGAAAAGTTTAAGTTCTTAGGATTGAGGCAAGGACTGTGGAGTAAGCACTTATACATGGGACTGAGGTGATATACATAGTTTAGCTTACCATTCCTAAGGACTTATAATAATATTGATTGGAAATTATTTTATATGTCTAATTATAGATTGATTGTTCTCTTAGGCTTTAATTATCTTATTAAGTGAATTTGAGTTTTGATCATCTATTAGCTTGAAGGGCTTTTGGTTCTTTGTGCTCTTAATAAAAACTTGTTTGATTATGTGGAAACCTATTTTCCACCTTGGAGGTTGCCAATCCAGGTCAGCAACTTATCATTAGCTCAAATTAAATCAAACTAAGCGAGGTTTAAACTCGCTCAGCTAGGCAAGTAAATGTAGTATTCAAAAAAAGTTAACCAATACAAGCATAAAAGCCATTGGTGAAACTTTAAAACTTAATTGACAACAAGTCAAAAAACCATCGACTATCAAATTGAGAATGATTAGCATAAGCTAAGGCCGCTAACATTCTTTTAGATCAAAATAAACTAAAGCAAGATTGAACTCACTTAGTTAGTCAACTAAATGTCATATTCAAAGAAAACCAACAATAAGTATAAAATCATCGGTAATACACCAAGCTCAATCAACATAAGCATAAAAGACAATGATGATGCTTCAAAATTTAATTAATAATAAGCCAAAGAGACTATTAATTATCAAATCAAGAATGCTTAGTATAAGTTGAGGCTGCTAATCACTTTCTTATTTCAAAACCAGATTAAGACAGGTTTGAACTCACTTAGCCAGTCGACCAAATTCTATATTTGAAGAAAATCAACTGATTATAAGTATAAAGTCGTCAATAATGCTTCAAGCATAACCAACATAAGCATAAAGTCATCGGTAACATTCAAATTTAATTGACACAAACAAAAAAGTAGTGACATTTCAAATCTAATCAACAATAAGCCAAAAAGGGCCATTGATTATTAAATTAAAAATAATTAGCATAAGCTAAAATTGCTAATGATTCTTTTAAATTAAATATCAAAAGAAGTCATTTGACAATAAGTAGAAAGTCATTAGTGATACTTTCAACTCCAATGGAGTTAATTAAAATAAGTTAAGGTAGTCAGATACATCTTAAAATCAAGTAATATTATCAATATCCACCAAGGATCAAATCAAGCATTCATCCAAGTCAAGTTCCACTTGATCAAGTGTATAAGAGGAGGCAGCGGTGAGCATCAAGCTTTTCCTACTTTATTCCTCATTTAATGTCATTTGTGATTATGAACTTAAATTATTTAAATTATAAGGTGAGGGTATACCCTTACTTAAATCATGTACCCTTTCTTGAATAATTAAATTATATTTTATATCTCTATTTTATTAATTAGATTCTTTGCTTGAGAAGGCTCCTAACAATTATCAAGGTAATTAATAATAGGGTTTGTGCCTGTTGGAAGTCATATTCTCATAATTCTTGATAGCGTACTAAAATAAAATTTAAATTTCTTTTGTTATGTCAAGATTACTTCTCGAGATTCTCTAGCTACCTCAAGTGGTTGATCATGGCTCCATATGCAAGAAAAAGAGCCTCATAAGATGGTACACTCCTTATGCTGGAAAATATACAAAGAATGGTGATAAGAATAAGGAGGAAAAGAAAGAGAAAAATGTGAGTAGAAAAATTACCACCCATTCCAAATCAGCTATAGGTTTGGCTCTCTGTTGTTCCAAGCTATTCATAACTACTTCAAGATTCATCACTTCTATACCTCGAAGCTCTAAGTGGAGCATCACTTGAGTAAGGGTAGTCTAAAGAGAAGAGAGCACTTCGTATAAAAAATAAAATAAAATGCTACCTTAGTAGGAACCAAGTAGCCTCTGATGTACATATCTGAGGTACCAAGGAAGAGTGAGGGGTGGAACTGTAACTTCCAAAAGTTCTATTAATATCATTTTCTATATTCAATAACTTGCTCAACACCCACATCTCGAACCTCTATGCCTCCCCTCACCCATGTCTCATAAGCCCAATGAATGTGAGTGGGTCCTCTCTAACAGGAGGCAAAGCTCTTTGGTGAGTCAAGAGGAATGTGGGGACACAAGTTGAGCTGTCAAGCCACACAACTCATAGGATGTAGTGTAACCAAAGTAAAACATATCATCGGCACATCCCAATAGAAAAGGGTATCGTTATGTGCTACTAGTAGATCATCCCACTTAGGATATAGACACCACTCGAGCTATAAATGTGGACCCAAATCAAGATAAATAGCAGGAGCATAATGCAAATAAAACATAAAATGACCTAATACTCTTGGAGGCTCTCAAAGAAGCCATGATCAAGGTGTCTATCACCTTGAATAGCTAAAGAACCAAATAGCTCCCTGACCTAGGGAACTCTCCAAGGAAAATAAAAATGATGTTTTGTTGACGAAATGGGCCTGAATATCAGGAAATATTCAAAAGGCCCACTACTTCAATAGCAAAAAAAAACTCAGACATATTTGGTGAGCCATTGCACTCTTGAACCATGAGATGATAGAGATAATACAATGCAACCAAGCTCTAGGAGTATGACCTAGCCATCTTGAGATCCACCAAGATAGGAAGAAAGCATAGGCTCACATTTGCATTCGTGGTGGAAAATAGTGTGCTATCCACAAAATACAATAAGAATGCAATCAACTAACGGTCTATCTCCAGGCCTAGATAATTAGCAACACTCAATTTTTGAGTTCGACTATCATATGGAGATAAGTAGGGAGGATTAAATATATCACAAAGCCATCTCAAAGGAACATGTGGGTGATCACCCAGGATGTCATCCCTAAAGATATTAGCAAAAACCTCTGCACCCAGGACCTCAGGGTGGGACACAACATCTCTTCCCACCTCAAGATAAAAATACAACACGAAGAATCAAATCTCTCAAATAGACTCACCATCAAGCTAGGAAGGAGCTCCATGGATTCCACATGGCAAAAGCGATGAAAGCTAGCCTAATCAATTTGTTTTTGCTGAAATATCGAAAAAACAGTAAACCCTTTGACCGCATAAGATCACTAGGAACAATATCGAGTCTGCACTACTCCCTAAAAGAAAAAAAAAAAGAATAGTTAGAAGGCAGGGACTGACCAATTCCTTTGGAAAAAAATTTTTTTGGGCACCAGAAGCCAGAAATGGAGATTCAAAAGGTGCCAAAAACCTAGAGCGGAAAAAAAAA
The DNA here is from genome assembly GCA_005019695.1 of Trichopus zeylanicus subsp. travancoricus. Classification (NCBI taxonomy): domain Eukaryota; kingdom Viridiplantae; phylum Streptophyta; class Magnoliopsida; order Dioscoreales; family Dioscoreaceae; genus Trichopus; species Trichopus zeylanicus. The sequence goes on along the minus strand of RXID01021984.1, from coordinate 3,243,633 downwards.
ATTATTGGGCACCAAAAGACTAGGATCCAAAATTCAAATTTCAGCCAAAAAAATTAAAAATATATATATATCTAGGCACCAGAATCCTAGCTCTTAGAATTCAAAAAATGGGTGTATCATAATTTTGGCACCTAAAGAAAAAGAGGCCAGCTCTCTCTTTAAAAAAAAATCTTGTGCACCAAATGAGTGGAGGGCAAAATCAAGAATTATGTGCCAATAATCTGACACCTAAAAAAATTACTATTTACTAACTAATTAAGATACTAATCATTTTGTTAACCTCTCACTCACAACAACTAATCCATGTATTAATCATTTTGCTAATCTTTAGCAGCAAAAAAATTAGCTCTCCATGGACAACTTGGGACTGAGGCAAACCACCACTCACCATTTACCAGTGAGAACATTCATTACTACTACCATTACCTCCACTTGCTGCTAGAATTGCCTCCTCATCTTCAAGGCCAAACCAAATATTCTCATCCATAAAGAAGGGGAAGGAAGAAGAAGAAGCAATGACTAGGAGAAAAAAGAGAAACTCTCAGTAGAAGTGAGGAAGAAAAAGTGAATCTCGACCAAGGATAAAGGAATGGAGAGATTTAGAAAGAGATTAGGGCACAAAAATGGAGGAGAAACCTTATGACTACATGGGGAACGGAGCATTCACTGCATGGGGAAGGGGCCTATGCCCACACAACCCTAGACACGCATGTGACCCCAAAAATATCTGAAAAATCTAGGTGCTAGGAACCAAGCGCCCAGAATGAAATTTGTGCTCCAAGTCCATGGTGCATAAAAGGAAATCTAGTTGCCAAGAACCTAGTGCCTGAAATTTAAAATGTGCTATCTCTCTAGTGCACAAAAAAAATTCTCAAAAATTTCTTCTTTTGCAGGACCTTCGACCACTATGTGCAACTTGATCCGTCAGAAAGCAGTATTGATTTATGATTTTTTAAAAAAAAACCTTCACTTGGGAAGGATCAATGTGGTCTACAACACCCCTTCACAAGAAGAACCACTTGGTCTGACCAGTGGTTGATAGTTTTTTATTTTTTGCATCCTAATTTTTCATTCTCTAGAGTCATCATTGCATTTGCATCACCCCATGATGCATACATTCTCTCCATTATCCCTTTGACACTTAGTAAAAATTGAGTCAAAATTTTTAAACTATTTGTTCTACTTAAATTTTGACTAGCTTAGCAATTTCAAAGTTTGATGCTCCCCTTGCAAGAATAGTGACAAATCCTTGGACCATAATAAAGCATCACATTCTTGACGTGTCTCCATTAACCTCTTACTTCTTCTCCTAATGTGCGTGATGATTTTACTCAAGATTATGAGTTCCTAGATTAGTCTAAGATCTCTAATATGTTTAATCAACCTCTTAACTCTTTTCAAAGCTAACAAGTCCATCAACAAGTCGATCAGTTCATCCTCAAAGGTGACCATCAATTTATCCTTGACTCACACTTTACTTTAGCATCCCACCAAGGAACGGGCATCTGTAGATATTCACCTCTTTTGGTCCTTTAAACTCCAGACATGAAGCCTCAGACCAATTTGATTGGCCAAATCCTATAGTTCAAAACCTTACATGATGCCATTATTTTTGAAGACATTATTTACATAAGTACCATGCGGCAATCGGCCTTTTCATATTTTCAATTATCTTAGATCTGCATTTTCAAGAAAAGTGGTACTTCAATATTTAAAATTGGGCTTAATCATAAAATTTAAAGGACTATTTGCAAAATTATTCATTTAAATAGCTTATCTACAAAAATCCACATTTTTTTGCCACAAAAAATCTTGAATATGATATTTTTAAAATTATATACTTCAAAATCACATTAAAACGAACTTATCTATGAAAATTTAATTTTTAGAAGTTTATTTACAAAATTATAGTGTATTTGAAAATCTGAACTTTTATGTAGAAAATGCACTAGAAATGTGGGCCATGAATGCATAAAAAAAAAGCTAAAAATGAACTAAAAATGAGCTAAAAAGGGACTGAAAAAAGGCTAAAAGTGGATTGAAATTTCAATTTTTTAATTTTTGAATTTCAAAATTTTTGATGCTAGAATTCTGGTGACCAAGATTTTGAAGCGCCAACTACCTGGCACCACCTTTTTGGTGGGATGCCAGCTAGTTGGCACCCATATTTTTTCTTGATTTTTTCATCCAAATTTTCTCCAATCCAAATCAACGATGTGATGTGATCTCTAATATCTAATTCTTGTGGCTACCATGTTACCCTTTGAATATTTATGATGATTAAACTATAGTTCAACAAGTTCATCTAGTTATGATATGTTTTAAAATTAGCAATTAGCATTCAAGCTTAAGAAAGATTGAGTTTTAAGATAAAATTTATTGGATCATGAACACAATAATTCAAACATAAAAAAAATAATTTAAAGATGAAACTTGAAAATTAAGATGAAAACTCAAAGATGCTCAAAGTGAAATCTCAACTCCAAACTCATAGGTTTAACTTTTCATTTTTATTGAGTCAAGGATTTGGTTGTTAAGTTATTCAAGCTTTTGGGTTAACATCTCATTTAACTTGGATATGCCTCTATTTTCTTATCTTACCTTCAGCAAATAGGCTACATCTCTCCACTTTTTTCTCTTTTTTTTTTCATTACTTCTCATTTTATTTGATACTGTTAGATTAGAATTTTAGTTTTTTATTATATTATATTTTAAATTCAATCCTTAGACATCAAAAATGAGCTAGAGAGGAACATATGGACCCTCCCCCATCAAGATGGTGGGTAAGTTTTTAGATTTATTTTATTTTCATGTTTTTATTTACTCTCATGAATTAGATATTATACCTAAGAAACTCAGGATTTTTTCTTCTTTTTCTCTTTCATTTGTAAGTGAATGTGAAGGTAAGGCTAATAAGATGAATATATTTCGTGCCTAATGAGAGCCTCCTATAATCTTTTTAGGGATCTTGCACATTTTTTAGGCCAAGTGTGTAAACCATTGAGCTACATGTATGCATGAAAAGGATAATTAAGTAAAACCAAACTCAAGAACTAACTCACTGCATAACTCAAAATCAAAATCAAACCACAATCGACTAGGGAGACCTACAATATAAAAAAAAAAAAAAATTTGAAAACAACAATAATCCTAAATCGTACATTTAATATACATATAGTATATATAAGAGGTAAAATAGTAAGTTATTTTCTACAGAATCTGCTCACATTTATAACCCCATATTAAACTCGAAATCTATTGAAAGACATCACAACAAAGATAAAATTTTCAAATTAGAATTCAATATCTACAACTTGTACCACTGTTGAGTTAAAAATTAAATAAAAATAAAGAAAGGAGAAAAGGGAAAGAAAAAGAGCCCGCACTGAAGAAATGTAGCACCGCTGCTATACGATTCTTTAACAAATAGGTCTGATAGCCAAAGATAATCTTAAATGGCAATAGTATCCGATAACAAGATCTCCAGGAAAGATACAAGCATGATCTCGGACTGGGACATGACCAAGAGCAAGACAGGGAATCAACGACAATCTTAGGTGGTGATGCAACTATAAATGAGATGAAGGACTAGCGACGATTTCGAATAGGGATGAAATCACAATCTCAGGCAGTTTAATAGAGCAACATTCACATTTCCGCAACTACTCTTTAATAGGAAAAAATTAATTTAGGGCAAAAAATATAATTTTCACTGTCACTAATGTCGTTACTAGTGGGTTTTACTTTCAAAATGTCAAATCAAAGGGACTGATTGGAAACTGAAAACTTAGAAAGGGGATTTGGTTAGATGAGAATTTTTTTCAAAAATTTTCTTGAAAACTTATCATGTAACTACATTTAATAAGTTCTATAATTTTTTGAAACTACTTTGTAATCGCCCTAGAACTAACATCCTTTTCTCTCCATAAATAGAGAAAAAAAAAAAAGCAAAGAAGGATAGGGGGAAGAATCCACAAGTAGATGGTTCATATTTTCCTCAAACAAACACTAGTGCTCTTCTTCAATGGAGACATAGAGCAATGGAAATCCATCTTAAAAATCCAAAAGTTCGGAAGGATGGTGTCAAATACTAGAACTACAATACCGGTACTTATTGTCGTCCGGCACCTCCAAAGCGTTGGTATAAGTCTTTACATAAGCTGCGCTAATATGGTCTGGACATGACGACCTCGCCGGTGGCACTAGTCATTATCTAAAATCATTTGCTGGTTGCATGGCATGGCATTTCAGCTGGTGGATGCAGTACTTTTCCTAAATTTGCATGTAAATACTTAAGTCTGTCAATTTTACTTAGTCTAACAAGGGTGTATTATTATAGACTAGAGTGCAAACATATAATATACTTTTTTCTATGCAGATTAAACAGCCTCTTGCAAGTGCTATTGTGAAGCGGGTCGGATACATCAAGCTAAGAAAGGCTTTAATGAGCCGTTTGGACCAATTTCAAATTAAAAATTGAGAAATTAAAGGAGTTGGATAATTCCAAAAATTTAAGAGAATTAGAATAAATTGGATAATTTCGGTATTTAGATGGTTATTTTTTTAAAGGAAAGTGAGAATTGGTCAACTCTCTCAATTTCAAATTTCAGTATTTGATTCATAAATAGAATTGATCAATTTCATCAATTCCTCAAATTCTTATTCGGTTGAATTAGAAATTAAGAATTGGTTATTAAAATACATATTATTTTTAAAAAAAGTAATTTATTTGTAAGTAATTAGGAAAATATAAAAATTTTAATTTAAAAACTAAAAAATTATTTAAAAATTTAAAATAGAAGATTATATTAATAAATTATAATTAATTAGGGATTTGTTTAATAAAATTTTGTTGTTCTCTTGTCAAATAATTTTTTTTAAAATCTTAAAACACATACACTTTATTATAAAAATATTTTATTTATAGGTAAATAGAAAATCATTATAAATTTAATATTAAAATTGGTAAAGTAATTTAAAAATAGTAAAATTTTGTAAAATGGTCATGAAACGAAGAGTTATATAAATATATTTTAAGTAATTAGGGATTTTTAATATAATTTTTTAGTTTTCTTGTCAAATATTTTTTATAAATTGAAAATACATACTCTTTATTTAATAAATAATTTATTGGTAGGTAAAAAGAAAAATATAAAAAATTTAATATTAGAATTTGCAAATTAATTGAAAAAAATTAATTAAATTTTACAAAATGAACATCAAATGGAGGGTTATATAAATATATTTTAAGTAATTAGGGATTTTTTTAATTTATTTTTTTGTTTTATTGGGAAAATTTTTTTAAACTAAAAACACATACTTTTTTAAAAAAAATTTACTTGTAGGTAAATAGGAATAAAATAACTTTGCATTTTGATAATACAATTTGATCCTATTTTTCTCATTTTTACAACTCCTTTATTAGAAAAATAAATATTATTTTAAGATGAGAGGCATAAGAAAAATAAAAGATAGTTAAGGTTAATTAGAATATTTACAAGAATGCTATGAGAAAAAATAAAGTATAAACAAAAGGTTCAGTGAATATCATTTCTTTGCCACCCTAGGTGAGAGTAGGATTCAATTAAGCAAGCAACAATTAAGCATCATAAACAAGTTACTATTGTTGCGAGTAGCAGTCAAAATAAGTTTAAACAAAAGACATACAGTCAACCTTGAATAACATAATAAACTAAAGCCACATAATTAGTATTCAATATAAAACATAGATAATATAGTTATGTCCACTAGGCATATAAGTCATGTCCAACATATAAAAGCATCAAATAATCAAAAAAAGATTGTCAAAGATGTGCATGCACTACACATTCGTAGCATCCAAAAACTCCTCCAACCACTCAATTCTGGCATCATCATCCATGTCATCAATAAAAGCCATACTGTCAACTTTATCTGCATGTAAGTGCCTACATGCACGCTTTAGAAAAAGTAGTGCTAAATCACTCACCTCTGAACCTCATCAAAGTTAGGTATACTAATTTCTTCCATGTATCTCTACCGACTGTCTTGATGGTTCATGCAACATCGCAGATGTCAGACATCAACTCTTCCATTATCATCTAACTAATACCTTTTTCCTTTCACTTTTGCTACCTGGAGGTATCTCCTGAAGAAGATGTTTGCCCCTTATCTTTGTTTTGCCTTGTTTCATTATTCATGGCAGGATATCCCTCTGCAATGAGAGTATTAGGGGCAGTCTCACCCAAAAGAGTTTGTTGTCTAGTCTTCTTTCCATTAAGCTCAATTCTAAAATCCTTGAAAGTGGATCTAGCTATACTACTAGTAGCGTAGTCTGACCCATAAATCAATAGCAACTTTTCATATGAGGGAATGCTTTTGTTCAGAAATTATTTAACCTCGAGAATTTGCTGCAAGTTTATGATTGTAATATGTTAGAGATAATATAATCTCACAACAAAAATAAAAAATAATGAAAAAAAATAAAGTTTATTTATTGCTTATGGCTAAGATATCAATGTAGACATGTCCAGTGACAGTGATCATCTTCTCACCCTTGATCTAGTCCAATCCACTAAAGTCCTGCACCTTTTTGATAGCTACAACACACTTCTTCAACGTCTTTTTATAATGTCCTTTGACATTTTTGGTAGTGAACTCAGTATTAAATCGGGCATTGATGACAGTTGCAGCTGCTATAAAAGCTTGTTTTTTGACAGATTTATCTTGTTTTAAATCTGCATGCACTTGTTCAACCAAAAATTTAATGAGAATCTTGGAGCAGCTTTTAGACCATAATTTATGTGATTTATGACTCTTAGATTATTCAATGGTCATGCTTGTTCCTTGCTCGATAATAGCAACACTAAGCCTTAACTCCTCGAGTTAGCAAATGAGTTGGAGTTCATGTGTTCTAATTCATCCAAGTCCATACCTTTAAAGCAATAGCAGAGGCTTTAGCAAACAAGTATAAATAAAAATTAAATAATTAATAGCAAAAAAAGTAGTAAACAAGCAGCAACAAAATACACATAATAGTAGTATAACAAGTATTATGCCAGTATATTCACAATACACATCATATGAATGCCTGAAGTAAGAAAACTCTTTCACGTCTACATAAAATTATAAAAAACAACACATGTCCACAAATACATATAAATCCTATTGATGATCATAAGCTTCCTACATTTCAACTGCTATGTTATCCCATAATCGAATCCAATGGAGGTTCTCTTGCCATTGCTTTCTCATTTTTTGACCAGTGTATAAAGGTTCATCCTCAGCCTTATCCTCTATGTCTCTCACTTTCTCTCCATCTGTATCTACTTTCCTATTCAGTATTTCATTATTTGGATTGACCCTCATGATATAATTGTGAAGGACGCAACATGCATATACTATATCAACTTGGGTTTTGAACAAAAAAAAGGACTCTCATCCAATATACAAAAATGATTCTTCAAAATCTCAAATGCACATCATATCTTAGACCTCAAGAATGCATGTCAGTAATTAAACAACTCCTTTACATTTTGTAGTGGTCGTCCAATTTTGTCCTTTATATGATACTTGATGCCCCTATATGGTGTAATAAAGCCAATTATTATTGTGTAGTCAGTGTCAACAAGATAATATTTTTCTATAAAAATATTAACCTAATAGCCATACTATACGTTTATACTCAACATAGTCATTAATGACAAATGATACATTCTATTTATTTTAGATGACTGAAAGGAAGTCGAGAAATAGAATCTCTCATAATAGTAAAATCATTTGTCGATTCCTCCCATTCTGCCAAAACATATAAAAACTTAAGGCCGGTGTCAATTGTGGCTAACACGTTTTGCGTGACCTTACATCCATGAAAATCTAGTATGCACATGTATTCCATCAATCTGTCCAATACAATCCTACATAAAATGCAACCAAATATCAAAGTCTAATATAGAATAAAACAAAAACTATGAACAATATACCTTGAACCATGGATAATAACTCGGGTTGTTCTCTATGACGAGATGCATTAAAGAAATTGCTTGAGACATGAACTGATCTCAAATATCACATATAACTCTAAGACACGCGATAAAGTATCAACTGATCATCTTACCAGACCTTATGAAGACTATCTTTATGCTTTTATTCCTTGAATAAAAACCCATATAATGCAAGAACATCTCAAGTTGCTCCTCCATGGTGACATGTCATGTATCATGCAAAAGATTTTGGTCCCTCAATATACTGACCAAATTCATAAAAATGAGAACATCCATCCTTAAATAGTCAAAATAATTACTTCTCACACCATGTAAAATATTTTAAAGATTACCACCCCTAAGTGACTCTCTATTGACTACTGGTTCAATATTCAATCAAGTTCTTCTTCTTCTTCTAATTAGCATTCAAACTATCAAACATACGCCATCAAGTAAATGTATCTAGCAGCTTGAATGATTAGCAATTCTAACTCATCATCATCCATCTAATTATCATACATTTATTAAAGCAAGTATTATAATTTGAAAAATAAAAAATGGAGAATGATAATAAGAAACCAAGAAATGGAGAAAATTACAAAATAAAAATTAGATTTCTAAGCATAATCAAATAAAAATAGAAGCAACAATAAGTGCCAATGCAAGCAAGGTGTGCATATCATTTGCAAATCCAAGTTGTACAATCCAATCATATAAGACTTATTAGCTAATGTTAAAGAACTACTGGAGTTTGTTAAAATTAAATATTATAGAGAAATATTAGTGATTTTGATAGGAAAAATAGCAATCTAAATTGAAAATAGAATAATGGTCATGCCTCTTCTTCCACTATTAAGCAAATAGATATGGTGGGAGTTAATTTTAGGTAGAAATTAATGACAAAGCACAGCAACAATACTTTTTTTTTTCTCTTTTGGATGGTCTACAAGCTGAACCATGCATGATTAGTAACATAAATTTTCCATATAAGAAGTTTCCACACTCAAGGAGATAATATCCATTTGGCTTATGCAACCAATTGAAGTTAATGTTTAAAGAACCAAATAACCCTATTTGGGATAGAACATTTTCAATGGAGACATCACAATTAGACCCACCCATCTTGAGAAATGGACATGATGACAGGATAAAGTCTAACAATGGATTTACTACCTAAACCAACAGCAATTCCAGATAAATCCAACATTTTTTTCAGTCTTTGTCACCAATAAGAAAAGAAAAACCCAACCCAAACCTTTTGATTTCACCATGGATTGCAATTATCTGGCACATTTTTAGACAACCATTTGATAAATAATGATTTTTGCATGACACAACAGTCAATTCATTGCAAACTTATAATAAATTATTGATAGCAATAGAGCACATATTAGCAAATGTTAAAAATGTCATAGACCCATATAGATTGAACAGAAACTGGACACAATAATTTAAAGCAAGTAGAACTTATTAGAACTGAAACTGGACACAAAACAAACCATACATAACAATGATATAGAGATAAAAAAAAGAAAAAGCAAATATTTAATTTATTGGGTTGGTCAAAAGAGTATCAAACCAAATTAATATAGTGGGACAAACACCAAATCATCCTAAAAACTTAAGCTCATGGGATATGGGACTTTTTCACTATATATATTGGACTCTATCTATCCAATATCCGATGTGAGACTAATTCATCACACCTGACATTATAATAATCTCCCTCTCTAGGTGTGATTTGACCATATCAATTTTAACATCTTAATCAAGAACTCTTTTACTCGATCAGTTTTACCGTATGACCCATACTAATGAGTTTTTGTCTCATTCTTTTGGTTTTTTTAAAGAGAGACTAATATCCGACTCAATTTAGTCACATCAACATGGTAATTTTAGTCTTAAAAGTTTGCACAGTTTTGAATCTGAAGCTCTGATACCACTTTTGTTGAGGGGGGTCAAAAGAGTGTCAAACCAAATCAATATAATGGACCAGACACCAAACCATTCCAAAAGCTTAAACTCATGGGATATGGGCCTTTTCACTATATATATTGGACTCTATCTGCCCAATATCCGATATGGGACTAATTCATCATACTTGACATTATAATATTATACTACATATTGATATTCACCATAATTCACAATGTAGAAAAGAACAAAAAAGAAAAAAAATAGCATATAAGATATTTATGTAGCAAAGATGATCCAGAGGATATTGTATTGATGAGAAAAGAAAGAGAAGATTACAACGATGGAGACGAAACTCCAATATCACCAACTCTCATAAGAGACTAAGTAGCCTATCTGTCACAAGATGTTTTGAGAGTATTGATCTATGTCTCTCTCTCTCTCACTCTATATGAAACTCTTACATGAATAGGATATTTATAGATGTGGCCTAATTGAGTTTGAATCAAAGTAAAACACTGACTGAAATAAGACTTCTACTAATTCAAGTCTTTTTGTAGAAGATAGATTCAGATAAGGATTACGCCCACTAAATTACTTTCTAATATAATTAAGACTCTCCAAAAAATCTGGATTCGACACACGATTAAGCCAACAATCTCCACCTTAGCTCGAATCCTCTTATTCTATAAATTTGGATCTTCAATAGATGTTTTTATCATTACCTCATAGGGCAGGATCAACAATCTTGAACATTGATCAAGTCTAAACAGAGCTTGAACTTGTTAATCAGAATCACCTTCGTCAATATATCTGCAGGATTTCTTGAAGTATGAATCTTTTTTAAAGAAATCTCGTCATCTTCAATAATGTCTCGAATAAAGTAAAATCAGACATCTATATGCTTTGATTTGGTATGGTACATTTGGTTCTTCTCAAGGTATATGATACTCTGACTGTCACAAAATATAAGAAGAATATTTTAAGAAAAATCAACTTCACTCGCTAATCTTTTTAGCCATAGAACTTCTTTGACAGCTTTTGTAGCTACCATATACTCAAACTCTATTGTAGATAATACCACAAATGACTATAAGGTACACTTTTAACTAATAGGTCCTCCACAAAGAGTGAAAAGATAACCAGTGAGGAATCATTATCGATTAAGGTCTCCAGCATAGTCTAAATCAATGTAGCTAACAATTTTAACCTCTTGAACTATGTTACTGTCGAAACATAAGCCAATATTAAGAGTACCTTTGATATATCTTAATAACCACTTCACAGCCTACCAATTCTCTTTTCCTAGATTTTTCATGTAATGACTAACAATACTAACTACTTGTGCAATATCAGATCTTGTGCATACCATAGCATACATTAAACTTTCAATAACACTTGAGAATAAAATATTCTCGATGTATGCATACTCCTCATCTATAGAAGGACATAGTTGAGCTGAAAGCTTGAAGTGAAATGTCAAAGGAGTAATGATGGATTTTGAATTCTGCATGTGAAAACGAGAAATAATCTTCTCGAGATACTTACTCTGTTTGAGCCATAATTTGTCATGCTTTCGATCTCGATCAATCTCCATACCGAGAATCTTCCTTACAGCATCTAAATCTTTTATCTCAAATTTCTTTTTCATTTTAAACTTTAGATTATTCAGTAGAGATATGTCTTGAGTAGCGATAAGCATATCATCAATATAAAGAATCAATATATTAAATGAATTATTGACATGCATCTTCAAATAGACACAGTAATCATGTTTGCAATAGATGAAATCTTGTTCCAGCATAAAATTGTCAAACCTTTTATACCATTGCCTTGAAAACTATTTCAAATCATAAAGTGATTTGTTCAACTTGTAGATAAAATTTGTCTTGTCTTCTTAGATGAACCCTTCAGGCTGTTGCATAAAAATCTACTCTTCTAATTCTCCATACAGAAAGGCAGTTTTGACATCAAACTATTCTAACTCAAGATTATAAAAAGTAACTAAAGCAAGTAGAAAATGAATAGATGTGTGTTTAACTACAGGAAAGAAATTTTTATTAAAGTCAACACCCTCCTTTTATGAATACCCTTTTGCATCTAAATAGGCCTTGAATTTAACACCATCTATCTCAAAGGAATCCTCTTTTTCTCGAAATACCCACTTGCAATCAATTGCTCTTTTATCTTCTGGTAATTTCACCAGATCCCAAATATGAATCTTTTAAAGGAGATCCATCTCTTCATTCATAGCAACTTGCCACTAAGAAGAATTTTTATCCTACATTATTTCTTTATAGGAAGAAGAATCACTATTATCAGTAACTAAAGCAAAAGCTATCATATCTTCAAAACCATACCTTTCAGGTGGCTTTATGTTTCTTTGAGATCTTCGAAATAGAGTCTTCTCAAAAATTGAATTCTTAAAATTTTCTTGAGAGTTTGGCATAACCTGAATATCTTCTTCTCAAGGAATTACATGCTCCACCTACTTGCATTATATCACTGGGACCTTTCTTGAGAGATTTTAATATAATACTTTCATCAAGTACTATGTCTCTCTCAATAATTACATTAGAAATAGTAGATCCCACAAATGATAGCCCTTAACACCTTTGGTATAACCCAGAAAAATATATTTTTTGGAACATGCATCTAACTTATCCTTGACAACATACACATAAGCAGAGCAACCAAAAATCTTTAAAAAAGAATAATTTGCAGGTTGATCAATCCATACCTCTTTAGGAATCTTGTGATTAATGGCTATCTGAGGAGAGCGATTCACAATAAAACATGCTATATTGACTGCTTCTGCCCAAAAATTTTTGTTAAGATTAGCTGTACTGAGCATACTATGTGCTTTCTCCAACAAAGTTCTATTCATCTTTTCAGCCACACCATTTTGTTGAGATTTTTCTGGAATGGTAAAGTAGTGTTCAATGTCTTCATCTTCACAAAATTTAAAAAATTCTTTTGATTTATATTCTCCGCCAATATCACTTCTGAGGTATTTAATTTTTCTGTCAGTTCTTTTTTCAACTAAAGTTTTCCACCGTTTAAAAACAGAAAACACTTCGGCTTTATGATGCAAAAAATAAATCCACATTTTTTTGAAAAAACCATCAATAAAATTGATAAAATAACGAGCACCAAATTTTGATGGAATAGGAGAGCACCATACATCAGAATGAATATAAACAATTAAGCCTTTAGTACAATAAGTACTGGTGTTAAAGGACTATTTACCATAAAAACAATGCTCGCAAAAATCTAATTTGCATGAGTTGAGGCCTTTCAGTAATTTTTTTTTTTTGAGCTTAGTTAAATCCTACTCACTCATATGACCGAGACGCATATGCCATAAGTGGGTCATATCAGAAAAAGAAGCCAGAGAAATTATTGCTTCACTTTCAATAATTTTTCCTACTAATTCATACAAATTTTCATGTTGTAGGCCCTTCATCACTATCAATGAGCCTTTAGCAAATTTAAGAACTTCATCTTCATAAGAATACTTATAACCAGCAGAATCCAAAGCACCCAAAGAGATCAAGTTCTTTTTCAAATCAGGAATATGTCTAACATCAGTAAGAGTTCTAATAATATTATCAAATATCTTAATTTTGATTGTTCCAATTCCAACAGTTTTACATAGATTGTTATTATCCATCAAAACTAATCCACCATCATAAGACTTGTAGTCTTCAAACCAATCTTTATTGGGACACATGTGGTAAGAGCAACCAGAATCAAGAATCCAAGTATCATGGTAATGATCAAATCAGAACTAATAGAGAGAATATTACCATAATCATCATTAGAACTCCCTTCAGCAACTAACACTTATTCTTTGGCTTGCTCTTTAGACTGAGATTCTCTTTCTTTCTTTGCTTTGAGCTTCCAACACTCTTTAATTACATGTCTCATCTTCTTATAATACCTGTAATTTATTTCTTTGGATTTGGATCTAGAACGACCTATCTTTGATCTTTCTTTAGTACGACCTCTGGCAATTAATGCTTCTGAGTGTAACACATCTCCCTCAATCTTTTTTGAATATTCATTAGATAGAAGGGTAGCAAAAATATCATCAAATTTTAAATCCTTACCATACATGAGAGTAGTCTTCAGATTCTCAAGAAAAAGAGGTAAAGACGATAATAAAATAATTGGCTTGTCTTCATTTTCAATTTTAACACCAATGCTTAACAATTGAGAGACTAGTTTATTGAAAGCATTAAAATGATCAATTATATTCGTACCTTCTCTCATTCAAAAATTAAAGAGCTTCTGCTTTAAGTAAACTCAATTTGAGATAAACTTACTCATATATTGTTTCTCCAGCTTTTTTCATAGCTCTGAAGGTGATGTTTCATCAAGAAACGGATAGAGTACCTCATCAGTGAGACTGAGAATAATTGTAGTGTATGCACTAGCCTTCTGATTTTTTTCAAATACTTTCGGTGATATATTCAAGCTTAAAATCCTCCAATGTATTTCTCAACCCTTGTTGAGTAAAAATTGCATGAACTCTTGCTTGCCAAATAGGAAATCTTTACTTTTCATTGAATTTCTCTATATCGAACTTTGTAGTACATATATTGAACCAAGCTCTGATATCAATTTATTGCGCTAAATATTGATATCCACCACAATTCACGATGTAGAAGAAGAACAGGAAAGAAAAAAAAGCACACAAGATATTTATACGGCGAAAACGATCCGGATGATATTGTATTGATGAGAAAAAGAAGAGAAGATTACAACGATAGAGACAAAACTCCAATATCGCCAACTTTCACAAGAAACTAAATAATCTAGTCATCACAAGATATTTTGAAAGTATTGATTTATATATATATATATCTCTCTCACTCTATATAAAACTCTTACATGAATAAGGTATTTATAGATGTGGCCTAACTGAGTTTGAGTCAAAGTAGAAGATTGATTCAAATAAGACTTCTACTAATTCAAGTCTTCTAATAGAAGATAAATTCAGATAAGGATTAGACTAACTAAATTACTTCCTAATATAATTAAGATTTTGTGAAAAATCCGGATTCGAGACACGATTAAGCCAACATACATTATACAAAAAGGAATCTTTAGCCTCCGAGTAGCAATAAAAATAACAAAAAAAAATAACAATTAGTACAAGTTTCTGAAATTCATATCACAAAATCACATGATCAAGTATATGAAATTCATAGAATATTTTTCTTGAAAATAGCTACATAGATAGCGTGTTTACCTTCATCAAGACGAAGAGTGTAACTCAAGAGGTACTAATGTTCAAAGAAAATCTTTACCTAAATTTAACAATGTGAAAAAATAATTAGCAACTAATGGAAGGATACAAATTAATACTTACAAACCAATCCATAATAAAAAAAAGAATGGATCTTCCTTATGGACACATTTAACATAAATAAACCTTATACATAAAAGAACTACAGGCATAAAATAAAAATTTTATCAAATATAAGCAAAGTTGATGGTTGATCAGATAATGCTTTAAATTGAACTAGTCGATTCTTCAAGTTAAAATAGTGGATTTTTCAAGTTCAGTTGCTAATAACCAACACTTTTGTTGTGAACACACTAAGCACTAGAGCAAATCATTAAAAAAACTAACAAAACTTTTGTTACTACTCTTGAAATTTACTATAAGTTATGCTCATAAACCCCCAAAATATTTTTGTCACGTGATAATCAAAATAAAATCTATGCAAGAAAACTGAAAGCAAAATAGAAACCAAGCCCAAACTCCAATTTTTCCCTGAAAATACAAGAAAAAACACTAAAATCAAGCTCCCAAATACACTATTTTTTGTATGAAACTCGCAAACATCCCATGACGGTCTCAAAAACATGATCTCACTGTTGTTCTTTGTAAATTAGAGCCAGATATGGTTGCTGGTCGTCGGATCTCTTTGATTGGAGAAGGATTTCGTTGATCTGGGGAGGAGGCCACGCTGGTCACTTGAGGGAGGAGCTTGCATTGCGAGGCCAAAGGAGGAGCTGACACTTGTATGCCAAGAAAGGAGCTCACGCTAGGAGGAGCCGGAGAATGTTTCACGCTGGAGAGCAGGTGCATCGATCAAGCGAAGGAGAAGGACCGAGGTGAAGCTGGGAAATGAAGGAATTGTGAGGAACGAAGATTTCTTCATGGTCGGGAATTCAGCTGGGTCCCACCTCGATTCTCAGGGAATTAAGCAGATTCTTGACAAATTTTGTGAAATTCAAATATGAAATTAAGGGAGAATTGAAATTATCCGATTTCTTTAATTTCGGATCTTGAAATCTAATCAAAACACAAAAATTATGAGAATTGGTCTTTCAATTTTCTTAATTCCCTCTATTCTAAATTTTTGAAATTGATCCAAACATGATGTAAATTTTCTTAATGGAGCAGTTCCTGCTACATACTAGGAGTTGCGTGCTTATGATGATGAATGTGCTATCTGCAGAGTGAGTTATAGTTCCTAAAATTTGATATTAACTTTGATGTCTGAGGCTAATAATTAATTGTCTAAATCATAGGGACCAATGGCTGCGGCCAAAAAGCTACATTGCAGTTACCTTTTCCATCTTGCGAGCTTAAGGTCTTGGTTTGTG
This sequence comes from Trichopus zeylanicus subsp. travancoricus, assembly GCA_005019695.1. Classification (NCBI taxonomy): domain Eukaryota; kingdom Viridiplantae; phylum Streptophyta; class Magnoliopsida; order Dioscoreales; family Dioscoreaceae; genus Trichopus; species Trichopus zeylanicus. Next base: position 3,227,134 of record RXID01021984.1, on the reverse strand, counting down.
TGAATGCCTGTCCTCTATTTGGCCCTTTCTTTGCTTATAGGATGATGGTCGCTTCAAAGCTGTGATGAGTTGATCAGGTTAAGTTCGTAGTGTTTAACATCCATTTTCAATGATTTATAATGCTTAATAGAACTCGCACCACTGCTCTGTAGTTTTTTGGCCATCTTTGGAAGACAACTGCAATGTGATTTTCTTTGCCGTACATCATCAAAGATTTGGACCTGATCATTGGTCTATTTTGGAAGCAACACTTTCGTGTACGGGTTCTGCAGGTCCCACACACCATGCTTCAAGCTGTAGACTCAAAGACACGAGCGATGTGTGTAGCAAGAAATATCATGACAGGCAGTTTACGGTGATCGCTGCAGAGGAAGATTAATAAATTTTTATCCTTCGGACCATCAGATTTCAATTTTTGAATATAACAAAAAGAAATCTACTGATAGCTTATCAGATTTATCAGATGTTTGAGATATTTAGTTTTGAGTTTTTTTTATTGTGTCTTATCTTAATCATGAGGATTATATTTTAAGTTGTTGATACATATACAAGTAATGTAATTATAATTTGAATTTTTCTTTCAATAATATAAATCCTTTTTATGATAAAATCTTTTGTCAGTTACTATCAAAACTAAAAAAGATATTTTATTTTTATTTTTTCACGTATTAATAGCAGTCACAACATGTATTTATCATGTACCAACAGCTGTAATAGAGTTACTATAGAGGCATAACTATAGCAAACACTTCTGTAGTGCACTAATAACCTTAGCCATTATTAGCGGCCCTAATTAGCCTTCATTAACGACACTATTGTAGCAATATTAATAGTCTTTAACTATTAGCAGCACTAATAATTATCGTTGCTAATAGTTAAATATTAGCGACCCTAATGAAATTCAATAGCGGTGTAAGTTATTAGTATTACTAATTATTTTTAGAAACATTAATTTAGTATTATAAATATTTGCGATGCTCCCTAATCCAGCATTTGATTAGCGCCACAAATTAATTTTATTTGAAACACTTTATTAACGTCAAAAATACAATAAATATTATAGTGTGGCTTCTACTGCTTTGCCACCCTCATCAGCTATGCATATACCACTAACACGTAATGACCCACATTCCAATATCCCGTTCTTCTCTAATATCTTTGATTTTTTTACTCATTTAGTAAGAAATTTCACAATCCGAGTGGCTTTCAAGAACTGACCAAAACTATGTCGCTTATCCTACTAGCATTGAGCTACTCACTAAGAAAAGCTCCCTATCTATCTTCGATTCATTCTATTTTTTCCACCCTTCACCACCTCTTCCTATTTTTGGGTGCTTTATATTGATGAATTGTTTTATGCTTTTAGTACATGAGCAAGCACATTCATATAATAAATGCTACGTGTTGAGGTTAACATTAGCAGTAGTCTTACTTTACATCTTACCTAAAAGCTTTCTTATTAACTAAAATATCAGTTTTTTTTTAAAAAAAAAGGGATTTATCTGAAGCGTCACTATACTGAATCTTGTTTGCAAATGTGCACTAATCATATTTACAATTGATAACTTAATAGCTCAACTGAGCAGCTACAGCACTGGAGTAAAAAATTGACAATGTTCAATCCAGTGATTTGTTAATAATATGCAAAGTGGGAATGATTTAATGCAACTTCTTTTAAAGGTAAATTAATGTAATTCAAATGTGAAGCATTTAGATGTAATGCAAGCACAAATATAAACAATGATATTCTTGATATAAAAAAACACAATTATTAATATAAATATTCGGATGTAAATTAAGAATAGTGCTACTTCATAATGTAAACCACGTAAGTGAAAAGATAAAAATTCAAATAATATATACAAATCATTTTATTGTTCAACTACGATATAATTCATACACATACACCCCTATAAAAAATGTTTAAAGAGCTTTAACCAAATAAGATTCAATTCTACATCCACATTAGTGACACAAGAACCAAAAAACATATTGTCTCATTATGAACGAATTTGTTCAATATCCAAAGCAAGACCTTCTAGCGAAAAGGAAAAAAAATAGAACTTCAATCTCATTGCAAATATATTGATCATGTTCTACACAAAAGAAATACAGAACTCATAAAACAGTGTTTTTACATTGGTCATAAGCTGCAACACTTCGTCGAACAAGCATTAGAACAACTTATCGAAGAAAAGATTTATTAGCACTTGTCAAAGGCTTTATCAGTAATGAAAATGATGAACTCCGACACACTTCTACACCGTCTCTTTCTCTTCCTCTGATATTTTTACAGTCATTGGGTTATTCAAAGATAATGCCGCAGATTAGGCGGTAAATAACTTCAAAGCAAGGTTTCAAATCTCAATCGAATTCAAAATGTAATTGGCCGAAATATTTCAGTTTCGATCGGTGACGTAATATTTCATTAAATATAATTTCGATTTTGGGTTTTGCAGTGGCGAGCGCATCGAGCGCAGAGGAGAACGTGCAGCGATGATGAGCAGAGCAAGCGCAATGAGATTGCACAAAGAAGAAGGGGGCTCACGAGGGTGCAAGCGAGGGCGTGAAATTGGCACCAGCTCATGGGAGAGGGAGCCGGCCCAGTGAGGGAGTGAGTGCGAACATGAGGCCAGCGAGAATGCGGGTGCGAGCGCCAAAGGGCGCGGGTTTGGACACAAGTGCGGGCTCACCGGCGAGGGTCCAAGTGAGGCCTGGGTGCAGGCGCTGGCGCGGGCCCCATGCATCCGAGCGCTCGCGCGTTGGTGCGAGGCCGGCGATGGTGCAGGCACCAGGCTGACAAGCGAGCTAACGCCGGCATCTGGCGCCCACGTTCAAGCGCGAGCACGAGCAAGCTCCCCAACATGGCGCCCGTGCCGTCATTGACGTCGCGCTTGCGCCCATGCCCTCGCCGGCCTCGCACCAATGCCCGAACCCTCACCTGCATCGTGTCGGCGAGGGCTCGGGCGCTATCGCGAGGCCGGCGAGGGTGTGGGTGCGAGCGCCTAGCTGGCGAGCTTGCTCATGCCGACCAGATGCCAATGAGGGCTCGGGCGCTGGAGTGAGGCAGACAAGGATGCAGGTGCAAGCGAGCTAGCGCCTGTGTCCAAGCGCGAGTGCGAGCGAGCTCGCCAGCATGGCACTCGCATCATCACCGGCCTCACGCTTGCGGCCTCACCGGCCTCGCGCCAATGCCCGAGCCCTTGTCGGCATCAAGCACACGCCCTCACACCAGCCTTTGTCACCCGCACCCGTGCGCACACACAAGCGCGCTCGCCGGCCTGGCGCCCGAACCGTCACCAGCCTCGCGCCCACGCCCACACTCACGCAAGTGCACCGGTGCAGGCGCCAAAGCCCGCCGCAAGGGCTCGAGCACCAGGGAAGCGAGCTTGCTCGCACCGACCTTTGGCGCCTGTGATGGCAAGCTTGCTCACCAACATGGCGCCCAAACCCTCAAGGGCCTCACGCTCGTGCCCTCGCTCTCACCTCTGGCACCCGCACCCATACACTCACATGAGCATGCTCGCCACCTGGCACCTATGTCGTTGTCGATCTCACACCCTCGCGTTGACCTCTAGCGTCCGTACCCAAACACGAGAATAAGCGAGCTCACCAACCCGGCACTCGTTTCCTCGCCGTCCGTACGGTAGCAACCAAGCCCTCACCGGCCTCATGCCGACCTCACGCTCGCGCTCCCGACCTTGTCGGTCTGGTCACCACGCGCGTGCCCTTGAGCCGGCCTCTAGAGCCCGCAACCACACACTTGCCAGCCTAGCACCGCTCCCTCGCCAGCATGGACCCCGCGCCCGCTAGTTAGCACCAGCCTTGCACCTGTGCTAGCGCCGTCGCCAGTCCGGCTCCGGCGCTCTCGCTAGCCAAACCCCCGTGTCGGCGCACTCACGCCCTCACAGATCTTTGGCAGATATTGCTCATGTGCATGAGATTGTTCACATATATGAGTTTTTGGTGTATGGTACTGTCTAAGATTTCAAAAAATTTTAAACATATTATAATATTTTTAATTTGAATTTAAAAAATAATTAAAATTAAATTACATTTTAGTCAAAATATGATTAATAAATAATAAAAATATTTTTTTTTTCAAAACTTAAATGGAAATGATTTTGACCAAAATGCATTGATTTCTCTTTTCACATGCATGCGTGCATAACCGTTTCACCGAAGACAAAAAGACAAAAAAAAATTGTGTCTATCCTACCCTCATGTGAACCACTTTTACGAAATCGTACAGAGATATTTATTTTGGCTTGTATGCCTACAAATACTTATCTGAATCATTCAGGTACTGAATTTATAATTTCACACTCAAATATTTTAAACTCAACTGATGATGATTGTGATGATGATTAATTGTATTATGTTATAATTAATAAATTATGTATATGTCAAATATATTTTAATGATAAGTTAAACTTACTTATATTAATTTTTAACTTTTAATTATTTTCATATTATTTTTCGTATTTTTTTATATAGTAATATATAAAAAACATACTATATCAGTAGTTAACTATCAAAATTAATTTTAATTAATTAAAATAATATTTAATATTATGATAAAATTAATTATAAATAATTTCATAATTTGTAAATTTGTATAAAAAAGTTTCAAAATTTTATCATATTTTTAAATTAAAGTCAAAATACAGTAAAATATAATCAAATTCTGATCAATACATAATTAATAATTAAAAAAAAATTCATCTGAAATTGAAACAGACCGAAATTAAAATCGAAACAATCGAAACATATTAATTTTATTGGGGGCTGAAACCGAAATTAAAATTAAAATTTAAAATCTTGCTTAAAAGTACATAAGGTGGACAAGGCGGGTGCCCGGGGAATGAGGGCAGCACGCGGGGGTGAGTGCGAGCGGCCTGCCTGATGGGTCGGAGGGCGGGGGCAAGGGTGGTGCATGAGCCCGAGGCAATTTTGGAAAATCCTGAGGAAGATAAAATAAGAATGAGATTGGTCTTATTTGTCTTATTTAGAATGAGATTGGAGTTAAATAAGTTGACTAAGTTGAATTCTGAAGTTATTTTTGAATTTCTATTTTTTATTAGTCTGGGCACCCAATTAGGACTATTCAGACGTCTGGATTAAGCAAACAAAAAAATAGTATGCTATCTCTATTATGTTCAGACGCCTGAACATGGAGGATTGGTCACTTGAATGTAGTAGATAAAAAATAGCCTGCTATTCTTGCTATGTTTAGACCCTTGAACCTGAATGTTCAAATGATCGAACTTGTATTTTTTGTGATTTGTCTTCTTTAAACCCTAGATCAACCTCTAGATCCTCATTATCTCACCCTCAATAGCACATGAAATACCTCCAACAAGGCTTCTTCACCATTTCCAACCTCTGAATTCCTTCAAACCTTATGTCTCCCTCTTTCCTTCTTTTGAATTTATGCTTTGAAGCTTCCTTCTTCACCATGCCAAGAGAGAAACACATGACAAGCAAGAAAAAGAGGAGTTCCCATCCCAATTTTTGTGAGGCATCAAACACCACAAATTGCTTTTGGCTCTCCTGCTACTTTTAAGAAGTATCGAGATTGTTTTTGCCTTTCTCACATTATTCCTCCTAGAATCATTGATTTTAACTCTCTAGCCTCTTTCAACTTAGCACTTCTCTTTAGTTCTCAAGGTTGGCTATCACTAGTTACTGAGAGGGAAACTTATTTTGATGATTATGTGCTTATTTTTTGTTCTAACACCTCATTTATATATAGCATTACTACTCTCACTTCTTATGAATTAGTGCCAATTGAATTAGGAGTAGACCTACTGTGCCACATTCTCCATATTCCCACTAGTGGTGATAGATTTACTATTGCACAATCTTAGGAGAGGCAAATACTCCTATTGCCTATCCCAATGCAATTAAAACTATGTTTGAGAGGAACTTTGAAACAGCCATAGTTAAAATGGCTACTAATCTACTCCTAAGCCACTCCTATATTTTTCACCAATTTTTTTTCTACACTATTCTTTCGAAGGGTGGATATTGCAATGAAGTATTTCATATAGAGTTTTACCTTATTTATTGTAATTTGACTAGCCATCGGGACATAACTAGAATACGGCCAAATATGGCAAGACATAGCCAAAATACAGTAGAACATAATTGAAACATGATAGAACATGATAGAATATGGTTAGAATACATTAGAACATGATAAGAACATGACAAATCATGGTTGTAACAGAACATAGATGGTAGTAACATAGCATATCATAGCTGCAATATAATCAAATACTAAAAAATATGGCCAAGATATAATAGAACATGGCTAGATCATAGTCAAAGTATGGCCAAGCTTTGGGACGTTGAATAATTCTCTTATGTCAAGTGGCAGTTGGAACCCATAAGGATTTTCATAGGCTGAGTGGCTATTAGGACTGTGTGGGATCGATTTCAGCGGCCAATGATTGGTGAAGACCTTGGGAGTAATCTCGATATACAAATCAAAATTTATTTTAATTTTAAATGCGCTATCAGGTGTTGTGGGAATATTGACTTCCAACAAGAATAAGCTCCTGTTACTAATTATCTCGATAATTATCAAAAATATCCTAAACTAAGAAACCTAGCTAATAAAATAAAGGCATAAAAAAAAGAAAGTAATTTGATTGATTTTAATAAATGATACATACTTTGAGTAAGGGTATACCCTCACTTTACAACGAATCCCAACATGGAATTACAGAAATATAAAAGAAATAAAGAAAAGGAAAAAGACAAAGAAGGAGCACTGGTATGTGATGCTACCCTACACCTGTGCACTAGACCATGTGATGTCTAACTTACAATAACCTGAGCGTTGGTAATAACGTTTTTTGGGTTAAAATATTTTGCTTAGCCACTAAAGCGTTGGTAATAACTTCGAAGTTTGAAATATTTTCATTAGCCAATAAGGCGTAACTGATAAATTTATTTGGTTTCAAAATATTTCTATAGCTAATAAGGTATAAGTGATAACTTCATTTGATTTTGAACCATTTTCATAGCCGATGAAGTGTAGGTAATAACTCCATTAATTTTAAAATATTTTCATAGCCAATGAGATATAAACAATAATTTTATTTGGTTCTAAAATATTTCCATAGCCTGTGGGGTGCAACCGACAACTTCATTGATTTTGAAATATTTATATGGCCAATATGACATAAGTAATAATTTTATTTGATTTTGAAGTATTTTCATAGCCAATGAGGTGTATGTGATAACTTCAGTTGATTTTGCAGTATTTTTATAGCCAATATGGCATAAGTAATAACTTTATTTGATCTTAAAATGTTTTTATAGAAAATAAAATATATATGATAATTTCATTTGGTTTTGAAGTATTTCCATAGTTCGTGGAGCGTAAGTGACAAGTTCACTATTTTGAGGTATTCCCACAGTCAATAAAGCATAAATAATAGCTTCATTGATTTTAAAGTATTTCTATAATCAATGAGATGTAAGTAATAATTTTATTTGGTTTTGAAGTATTCTATAACCAATAATATGTAAGTAATAACTTCATTAATTTTGAAGTACTTCTATAACTAATAAGGTATATACAATAATTTCATTTAATTTTGAAGTGTTTTCATATCCTATGAATTTTACTGATTTTGAAATATTTCTAAAGTCATTATGGCATAAGCAATAACTTTATTAATTTTGAAGTATTTTTATAGCAACGAGACATAAATAATAATTTAATTTAGTTTCGAAGTATTTCTATAGCCAATGAGGTGTAAATAATAATTTTATTCAATTTTGAAGTATTTCTATAGCTAATAAGGCATAAGTAATAACTTCATTTGGTTTCGAAGTGTTTCTATAGCCAATGAGGTATAAGCAATAATTTCATTCAGTTTCAAAGTATTTCTATAACCAATAAGGCATAAGCAATAATTTTATTAGTTTAAAATGACATTACCCACTGCTTGTGAAGTTGGGCATAGCTTTGGAGTACTACTAAAGACTTTTGTAGCATACCGAATAGAATTTAGTTTGACCTAGTTTAGTTCCATTCAAATTAATTTTGGTTCAAGTTAGGATAGTAATACCACCTATTGTTCATAATCTCAAAATATTGTCAAAGATTCAATACACCCAGTGGGATTTAATTTGACCTTATTTAATTTCATCGAGACTAATATAGTTCGGGTTTGAATTTGATTTGGATCAATTCAATGTTCAATACTCAATTTCGATTGGAGTTTGAATTGATTCAATTCGATATTTAAAACTTAATTGAATTATGATTCACTAACTCCTTCCTGAAAGATAGTGATACGTTTCAATATTCTCTTCTCAAAAACTTTAGTAATTGGCTCATACTGATGCTTTATAGCATAATTAGGCGATCCATGTGAAATATCCATTTTCAAAAATTACTATTGGTATTAATAGTGAATGTTCAATCTGTAATAATAAATTCAATTCACCAATCTTGACATAGATTTTCAGAAGAATATCTGTAAGATACTCATCATTGACTCTAGTTAGAGCAATATTGATTTTGATTTGCATCTAATTTGACTTTGTTTAATATTTAGGACTTGATTTTGTTTCAAGTCTGATTTTATGTGATTTGGATCAAGTTTGACCTTGTGTTGAACCTTTATCAGGTTTGAGTTTGCATCTTGATGGACATCGGTTTAAATTTAAGTTGATTTACTTTAAATTGATTTTATTTCAGGCTCGACTTAGTTTTAGTTTGATTTTGAGTTTTACCCTTCAGTTTAAAATTGATATAACCCAATTAAGAGTTGATTGAAGCTTAGTTTGATCTAAATTAGATTTGATTTAAACTTGACTTGATTCTAAATTAACCCAACTTGAACTTAATCAAGGTTGGGTTTGAGCTGATTTGGTTCAAATTAACTTAATTGAATTTTTTAGATTCAGTTTAATTTGAGTTTTAATCCATCAATTTAATTGATTTAAGTCCACTTGGTGGTCCATCTGAATCAATTTGATTTTGCTTATGTGTTCTAACTGAGTTTAATATGATTAAAGCATCTTCATTTAATCAATTTATGTTATTGGATTTAATTTGAGAGCTCACAAGCTATCATGGTAATTTTGGATGAGCTCACGAGCTATCCTTAGTTCGAATAGATGTTCAGTAAGTATGTAAGTTGGCCTTAATCTGAATAGATGTTCGGTGATCATGCAAGATGACCTTAATCTGAATAAATATTCGGTGATCATACAAGCTAGCCTTAGTCTGAATAGACGTTCGGCAATCTTATAAGCTGACCTTAATCCGAATAGATGTTCAACGAGCTCGCAAGCTGGTCTTAGTTTCAATAAATGTTTGACAAGATTGCAAGTCAGCCTTAATTTGAGTAGATATTCGGCGAGCTTATAAATTGGCTTTAGTCGAAATAGACATTCGATAAGCCGACAGTCTTATCTTATTTTGAATAGACATTCGATAAGCTTACAAGTTGAACTTAGTCTATAAATAGACATTCAAAGAGTTCACAGGCTAATCTTAATCCGAATAAATGTTTAATAACTCGTAAGCTATTCTTAGTCTGAATAGATGTTCGGCGAATTCGTAAGGTAGTCTTGTCTAAAATTAGTTTTTGAGTAAACTCATAGGTTAATCTTAGACCGAAGTTGAAATTTAAATGAACCCACAAATTGATCCTAGGTTAATAGTGGAGATTTGTCAAATACTCAAAGGACCGCAGTGATAGTAAAGTTCAATTGATATACAAAATTATGGGTGATTATAATAATAATAAAGATTTGCTATTATACGAAGAATCATAAATGGTTATGGTCTTGATGAAATTTCATCAATACACCATATAGTACGGTGGTAACGCCATAAAAACTGAGGCAAGTGAACTCTTCTCCTTTTTTTTATATATAGCAAACTTTCCCTCCTTTGTGCAGTAGTCCATGACCCCCTTTTTCTTACAATATTTTTTTTATTTTTTTTTCTTTTTCACTCGTCCTCTTCCCTTCTCTTGCCTGTGCCTTTTCCTTCAATTCTTCACCGGACAAGAGCCAAGCCCTTCTCCATCAAAAGCAGGCCGGTTCTGGCCAAATCTGACCAGACGGTGACTGGAGCAGTCTGAGGAATGCCGGATAGGGCTTGCGGACGCAGAGGAGCTCCAGCAAGCCGGTGCGGAGGTGAGGAGAGTGGGGCTGTGCGTAGCTCACAAAGGTGGTTGGTGGGTAGGGCTGGCGTGTTGGCATCCCTGCAGGGCAGCACGAAGCTGGAGGCTTGTCGGCTAAGCGGTGGTCGTAGCTAGCATGGAAACCTAGCGTAATTCACCAGAGGGAGCACAAGAATAGGCCAGCTACAGGCTGCTAGGTTCGGTGAGGGTGCGCTCGAGCTGATCCTAGCCAGAGAGGTAGGGTTGTGGGTCAGAGCGTGACTGCACAGGTAAAAGTGAAGAGGCGGCACACGGTGGTTCGCTAGTGGCTATAGGCAGAACGGGCGTGATGGAGATGATGGACTGGTAGGTCGCATGCGCGAAATCAGCAAGGCAGAGCTTGGATTGTGCTAGAGATGGAGGCGAGGCAAGCTTGGTCACGGCGTACGCCTGAGAGGTAGATCTGAGGCAGTGTTGGGGGCTGCCGGTGGTCGCGCAGGGGCGTATACAACGGCAAGAGCAGCCAAAGGTACTCGAGAATTCCTTGCAGCAGAACAGAGCAAACGGAAGAGAGAGGAAACGGAAGACGAGAGGGAAAAAAAGATTAGAGGTAAGTATACTGACCCCTCGTCATTTCCTGACTTCTTCAGCTCTCTCCATTCCGATCCTCTTGATTATCTCTATGTTTCTTTTTTTAATCTGCTTTGACCTCTTTTTATATTGCAAGCTGGATCAAATTATTCTAATATAGATGATTATTTCCTTTTCTTTCTGTTAATTTATTTTCTTTTTGAGCATATCCTTAGTTGATAGTTCTAAAAGATTGTAGTGGGTAAGAATATTTGATTGAGATTCTTATATTCAAGTTGGGAATGAATTTAAATATAAACTAGGATTTGATGTATTTATTTATGGATGAAAATTATACTCATATTCAATTTTTAAGAAGGTTATTTATAATTTTTTTCCGAAAAATTGCCTCAAAATATAATTTCATAAGTTTCTATAGTTCTTTTATAAAAAGGACATATCTATAAAATTTGGATTTTTTTGTAAATAAAAATTTTCAAGAGTCTATTTGTAAAAATTAAAAATTTTAAAAATTTATTTGCAAATATAAAATTTTGAAGGATTTATTTTCAAATCTTAATTTAGTTCAAATCTTAATTTTGTCCTTGATTGAAATTTGGGCTCAATTCAATTTAGGACTCAATATCTAAATTTAACTTATCACGAGTCCAATTCAAAATCAAAATAAAGCTACAAGGTCTACTTAAATAAATCGCAAAGGATTCTCTTAGATCAAGTGATGATTAAAACTTAGGCCAAATGACGGTCGAAACTCTAAAAGATTTCCTCTGACCGAGGCAATCAAAATCCTGAAGACCCTTAAGCCAAGTGGTGATTATAATCTCAAAGGATTTTCTCAAGTTGAATGTGTTTAGGACCCGAAGAATTTTCTTTCTTAGATTGAGTTGCCGTTGGACCTCCAAAAATTCTATTAAATCAAGTGGTAGCCAAGGCTTGGAAGGACTCTTTTTAGTTGTGTGGCTATTGAAACCTTAAAGGACTCCCTTAGTTCAAATGGTGATCAAGATCGTAATATATTCTCTTAGATCAGTATTCACAGTTGAGATCCTGAAAGAATTCTTTACGTCAAAAGTAATATTCGAAATCCTAAAGAATTTTCTTAAGCTAGTGTTAGTAGTTAACAACCCAAAGAGTTCCCTTAGATTGAAAATAACAACCGGCGCACACACACGCTAATCGAGAAAAAAAAAATTAAATATTATTATTATTCTCTTTTTTTTCTCTTTTTCTGTTTTCTCTTTTTGATTTTCTCTTTCATCTTTTTCTGTTTCTTGTCTTTTTCTCTGTCTTTTTTTTTTCCCGCGTCTTTATTCTCTCCTTCTTCTCCATCTTTTTTTCCCCCGACATCAACCATCCACCCTCCTCTCTTTCCTCCTTTGGTCCATACTCGAACCTAGTTGGACTTGATCCTTGGTAATGGAGGGCAGAGGCAATATGGCAAGGGCCCGGTGGCACAGGGACTGGGCCACAAGTGGCCATAGGTGTGAAGAGAAGCAGGTTGGCATGTAGGGGGTTGTTGGCACATAGGATGGGGCCATGGCTGGTTACAAATGTGAAGGACAGTAGGCCAGTGTACAGGGGGTCTACCATGCATGGGGAGATGACACCAGCATGCAAGGGGTGGGCAGCAAACAATGGGGATACCTCGCAAAGACAGGGGAAAGAGAAGCAAACGATATAGAGGAAGGGAAAGGAAAGAAAACAAAGATAAATAGCAAAACTTACTTCAATTTCTCATCTCCCTTCATTCTCTTTTGGATCATTTCTAATTCGTGCCTTTGTCATTGCTTCCCTCTTTCTTTCTGATCTTTGCCCATCTCCCTTCGATCTGCAAAGTTTTATAATCGGCCGAGAGAATCGTCCAAATCGGGTGGATTACGATTTGAGATTCGATTTGAATCTCCAGATCAATGATTGATTTGTGTTTTGGGATTGTAGTTCGAGATTCAAATCGTGATTTGATCCCCGAGATTATTGATCGATTGGATTCTGAATGAGAGATTTGTTTCCTATTTGATAATATCCTATTGGAATTTGAATCCTATACTACTTTGCAAAATCATAATTTCAAGGGGATATTTATAAAATGTTTGTATATTTTGATTGATTCGTGAAATTGTAAGACTCAAAGAGGGCTTTTTGTGAAAGGCATTATAGGCCTGATTGTAAACTTTTAGATATTTTCAAGGGCAAATTTGTAAAGATTTGTAAAATTAATGAAATTGACCCAATTTAAAATTTCCAAGGGTTTATTTTCAAATTTACAAAATATTGAACATTTTTTATTGTATAATGTCACATCTTACTCAAGGTATTTTTGTCAAAAAAATTATATAAAAAAAGCATTTAAACAATTATTCTATGCTTTGATGATATTTTTTGTGAGTTTTGGTTGTTATTCTTGTGATTATTATCATATATTTTATGTTAATGACTTGCGGAATTTTATTATTAGTTTGTGAATTTTATATTTAACTTGGATGTGTATCCAACTATCTTGTTATACTTTAATATTAAAATTGGTGCATTTTCTCTTATACTTCTTTGGACTTCTTCATGTTTTGTATGGATTGGAATATCTTTTTAATATCCAAGTATTTAAGGTGAATATATTTGATGTATGTTTTTTTATTATATTATTTTTGTTGATACCTAAAAAAGGAGAAAAATTAAAATATTAAAACTAGTTTAATTGGAGGTAGATAGCTTTATGCAAGGGGGAGAGTGCTAGAGTGAGAGGAAACATACTAGATTTTCAAAATTTCTCATCTTAGAGAAAATTAATTGCTTATAAACTCAATTTTTTCATTGAAAATTAGTTATATTTCTTAAATTTCATATTGATAGTGTTCATTCTCAAATTTATGCTCTAATTGATACATGCTTAGATTGCTTTAACTTAATTAGTCAAATATAGTATTTATTTATTTTTGTGAAAGGTTTGTCATTATCGAAAAAAGGAGTATTGTTGTCCTTTGAAGTTTTGATAATGGCTAAACTATATTTAATGATTTATCGAGTTGTAGTTGCTTGTAAAGAAACTAAAGGTTCATTTGGAAGCTTCAAGGTGATAATAGACTCATGATGAAAGTGTGACGGTGGATTAATGAATGTGATTTGAGATCAAGATGATAGCTCGAAGATAGGTCAAGCAAACTCAAAGCTCAAAGGCGACTTGAAGATTATTAAATTTAGGTTTTCCTCTTTATTCATTCAAGTTGGGGATTTGAAGTGAATTTTTATTACTTTGTATTTGGCACCTTGCTTTACTTGATGAAGCTTTCACTAGTTTTATTTATTTTTACCCATGTAAATTAATAAACTATCAAATTTGACCTAACAAAAACTCTAGAATTACATTTTTGTCAAGTCTGGACACTTGAAGTATCAAGTTTAGTTGTTTGAACATAACATATAGAAACTAGAATTATGTCTCTATCAAGTTCGATAACCTAAATTGTCAAGTTCGATCAATTGAATATATCAAACAAAAAGTTTTTAACTAATGTTCAGATGAGTTTAGCTCATCAAACCCTAGGTTTAGTTATCCAAAATCAACAATTCAGTTGTTTGATCACAAACTGATAGGAGCTTAATAGATAGTTCTTTTTATCGATGGAACTAGTTTGGTCGAAGGTTCGATCAACTGAACCTAACAGAATAAGCCTAAGTTTCATCCCAACGGCTGGTTTTGGTTCCACAAGATATTTAAGTGCTTGGGGATCATTCTCATTACAACTTTTACATTTTTGATCAATCTTTAAGAAATAATACAAGTCTCCAAAGCTTTCTATCATTACAATAGTTTATAAACTTGATTTTCACTTCAAATCCTCTTGCGCTTGTATTCAAACTTGAGTGATTTTTGTTGAGATAAAATTTATTACTCGTCTTCATCATTTTCACTTATAAATACTCTTAGGATGTTATGAGTGTTTGAGAATAAGACTCCGGTGATAGAGTCATTCCTTACTCGATTGGAATAAGATTTGCACAAGGTATGTTTCATCGATAAAGAGACATCAGTAATGGAGTGATTCAAATACTCAGGAGTGAGACAAGGACTATGGAGTATGTATGATTGATTACCAAAACATGTAGATCACAATGCAATATGTGATTGATTACCAAAATATGTAGATCACAATGGATTTTCTTCTTATCTATTAGTTATTATTGCAATCATGGTGAGTGTGTATTTGGAGATTGTAAATTGATTGACTTGTTTTTTTTTAGAATTGAATTGGGTATTTTGTTTTGACAACATATTAAATTATTTAGTGAAACCTAATTCTCCCTCTCTTTGGTTGCTTTGGGCCTTCAAACAATTGTGTTAATCAAGTTAAATAAATTATTAGACTTTGATGATTCTGGGTATAATGATCTCTTCATCTAATCCATAATATAATTTACAAAAATACCAAAATCATCAAAATTTATGTTCTATAAGATCCCATCACAATTAGTATTTTCTATCACAATATAGTATTTTTAAGTCTATCTTTATTAATATAACCTAAACGACAATGGCACAAATGAGAATAATTATTATCTAACTGTGCATTTAGATCATAAAAAGATATATATCTCAAATCAACATTGTAGTATTGAACTGAAAAGACAAGTTCTATTTTCACATATATTTTGTACAAGCCATTAGATGTAGGATTAGTGGCAACAACAATATTAACATACATCAAAGAGGCATACTCTTTATACAAAAACTAAAAAGAGTAACCAACTTCAGTTAGGCTAGATACTAATAATTGATTATGCATGATATGTAGTACAAAAATTATATTTTTGTCAACAAAAGGGTATAGCCATAATAAAGAATCAAAGAGTAAGTCCCAACACATAGAACTTCAGCTAGCTCATTGTTTCCCATGGACACAAACTTCTCTTGATCACTTGGTTTCCTTATGTCTACATAACAATTATAATATAAACCGATAATTACAAGTCCATAATTGATACATCAACAGAAACATTAATATAATTTGATTCAAAACAAGTTAAACACTATAATTTACCTTGTTTCTTTCCATGCAAAATTTTCAACTTGTAACAATCTTTTATGAAATGTCTTCTCTTTTTACATTAGAATAAATATTTTCCTTTGACAGAGTATGTTCCTTTCATTTCACATCATTTATGTTCTTCACAACTTTCTTTTTCAAGTATGCTTTTTGAAAAGTTTTCTTGACTGAGGACTAAACTTCAACTTCTTCTCAACTAAATTTGTTGATTCAATCTTGACAAGTTCAACTTTAATGATTTTCCTCCTTTCATCATCTAAGATACATTGATTCAACAATTCATCCATCATCCAATGATGATCATGTATATTATAATTAATAATAAAGTTCTTAAAGAATGAAGACAATGAGTCCAATATATAGTATGTCACATACTCATCATCAAGTTCCACTCAAAATTTTCAATTCATTTGCAATTGAAATTATTGTCAAGATATGCCCTTGAATGTTCCTCTGCTCACTCAATTTGGTCTTGTAAAGCTTAGAAGTCAAAGATAGGTTCTTGGTTTTTGAGAACTCAACAAATATGTCATGAATATTTTTAAAGTAATTCTTTAGCAAAATAAACATATAGCATACTGACATGAATAGAGTTTAAGAAATAATTATTATGATTATCAATTTTGTTAATTTATTTTTTTGTGTCATTTTTGAAACCAAACCCTCTCGGATAGACTAAATCCAATTGATAGATTAGGAGCCTCAAAAGCACTGCCAAAACCTTAAAATGTCAAATGAGTATCTAGTTCACTTCACCAATTTAAATGATTTGATCTATTGAAGATCTTGATTTTGAAGAGTTGAATACTAGATTTGATATTATAAATTATGTAATTGATAACTCAAAAATAAAATAATTATATTTTACTAACAAATAATATATGATTTCATTGAATCTAAATAAAACTTATGTTGTGATCTTTCCCTATCTCACTTGAAATAATAATAGAAACCATGATATCCCGCTAATAACCAATCACAAAAATCACAACAAATAATAAAATGTCGTTTTGACTTTCTTCTATTGTCATAAAAAAATAATCATAATATTATATATATAATATATATATATATATATATATATATATTATATTCTCTTCACTAATTCAAATTTTGAGTTTGAATTGACTAGAGTAAAAATAAATAAAATAATAATATTTATAAATTAAAATAATTTTGAAATACTTTGGGGATTTTGGACCTCAAAAATAATTTTATAAATGTGGGGGAAAAAATTATAATTTTGCAAAAAAAAAGCCCCTGAAAGATTGTAATTTACAATAAATATTGAAAATAGCAAAAAAAAATCCATCCAAAATTTTACTAAAATTGAGAAATTTGGAATGAAAATTTAATTTTATCAAAGCATCTCAAATTAGGGTGAACAGAAAATAAGAAAAAAATTTGAACTATATCATAAATTCTCATGAATCAGACATTAAAAATAAGTTTCGATACTAATTGTAAGTTTAAATTTTATTCGTTGATCTAAAATTCACTAAAGGAATAAGATAAAATTATTATTTCTTGGGATTCAAAAGTTAGAGAATAAAATGACGAGAATTTTTTCTGGAAATCTCAAAAGATGCATTTTAAATTTTTGATTATTTTTAATTAAGAAAAGTCAAAGAAGAGGATAATTAATTTTCTCTCTCCTCACCACCGTTTTAAATAAATGGGCAACATTTGAGCATTTTATAAAATACCTTTAAAGGATTCAAAACAACAACTATACTCAAAATTTTTTTTTAAAAAAACTCGGTTAATAATTAGCCCAAATAAATTCAATATAAATATAATGTTAAATTGAATTTAGACTTAAAAAATTTATTCTCTTTTAAATAGGTAACCTCAATATATGATTATATATTAGACATACAAATAAAACATTATGATTCATTAAGAAATACCCAATTGAGTATATTTATAATAAATTTAATTTCATCTACATCATCATTTATTATCATTTAAATATTCAATTAGATAATTAAATTTAATTCATTCGGCATATTTCTAAATTATCCAATCTGAAGTATATAATCAAATTTATTTAAAAAATTAAAATAATAAATAATTTATAAAATCATAGGATTAACATAATTTACGATTGATTATCAGTTATCAATACCAATAACAATTTCATTATGGAGACCTATATAATCAAGTACTGAGACTTATTGAAATTAACAGGCATCAATCAGATATTGCTCCATGATCAGGTGAGGTTAGGAGGCATTCTCAAAAAAGCCTTTTCTTCGTGAGATGCCATTCGTTGGTTTGGCCAAATTACCGCATGAGGAAGAGACAGAGGTGGAGGAGAAAAAAAGAAAGGCAATAGAAAATAAACAAGAGTGAGAAATATACAAGTAGAAATTAGAGTGAGGAAAGTTGGTACAAACAGAAAGAAGAAGATCACATGCACTTGGGCCCTTTGAATCTTTAATATTCGTCGTCAAGGAAGACTCTGCGGACAGAACCCCAGCAAAACCTCATCTTCTTGTGATCACGCAACTGGCCCACGTTCCTCTCTCTCTCTCTCTCTCTCTCTCGCGATTTATCAATTGGAGTTTGCCTGGCTGTCCCCTTGGAGGATTCAGAAGCAAAGGATCTCTGTCTCCTTGGGTAGAAAAATATACTTGTAGCTTTCTTTTTTTTTATCAAGAATTCAATTGTAATCATGTAAAAAGATGGATTTGCTTTCGCGGATGTACTTGGCACGAATATAATAAAAATCAGGGTTCCAAGCCTTTCGAGTATTTGTATGCAAATGTTTATGGATATGTTGCTATTAAGAATGTACTTAAAATAGTCTTGTGAATTGTAGAGGTCTGTATGCTAATAATATATGCAATTTTTTGATTTCACAGGGACTATCTCAGAGTTTATATTTATGATTTCACCAAGGATTTATTCTTGATTAAAATTTTCAACAAGGAGAATATGCACGCTGGAAAAGCCTAAATTTGTTTAGCTCAATTATGAAGAGGAGCTCGTGAAAAAAAACTCCTCCACACCACATGGTTGTGTAATTGAGCAAGTGTTGGCCAAAAAATCATGACACTAGCTAGTTATAGGCAAGACAACAATAAACAATGGACATCAAACATTGGATCGCAAATCGCAATCCAAGAGATACGGAGCGGCATCGTCCTCCACGCTGTTGCAAATCGGACAACGAGGCCACGGTGCACCAACCCTGGCGCAAGGTGGTGGAGGGGGATCAGGCGGCCGAGTCACCACGTTGCTTGGAAGCCATCTTTGTTCCATTTTAAAGACTGGTGGGTCTCACGTTCACGCTTCTTGTTTTCGGGCTCATGAAATCCTCAAACGAGCCCGACCTGACATTTCCGGCTTAGTGTTTTAGGCTCGGGTCGGTTTCGGCTCAGGATTGCCTAGCCCAAGCCAAGCCCGGCAGTTAGGAGCACAAGTAGCGTGCGCCACTTCATCTTGTTCACTGCCTTCTGCTCTGACCTGCCGACACTAGCTTTCTGGTCTCCCCAATCATTTGTCCTTTGCATGTACTGCCCTGAAATGCTGGACTGAGTTGCTAGCATTTAACACCTTCATTTTCTTGGTTGTCCATTGGTTATGTAAAAAAATGAAGATTTTAAATTTTGACAAAAATTGAAATATTTATTTTGATGATTTGCTTCGTATTATCGTGAGAGAAAAAAGAGATTATAGGTGTTTTTATACTTGCTACACGCTAATGCTTACATTGTAATGATTTTTCTTTTCTCATTTCAAAGGATTTGGAAATTTTCTTTTAGATAGTTTTGGCAAATCAATTTTAGGTTTTTTTGGATAAACATGTTTCCTAAAATGATCATAAAAATGTCTAATGTTGCATGCTATAAAAACTGTAATTGTATTCAAAATTATTTATGGACATCATTTTTCAAATCGAATTCACATGGATTATGAAATCAAAATATATTGTTTTAATGGTGCTTTCTAGGATAGTTTCTCAAAGAATGAAAAAGAAAAACAATATTTTTGCATATATCTCCCACAAGATATTGAAAAGGTACATAAACTCATGAGACAATGATATCCAACTTGAAATATGTTACATCCATCCAGTTTCGAGTCAGAATCTATGAGCTCTTTTTGGTTGTCCTCAATCGATTCCTACCTACATAGAAAAACAAATGCTACCTATCTAGTTACGGTCAGAGGAAAACTCTCTAATCCTCAAGTCAGTATATCATCTATTTTTGATTTCTTTTGCTCTCAGGGGAACTAGATTTTATTATGGATACAGGAATTCAACTTGCAAAGAAAGAAAAAGGAAATCAAAATTCTTTACTTGGATGCCTTGAGTCATGTTATATTGGGGGCTTTAGATAACTTGATCAGGTCTCTTCAATTAACTTTATTCTGGTTTTTGTGTGAGTTAACTAAGGACATTTCAAAAATTTTGTTTGATTTTTCATACCATAATTTGATGGGGTTTGTCGTATAGTAGGAGGTATAGCAAGTGTACTATTTAATACAGGTGGCAAAGGGAGTTGATGATGTATGTATTTGTCCCTTGGGACACCACTAAGATTGTTGCTTATAAGGACAAAGGAGAGTACAGAATGTTCATATAGTTTATAGTACAAGGGCCATTGATCTACCTTGGTAGAGCCATAAAGTTTGACTTTCGAGAGTCGAGTTGTAAAGCTTGTCTCTTGGTGGTTGGGTTCTGAAATCCATCTTCTAATGATCGAGTTATGGAGCTCATCTATTTGATAATCAAGTTATGAAGCTCGTCTTCCAAGGGCTAAGTTGTGGAACTTATCTTATAATAGCCAAGCTGTGAAGCCTATGTTCTGATGGCCAAGCTATGGAGCCTGTCTTTTGATAGTCAAGCTATAAGACTTATCTCCTTAAAAACTTGTCAAGCCTTGGCACAACAGCGAGGTTGGCAGCTTTGGTCTTGTTTCCATCTCCATCTCAGTTTGCCTCGATATTGGATTTTGGGTTCAATATTGTTCTTTGATACATCATGATCCCCCAAGCCCCTTATTCGACTTCTACCTGGTTAAAGGTAAGGGCTTGTATTTTGAAGATTATTTTTTATGGCTACCTTAATATTATTTTTGATGGCTACCTTTCTAAGGTGCATATTGTCTTCAGGAATAAAAAATGTTGGATCGTTTTTTATAACTTCTCATTTAGTGCTTTGATGGCCTTCGTAGTGCTTTGAATTTTAGGGGCATTTTCTTGAATGTCATTCCTACTCATTGGTTTTCCGAGACACACCTTTCATCAACAAGCAACTTCTTCCATTCAAGTTGCCTATCCGCAACTATATAAGGAGTGAGCGCAAGCTATCTTCTGCTAGCTCCTGAAGATCTTACTTCTTTTTCTGTATTCTATTGTAGTTGTATCTTCCTTTCTCATTTTTCATGCCCGTACTTTTCCTCTCTCAAGGTTGCTCAATAAGTCAATCATGGCTTAATTTTTTTTGGATGGTATGTACTTATGGGATTTTGAGTAGGTATCTGTGACTCTACTTCTCCTATGCCAAAGCCATCATCAAACCACCCCCCCCCCCCCCCACCCCCCCCCCCCCCCCCCCCCCCCCCCCCCCCCCCCACCCCCCCGCCCAAATAAATAGGAGCTTCTCGATGGCACTCTGGTAGCACTCTATGTTGAGAGTCAAGGAAGGCAAGTGTCACTTATTCATTTCTTGCTTTTTTGAATTGCATCAACAAATTAACTTTGTTTGTTATTGATCATAGCTCAACAATGTTGTTCGAAGAATGTTTGGATGCCAAGGCCCAAGCTTGAGCCCTCTACTTTGGGAGCTAGACCACTCCAATCACCAAATGTCTAAACTACTAGGCTTCTTGTGACGGGCTCTTTGGGAGCAGGGAATAGGAGGCCTTCTTTAAGAACCATGCCCAGCAAGAAGAGGCAATGTCCCACTAGGTGAACATGGCCTAGGCCTTGGCTGAGGGAGAGTATGCCATGGGTAGTGGAGTGGTTCCACTCTAGTGATAAACTCCAGGCCTTGTTGGAGCAAATCCACGAAGATAGAGTTACCAAAGGAAGGTGACTTCTAGCCAAGACCAAGTCCATCTCATTCTTGCAAGAGCAAGGTGCTCTGCCACCTGAGTGACCAGATGCTTGACGCCAGGTAGTTCTTTGCTAGGAGTATGGAGGAGAGTACACTCCAAAGTTGGTTGAAGAATTATCTCTTCAAAGCTTAGAGAGTGGGATTCCTCTAGGATCCCTTAAACTAGGGCATGACTACTCTGCCCTTTCTTCCCTAAGTGCCTCTGTCTTCGCCTTTGCTTTCGACGTTGCTATGTCTTACTTTGTCTTCTCTTACTTCTCTAATTACTTTTGTATACCCTTTTTTTTTCCATTCAGGGCTACTACTTGGTAGAGAGTTCCTATGCAACCAAAGACCAAGAATCATAAGACTAACCTCTGTAGTTCTAAATCGGCTCCCAATGTACTTGCCCTGGCTGCACTCCAACTAGATTGTGCTACATTCTACATGCATTACATCTCATGGTAGGGTTGCATGCCTCTAAAGTCAATTATGAGGCAACAGGGCTTGCTCTTGGCTATCAATCAATAATTATCATATTAAGGATGCACATTATTGATATTGATCTTGAGGTAGGCCTGTTTGGATCTTGGTTATTGGTTCTCCTTTGTAAGTAGGGAGGTAGAGGGGAAATATTTTTTTCTCCATGCCTTGTTTCTATCAAAGTCAAATCGATTTTGACTTGCCATTTCTTCTATCTTCTTTGCCAATGGCTTGCTACTCTTTGCCTCTTCTCCAAATCTTCTACCTTGTGCCATCATCAAAATATCAAGTAAGTCTTCTTCCTCGGCTTTAGGCTTTACTTCTGATACTTTCACAAAGATTTCATCTCCATTTTTAGGGTTTTGTGCACATAGGGCTTGCGTGATGTGTTCCGCTTCTTATTCTCCTTTTTCTATTTGAAGTCGAGCCTGGGCTTCACTTAGTAGGGTTAAGGTCATAGCTTTCCTTATTACGATAGTCTCCTTCCCATTGCTAGGTTTATTGGACAATGCTTCCAATGAGAGCACAAGCTCAACTCCCTCGAGCTATGATGAGAGGAATCACCCTATCCCTTTGGTCAAGGTTCAAGGTCAAGATTTAGATAATAGCCACAACAAGCCATCTTCTAGCCCCAAACAAGAGTTTAAACCTCCCCGAGAGTGGCCCCCTGTGTTTCACCCTCCCTCCTATGTTTGCATATGGTTGACTTAGTAGACAAAGTCCAAGATGAAAGCTGGCTATCTTATCTCCAAGTTTGGCTTTTCGGACTACCTCGAAATAGCTAATTTTCCTAAGGATTTGAGAGTGACAGAGGTACTATAGGGCTTTTCCTTTTACTATGATGCTTTCTAGATCTAGTTTGAGGCTAGCCTCTAGTTTTTTTCTCCATTCCTTTAAAATATTCTCTAGGATTATGAACTACCCCTATCATTGGTGATGTTGGATATTATGATAGCAATATCTACTTTCTAGGTATACTCTGCAATCATTAGGGTAACTTCCTTAATGAACATGTTTAAGGTAGCCTACAGATTGTGTTTGATAGAGGACCATGATGGATCTTAGTGTGTGCCCTCACACACGAGATAGAGGTTATTTTTTGGAAACCCTTTTTCCATTCATAATTGGAAAGAACACCATGTAAGAATCTTCTGCTTTGATGATTTGTGGTTATCTCTCAGGATTGGAGCACCTTCAGACTATGACAAGCTAGACTCTTTAGGTGTAAGGCCAAAATTTTGGAGATTTGAGCTAGGTTGGCCATAGCTAGTGAGAGGATTGCTCCTTGGTGGAGTTCCAAGGAGTACCTATGCAAGTATGAGCTCAGTGTAGCTCAGACTTTGATGGATAATACATTTCCAATCTTCTTATTTTATGTGCTTCTAATGTTTGTTTGCTAATGATGGTTTGCTTTTTCTATAGGAGGAGATGAAGCTCGGTGCATCAACCACATCCTCAAGAGTAAACTTCTCCCTTCAGCTTCTTCCAAGTGTGTAGCAAAGGAAGAGAGATCCTTCTATTCCCTAGCTACTAATAAGATGCGATCCTTAGCTGCAAACTAGGAAGTTGAAGCCGCTCAGTGATCTTCTCCCTAGATAGAGAGGAGGAAGGGGAAGGAGAGTGATGCAACCCTCACTCTAAATTTTGCCGACTAGGGCAAAGCCCTTATTATTACCTCAATCCTAGAGCCTATCTCAGAATTCACTCTGACTATGCCACCTTCTTCCATGGCTGAGGAGGGGCATGGTATACCTATTGGGGCACCATCTTTCTCTAGGTGTCTGACGATTACCTCAAATATCGTGCATCCAATGCAAATGCCCCTTGTGAGCTACTTCAGGGTTTAGACTAGCAAGTTCATCTCATCAGAGATGAGCAATGACATTTTAAAGATGAGATAATCATTAGCCTTATTTTCTTCTTTCCTTTTTTTCTCTATTAATGTTCCCATTAGGCCACTGCAGTTTGTCGTAGACACCAATGAGACTCTCAAGTGGCTAATGGTCACTGAGAATTTAGCTAAAAAGCAATAGGTCATAATCAATGCTGGGACTCATAAGGTGACCCAACTCAAAGGGGAGCTCACCCAAGTCAAGAACATGCTCAAGGTGGCCAAGAAGGAGGCCTTCGATGCAAATCAATAGGCTCAGAAGGTCAAGAAAGAGGCTGAGCTCTCCAAGGGTTAGCTCATAGCCTTTAAGGCAAAGACTAAGGCAGTAGAGGAGGCTCATGACCATGCAGTGAGGGCTCAAGACCAGGTGATAAACAAAATTGATGCTGCTTGTAAGGAGGTAGTGGAAGAATTCAAGAAGTTTAAGGAGTCTAAAGTGTTGGCAGCTCTCTGATGGCTATTTAGATTATTCATATGACATACTTGATGGATTAAAGAGGTCTAACTTTAACTCTTTTGGAGATTTGTTCCTTTAGTCCATCGACCTCTAGTTATTGGAGGAGCACCACCGCCAATACCAATATGAGGCCAATGGCCTTCCTTAGTCTCCCTTTAACCCTTTGAGCCCTAAGGATGGGCTTTCTAGGTCCAAGATACTACCTTCGCTTGAGATCGAGGAGACTAGTCCTTCAGCAAGCTCAACTCAGCCTGGTGAGAGTGCCTGAACCTTCAAGGGGCTTGTATGCCAAGTGATGTTTGCAATCCTTTACTCCTTGAGCTTGTTGACGTAATGGGAGGCCCTTTCCCCCAATGCTTTTAATGAATTTCATTTCTTGTAATATGAGTGTTTCATCTTGAATATAATTTTAAAAAAGAGACTATAGTTGAAGGCCCAAATAGGCAACTTAAGCGGGAGGTATAAGAGGTTTTCAAATGGTAAAATAAGTTTTTATTAAATCAATAAGTCCAAAAGCACTTTAAGCCTAGTAGATGATCAAAACTCAATTAGAATTGGTAAAACAATTAAAACATGTGAGAATGATCAATCCATAATTATATATAAGATAATTTTCAATAAACATTAAATTTAAGTGTATAAAATAAATAGAAAAATAAAGTGCTATTTAAGGTGATTTTTGACACAATTAAAATTAATTAAAATTAAGACTTATATGTCACTAAATTATAACTCAAATATGAATCTCGGTCAGACTTAAATCATGTCCGAATTTGATCTAAAATTGAGATCAAATTATTGAAAATTTGGGCTATAACTAGGCCTAATTCAAATGGGTTGAGTGAGTTGGATTTTTCAATCAAAATTGAGCCCAAAATTCATCTAAAACTTGGGACAAAATGACAAAAATATAAGAATTTTAAAAATAGGTCTCTGAATTGAATAAACCTTCATAAATAGATTTTTGGCTGGATTTTTCTTACAAATTGGTCTTTGAAATAAGAATTTATAGAGAAATCTAATAAAATCCTAAAATTATAAATTTGTCCCTCAAATTTAGGGTTTACAAATAAACCCCTCAAAGGATCAATAATTAGGATTTGGTCCCATGAAATTCAGGATTGACAAATAAACCCCTCTAAAATTTTTTATTAATGAATAAGCTCTTAGAATTTTGACTTTTTAAAAATAAGTCCCTCAAAAATTTTTATTTACAAATAAGTCCAAATTTTATTCAAAGATAACCCTAGAAGCTTCAAAACTTTATAAGTAAGTTCTTTTTACAAAAAAAATTCTTGAAAATCACAAAATTATAATTTAGTCTAATATTTTAAAATAAAAATTGTAAATAGCTCCCTTATAACTTTAATGTTAAAGATGAGTACAACTTTCAAGATATCATCATCCGTAGCAAACAGGCTTATCCATATCTCTTTACAAGTTCATCCAAATTTTGAATAAACCCTATCCATATCTATTTACATCTATATCTATCATTCTAAATTTAAACAAAGAATATTCATTTTCAACCCAACTTTATTTCTTCAAGCCTTATAAAAACCCATAGAACTTGTAAAATCAAACAAGAAAGATGTCAGAGATAGACAAAGAAGAAAAATTAGGATCGAAAGTCATCAAGATTCGAGTTTGGGAGCAAAAAAATAGTGCAATTATCTAACCTTTATTCTTCTTTTTACTAATCTTCTCTTTGTTTCTCTGCTTCCTCCTCTGAAGGAATAGTTATGTCTGCCACCTCGCCTAGTCTTACCACCCAGTGATGACTCATGCTGCTACCCTCCTCACAATAGAGGGGCATCACAATGGCTTGTAGTGGAGACCTCCACCGTGCAAACCACCGCCAAATGGAGCAGGTGTAGATGCATCCACAATGGCATGTATGTCCGTTCGAAGAGACCAAGAACATCGACGGTTCATGCTAGCTGCTCCTTCGCTCGCTTGGACGAGCTAGCTGGAGTTCTGGTGGTCTCACCCGCGCACAGTTCCTAATCTCACCAGGAATAGCGCTCCAGCCGCCAGGCTCGAAGTCTAGGCCCCCTCATACTAGCCTAGCCTAAAAGTTCATCGACTCAACTCCCTGTGGCCGTGGAGAGGCTGACCAATGATTCTCCAGACCTGCTCCAACTTGCCTGGCCTAGTCCCATCTTGCTATGACTCACACAAGCCTCGACGTGCTCAAGTGAACAACCACCCGCCTCACCGTGGCTCGCTCTGGCTACACTATGTCGACCCAAACCTCTCATGCCACTCTCAACCTTTGTGACCTCATCTTGCATTCCCATCCTCTCTTTGCTATTCCTAGCAAACCAAAGTGAGACTAGACCAAAATTGGCCAAGTCTAACGATGAATTTGAAGAAGAAGAAGAAGACCTGTGGGAAGGAGGGAAAATGAAAAAAAGAAATAAAAATAAAAAAGACTTGTTATAAAAAAAAATCTGGCCAAAGATAGAAGAAGAGGTTTTAGGTTTGAAGGGGAAAAAGAAAAGAAAAAATAAAAAACTAAAAATAGTTCTTGTGATTTTTTTAAAAAAGAGGAAAATTTGGTAAAAATAATTTAAAAAAAACGCTTTCAACATTGTGGCTATCCGTGATCTTTGGAGTGATGATAGATTCTCAACAATATTGCGGCCATCCATGGCCCTTGGTGATAAAGACAACAAACTCTTGACCTCACTAGGACCACTTTCAATTCCTAAAAGATGGCAATGAAGATGGCAAACCCATGACCCTGCTGTGGCTACAATGGCCCCTCAAAGACGATGGATTTCCATCACAACAAATTAGTCTTTAGGCTTATACTCGGCTATCTTTCGAGGTTGCACTCAACCAACTTTTAAGCTTGCACTTAACCAGCTTTCGAGCTTGCACTCAACTAGCCTTTGGGCTAGCACTCAGCCATCTTTTGAGTTCACACTCAATCAACCTTTGGACTCGCATCTAAGCCAACCTTTGGGCTCACATTCAGCTAGTCTTTGGGCTCACAATCAGTCAGCATCGGGCTCACACTTAGCCAGCCCTTGAGCTCGCATCTTAGCCAGCCTTCGGGCTCGCACTAGGACAGCTTTTGAGCTTGCACTTAGCCAGACTTTTGGCTCACACTTAGCCAGCCTTCGAACTCACACCAAGCCAACTTTTAGGCTTGCATCTAAGCCAGCTTTCAGACTCACACTCAGTTAGTCTTTGGGATTGCATCCAAGCTAGTATTTAGGTTCACACTCAATCAGCTTTTGAGCTCACATTTAGCTAGCTTTCAAACTCGCACTCAGCCAACCTTTGGGCTCATACTCAGTCAGTTTTCGGGCTCACATCCAAGACAAACTTTGGGCCCACATTTAGCCAGCTTTTAAGCTTGCATCCAAGCCAATCTTCGAACTTGTACTCAATCAACCTTTGGGCTTACATCTAACCTAGTCTTCGAATTTGCACCTAGTCAACCCTCAAGCTCACAATGAGCTAACTATCGAGCTCATGAACTAAGCCAACCTTTAAGTTCACACATTTAAAGTCGAGCTATGGGTCTACTTAAAATTATCATAGATAGCCAATGACCCTTAAATCAAATTGATTAATGTGAAGTAACTCAATTATAACAAAATAGACAAAGTCCAAGTTAACTCAAATGGACTTAAATTAGTTAAACAAATGGACTAAAACCTGAATTAAAATGAACTCCAAAAATTCAAATTGAGCTAAACTAAATAAACTCATACTCAACCCTAATCAAACTCAAGATGGTTAATTCAATGTCAAGTTGAATCCAAATTAAACTAAGCTAAAATCAAACCTTAACTAGGTTCAATCAAGTCCAAACTAGAAGAGCGAAGCTCAAAGTCAAACTAGAATCAATCCAGGTTGAGTCTAAACTGAAATCAAGTTAAACTAAATTGACTTTAACTTGAGCCAAAGTCCAACATAAGAGCAAACTTGACTAAAGCTAAATAAAATTAAACTTGGACCTAAACTAAATAAGATCAAACTGAGTCCGATTGGGTATAATGAAGCTTTGACAATACTCAAAGGCTATGAATAATGGGTGATGTCACTATCCTGACTTAAACTTGAGTTAGTTCGATTAAATTGAGTCTTATTGGGTGTGCGACAAAAGCCTCTAACAATACTTTAAATTATATCCAACTCCATAAGCTGTTGGTGGTGCTACCAAACTAAAGAAGTTAATTGCCAACACGCTCAAAACTGTTGGTGACACTTCAAAACTATATTGAACTCCATAAGCCATTGGTAATACTATCAAATTTAAAAAGTTACTCGCTAATATGTTTCAAGCTGTCAGTCACATTTTAAGCTATATCAAATCCCATAAGTCATTGGTGATATAGCCAAACCAAAGAAGTTAATCGCCAAATGCTCCAAGCTATTAGCCACATTTTAAAGCAATACTCTGTTGGGATTCACAGTGGAAGGTTCATAAATCATCTTGTTCTCAAGCAACATAAGAAATAAGAAGTAATACAAGATAAATAAAAATAATAAGATAAGGCAGTGAGAGATCCACTATTAAAAAAAAGACTTTTACAAGAGTTTACAAGAAAGACTGTACTCTTTCTTACTCAACTAAACTCTTTAGTAAGTTTTGGCAATGCCTCCATATTCAGAGAGAATCTCCAAGAGAACACCACGAGGAACCACCACGAGAGACCACAGAGAAGCACTAAAAAGACCCACACACAAGAGTTGACACACACTCTCTTTCTCTTCTCTCTATTCTCTCTAGTTCAATTCAATACTACACCACACCTAAGCCCTATGTATTATAGCATATTTATAGACCCTTATTGAGTCTGCATTTTACTCTAATTATAACTCCTGATATTATAAATCAATCATAAGTCTAAATCCAACTTTGTATTTCTACTTTAACTTAAACTCTAATTCGAGTTTGAGGCACCTAAAACTCAACAATACTCAACCCCCTAAGTCATTGGTGATGCGACCAAATTAATAAAGTCAACCAACAATATATTCAAAGTTATTGGCCACACTTCAAGTTAGTCAACCTCAGAAGCAGTTGACAATGCACCTTTTAAGCTAGCCATCCCAAAAGTAGTTAGCGATGCGCTCTTTAAGTTAGTCAATCCCAGAAGCAATTGACAATGTGCCCTTCAAGCTAGCCAACCCAGAAGTAATTGGCAACATGCTCTTCAAGCTACCCAACCCCAGGAGTAATTAGCAATGTGCTCTTCAAACTAGTCAACCCTAGAAGCAGTTAATGATGCACCCTTTCGACGTAGTCAATCTTAAAAGTAGTTGATAATGTGGTTTTCAAAGTTATGCCCAACATTATGAGACATTAGTGATGCTATCCAAAACTAATAAAGTTATCGTCTATATCTTATTGACTATGGAAACACTTCAAAAATCAAAAAAGTCCTTACCTAGGCTTCATTTGCTACAGAAATACTTTAAGGTCAATGAAGTTATCGTTAATGCCATATTACCTAATGAAAACACTCCAACCCAAAAAAGTTATCGCCTACGGCTTATCGGCTATGGAATACTTCAACAACCCAAGTGAAGTTATTACCAATGTCTTATTGGCTAATAAAAATATTTCAAATCATGAATTTATCACCAATACTCAAGGCTATTAGAAACACTTCAAACTTCTCCCATTCTCTTCCATAATTTAGGTTAGACATCATGCGGTCTAGCACAGAAGAGCAAAACAATAGCACACATCAAAGCTTCTTTTTCACTATTTCTCTTTCTTTATTTCTTTCATATTTTTTATAATTTCATATTAAAATTTATTGTAAAGTGAGGATATATCCTTACTTAAGCCATGCACTATTCTTTTTAAAATTAATAAAATACTTTATTCTCTTCTTTTTTTGTGTCTCTATTTTTATTAACTAGGTTTTTTGCTTTAGGAGGTTTCTGATAATTGTTAGGTTAATTAACAATAGGGGCTTGCACATGTTGAAAATCATATTTCCATAACACCTGATAACGTATTTTAAATTAAAATAAATTTTGATTTGTGATTCCAGATTACTTCTCGGGGTCTCCGCTATCATGGGGTGGTCAACTTCGATCCCACAAGTACAAATCAATATGCATGGTCACAAGCCATTGCCTTATCTAGGATGGCTTATTAGGCTATTAGCTTGGGGACTTCATCCCGAAGTGATACTCATGTCCTAGCTATGTTGTGGGAAGTGATCTTCCCCACCAGATTTGAGGCTCACGTCATTCCATTAAAAGGAAATAGCTACAATTGGCCTCCCTCTTTGACTACAAGTTATGCTTTTTCATGAGCTTTTGTTAGTATTAGCACCCTGATATTTTAGGTCAAGCGTTGAGCTTATAACTGGGCATTGGTGGTCAAGTATGGGTCTTGTAATCACTCCTCAGTCAAGTGCGGAGCTTGTAATTAAGCTTCATTCCTTTGAAAACATTCATCCTCTAGCAATTTATTACTTTACTTTAAATGTACTCAAGAGGAGGGTTCTAGACTATTGGAGAGCCGCAAGAGTGGCAAACCAAATCCATATAATGAGCCGAATACCAAATCATCCCAAAAGCTTAACCTCATTAGATATTGGCCTGTTTCACTATATATGTTAGACTCTATCTATCCAATATTTAATATGGGATTAATTCATCATACCTGATATTATAACAATCTTTCCCTCTTGTGTGATTTGACTACATCAATTTTAACACTCTTAATTAAGAATTCTTTTTACTTGACCACTTCCACCGTGTGACTCATACCCTCGCACCGGCCTCTGGCGCTTGCACTCGCACGCTTGCCTAGCCTGGTGCTTACGCCGACGCTGTCTCTCTGGCCTCACATCGGCGTTGTGCTAGTGCCCGAGCCCTCAGGCCTGCGCCCTCTCTTCGGCCTCACACTAGTCTCGCGCCAGTGCCTGAGCCTTCGAGCCCACGCCAATGACCTCGTCGGCCTCACGCCCATGCCCTCTCACTGGTCTTTGCCATGAGACTAATATGTGAC
Organism: Trichopus zeylanicus subsp. travancoricus; assembly: GCA_005019695.1. NCBI lineage: Eukaryota > Viridiplantae > Streptophyta > Magnoliopsida > Dioscoreales > Dioscoreaceae > Trichopus > Trichopus zeylanicus. The sequence continues at coordinate 3,195,491 of RXID01021984.1, read as the reverse complement.
TCAATTCATTCGCATCATCACGGTAATTTTGGTCTTAAAAATTTACACAGCTTCAAACCTAAAGCTCTGATACCACTTGTTGGGGAGCCGCAAGAGTGTCAAACCAAGTCCATATAGTGAGCCGAACATCAAACCATCCCAAAAACTTAAACTCATGGGATATGAGTCTTTTTCACTATATATATTAGACTCTATTTATCCAATATTCGATGTGAAACTAATTCATCATACCTGACATTATAACATTAGACGTACCTTTTCTTTATGGTACATCTCGTTAGGCCATTTTGCTAGAAAGCTTTTGAGGCCTGTTTGATAATAAGTCAAGATCAAGGTTAAGGTAAAGACTAGTAAACTACTTTTATAAACTAGTCTCTTTTATCAAAATTGGCTTTATGATAATTTAAGATTTGACAAACTAATTTATTTTTTATAATAATTTAATTTAATAGTAGTGTAAAATAATTAATATTAATTTTTTAATAAAAAATCAAAACCAAACTGGCCTTGGTCTTGACCTATTATCAAACGAGATTTTGGGGGTCAAGTACAAAAGTTTATAACTATACCTCGATTAAGAGCGGATCTTATAACTAGGTATTTGGCAGGGTCAAGTATGAAAGCTTCTAACCATTCATTGGCCAAGAGCAGATCTTGTAATTGGATCCTCAGGGGATTAAGTACGAGAGCTTGTAACCATATTTCGATCAAGAGTGAAACTTATAATCAAATCTTCAGAAGGTCAAGCACAAGAGCTTATAATCATATCTCAATTAAGAGTGGATCTTGTAACTAAGCCTTCAGGGGTTAAGCATGAAAGCTTCTAACTATGCCTTAATCAAGAGTGAATCTTGTGACTGGGTGTTATTCCTCAGTCAAGAGTTGATCTTGTGATCAAATCTTGTTCCTCAGTCAAGAATAGATCTTATAACTAAGTCTTATTCCTCGATCAAGAGAAGATATTGTAACCAAGTCTTATTCCTTGGTCAAGAATGGATTTTGTAACCAAGTCTTCGAAGGGCCAAGTGTAAGAGCTTGCAACCATATCTCGATTAAGAGCAAATCTTGTAACTAGGATTACAGTCACAATTTCTATGATGACAAAATGAGCAATCATGTTTTATTGACAAAATACTCATAAATTATTTACATGTCAAACTTTGGGTGGTGCTTTAACAGTCCTATTTGCTCTTTGATGGCATGGACTTCTGCCACCCTTGTGGTGATGTTCATTATTTGCTCCACTGCCTTAGGTCCATGCTATAGTTCATTTTCCACCTTCTCTTTTCCTTTGAACTTCCTTTGCACTTTAAAGTAAGTGGCATAACAATGGCATGTGATGTCTTTATCTCCTTGTATTTCTTTGATTCTAAACCTAGTTGGAAATTGGAGAAGCAGTTGGTGCATGGAGATTATCTCCTATAATCTATTTAAGACAAGGTGACCTATAAAGGGATCGTGCTCTTACCACAATGAAGTCAGTAAATAAGGTGGAGCTTTTCTAGCCTTTTTGGCTATCATGTGTACCCTTACTAGCCCCTAGGAGTTCAAGGAGTCCCCAGTGAATCTAATTAAAATGCTCTAGTAGGGGCACAGAGGCTAATCACATTTGATCTAGTCATATACCTGAGCAAATAGGAAGTTGTTAGATGCTCACGTGTCCACCAATACTCTTCTTGTTAAATATCCCTCCAAGATGAAGGTGATTATTAGAGCTTTATTCTGGTACTCGGGATCCTTTTCAGCGGCTTGTGTACCTTCAAGCTACTCTTTTTCTCATGGCACTTCCCACACCTCGATGCTTTAGTAGAGGGCAACCATTTTGTCATGGTGAAAACACTACTCTTCTAGTAGTGTCCTCCCAAATCATAACAAGGTAGCCCTTGATTGCCAGAGCTGGGGGAGGGGATGGCGACCTATCACCACAGTGATGATTGTTTCTGGCTTTTGCCAAATCATCCTTCCCAGTCAGGACATGTTCTTCAGTTCAGACATACCTCACTAGGTAGCCTTCATGGATAAGGCATTCAATTTCAAACTTTAGATTTTTGACACCACTTCATATCATGGTCATGGTCCTGGTGACACTTGCAATACTTGGAGATATCAAGTCTTCCCTAATTTTGGGGGATTGGAGGGGGCTTTTGCAAGTAGTCCCAATCCTCGATTTGTGTTAGTATCTTGGTGTGAGGATGATTGAGTGGAGTCTAGATCTAAAACTCAGCTTTGTAGTCCTACGGCTCAATCCTCTACCTCTTGGGTTTAGGCTACCATAGCTCCCTTTTCTCTTTTCTACGATGGGAACCATCAGCTTTCCACCAAGTAGTCATCATTTCTTCCATGTCAATATACTCATGTACTTGCTCCATGAATTCCATAGTGTCCATGGCAAGTTTTGTGCCATCTCATATGGAACTCTGTCAATCCTGAGATCATTCATTATAACAACCAAAACACTAGAACTATTAAGATCGTTTACCTAGATCTAAACTTCATTGAATCTAAAGAGGTAATCTCTCAAACTCTCACTTTCAACCTAGCAAAATGCCAGTAAGGTGGATGAGTTACAAAGCCTTGAGATCAGTGAGACGAACTAATTCACAAATTTGCATTCAAGTCTATGAAGCTCTCCATCGATCTTGCTAGGAAGCTGGCGAACTAAGCTCATACTAAGCCTTGGAGGATGGTTGGGAATGCTTTGCATATTGTAGTATTAGTCACTGCATGCTTGCATCATGCTATTCTTAAAATGACCCAATGTGGTCCAATAGGTCATTGGTCCCATCATATGACTTCCAAGTCAGTTGTCAAAACTTTAATTTGGGAGGCTCAGCTATGAACCATGGATTTAGCGCACTCATGGCACTGCTCAGTGCTAGTTTAGGCTTTGCTGAGCCCCACACTCTTTCATCCACTAGTTAGATGATGTGCTTCTCTATCTCTCTGGTACTCCATGTTGAGCTTGTTTTAGCAAATGGCTCGTAGCTTTTATCTAAGGGGTCACTTTGAGCTTAACTCTCTTGTTAGACTGAAGTCTCTGGAGTGTGTGGCTTTTCAACTTGGCTCCCATAGCCCTTCAATGGTTGTTTGCACTGCTTGTTCTCCTCCTAACTCTTGCATCGCATAGCCACCTAGGGGCTAGCAGGTAGGTATATACACCTATGCCACTTGGGCCTGCGCTTTCACTAGTTGGGGAATGATGTCGATCTCCACAACTAGCTATATGAACTTACCCTTAGAGATGAGCTCTTCATCTCAACCCTATAGCTCCAATCCTAGCATAATGGGGCCTGTCTCTAATGAAGCTATTATCATCTGGAAACATACGCCCCTGAACAGGCTTGCTATGATGCCATCTACTCCGAAATGCTAGCTATCACTTGCTTCCCGGGACGCTACTGTCATGACAGTATGATTGTTGTCAACTATCCAAAGAGAAATCTTCTGATGGATCTCAATGAAAGCACCAATTTTACATTCATCCAGTTTTGGATTAGAGTTTGTGAGATATTTCTAGTCCTCTATAACCAATTCTAACTTGTATAGAAGAACAAACGTTGCCCATCCGGTTATAGTCGAGGGAGGATCCTCTGATACTCAAGTTAGTATGTTGCCCTTTTTTGGTTTCTTTCACTTTTAGGGGAGCTAGAGTTTGCTCTAGAATGTAGGAATTGAACCCTTTACCTAGTTGCGTTGGGTCTTCTCAGATTGGGTGCTCTGGATAACTTAAGCAGACCTCCTCAAGTAACTTTACTATGGTTGATGTGTGAGTTGACTGAGAGTATTTCAAAAATTTTGTTTGGTATTTTGTGTCATGATATAGCGATTTTGTCATGTAGTGGAAGACAAAATAGGTGTAGTAATTGGCACAGATAACATAGAGAGTTGGTGATGTATGCATTTGTACTCTAAGGTGCCACTAAGACTATCACTTATAGAGACAGAATAAGGGTGTAGAATATTCAGACAATTTGTCATACGTGGGTCGTTGGCCTATCTTGGTAGAGCCATAAAACTCGATGTTCGAGGGTTGAGCTGTGAAGCTCATCTCTTGGTGGCCGAATTGTAGAACCCATCTTCTAATGATTGAGTTGTAAAGCTCATTTTATGATACCTGAACTGTAGGACTCATCTCTTAAAGACCTATCAAGCCTTGGCACAATGGCAAGGTTGGCACTCTAGTCTTGATTCAATCTTCATCTTGATTTGTCTCAAGATTAGATTTTATGTTAGTATTATTCTTTGATACATCAAATGTATGTCACCATAAACATAAGATTTTTAAGATATATTTCCTCAACATTTTTTCTCACAATTTTCCAACCAAAAAATTAATTTTTTTTCAATATTTCATTTAATAACCCAAATGCTTAGATTACATGGGTCGCTCTAAAAATCATGATTCTCATAAGCACATCATGACGAGAAAAAAAAAATTTTAAAAGCAATAATTTATCGATTCAATTTTCCAAAAAAAATTTATTGGCTTTATAACTTTAATAATTAATCAATTATTATCATCATTATTATCTATATTTATTCTAATAATAAAAGCACAAATTAATGGTTAACTTTGATTGGCACGAAAATTTTAAATTATTTCAAAATTTTATATAAGTTTAAGGTATTTATGATATTTTTAAAAATATCATAGTTTACGATATCCATAAAACCTAAATACCTACATAATCATTTTTTTATAAAATATCATATTTAATTCGAAATTAACAATTTCATATTTATTTAAATATAAAATTTTATATTTTAATATTACGTCAATTTCGTATACATCATTGAGATTTTGTCAAATTATATATTTTTTCGTTTAAACTTAAAAAGTATATCATTAAAATTTTGGCAAATTACATGTTTTTTTTTAAAATTTAAAAAATTATATATAACTTTTTTAAATATTGTCAAATTGTAAATGTCTACTCCAAAGTTAAAAAACTATATATTATTTTTGGATTACTGAATATGTAGTAAATATCTCATCCACTATAGATTTATTATTAGGATATGAAGTAATTGTAAAATGTATATCCTTTGACGCTATTTATACTAAGTAAAAAAATATAAAAATACCCTTGATATAATTAAAAATGGCATAATGGAGAATGAGTAAAAATGGGTTCTAAATATAACTTATATCAGCTTCAAAATTAGTCTAAATTGAGCCCTAAATATAGTGCAAATTGAGCCGAAATGGATTTAAACCAGAGAAATAGTAAATTGACATTTTAGATTTCAAGTTAAAATTTTAATTTGAAATTAACTGAAATGAGTTTAAACCATACGAAGATAAAATTGCTATTTTATACCTCACGTTAAAAATATAATTTGAGATAAATCTCTTAACTAAACGAGATAGAGTTTTTTTAATAACAATTCAACAATCAAAAGCTCTCCGATCAATCAAGGGTATTTAAAATTTTTTTTTTTACGTTGAAAATTGGAGTAGGATTTGAAATTATTCTCATAATGGGTGCAACTAAAGTTATATTTCTATGAGTATGAAATGAGTTTATATTGATAATAAAATTATAATTCTTTTGCTATTTATTTTTATATATGTTAATAAAGTCAAATTCATTATCAATTTTAAATTAAGAGACTCTTTGAGATTAGATCCATTAGATTGATCCATACCGTGCGATTTGCAAGATGGAGATATTATAAGGAAAACCGCTAGACTACAACGGTCTCTTCAAAACTTAAGTCAGTATCGCATTTTAAAAGAAAATCAACAATAAAATTTAGAAGAAAAAAAAATCATATAATTCAAACCGTGAGAGGTTGCGTAAAAGAGATGGAAATACTTTCTTTTTATACCTCAATGAACTGTGTTTTATAAGAGTAATATTTCTAATTTTTAGAAAATTTGTTATGATTATTTTCTAAAATATAGTTACTTTCTTATAATGAATTTTTTTTAAATTTAATTACGAATCAACTAATCAGATCTTGACTGAATCAGTTTAAAGATTTAGTGTATTATCAACATAGTTTTTTGCTCTTTTAATTTTTGATTTATTTAATAAATATTGTATTTAAATTTGTTCTTAAAAATATTTTTTTCCCTTATTTGCTAATTATTTCAAAATCTAACAAGGGAATCAAACCTATTGAGAATTATTCTCATATGATACCAAGATTTGGCACAATTTGCACGTGGTAATCCACGAATAGACTACCCAAACTGAAAAAATAACTGATTAATTATTGTCAAGAAAAAAAAAAAGAAAGAAAGAAAGACAGGAACTGCAATCTATGATCACCAAGCTCGGAATTTTCGGATTGAGTCCGGTCGGGCTTTCGGACTCAGCGTGCCAACTGCCATGAATTGGCTTGGCCCGGGACCGCTGCCATACACCAACGGACACAACAGTACCCATGAATTGGACGGACGGGTTGGATCTAATCGGCCTGACAAATGGAACGGTCCAGATTGGGCTGTGGAGCCCACAGAGGCTTTTTTTGGGACCCTGTTAGGCACGCAATGAGTGGATCAGAACCAACCTCGAATGCCACACAGATCAGAAATGAGAATAATTGTCTTTTGTATATAGCCCCCTACATCATGGGAAATTGCAAACAAGTCTCCTGTTGGATATCTCATAGCAAATTTCTATTTTCACCATTTTCATTTATTATTTGAATACACATTAAATTAAATTAGGGTCTTGATCTGGAAAATCTACTTATACCAACAGAGATAATCGTATCCTATATATTGAGAAAATTTCATAATATTGAAAATTTATTATTTATTATACTATCTAACTTTTAATGAATCTCGATTATTGATTTATTATTATAATAGATTATTATCATCTATAATTTATAATTATTATTCATGATTTATTTGATAACTGTTAGAATATATTGAAATCCACTATTAAAAATATAATATACGGTAGATTTGCATCAAATAATATCGGCAAAAATAAGTAAAGAGATCTTCCCTAATTAAAAGAGTTTCAAGCAACTGTTGAACAGAGGCTTGAATACAATTTTCTAATAATGCAGAGGGTTACGTGCAAAAGTCCCCAAAATATAATAAAACAAAGCGCTTGGACTCCCCATGATCTATCTGTCAAACAATTTGACCCGGAAGCAAAAAAGGAATAATATTAGAAACAAAAACAGGAGTGAGCCCCTCACCTAAATCTCAGCCCATGTTTTTCTTCCTTTTTTTTTTCTTCTTTTCTTGGGAATCTTTTTCCCTTTTATTTTTATTTTCTTCTCCCACTGATCCCATTCTCTACCACCTCCAAAGCACTCAGCTGCACTGAGAAACTCTCTGCTTTTTGGCAAACTCATTGAAGGGCCCCCTCTTTGAAAGCTTGGAAGAAACTGCCAATCAGGCCCCAAGATTGTATTTTTGCTGGGAAAAATCCCATTTTGATGTTGTTTTTTGATGCAAAATCCAATCTTTTTGGCGTTGATGGACTTGGGTTTGTCTCCTTTGGCGCCTCCCGGATCATTCTTCTCCCGGTCGGTGGTTTGGTGCTGTCTGTTCCTTCCTGGGTTTCCGGTGTTATTGTGAGATGAGGTTTGGAGGCAGGGTGTGACGAGGAGGAGGAGGGCAGTGAATAGGATGGGAAGGCGCCTGTGGATTTTTCTCCAGTTAGTATTCTGCGCGGTTGCTGTTGTTTTGGCTGTTTTGGGATCCAAAGGTACCGGCTTTTGATTTCGCAAGTATGTTTTTGTTGTGGATTTTACTTCGGTTGGGTTGTTTGTCCTTTTTTATCTTGGTTTGTGCTGGTTTTTTATTGGGATTCTTGTTTAGGGGTGTGGTTTTGGTGTTCAGGAATAGGAGGTGGAGGAGTATCTGGATTTGATTTCGTATTTTGCTACTTGGTTCGATTGGATTGTTGATGGGTTTGTTTATGGCATGTGAAGATGTGTGATATTTTTGAGGTGGATAATTTTCATGGAAAGAGTTTATGGTGCTAGTGCTGCTTGGTATTTGAAATCCAGTTAGAAAATCATTTTTGGGTATGCAAGTCTGCTGCTTCGGCTGTAAATGGGTCAAAGTCGAGTGCTGCTTGGTAGTTGAAATCCAGTTGGAAAATCATTTTGGGTATGTAAGTGTGCTGCTTCAGATATAAATGGATCAAAGTTGAAGAACTCAGCTTTTATAGAAATTTTTTTCTTATAAGATCCTCCCGCGTTTTCTGGATGTCGAATTCCAGGAGGTTGTTATGGTCTCACATTTGCAGTGAATGAAGAGACGAATGATAGCACTCTAGCAAATGCTTCAAGTTCATCCATATTAGGCATGAGAGTGTTTCTTTTGCAACAAGTTCAGATTACTTAGCGTATATAGATAATCCTTGCAGAAATCTCATTCTGGTAGGTGCTTAGGCTAAAGAGCCTAATTGGAGCTTATTTTGTGCTTAGGCTAAAGAGCCTAATTGGAGCTGATTTGGCTAAGACATGAGAAAAACATTGAGTGGAAAAGGAAAAGGAAAAGGAAAAAGGGAAGTAAAGTGCATATAAGGCATCTTGAACCACATGCTCAATGCTGGCCCTTGAAGGAAACAAGTAGGTTGGTGTTGAAAGTACAAGAGCATGTCGTTAAACATTGCGAGTAAGCTAGAATGTATTCTTGCGTGTGACATTGATTGCAATTTAGCAGGCAATGTGAGAACAGGAGGGATATATCACATCAACAGTTAAAGTAGATTGTCCCAGATGTTATGGATCATGCCTTATAATTTTTGGTTCTAGACTATATGAAATGCATTGGAAAATATGTCATGTGCCCTCTTTTCTATTTTGGGCTATTATTTTTTTTTATGGCATTCTGTACAATCATAAATTTGGTTAAGTTGGTCAAATTTATTTTCTTGTAAGCTAGTAGTTAATTTCATTTGATGATGAATTCGCAAGTAATTTCTGAAATGCCTTTGTACCATCAAAGGCCAAAGAAATGATTGTTCTTCTGCTGTCTTATTCTGGTCAAATGTAGCATAAATATTTGGCAAATAACTTTTAGTAGTTTTTATGCAAAGGATATGGCTGCTAGGATGTTTAGCAATATGTCCAGGCAAAACTGTATTTGGTTCATGTTTAATATACTTTCAGCAAGTGAATGAGATTTCAGAAGCACCATCGTTAAGTTGTCTTCAGTATTCTTGTTACTTGACTCTAGCTTTTGATTGCTTAATGTTAATATCTGAACTGGTTTGTAGAATTGGAAACCAGATTAGTGATGTGATGTGTGGTGGTTTCAGGAAAAAGAAATCTTAAAGGTGCATATATTTCCCATCACATTTATGTTAATTTTTGTATTTGTCATGTATGTCCACATCAATTGAGATGCATTCAGGAACATCTACTTTACACAACACATAATATACCTTTCTCTTGTGTTTAAAGCATGTGTGCTTCACTGGTGCTGATATGATCCATTTGACAATCTTTATTATTTTGCAGGGTCAGTTTCGCCTCTATTAGGAGAACTTTCTCAGCCATCACACGAACTTATATTTGCTCGAAGGACAGTGCTGTCTCTACATGATGACATGGACACAAAACTTCACCCTTCGGAAATGCTGGCCCCATCCACTCTTTCATTAGGACCAGTAAATATAGGTTGATTTTTACAGCTAAATGTTTATTATGTTATACTTCCTCAATTAGATGAATTTCTTTTTAAAAAATTTCTATAGCAGGGTTTGATGTACCTCTTCCACCAGCAAAGTCATCTGCACTTCCACCTAACACAGAGAGTGCATCAAGTCCTTCAAATGGTGGAAAAGCTCAAAGTGTACTGCCACCTAGTATTCTATCTGCCAATACAGGTTTAAAAAATGCAACCATAATCTAGGTAAATGGTCACTGTTTGATTTTTCTCCATGAGATATTCATTTTTGTTATTTCTTCTGTAGGGTTTGATGTGCCTCCTTCATCAGCAATACCCTCTGCACTTCCACCTAATAAAGCAAAAGCATCAAGTCCTGCAGATGTGGTAAAATCTCAAAGTTCATTGGGACCTAGTCCTCTAGACCCTGATACAGGTAAACATGGTGGAAACATATGAATATGTTTGCCATTTGAGACTTGAATTTGAAAACTCCCTAATAATTTGGATATCATTTAGGATCCATTGCACATCCTCCAAGTATATCACTGCCCAAGTTTGAGGATTCTTCCCCTCCTATTCAGCCATTTGTACCACCAGCAGCACAGCATATTGCACCATCTGATCATGCTAGTATGGAACATAACCAGCCAGCATCAATATCCCCATCAATAGAAATTCAAGGGCCTAATGCTCCTCGTGGAGCTGGTAATTTTTGCACAATCATTGATTTGATCATGACAATCATTATTATAATGAATTGAAAAATGATTCTTTTCCTTGGCAGTTGATGATATTTCACCATCCTTTGTGAACCCGCCATTAGCTCAAATTAGAAAGCCAATGCTCAAGGATGGAATTCATGCAAAAGCACCTAGTAATAATGCTTCAGTCTCCTCATCCCATCCTCCAGGTTTCTTCAGATTTCTGTTCAATTGATTGCATATAGAAATCAATGCTAAGCCTACTTTTTTTGGTTTTTTTTTTGGTAGAGTACTAAATCAAGTGTTTCTCATGTTCAGCTCCATCTCCTCCAGATCAGTTTCAACTTAGCCCCCCCATTGTGCCACCAATAAGCCCAGCAGCATCTGCATCTACAAATCAGCAGCCTCCTCATGCTGAAAATTTAGAAAGTAAGCATTCAAAACTCTTCTTATTTTTTAGGTTTTGAAACTCATTTATTTTACTAAAATCTACATATTGTTCTAAAATCTTCTTTTCTTATTGTTTTTACTACTTTTTATTTTTTTTATCATGTCCAGGTCCTGCTGCTTCTCCCCCACTGGATTCTTCTCCTGTCATCCATCAGAAGAGTCCTGGTGTACCAATTGCTGCACCTCCCAGTGGACTTACTCAACATGTTTCTCCTGTAAATCATTCACGCATAAAAGGTACTTTATTGACTTCCTCGTTGAAAATTATATTTTGGTCCTGATTCCTAGGAATCCCATTCTAGGCCTGTCTCCTGTGTTAAGCCCTTTGCCACATGAAACTGGTAAGCCTTCCAATGGCAGACAATCTCCTCCATTGCCACATTCAGATCCTCCAAAAGGTGAAGTGGTTCCTGACCTTGCACCTGCACCTATAGTTTCAACTCATGAGGGAAATTCTAGTGAAAAAGTGGGACATCATGCATCAGCTCCAAAAGGAGAAATGCTCCACAACCCAGCCCCAGCACCTCCAGTTCCAACTCACCATGGGAATGCTAGTGACATAACAGGACGGAATGCATCAACTCCAAAACAAGAAACACCTCAAAGCCCAGCCCCTGCACCTCCAGTTTCAAATCACCAGGGAAATGCTAGTGAAAGAGTGGGACACCATGCATCAACTCCAAAAGGAGAAACCCTCCATAGCCCAGCACCTGCACCAACAGTTCCAACACGTCAGGGAAATGCTAGTGAAAGAGGACGCCATGCATCAGCTCGGAAAAGAGAAATACTTCACAGCCCAGCTCCTGCACCTCCAGTTTCTAATCACCAGAGAAATGCTAGTAAAAGAGCAGGACACCATGCATCACCTCTGAAAGGGCAAATACCTCATAGCCCTGAACCTGCACCTTCAGTTACAACTAACCAAAGAAATTCTAGCAGAAGAGCTGGTCACAATGCAGTGCCTCCATCTTCTCTTGCTCCTTTGACTCCCTCTTCTCATACTTCTGCGGAAAAGATTCACCACAGTTCTGCCCCTGCCCCTATACTTCCTATCCACCACAGGGGAGTGAGGAAAAGAGTAGGAAATATGGCATCTGCACCATCTCCAACAGTGTCTTCTCCGTCATCTAATTCAGGTTTAATTTAATTTCTTAAAATATACAAAATTCTCAGAGAAATTTTCTTTTGGATTTGAATAACCAAGTCCTTTGTCTTGGCTTGGTTTTACATAAAAGGTCCTGCAATCTCCCTATCTCCATTGCATCCTCCAGAAGTATCCCCAAAGGATAGGCAAAAACATCACCCTCCTACACCTCTTGTTCAAGGTACTGACTTTACAAATTTTCCAAACTATGGAGGAATTCAATTGGTGCTTGCTTTATCTTTGTTTCTGTATTTGTTTTGCAGTTTTAGGTCCTTCTCTGTCTCCTAGACAAGATCATCATTCTTCTGGAGACAGTGAAAGAGCCCCTACTCCTTCGCCATCACCTGTGATATCATCTGGCTGGGATGCAAGTATGAGATGTCTAGAAGTCCCCTAGTTCTCTAATGCATATTAGCTTTTAGTTGGTATTAAATTTATGTATGCAATCTCATTCATGTCAACAGGACCCAAGCATTCTCCAGTGTCTTCTCCTTCTGGCCTATTCCCAAGAAAGCCAATGACACCACACAGACAACCTATACTTGCATTGCCACCGCCACCTCCTGATTTGGGTATGTGCCCATTTTTTATGTCATATATCTTGCATAATGAGCTGTATCATTTATGAAGACTCTAGATTTCATTCCAACAACTGCTTATGGTACAACATGTTCTACTGAATATATACTTGTAATTACAATTTGTTTCTATTATGTTGGCAGATTGCACCCCTTTAACATGCACAGGGCCTTTAACAAATAGCCCACCTGGATCTCCATGTTTATGTGTCTTGCCAATCAGAGTTGGACTTCGTCTAAGTGTTGCACTATACACATTTTTTCCTTCGGTATCTGAGCTTGCCCAAGAAGTTGCATCTGGAATTTTCATGAAACAAAGTCAAGTTCGTATCATGGGAGCAAATGCTGCTAGTGAGGAGCCTGAGAAGACGGTTGTTCTCATTGATTTGGTGCCACTAGGAGGAAGCTTTGACTACACTACTGCATCTCTAACCTATCAGAGGTTCTGGCATAAACAAGTTGATATCAAGTCCTCATATTTTGGGGACTATGATGTCTTGTATGTTCTGTATCCAGGTTAGATTTCTCTTTTCATCTATCTCATTCTTTTGCGGTATTTTTTATGTGATATGATACTATGGGTATTGTTCATCCTTCTTTTGGATTACGAGTCATCCTCTCTGCTAGACACATCTTTTGCATGATACATGTAGAAAGCTTCTGTTTTCATGATTGCCCAGTGAAAGATACTGGAAGTTGAATCATATTCTTGTAATCTATAGGGCTTCAGAAGGTCCATTTAACATCAGGTTAGGGGGAGGACTTTTTGTGTTTAATTGCAGGAGGGAGGATTCACTGCATGGATTATTCTTGGCATCTTGTCCGACCTGCAAATATATTTGCATTGTGCTGCATTTAGTATATCTTTTCCTGAATTTGCTGGTTCATGCAGGTCTCCCTCCATCTCCACCTGTTGCACCAGCAAATATAAATGCAGAGGATGGGACTTTTGGGAATGGCAATAATGCAAGAGCAATAAAACCTCTTGGGGTTGATGTAAGAAAGAAGAAGGACAATCTCAATGGAAGTTTAATAGCTATCATAGTCCTCTCATCTATCATAGCTTTGGTTATCTGTGTTGGAGCTGCATGGCTTTTGTTGATGAAATATAGACATCATACGCAACCAACAGGACCAACTCCACAAGCTCAGTTACCTTCTTTTGCAAAGTCAGCTGGTAAGAATTCATCTTCTGCATAGTGGGGCAAACAGTGAATTTTTAAAGTATCAAAGAAATGCACATTAACTCCAAGAATATATTGATGACCTGCAAATACTTCTAAGGATCAGTTTGTTGCTCATGGGTATCTGAGAAATTGGGAAAAGTGGCCAACACACACCAAGCACACTTTTTTTCCACCAAATTTGCAACCCTCTTTTTCTGCAATTAACAGAGAACTAGTTTATTACGTTTCCATGTTAACATTTATGCATGAGAAAATGAAAATTGTGCTTCAATAGACATCCTTCTGCCACTCTCCCAATTCAAACATCACTAGAATATTTCACATCTACATATATCATTTTTATGTAAATTATAGTCTTAGAGACTTGCTATAATAAACCAAATGGAACAAAAACAAGTCACAGATTCTTGTCCTCACATTTATGTTCTTAATTTGGGGAACCACAAAAGTTTAAGTTGTCTATGTTTTCCTCCAAAAGCATGTTCTGACATAATACATGTGAAATTCATGTGGAACATATAATTATTATGATTCTCTTTTTGGATGGATGCATAAAGTAATTCTTCTCTTTGTTGATAAATAAAAAAAATGTCCAGGAACTGGGCCTACAATACCTAGAAGTCATCCGAGCTCAGCTTCAGGTTCGTTTGGCTCTAGCATTGCGACATATGCAGGATCTGCAAAAACTTTCAGTCTGGCTGAGATAGAAAGAGCTATCAACAGATTTGATGATTTGAGAATCATAGGAGAAGGCGGCTTTGGGCGTGTTTATCAAGGTACTCTTGAAGATGGTACGCAGGTAGCTGTGAAGGTTTTGAAGAGAGACGATCAACAGGGTGGGAGGGAATTCTTGGCAGAGGTGGAAATGCTTAGCCGTTTGCATCACCGGAACTTGGTCAAATTGATTGGTATATGCACCGAAGAACATCTTCGCTCGCTGGTCTATGAACTCATCCCAAATGGTAGTGTGGAATCCCATCTGCATGGTAAGAATTTTGTCTTAACTAGCAACTAGACTTGGCACACATTAAGAAGATGAAAAAACCATGGTTGACTTTCTCTGCCATCACCGTAACTCTAACATGAGTTGTTCAATGATATTTTACTGCTATATCTTTGTCGTCCGATGACCAATAAATGCTTTTTTCCTGCTAGGAGTGGACAAGGATATGGCACCACTTGATTGGAATGCACGCATGAAGATAGCACTTGGTGCTGCCCGCGGTCTAGCCTATCTGCATGAAGACTCTAGCCCTCGAGTCATCCATCGGGATTTCAAGTCCAGCAACATATTGTTGGAACATGATTTTACACCCAAGGTTTCTGATTTTGGCCTAGCTCGAACAGCTTTGGACGAGGGTAATGAGCACATCTCAACTCGTGTTATGGGAACATTTGGGTAAGATTTCTTTAGCATTCTTCTCATGTAATCTAGAAAATGGATTTTTGCATGCACAACCCTGCAAAGTTGTCTATTAGCATGTATATCCTTGTACAAGTTTGTGTGTTTGAAATTGTGTATATGCTTCATTTTTATCAGAACTTTGAGGTTATTATATGCACATTTTCAAAAGGATTCATAAGGGTACATGTAAAGGCAACTTTTGCAGGGATATTCATAACAAATTTTCATGGATATTATGCATGGGAAAAACCTATATATATATATATATATATATATACACTGATCATTGTCTGACATACCTACTACTTTCAGTTACGTAGCTCCAGAATATGCAATGACAGGGCATCTACTAGTCAAAAGTGATGTTTACAGCTATGGCGTTGTCCTCCTCGAGCTTCTCACAGGAAGGAAGCCAGTGGACATGTCCCAACCTCCAGGGCAAGAGAACTTGGTCACATGGACCCGTCCCCTTCTTACAAGCAGGGAAGGTCTAGAGATGATCATCGATCCAGCTCTTGGCACAGAAACTCCTTTTGATAGTGTGGCAAAAGTAGCAGCCATTGCCTCAATGTGCGTTCAGCCTGAAGTTTCTCATCGCCCATTTATGGGCGAAGTAGTACAAGCTCTAAAACTAGTCTACAATGAAGGTGATGAGAATGTAGCGTCAGAAAGCTGCAGCCAGGAAGTTTTATCTGCACATGGCTCAGAGCTCAGGATCAGTACAGGCATAGATCTGGAACCTGAAAGAGAACTGTCGGCATCTGATATGTTTAGCACATCAGCAAGGTTTTCCCAGGAACCGTCTGGTTCTTTTCGGAGGCATTCAAGCTCAGGCCCACTAAGGCCTGGTGGAGGCAGAAACTTTTGGCAAAAAGTGCAGGGTTTGCCAACAGGTAGCATGAGTGATCATGTAGTTGCACTCAAATATGCAATTGGATTGGATGGCAAGAGCCGATGGCAATGACAAAAACTTATTGGAGATTCATGATACTGGTCCAGAGTAAAGGAGATGTGAGAGGGTAAAGGTGATCGACAACTTGTCCATGAATAAGTGAACTAGAGTGGCGAACAGGGATGATTCTTGGAAACAGCGGAGTTGCACAATGCTCATTGGTGATGTTGATTATCTTCTTCATAATAAGGCTCCCGATTTTCGAAAATGGAGCTTTTGCTTGCTCTGCTCTTGCAAGAAATGTGAGCATCAAGGAAGTTTGCTTGCCGGGATCAGAAGAATGAAGTGTATGTAGACACCTGACTTCTTGTTTTTCTTTTAATGGAAAAGGGGGGTATTTTGCGTGACCAAGCTCGTATTTCTACAGATTTGTTTTGGCGTCTGTAAAAATGCACTGGATTCAATCATTTGATTTGTTATGCTATTCTTCTCATTTGTGTTCTATGTCAGCCTGCGCTCTTATTTTTCCTATTGCAGTAACATCAGCTTCATCAAAATGGCATATGGTTCGCTGCAGTTATGTTCCTTGCTATTAACGTTACTGTCAGAAATTGCTGATATATTCAAGATTCAAGTTGATCAGAGTTGTGTATACGCATATTTCATCTTCTCTTAGAATTTGTCTATCCTTGTTAGCTTCAGATTTTCTATTATACTTGATCAGTTCTTGATCTATCCTTGCCATGTTTTCATTCAATGTATCCAGGTTTTTCAAGGCCATGGAAATCGAGTTGTCACAATGCAGGTTATTAATCCTCTGATGGTTAGATTGATGAAATCATCATTTTTAAAAAAAACACAGTTATTATAGGCTAACTTTGGCAAGATGGGGAAAAAATGTGATGATTATATTTTATCCCATTTCAATTAGAAATATATATATTACACTAATTCCCCTCTCTTCACCAACTTTTGAGGGGCACTAGGAAGCCCTCGTGTTGCACAATGGACAACTTTGGCAGCTGCAGAAGCCCCATTGGGCAAACTTACTGGTATCCAGACAGAGCCCTTGTGACAATTGATGGCTTGCCATGCCAGCAATCAAAATCCCTACATTCATTCTCTCACCTCACACTAACTACTAGATGAAATACTTCGCTTTCAAGATGAAATGAAGCAAGTCAAAAGTGCAACCTACTATTTCGGACAGTACCAAAAAACAGACTATAGAGCATTCATATTACTGAGCAACAACATATCGATGATAATATGAAAACCACTGCTACTAAAATTTGAAAACGGCAGGATTCATTCCCAGGAATAACTCATGCAAAAGTAGGCTACCAAGCAAATAGAGGACCACAAAGAACAAAATAATACCACAACCTGAAACAAAAACACCCTTCCAGTAGATTACAACACCAATACTCAGGTTAAATGCATCTGGAAGATACCATGGATCTGAGATAAATACAGTACTAGCTTTGTTATTTTTGTTGAAAAAAAAAATATTCCAGGTAAGCATATGCTCAGCATTCTACCAATAGGTGCCTAGAGTCTAACAGAAAATAGAAGCGGGAGTAAACAGTAAATCTTATCTTACACCTGCAAGATCTGCCACACAAATGCCATACAACAGCAAAGCCTCCGTGAGCTAAGGTAATCTCACCGGCTATATGGATGGTACCGATTTCCATATCCCCGGCCAGCACCACCACTGTGACTGCCATATGCCCCACCATACACCCCACCATACCCACCTGAGCCACTATAACCACTCCCACTGCCATATCCACCACTTCCATACATACTCCCACCCAAACCACTATCATAACCTGCTCCATAGCCAGCCCCCGCTCCATAGCCGTATCCTCTGCCATAACCTCCGCCTGCTCTGGAGCCATAGTAGAAACCTCCAGATCGATAACCAGCCCCGTACCCATAACTGCCACCACCGCTGCCATAGAAGCCATACATATTTCCACCACCAGCACCATAAGCACCTCGATTGCTGATACCTGAATCCCCAGGCTTTCTCGGTTCAGCCTTCTTGATTTCAACCTGCAGCAATGGTCAAGCATTCAACACTGGGCCTTCAAGGGTTAAGGAAATCTAGTAAGATGCATTTTAGACAAAATAAAAAATTAAATCAAATTCAGAAATGTCTCGAAAGGCAGCCTGAACTGCGAGGCCATAGAAATGAATGCCAATAAATGAAACTTAAACTGAAATTAGTTTTGCCTAAATGCTTGAAGGCATCAAGCACTATGACTTGATGAAAATGTCAGAAAAAGGTTGTAACTGGGTGTACTTCACCAACGAATCATGACTTGAAAAACATATCCCAATAAGGGAACTTTAATGTGCATGAAGAATCCTAGTATTATATATAGGGTCCTGCATATAACACCTCACTAATATGGATTCAATGTCAACATATCCTTGGTTTATAAGGTTGTAAATGGCACATTGCCATTACAGACCGTCTAAATGTAGTGATCAAATTAAAGCCAAAATGCTCAGTAAACTGAATCCACATAGTGAAGAATAAACTATGATAAAGGCTGAAGGTCAAATTGAAAAATTTTTAGAAGACAGAATATACCATGAATATTTTCAGTTCATCAACAGCTAGAAAACCCCAGGTGTTTGCTTTCAATGAGTCTACATAACAGAAAGTGTTTTAATACAATATTAATAATGAAGGAGGCTATCTACAATAAAGAGTGCCATACAAAAAGGAATCCAATTTTGCTTTGGCGATCAGCTGTAGGCTATTAGAAGTTGGAGTTTAAACTATCAAGTAATAAATCTAATTGTATAATTGTCAAATACAGATTTCACCTAAGAAATCACCCTTGACAGAAAAGAAAATATACTTTGCACAATGATGTAATCATTTTGTTATTGACAGGAAGAAGATTACCTGCTTCCCTCCAAGATCATGCATTCTCCCCTCCGAGATGATTTTCTCAACTGAATCCTCATTCTCAAAGGTCACAAAACCAAAACCTCTTGATCGGCCAGAGGAATGGTCCACCATTATCTGATGCTCAATCACTTTCCCATAGGAGGAGAAGTGCTCTTTGAACTGATCTGAAAGATTTCAAAGGTAGACTCATTAATAAGGTCATGAAGGTGTTAAAAGGTTTTTTATGAACTTACTACCTTCAGTCAGGGAAGGTGGTATTCCACCAACAAAGATTTTCTTTGTCTTGGGACCGTCCTTGGATGTCATATCCTCTCTTGGCACTGTTCTCTTCACTTCTACCTAAGGACCGATAGTTTAAAATGTATATTACTATACATATAGCAAATCCAGATATAAAATTCTTTGAGGCAAAAAAATAGAAATCTGTCCTACCATTCTCCCATCAATGACTTGTTCATCCTCCAAGACCTTGTCAATAACAGTTGGATCTTCAAATGTAACAAAACCAAATCCTCGTGGTCTTTTGGTATGCCTTTCCACCATTATTACAGAATCGATGATCTTCCCATACTTCTCAAAGTGTGCTCTGAAGGTATCTGAAAAAGAACAGAGACAAGGGGTAAATTGGAGGCAAAGGCTACAAATTGCAACATAGCAGCAAAGCAGACAAGCATACAGCAATTTTGAACTTTCAAAAAGTCCATGACAAGGAGGCCTACAATATGACCAGATCATCCAAGACAATAAATATGAAATGCTCCTACCTGTACCTACAAATGCGACACCATCATCCACTAACTATAGATTGACAAGAAGTCCTCGGTCACATTTTCTACAATGCAAGAACTACATGTAAATACTTGATCAAGATAAAGAAAATTGCTTCCAGAAACAAACTTCAGAAGCTTCTATGATAATTCATGTCTTCATTTCTCCTCATACTTCACTAGCCTCAACAAACGGATCTCTTATTTAATGATCAAATAATCAATTCTTTTTAACAAAACAACACTAGACAACAAAATGAAGAGGATGCTTTAAGAATAAGACCAGTCCACCTCTAATTATGGTAACACAAACCTATGAAGTACATAGAATATTTAAAACCTGTGCCAACACTCTAGGTAGTGAGTTCATTTGGGCAATCAGAATGTTTCAAGTGGCAATGAATCTGACCATGTAGTGAGTTCAATTTCTATGAAATTCCTATTTCTATGTTGGATTCTCTACTAATCTAAGTTCACCACTGCCAATGTTCTTAGCCCACCAAAATGCTTCCAGTTTACTTGGATCTTTCCTTCCACTTGCAAGAAAAGATGTCTAGATAATTCATCTTATATCTTACAGTGCAAGTACTTGTATAGCCCTCTCATATCATTCTCTGTTAAGACAATTCCTAGCCAAACATTTTTTTGAGAAAAACTTGATTGAACATCATACAAGCACCTACGACTAATATCTTTCAAAACAATTTATATGTACTATTAAATCAACCCAAATGGAAACTCTAGTCACTAAAAAATGCTTGATCTTATTCATCAACACAAACAACTTCTTTAGCATATCTCTAATAATGCAACACTAAAGCCTTGTATATCCTAGGGATACCCTATAATTGACTTTACTTCCATCACAATAAATTGTAGATCCAGATATAACATGCTCAAGCATAGCATTGTCCATATGCTCCAATTGTCTATTTAATAAGCACCAACCATGCTATTATAAGGCTTAAATCAGTAGGAATGCTGTTTTCTCTCTCCTATACATAAATGCATCTCCAGCTGCCAGTTGCAGTCCAGAAGAGACAAGCATTCCCTGCCAGGTTAAACTAAAACAAACATATTTTTCTTAAAAAAAAAAAGAAGAAAAGATCATCCAACCCAATCTGCTTGCTTTGAAATTACACATATCTAAGTCATGGAAGATGAGAACATAAAGTCAATGCCATGGTCCTCATCCAAACAGCAAAAGCCAAAATAGCTCCAATTGCTAAACCCTAGTACAGGCCCACAATAAGTTGCCTACTGAAATTTCATTGTTAAACAATCATGGTGCAGGAATATCACAGTGATGATCTTCCAAGACCTATAGAATGTCGCAAAATGGGGCAGACTGTTTTGGGAGGACCATACTCATAATTGAACCAAATGACGCATGGAAATTCTAAAGTGCTTGGTAGCATTCAGCATCCAGCACAAACATAAACGAATTAAATAAAAAAAACCCTGATACACAGAAATGCCATTCATAATGAGCAGGGAAAATGATCTCTAATCTATTTGCAATAAATAATTTATGTGGGGAAAAGCTGACTACAGTCCAGATAAAAATCTCATTTTCTCCCAAGTCATTGAGGCAATACTCTGTGACGATAAGAAAAAACATACTTCGAGAACAAAAACAAATTATGTATTCAGAATTGGACAAACCCCAAGGGAAAACTTAGAATATGGGGGCATGGAAATGGACTGATACTTGTATATTGGGATAAAGCAAAAAAGTGTCACTTTCATCTGATAAAATAACAACACAAGAGATGATGACGTGTATGAACTCGAAAACAAATAAGTTTAAGATGCTAGATATGCTCGTCTCCCCTTGTTTAGGTCTTCTTTGCAATACGGGTTCATTTTTTCTTTTTATATTATTATTATCTGGTAAGTAAGGATAAACCACACACATGGCATGAGAGGAAAGATCAAATACCAAGCTGTCCACCACATGACATACTCTAACTTGGCATGACATATATACATATGAAATTATGCATGTCAATCTTTTTGCATGTTTCATAGCTCAATGGTTTTGATAATAAATGAAAGAACATAAGTGATATCTTAGCCCTTATAATAGGATAAGAACAAAGACCAAAACAAATATCAAGCCTTAGCACCAATAGTTCATCTTTCATCAAAATCTTCTGATTTGATTAAAATAGTACATGGAGCATTTCCACTTGAGGATTGATCTCACTGCAGATAAGGAAAAACCTCTCATCGTGTGGTATATATTTTATCTCTGAACAGAACATCATTGTTTTTTTCCATCATTCCATTGTGTGCATGTCAGCTACAGAAGAAAATTTCTAGGCAGAGCTAGGCAGCAGTCTTCAAGAACTCCTAGGTGGGGTCAATTTTCTTATTTTGGAATTAATATTCAAACATCTGTAAAATAATAATCACAAAAAATATTTATCTACAAATCAAGGCAGCTGCCTAGGTGCCTACATAAAAAGAAACAACCAGGGGGCTAAGCAGAGACCTAGGCACTAGCAAGCAGCCAGGTGGCTATCTAACCTTTTAGGCTATCAATCAGGAGGTGCCCAGGCAGTCCACTTCTATCAAGCGCCTAAGCGGTCAATTTGACTACTATTGCAAAGAAAGCAAAGGAAAATTACCACATGGGAGATGTTGCCAGCTAGTATGATGTTCTAGTAAACTAGATTGGTTTGCCGATCTCAAGCCAACTAGAACAAATCACAGATTTTTCTGCTTAGTCTCCTATAAATTTTAGCGATCATTCTCCCTCAACTTTAAAAAATAATGATTTTAACAAACTAAAAACCAAGCAACAATGAACTTCCCTAAGCACTACATTACAGTATTTTTGCACAAGTTACTAGCTCAAGAGACTAGATAACACACAATGAGATTAAAACACTAACAATAAACCATGTGGCCTAAATACTCTCCATTTAGTTCTTGCTACTTGTGTGACCAGGCAGAGTGACTACACTGTCAACATTTCCTCGCACAAAAAAGAACACCTAGAGCATAAGTTCTAAAAGCATGTTCATCAAAACTCAGTAAAAATTACAGAAAATGATTTCATGCCATGGGACTCCAAAATTAAGCAAACTTCGAATGCTTAAAATAGCCATGATATATCTTAAAAATAGCCCATCATAAAACATGAACAAAAAAGCAACCTACTTCATAGACAATGAACCGACAACATAACAGCATAAAAATGCATAGGAAGAAAGAGTTAAATTGCACCAAGATCAATGAATCCAAAGTATGACAAGAACAAAACTCCAAAAGGGATTGAACAGTACCTTCTGTGGTCTCCCACGCAACGCCTCCGACAAAGATTTTTCTACCAAAGAAGAAAAACCAAAAGGTTATCAATTTATCATTCCGTGCTGCCACGCCCTCCACGGCATAAAACAGAACTAATAAACACCCAACCAACAACCACCAAACCCCAAATCCATAAACTGCATTATCATCATCAACAACAGCAAGCACATTAATCTAAAAAAACTAGATGAAACCCTAAGTCCTGACAACTAACCCTGCAGAAGACGAACCGCTAACCGAGCCCTTCGCCTCCTCGCCAGCACTATCTACATTTTCTATCCCCTTCCCCGCCGATCCACCCCCTAATCCATCCCCTTCTCCTCCTCCTCCCTCCTCTCCACCTCCGCCGTCTCCGGCATCTTCCTCCTCCTCTACCTCCTCCTCCTCCTCGACCTCCTCTATCTCCTCTATTAACTCATACTCCTCCTCGTTGGCGGCGTTCTGGTTCTCCTCCGCGGCCGTCATCGATTTCGTTCGCCTCCTGCAAGAGACAAACTAGGGTAATTGCAGCAAAACCCTGAATTTGCGAGGTAGAAATGGCTGAGAAGAGTACCAATCTAGGGTTTTCGAGGAGAGATGGAAAACAAAGCAAATAGGAGACGAACGAAGGGTAAAACCCTAGCGAGGTCAAGACGACACGGGTCCGGGCTCGGCAGAAAGGGAGCATTGGTGGGGGCGGGGCCGCCTCAAATAGAGTTCCTGAAGGGCCACGAGTGGGCCGGGCTGAAGGCCCAATAGAGGTTAAAACTTGGGTTCCGTTGGATTTTGGTTTTTGGTGGTATTTTCCTAATTTCTCTAATATGAAAAAATAAAATAGTCTGATTTGTGATGGGAGAGTGGTCCGAAGGACCGATCCCAAGGCTCATTCCAGATTGGCAGCTTGATAGATTGGTGTATCTATGTACGGGAACAAAGCCCAAAGAGTTTGGCAGCCGCAATATGACCTTTGCACTCTTTTAAAGTAATAATTTCATTTACATAATTTTCCTGTATTAATAATAATTAACACTAAATATTTAATGCTACATTCATGATTCATATTATATGTTTAGTGAGAATATTTCAATCATTAGTATTTAACAATAAAGACAAGATTTTTAATAGGCCAATTATCATCGATCAATGATAATTAATGATATCAAAGAAAGATCGAGTGTTATCACAAAGTTTATATAACCAGCTTCGATCATGCCATACCTCTTTTGGATCACATCATACTCGCTCAAATATATAAATCATAAAAGAGCAATATGTGAAGGATTCTATAATTTTCATTCTAACCTTATTATTTCATATACACATTCTCACATTTCTCTCTAGCTTGATCATTGGTATGCCTTTGTTGGAACCCTACCTCCGACTTAGACTTGTTTTGTAGGTAAAAAATTGAGCTTTAGTGGTCTAGAGTTTGAACCAATTGATCTTGGACTAGGGTGCAATATATTCCTACTCCATCATTTGGCACTTGCATGTCAACTTTCGTCATGCCACCATAATCTAAACCTGTGGTGCCCCCATGGATCAACTTATTGGAGACTCAAGAAGGACCCATGGTCCCTGTGAAAGCACAACGTGACCTCACTGATGTTATCTTTGTGTCCACAAGACATGATGCAAACAATGAGATGGCTCCTCTTTGCCAAGTGGTTCAATAATATTCCCACAAAGAGGACCCAAACCACGCAAGTCATCTTATCCCCCAGTCTATGTTACTCCTAATATCATTACTTAGGAGGAGTTCAACCATCTAAATCCTTAGCTTCGAGCTCTTATATAGATAGTCTAAAGCCAAAACAACTTCTTAATCTCTTTTCAACCCCACAAAATCTTTTAGCCACATTACTACAAACTCAACATATGTGAATACCCTCATCATACCTCCTTGAGACACAAGTTTGTCGTTCAACCCTTTTAGCCACTCAATCTCATGTTGAAAACCAAGACCAACATAAACCATGTGACCCACAACCTTCCCATGATCAACTTAGAGCTTATCCCTATATATACCTATCTTTTCTGTTCTTTATACTATATATAGTTATACTTAAACTACCCAATCAAAAACTAAAGCTTTCAATTTAAATGCATCAAAAAGAATTAAAAAAAGTGAGAAAGATGAAAAAGAAAGTGGAGAGATATAACTTATATCACTAAAAGAGGATAGTAGTCATTTGCCAATTCTTTGGCCAAAACTTCGATGTTGACCCGGAATTTGACTTTAGATCTCAACAAAGGCTTGTGGTCACTGTAAAACTCCATCTCCATTAGATTGCCGAAAACTTCTCCCATAAAATAATAATTTTTAGTGTAATTTTCAAATCCTTTGCTATTGAAAATAGCTGATATTTATAGACTGAGAAAAAATTATTTAGATGATATTTTGGTTGCTAATTTTCGGTTAATAACTGTGTGGGACAGATACATGAACTGGATAGCGAAAATCATGCCACATCATTGATCTGGGCCTGAAAAAGTTTGGAGGAAAATTCAAGTGCTAGCTAGCTAGCTAGCATCCTAAAAAGTTAGTTGCAATTCTAGTTTGAAATTCGAAAATCCAATCCATTTTTAGCCTATTTTTAACCCATTTTCAGCTTATTTTGTCATGAATTCGTGGGCCACATTCTTGGTGTATATTTTACATAAAAGTCTAAATTTCTAAACACATTATAATTTTATAAATAAAAATCTAAAAATCAAAATTTCATAGATAAGTATGTTTTAACACAATTTTACAATAGACAACTTTAAACATCGAATTTAAGATAGTTTGCAGCAAAAAATATAAATTTTACAGATAAACCCTCAAAATATGTAATTTTACGAATAAGTTTCTGAAATTTGAAAAATTATGATTAAACCTGATTTTGAAGATTAAAGAACTATTTTGAATCTAAGACATTTGAAGATATGAGAAAACCAATTGGGAAATGATCTTTTTACAAATAAAGTCCTTGAAAATCATAATGTCGCATAAGGGTTCAAACCGTAGAATAACATAATTGTTTTAGTCATCATTTTTATTATCTTTTTAATGATTTTCTTTTTTAGTGAATTTTTTCCTTTCAGTGTATTTTTTTTATGTTTCCATTTTTAATGAATTTTATTATTTTATTTTTTTTAGTTTTAGTGGAATTTTTATTTTATATTTTTCCTCAAGAAATATGAAACACTTACTTAACTAATTGATTTTGATGTGAGTAAATGTTCTGTCATAAGCTATTTTTTTCTTTCTTTATTTATTTTACCTTTTGCTTTCAAAATTATTTTATTTATTTCTACATAATAGATTTGGCACCCAAATTCTTTTTGAGATTTAGTTATTCGTTTGTTAATCACTCTTCTATTAGAAGATAATGTTTCTTTTTGCCCAACCAAAGAAGATTAAATATGTGTTCTTCCATTGTTTTTCTTTAGATCATATGATGTTGTTAAAGTTTTGGAGGTCGATATTATAGCATCTAACTTTAGCTTTAAACTCACATTTTGAAGTTGACTGAACAACTACTAATTATTCTTTTATTTACATTATTTATATTAGCTTCCTTGACTTCTAGGGCACGTTATAAGTGGTCAAAGGCTAACTTTTGTAATTCCCTAGTTTTTGGAAGACCAATGTCCTAGTTTATGTTAATGGGCTTTTTGTTTCATCATCAAAGTTTGCATAATGAATTTTAGCTTTTGTCCCCTAGTTGGACTTGACCTTTACCCTCTAGATGGACTTGGATCTTTTCCCTTAGATGGGAGGCAAGAAATTAATCCATATTAGACAGATAGAACAATAACTGAATTAGTGATAGTAGTAACATTGTTAGTGAAAGCAGGAGTATCATGCATAAATTAGATGAAATTGGACATATTCTTATAGCTTATATATACTTCAATTGTTCCTATGGTGATTGTTGGTTGAGAAAAGTATACCACAGACTCTTTCCTAAAAAAGATGGTGTAGTTTTCATTTTTTTTCTTTTTTTGATGTGTATTTATTGTATTAGCTATATTTCTATACTGGGAGAAGAAGTCATGTTTCACCAAGCATGGTAAAATTTGTGGAGTCACAATTGACCACTTAGAATAGCTAAAGGATCCTGAGAGATAACTTTGAAGCAACAAATCAATTTTATTTTATTTCATGCTCTATCAGTTATGTGTTGGTTCATGACTTTCAATAGGTATAAGTCTTTATTATTAATTATCTTGATAATTATCAGGAACCTTCTAAAGTGAAAAATTTAACAAATATAAGATAGAGATAGGAGACAAAAAATATAATTTATTATATGATTTTTTAATGACAAGGCTTAAGTAAGGGCATACCCTCATCACTTTATATTTTAGAATATTTAAATTTGTAACATGAGAAAAAAATTGGGAAGGCTTGAAGCTCGTCGTTATCTCGCTCTCATGCACTTGATTGAGTACCACATGATCGACAAACTTGCTAGAACTAGTTTGGCTAGAATTAGATTCTTGGTTTGATCCTTGAAGGATGTTGAGAATCTTACTTGAATTCGTGGTATTGCTGACTATCTTAATTTATATTAATTGACCCTATTAGAATTTAAAGTATCACCAATAGTTTTTGTTTGTTGTCAATTGACTTCTTTTGATTTTAACTCAAACTTGGCATTTAGCTAATTGACTGGAAGAGTGTAAGCCCACCTTAGTTTGGTTTGACTAAAAAGAATGGTAAATGGGTTTGGCATATACTTACTATGCTTGATTTGATAATCAATAATTTTTAACTTATTATCAATTTTGTTTGAAGTATTACTAATAACTTTTTACTTATTATCAGTTAGCTTCCTTTGAATATGATGTTTAACTAATTGACTGACCGACTATTAGCTGCCTCAATTTAGTTTTTAAAAATGAATTGTTAACGGCTTTGGCTTATGCTAACTATCCTTATTTGACTTGATTTGAACCTTATTTGAGCCCTAGATGCAAGTTTTAGGCTTGATTATGGTTTAATTTTTTATTTGGTTTGAACTTAGTTTACTCATATTTGGCTTTGCTTCAAGTATGGTTTAGTTCGAACTTAACTTAAGTCAAACTTGGTTCTGATTCAAGTCTATTTCTATTTAGAACTTGGTTGGATTTGAAAATTAGATTCAAACTTTGATCCAACCTACTTAGGATTTGTATTCGACCCTCATTAGGTTCAAATTCAATCCTTGTTGGGTTTTAAAAGATATTGGATTTGATCCTTAGTGAATTCTTAATAGATCTTTGATGGATTTTGGACCTATTGCAATTTGTCCAACTTTATGTCAGAGTCCATGAGCTCTTCTTGGTCCTCTCCAATCAATTCCTACCTGTATAGAAAGAAAAATGTGGTCCATTTGGTTATGACCATGAAAGGATGCATCGATGCTCAAGTCAATATATTATCATTTTATGGTCCTTTTTGCTCTTGAAAGAGCTAGGGTCTTTTCTTGGAATGAATTGAACTTGCAAAATAAGGAGAAGAGATCTCAAATCCTTTACTTGGGTGCTTTTGGCCTCATTATACTAGGTGCACTAGGTAGCTTAACCTAGCATCCTCAAGTAACTTTATCATAATTGGTGCATAAGTTAGCCAAGGTGATTCAAAAATTTTGCTTGTCCCTCTGTACTACAATTTGGTAGGATTTTGTCATCTCATGATGGGTATGGCAAATGTAGCCAGTGGTGTAAGCGGCACCAGTGGTGTAGAGGTCTAGACAGTGTAATAGTGCAGACAACATAGACAGTGTAATAGTACAGACAACATAGACAATGCAGGTGAGAGTTGTCAATGTGGGAGTCAACCTCCTAGGCTGTTATCCTATCTTGGTAGGCTTATGGAGCTCAATTTTTTAGGATTGAGTTGTGGAGCCCATATTATAGTGGTCAGACTATGGAGCCCATCTTTTGGTACTCGAGTGATGGAGCTTATTTTTCTATAGCTAGGCTATAGAGTCCATCCTCTGGTGATTGAGTTGTGGAGCTCATCTTCTAATAGAAGGACTATGAAATTCATCCTTTAACGCCCAAGCTATAAGCTCATTTTTTGATAGCCAGGTTGTCAGGTCATCGAGCCATTGTGAGGTTGGTGGTTTTAATTTTGGTTTGACCCACTTTCCAGTTTGTCCTGGGACTCAGCTTTGGTCCACCATTATTTCTTCAAATAACATAGCCCCCCAAGTCCTTCGTTTGATTCTCAACTGATCAAACGTAAAGGCTTATTTTGAAGATTGCTCTTGGTAGCTATTTTGCTCGTGCTACTCTCGAGAACTAAAAATGCCATGCCTGTAATGACTTCTTGTTTAACACTCTGATAGCCTTCATGGTGCTTCAAATTTTAGAGATATTTCTTTAGATACTGTTCCAACTTGTGGACTTCTTGGGACATGATTTTTCATCAGCGAACGATTTTTGTCACTCAAGTTGTCTATTTGCGACTACATAAGAGGTGAGAGTAGGGCATTCTTTCCCAGCTTCTAGAGATCTTGCTCTTTTTCCTGCATTCTATTGTAGTAGAACCTTCTTTGTGTTCCTTTGGCAATCATACTTTCTTTCTCCCTGATGTTATTTAGTAGGTCAACTATTTTGGCTTGATTCTTCATAGGGCGATGCATATATATGGAATTTTTTATAGGAATATATGACCCCGTCTCCCCACATGGGATGCATTAGGGTTGCCATCAAATGCTCCACATAAGCAAGAGCTTTCTAACAATGCCTTGGCAGTGCTCTACTCTGAGCACCAAGGGAAGATGAGGATTGTTTACTCCTTTGCATCATGTAGTCAAATTTGTCCTCTTTTCTAATTAATTGTAGCTTGTCAAAGTTTTCTAGAGTATGTTTAGATGTCTTTTGTTTTACAGTGAGGAGAACTCCAAGCCCGGGTCACAATAGGGCCTTTTATTGTAGAAGTTGGATCATTTCAACTATGATATATCGAAGTTTCAATAGATGATCCTAGCTTCCTGCAATGAGTTTTTTGGGAGTAGGGAGAGGTAAGCTTTTCTTTGGGATTGTGCCTAGTGGGAGGGAGCATCAGCCCATCAAGCAAGGGTGGCTCAGGATTTGGCTTAAAGGGAATAAGTCATAGTGGCAAAGTGCTTCCATTTTGGCAATGAGTTTTGGGCCTTGTTGGAGCCGGCCCAAGAAGATGGGGTCACCAAGGAAAGGCAACTCCTAGATGTAACTAGGTCAGTCTGGTTTCTGTAGGGGTATGCTTACTGTCAAAGTGAGGTGCTTTGCCATCTGAATGATCAAACACTCAACTTTTGGTGGTTCTTTATTGAAAATGTGGAGGAGAGTAAGGTCTAGCATCAATTAGAGAGTTATCTCGCCACAACTTGGGAAATGAGGTATCTCCAAGACCCCTTCAATCACAACACAACTCCTCTCTCTCTCTCTCTCTCGATTGCCTTTATCTATGCTCCCAATGTTACTTTGAATTACTTCATCTTCTTTTACTTTCTAAATAGCTCTGCTCCTCCTAGTTTCCCCATTATGGACTACTACATGGGAAAGAATTCTTGTGTTGTGAAGGACCAAGCTATGGGGAACAAACCTCCACAACCCTAAAAAGCCTAGATGTACTTGTCACATCATGGGAGCTTAGCTTCCCTCTTGTACTTTATTTAATGATTAAGAATATCATTATACTTACCTCCTAATACTTTCCCCCTTGCTGAATTTATATCAATGATTTTCAATGTGTCTTGGGGACGTTACTTCTTTTAGGCCTCATGCCTTGATGAATATAAGACATTAGTGGCTTTTGTTGTCCGAGGGTGAGATGAGATCATCACTGCACCCCCACCACTTTCCTTTGACCTGCTATGGCCATGTTCCAACTAGATCGTGCCATATTCCACCTACATTGGTTGTCATGGTTGGGATGTGTGCTTTTGGCTCCTATCACAAGGCAAGCACAGCTCAGCCCTAGTGGTTGGTTAGTAATCGTTGTGGCAAGGACGTGCGTTCTCACCATTCATCTTGAGGTGGGCTAGTTCAAATCTTGGTTGTTGATCCCCTTAGTAGGGAGGACGTAGCTTCTTTCCCATGGCTTATCATTGTTGGAACCAAATCAATTTCGGTTTGTTACCTCTTCTTCTTTGCTGGTGAGCTGCTACTCTTTGCTTATCCCTCTAGTCTTTAGGATGTCAAGTAGATCTTTTGTCAAGTCTCATAGCTAGATGATGAGCTGAATTGGGGCCACTTATCGGGAGGTGATCTTCCCCAACCGGTTTGAGACTCATGTTGTTCTATTAGAAAGTAATGACTATTCTTGGTCTTCATCTTTGGCCATGAATTCATGTTCTTTTATGAGTTGCTACTGGTACTGGGATTTGGGTGCTTCATGAGTCATGTGGTGGCCTTACAACTAGGCATTTGGGGGTCAAGCACAAGCTTGTAACCATGCCCTGGCTAAGAGCAGATCTTGAAATTGGGCCTTCAATCCTTTCAGTAGCCTTTAATAGAGATTCTCATTTCTTGGAAATTTACTACTTTAATTAGGATGTAATCAAAGGAGTGTCTTAGTTGTACATTTCATTTGTAGGGCATGGCTCATCGGGCCATGTTGACTAGAGGTTTTGGGGCCAAGCTCAAGGGCTTGTAATTATACTTCAATTAAGAGAGGATCTTATAACTAGTCTTTCAATCCTTTCAGTAGCCTTTAACAGAGATTCTCATTTCATGGTTATTCACTACTTTGATTAGAATGTAATCATAGGAGGGTCTTAGTTGTATTTTTTTTTTGTAGGGCATGGCTCGTTGGGCTATGTTGGCAAGAAGTTTCTTGAGGCCAAGCTGAAGAGCTTATAGTCATACCTCGATCAAGAGTGGTCTTATAACCATACTTTTAGGTCAAACATGAGAGTTTATAACCATACCTTGGTCAAGAGTAGATCTTGTAATGGACCTCTAGTTGGCCAAGCGTGAAAGTTTATAATCATATCTCAATCAATGGTGGATCTTATAACCGAGCCTTTAGTTTGACTGACTACTTAAGTAGCGCCTTTGATGTTTCTAATTTATAGAATATTTGTCAAAATGGGAGGTTTATCGGATGGCAATTTGGTGCATTTGGAAGTACGATCAAAGTTTTTGTCACTAGTATGATGATGTAGGCTATCTTCTCCAGGAGTGAGTACTAAAGTTTTGTTCTAGATAGGACATGGCTTATATAACATATTAGGTGTTGCTTCATACTTCAATTGCTTCCCAACACTAAGCTAATAGTTTGATTTGAGGTTGCTATAGCACATCATAGGCTCCTATATAGAGGTAAAGTACTTTATTTGATTTAGGTCTAACTAGTAAAGAAGATTTCAATAGATATTATTTTAATTTCTTGAAGGCATGGTGGCACTTCTTAGTCTATTAACTCTAAACTTTTGTTTTGGCTCCTTGAAAATAGTAAATATTTTTACCTAACTTGGGGAGGAAACTATTAAATACTGCTAGATGACCTATAAGTTTATGCACTTCCTCAATCGAGCTCAGATGCCTCATCTATATGACCACTGTGATCTTATCTAAATTTACTTCAATTCTCAACTTCAAGACAAGGTAGCCGAGGAATCTGCCCAAACCTACACAAAACATACACTTCTCTGAGTTCAACTTCATTTTGTATTTTCATATTCAAATACCTCTTCCAAGTTAGTGAGGTATTCTTCAGTTGGAAAACTCTTCACTAGCATATTATCGATGTATGCCTCTATGTTACTACCAAGTTAGGGCTTAAAGACTCAATTAACCTTCATTTGGTTTGTCACCCCTTGCATTTCTCAATCCATAGGGCATTGCAATGAAACAAAAATGTTTCTTTATTAGTGATGAATAATGTATTTTCTTTGTATTTGGGGTGCTTCTTGATTTGGTAATATTCTAAAAATGCATCCAAGAAGCTAAGAACTTGATGTTCCAAAGTAGAGTCTACCAGTTGGTCTAGCTTTCAAAGAGGGTGGCTATCCTTTGGGTAGGTTGTATTTAGGTTGATGAATTTCATGCACATCCTTCACTTTTTATTAGCTTTTTTAGCCACCATTATGTTGGTGAACTTCTCTAGGTATTGAACTTCTCTAATGAGACTAGCATAATGGAGTTCTATTACCTCTTCATGATGGCCTTTTTACCACTCTAGGGAAAGTATCTTTTCTCCTTTTTTATTGATTTGTGGTCCTGAACTACCACCATCTCATGTTGTATCACCGAAGGATCTATGTTGGGTAGGTCTTTTAGAGTCTAAGCGAAGATGTATTGGCTTCTTTTCAGAAACTCTTCCAGTTGAGTCTTTAGAGGATCAAAAAGTTTGCGATGAGCTTCAACATCTTACTTGACCTTTTATCTATGATAAAACTGATGTGTTACTCCACTAGGTTAGCATGTTTCTACTTTAATTCAATGGCTCAATCACAAAGCTTCTCCACCAATGGGGTCTTCCCTTTTTGATTTAGATTATCCCTGCAGTAGGTCACCTTGCACCTCTTGGCTAAGGTTCGGTTCCTTCATATTTTAACTATGTCATTTTTAGTTAGAAATCTCATTACTAAATGGAAAATTGAGATTACCGCTTGAAGTTGATGATCTAAGTTGGGCAACTTAAGATGATATTGTATGCTGAGCAAGTATAAACCACCATGAACTTACCCTCCATTGTGATGTCCTTTGAGCTCTCTCTAACCGTTAAGACTAAAGTGGTGTCACCAACTAGGGTAACTGAAGCACCAGTAAACCTGGTGAGCATTCCAACATAAGGCTCAAACTTTTTCTCAGTATTTATCTAATTGTAAGCTTGGATAAAAAGAATATTTGTTAAGCTACCCATATCTACAATGATATCTGCATGATATACACATCCATAATTATCGAGATGACCAGTGCATCATTGTATGGGGCTGAGATGAGATCTAAATCACTGGTGGAAAGAACTATACCCTTAGGGTTTGTTTCACAATATTGTCTTTTCACCTCTTCCTACCCCCCAATGATGGTTCAACATTTTCTTGTAAATGCCGAAGCTTCACTTGAATTGGGAGAACCTGTGAGGATCATGTTCAAGTGTCCTTTCATCAAGTGTTCTTGAGCTCAAGAGTGGGGTTCCTCTGAGGTGAGTCCTACTTATTTTGTGCCTACCTTTAAGGTTCTTCAACTAAGACTCCATGGTAGACAAACTAGCCAAGGTGCCCTTCTTTAATAAGCCTTTCTATCTCATCTTTGAGATGCTTGCACTACTCAATATCAGAACCATTGTTCTTGTGGAAGCAACAACACTTGGTCATGTCTAGTTTGTGCCTATCATAGCAAAGAGGTAGCAAGCACCTCAAATAGCTTTCATATTCAATTTGTGCTAGCATTTTAATATGAAATTGTTCAAAGATGTATATGCTTGAATGTTGCCTCAAAACTCCCTACATTTAATGTCACGCCCCAAAACTAAAACTTGTAGGCTTTGGGGCATATCACAACCCCAAAAGCATGCAAGACTACAATCTTAACTAAACTTGAATAAATGATTTGCATTAAGGTTAGTCTAAACTCAAATAGAAATAATATATCTCCTACAAATGACACATCTACGAGGTCCAGTGAAATACAAGGTAACTCAAATTTTCGTAACTACTAATATACACTTAAAATAAGAATTTTCTAACAGTTCACCTCGACTCCTCAAAACATAGAGTAACCATTTACATCTGAGTCCAAAAACTGGGAATGCACAAATAGATCATATGGATACACATCTTATGTACTAAATTAGAAAGGGATCTACAATTGATCTAATGGTGTATCACACATCCTAATCCCTACATGAATCCATAAACTTAGAATTTACAAGAGAATGAGTGATCTTATGTTAAACTAGCATTTTCATATATATATAATACAAATAAAATTAAGGTTTTGCATAATTCAAACATAGAACACAGAACCTGATAAAATTTATTAGATACATGTACCATATAACTCATGTATAAAATCAATAGCAAATGCTTATAGGCTACAAAATCAATATTTTTCTTAAGATCACAATATAATACAAAGCGATATAATTGGTGTCTCCTATATAAAATGAGGTACACATAAAGATTGTGGCTCGAACTAGAAGCTAAATCACAAAGGGTAACATATTGTTACTTTAATGCTCATGGATAGCAACAAAATCGGTTTCTCAAAATGCAAATATATGTCAATATGGCCATTGTTAATCATAATGGTTAGGACAAATAAAAAATTAGGAGGGAGACCACCTAGTCAACTAATAAATCACGAAAATTATAATGCCTTTGTGAGTAGAGAATAATCATCAAGAACACACGCATAGCTTTCTAAATGCAATACAAATGTATATGAATACATTTATTATAGCATATTAGAATTCATACTTGCTTTGTAAATTTAGATACATGATTTTCTTATTTTCAAGCCATACCATCACTTGCAGATCATAATTCATGACAAAATATCACATCATATCAGAAAACATCAAAAAGTTATTTTAAACAAATGTGATATGAGAAACATCATATTCATCAAAAGGATATTGTATCTACTTCTTAATATTTTGGGAGTTACTCATTGGCTTACTTAACCCAAAAATCACATCAAATAGAAGAAACTTGTCCAAGTCCCCTCATTTGAACATACAACTTAGAATAATCAATTTTATAATTCAATTTACTTCTAACAATAGCCCTAAAAATAAAAATCTAGAACATGAATGATTGGGCTTCAAATCTCAACTAAAAGTTGCATAATGATTGACAATTAGAGACTAAATTAAATAGAATCCAAAGTACTAGAACATCCTAAACTCAAGCATGTCAATCCACTATCATTTACAAATAAACCTTACATTAAATCCAATTGACTTTTCAATTGAAAATAAGAATTGAGAACACAACATTTTAAAACTCTAGAACCAATATCTTTCTTTGACCCAACACAATCCCTTAACTATACCTAAACATTTCAAAGCTTCCAAAATAGGTTCAAAACTGAATTGAATGTGAACATTTCTAAGCTTCCAAATTGATTCAAATGGAATTTGATCAGAACTGAGCTTTCTCTAAGTTTTTTAAATAGTTTAGAAAACTAAAATTAAAACCTAAATATTACCAAGCTTTAGAGCTAAAAATCTTTGAACATTTCTAGCTTCAAAACATACTCAAGAACTTTATTTGATAACATTTCAAGGAATAAGGAGAATTAAGCTCTTAATTTCTGGTACTGTATCAACAAAACCTATTGTTGGTGCAAAAAGATTGAAAGAGGATGACCACAATCTATAATTTCCTCATCACTTAGCACCTTGACCTTGGAGTAAAATTTCAAGTGTAAATCCTCATAGCCTCTTGAAAAGCCAAGCTTTTAAAATCATGATTTTAGTTTTAGGTTTGAAGGCATGAAAACCAAGACTTATAGTGTAGAATCAATTTCAAGTTTTAGTTTCAATTTCAAGTTTCAGTTTGGAAAAGAATGATTATAGTATTAGAGTAAAAAATCTAAGGAACCATAATTTCTAAAAGAAAAAGATGAACTCAAAACACCCCAATAATATGCAAATACAAAATATGGCAGTGATTTGGCATCATCAGAACTTTGCAATTAACAAATAAATAGTCAGAAATCCAACATGCTAGAGTTTCTATTTTTAATCCTTATCTTGCTCCTACTCCCAATTGCCCAAATAAGAAAAAGAAAAATGGAAAGGAGATTTTAGGCTTGGAACATAAAGTTCAAAATGGAGGTGGATTCAGAAAAAGGAAAAATAAGAAGAGGCAAAAGAGCAAAACCTATTATTGCTCTTGCTTCTCTTGTCCACCAGAAAAAAGGAGGAGAAATGGGGTAAGAAAAGGTGGGACTTGGGGGCGGTTAGATTTTTTTGGCAAGTTACAAAAACCCCCCCTTAAACTCATATATTTTATAATTAGGTCCTTCCAAGAAGTTTGGGTGGATAGCTGGCCATCACACATTGCTCTTACATAAGAGGTGCTTGGTTCAAACCTCAACCAAAGCACAATTTCAACAATATTTTCCTTTGTCAAGGCATAATTCAACTCAATTTTTGGAACTTTTTTTTTTGGTTATCCATTCAATGCACTATTTTTTTAGGCTTTAGGTGCTTCATTTCCTTGTACTCCTTTGCCTTATTTCTTCCTTCAAATTCTCTCTTAGCTAACATAACACTTCTCGACATCAATATGTTCTCTCACTTGTTGAATGAATTTGACTTAAGCTTTTGGGAGGTCAACACACCATCTAATAAGCCAACTTGATTTGCTAAATTTCATTTATGACTACTACAAGGATGGTGGAGTTGTCTTGTTCAGTAATCTCTAACCTAGTTTTGTTGAACTGGTTTAGATATTTTGTGAGGCATTCTCTCTCCTTTTTTTTATTGTCAGAAGCATGCATGGGTCCTTCCGCTGAGATATCAATAAGATAAATTATTTAATAAACTTATTGCTAGGTCATCAAAGTATGATATTGAGTACCTTGGTAATCTAGTGTGTGGAGCTTGAGCTAGGCCCTTCAATGTCATCAGCAATGCTTTGCACATTGTTGATACTAGGCCCTATACAACATTATGTCATTTTAAAAGGTGCTAATATAGTCCACTAGGTCTTTGGTGTCATTGTATGCCTTATGTGGGGGTTGTTTGAACTTTGACCGTACATGAGAATATGCTAGCTTGGGAATTAGAGGTGTATTATACTTGAAGTGATTTGATGGGATGACCCTCCAAGGCTCTTCCCCAGTTGCTTGTGGTCTAATTTCCCTGTAGCTTCTTGCCTCTGCCCTAGCCGAAGCCCAACTTATATATCTATGGTAGGTGTCTACTTGATCATATATGGGGTTAATGGTTTAGCTCTAGTGACACAGATGATAGAGTTCATTTGGCTAGACATGGTTTGCTCCATAAAGCCCTGGTACAATAGCATAATTGTCTCCTGAGGTGTTGGTTTGTCTCCTGAGGTGTTGGTTTAGTAGAGGGCTTGTTGAAATTATGCTTGCTACTATATGTATTGAGCTTAGAGATTTTGCATTTTTTGAGCTTAGTTTTGTACTTGTTAAGCTTGGAGGTTCTACATGACTTGTATTTGAACTTCCAATAGTTAAGTCATTTATTAAACCACCATCTTTAGAGTCTAGAACTCCTGTCAACTCATTGTGTGGGTGGGACAGCTTTTTGGCACCTTAGAGATGGAAGAAAATGGAGCACCCCCAAGATTGTGCAATGGTAGTTGCCAAGACACCAAAGTGCCTTGGTGGTTATGCTCATCAAATCTTCACAATGAGCTTTCTGATGGTGGTTGCTCCAACACACAAGTCAGCAACCTTTAACTGAATAGAGAAAAAAAATAGAGAATTAGACATTACTCCTCTTTTCATTGTGCATTCTCCTATTTATAATAAATTTGGGAAATTCAATAGTTTGATTCCTTGATCTCAGTCGAAATATGTGCCAAATCTTGTGCTATTATTTTTTGCCATGGATATTGAATCCTCTAAGCTTGACTCGTGGGTTAAAAATATTCAATATCTCCAAAATTAGCCAAACTCAGTAATGTATACCAAAGTCCTAGAGCCTAATGTGTTGCCTCCCTATTGTCTATTGTAGGCCCACAGAGCTCCCATTAGTTCAAGGAATGAACCTAAACCCAACTTTTGACTAGCTTCGGTTGATGGTTCGACCTATGCTAATAGACCAACTCAATAGAAGGATTCGATGTGTCATTAGGATCCATGCATTTTCATCCTTTTCTCTATTTGTCATAGTGAAGGAATATGCATTTATTGGTTGTAGCATCCAACTTACTTCTCTTGGAATATGGTACATGAATGTAGCATGGAGGGCTAAAAACATTAAAGTTCTTTACATTAGGCTTCTCTCCTTACATCAACTCATATGGGGATGTTTTTCTTTGGATATTGATGATGATCAAACTAGAGTTTAACAAGTTTGTTAAGTTATGGTAACTTTAGAATTATGAAACATTCATCTAAGCTCATGAAGGATCAAGTTTCAAGATAAAGCTTGAAGATTAATCTTTTGGGAGTTGATGACTTGAAGATGAAGCTTGAAGATCAAAGTGAGAGTTCAAGAATACTCAACATGTAGGATCAGCTCGAAGCTCATAGGTTTAGTTTTTTATTCTTATATTGAGTCAAGAATTTAATTGCTAATTTCTTAGAAGTCTCTATTTGACATCTTAATTAACTTAGAAATGACTTCATTGGCTTAGTTGATATTTGTCCAAGTTAATTAAATGTTGTGTCAAATAACAGTTTAATCAGATTTTGCAAATGAATTTTTAATTAACTCTTTGTTAGATTCAGTCACCTAACTGGGCAATTCGGGAACTCAAATTCAATAAGAAGAAAAAATAGCATTCTAATTCTACAAGGTCTGGTTGTCCTGACTATGAGTTTAGTTATTTGATCTCAGAGGTTTGGTTGCCCAAACATGTGATTTGGTCACCCAAACAAGTGAGGACAAATTCTAATAACTAGAGTTTTGACCCTTGGCATGGTTCATTTGCGAGTTTGGCTAACCGAACTTATCAAAAACAATCAGGGGTGATTCACAATAGCTAGTTTTTAGCTCCAACGATTATATAAAAGGCTTGAGAATTTTTTTCTCTCATGGAAAGGAATGGTGTTTCATATTCTTAGAGAAATATCCAATCTCCTAATGCCTCATAGCCATAAAAAAAAACCCTAATTAGCTTTAACTTTCGAATTCTGATATTCCTATGTATTCAATCTTGAAAGGCTCTTGTTTGAGTAATCTTATTTGTATTTTCTCATTCCTTATCATTGTAAGTCTCTTAGGTTATTAGAGAGGTTGCATGTTCCTTTAGATTTAGAAGAGAGTTGAGGGAGAGTGGTCCTAGTTGTGGAGCAACACTTGCAAATCACAAGAGAACTTGTATGAGCTTGGTTTCACTCTAACAAAACAACACTAGTTGGTTGCGAGTTTGTATAAAGGGTTGACTTTACCTCAAGAAGCAATATCACTAGTGGAGTAATTAAAGTCCTCAAGATCGAGATAAAGGCTATGGAGTAGGTATGCTTAGTTACCGAACTATGTAAATCGTAGTGTATTCCCTCTTTACCTATTTTCAATATTACAATTCTATTGATTATGATTTTAGATATTGCAAATGGATATGCTTTTATTTTTGTGCATTGAATTAGGTTAGTGATTTGCTAAAATATTAAATTATCTATTAAAACCTAATTCACCCCCTCGTAGGTGATTATTTGGACTTTCAATGGTATCAGAGTATTGAGTTCATACTTTTGGACTAACATTCTCAAGTTTTTGGTCAAGTTTTATTGTGGCAATATTTGACATTTCTTATTCTTTCAAGGGGGTCAACCCATTTTTTGTCCACCATATTTTAATAGAAATAATTTTAATCAATGGAATACTTAGTTTAGATTTTTATGAAAGGTATCAATTAAAATTTTTTGAATTTAGTGAAAAATAGATATTTTTCACCCAGCAAGTTAATCAATAGTATGACAATTCCAAAACCACCTCAAAAGTGAAATGAAAATGAAAAGAATTTGAATTCCAATAGAATTATTTATGAGATTTAGAATTATTTACTATCTACTTATGATGAGGTTGAGCATGTTATAGATAAGAAAAAGGGAAATCAAAGGAAGAGAGAGAGGAAGAAGAAACTAAAACTAAGGAGTCACTCATGTAGGTCTCCCTAATTAGTTTTTATTTGATTTTCATTTTGAGCTATGTAGTGAGTTAGTTCTTGATCTTGATTTGATTCCACTCCCTTTTGGAGTCTATATGTGCCTTAATGGTTTGCAAGCCTAATCTAAAAAGCTTGTGAGGTCCATGGGGAGGTTGTAGGAGCCTCCTAACTAACCACAAGGTATACTCGTCGTAGCAACCTTGCATTCGTATTTATCTATAAATAAAAGAGAAGAAAAAAAATTCGCGAGTTTTGGGGTGTAGAATTCAACTCATGAAAATAAATGAAATTATAGAAAGAAAATAAGTCTAAAGCTTACTTGCCACCTTGACGAGGGAGGATTTGAAGTCCTTTCATACTGCCTTTTTAGTATTTAAGGATTGAATTTAAAATATAATAATAAAAAATTAAAATTCTAATCTAAAAGAAGGTGGAGAGATGTAGCCTACATCGCTAAAGAAGATGGTGATTGAATATAAATTATTTAGTCAGAACTTCGACGTCGATAAGAAATTTGACTTTGGATCTCAACAAAGCCTCGTGGTTAACATGGAACTCCTTCTTCTTTTTTCAAAATACTGAAAACTTCTCGTACAAATTAATAATTTTTAGTATACTTTTTCCTCTAATTTTTGGGTCCTTTTTATAGGTTGAGAAGAAAGCTATTTAGGAGAGATTTCAGCTATCAAATTTAGGTAAATATTTGGTTAATTGCAAACATATAGCTAGAGCATGGTTGTGTGTGCTAAGTATAGGAATTGTGCGCAAAGATTGTACCACATCATCGATCTGAGTTGGAGAAAATTTAGATGAAGGGATGAAGGAGGTCTCGAGTGCTAGCTAGCTAGCACCCCATCATAAAAGTGGGGCGCTAGCTAGTTGGTGTGGAGGCACAATTGACCACCCAAGATAGCAAAAGAAACTTGAGAAGTAATCTTAAAATAACAAATAAAATTGAGATGGGTTTGAATATGCAATCAGGTATTATAAGAACTAGACTTCCAATAGATATACATTCGTATTTTTAATCACCTTGAGAATTATCAGGAACCTCCTAAAATAAGAAAAACTAGCTAATAAAATAGAGATATGAACAAAAAACTAATTTGATAATTTAAAGAAGGGTACATAGTGTAAATAAGGGTATTATGGGATTAATTTCGACAGTCTAAGATAGTGGAGACCCCAGGAGTAATGTCAAATAACAAATCAAAATTTATTTAATTTGAAATGCACTATCAAATATTGTAAAAATATTGACTTTCAATAAGTACAAACTCTTATTATTAATTACTCCTATGATTGGCATGAGTCTTTTAAAATAAGAAATCTAACTAATAAAATAGAGAAATAAAAGAAAAAAAGAAAGTATGATGTTGACTTATTTAAGAAATGGTACATGGCCTAAGTAAAAATATACCCTCATTTTACAAGAAATTTTTTCTTGAAATTGTATAAAGCATGAAAGAAATAAAAAAAAAAAGAAAGAGAGGAGAACTTGAAGGGTGTATCATCAACTACTTTTGGGGTTGATTACCTTGAAGGGCACATCATCAACTATTCTGAGATTGACTTAGCTTCTAGGGCATATGATCAACGACTTCTAGGGTTGACTAGCTTCAAGAGCGTATCGTCAACTGTTTCTCATGTTGACGTAGCTTAAGGAGCGCATCGTCAACTACTTCCGGGGTTGACTAGCTTAAAGGGTCCGTCGTTAACTACTTCTAGGTTAATTATCTTGAAGGTGTATTGTCAATAACTTCTAGGGTTGACTAGTTTGAAGAGTGCATTGTCAATGGCTTTTGGGATTGACTAGTTTGAAGGATGACCAATTGCTTTGAGCGTATTGGTATTTAACTTCTTTGATTTAGTAGCATCACTAATGACTTATGGGATTGGGTATAGCTTGAAAGTGTTGTCAAAACTTTTGTAGTACACCTAACAAGACTCAATTTAACTCGGTTTAGTTTCACTTGAACTAGTTTTGGTTTAAGTCTAGATGGTAATGTCACTCGTTATTTATGGCTTTGGAGTATTCCTGAAGGTTTAGCATATCTAATAAGATTCAATTTTGTCCTACTTAGTTTCATTAGGACTAATATGATTTAGGTTCGAGTCTAATTTAGAATAAGTTTAACACTCAATTTCAATTCGAGTCTGAATTGATTCAACTCAATATTTAAAACTTGATTGATTGCGATTCACTAACTCCTTGAAAAATAGTGACTTTTTGGTTTTCTATTCTGAAAACCTTTAGTGATTAGATTTGCATGGATGCTTTATAACATACCTAGGGGAATCATTTGAAACATCCATTCCAAAATTATAGCGAAAAAATATCGATGTCCACTATAATTCACAATGTAGAAGAAAAACAGAAAAGAAGAAAAGATAGCACACAAGAGATTTATGTGGCGAAGATGATCCAGAGGATATTGTATTAATGAGAAGAGAAAGAGAAGATTATAATGATGGAGATGAAACTCTAATATCACCAACTCTCACAAAATACTAAGTAGTCTAACCGTCACAAGACGTCTTGAGAGTATTGATCTATGTCTCTCTCTTTCACTCTATATAGAAACCCTTACATTAGTAGAGTATTTATAAATATGGCTTAACTGTATTTGAGTCAAAGTAGAAGATTGACTCAAATAAGACTTCTACTAATTTAAGTCTTCTAGTAGAAGATAAATTCTGCTTAGGATTAGACGCACTAAATTACTTCATAATATAATTAAGACTCTCTGGAAAATCCGGATTCGAGACACAATTAAGCCAACAATCTCCACATTGGCTTGAATCATCTTATTATCTGAATTTGAATCTTCAATAGATGTCTTTGCCATTACCTCATAGCTA
The DNA here is from genome assembly GCA_005019695.1 of Trichopus zeylanicus subsp. travancoricus. NCBI lineage: Eukaryota > Viridiplantae > Streptophyta > Magnoliopsida > Dioscoreales > Dioscoreaceae > Trichopus > Trichopus zeylanicus. The sequence goes on along the minus strand of RXID01021984.1, from coordinate 3,151,952 downwards.
GGATCAATAGCCTTGAACATTGATCAAGTCCAAACTGAGCTTAAACTTGTCAATCGGAATCACCTTCGTCAACATATTTGCAGAATTTCTTGAAGTATGAATCTTTTGTAAAGAAATCTCATCGTCTTCAATAATATCCCGAATAAAATAAAATTGGACATCTATATGCTTTGATCTATCATGATACATTTGGTTCTTCGTAAGGTGTATGATGCTCTGACTGTCACAAAAAATTGGAAGAATATTTTGAGAAAAACCAACTTTACTTGCCAATCTATTTAGCCATAGAGCTTTTTTGATGGCTTATGTAGCTGCCATATACTCAGACTTTGTTGTAGATAATATCACGATTGATTATAAGGTACACCTCCAACTAATAGGTCCTCCATAAAGAGTGAAAAGATAACCGGTGAGGGATCATCGTCGATCAAGATCTTCAGCATAGTCTGAATCGACATAGCCAATAATTTTGGCTTCTTGAACTTTTGGTAATTTTACCAAGTCCCAGGTATTGTTCTTTTGAAGAGAATCCATCTCTTCATTCATAGCAGTTTGCCACTAAAAAAATTTTTTATCCAGCAATGCTTCTTTATAGGAAGACAGATCATTATTGTTTGTAAATAAATCAAAAGCTATCATATCTTCAAAACCATACCTTTCATGTGACTTTATATTTCTTTGAGATCTTCGAAGTAGAGTCTTCTCAGAAATTTAATTCTTAACATTTTCTTGAGAGTTGGGCATACCCTGAATATCTTCTTCTAGAGAAACTACATGCTCCACCTCCACTTGCATTTATCACTGGAACCTTTATTGAGAGATTTTAACATAACACTTTCATCAAATACTATGTCTCTCTCAATAATTACATTTGAAATAGTAGGATCCCATAAACGATACCCTTAACACCTTTGACATAACCTAGGAAAATACACTTTTTGGAATGTGCATCTAACTTATCCTTGACAACATGCACATAAGCAGGACAACAAAAAATCTTTAAGGAAGAATAATTTGCAGGTTGACCAGTCCATACCTCTTTAGGAGTCTTGTAATGAATAGTTGTTTGAGGAGAGTGATTCACAATGAAACATGCTGTATTGACTGCTTCTGCCCAAAAATCTTTATCAAGATTAGCTGTACTGAGCATACTACGTGCTTTATCCAACAAGGTCTTGTTCATCCTTCTAGTCACACAATTTTGTTGAGGTTTTCTTGGGATGGTAAAGTGACATTTGATGCCTTTATCTTTACATAATTTAAAAAACTCTATTGATTTGTACTCTCTGCCATTATCATTTCTGAGATATGTGATTTTTCTACTAGTCTTTTTTTCAATTGAAGGTTTTCACTGTTTAAAAATAGAAAACACTTTGACTTTGTGATGCAAAAAATAAATCCACACTTTTTTGAAAAAATCATCAATAAAACTGACAAAATAATGAGCACCAGATTTTGATGGAATAGAAGAGTACCACACATCAGAATGAATATAATCAATTAAGTTTTTAGTGTAATAAGTACTAGTGTTAAACTTTACCTTAGACTGTTTACCATAAAGACAATGCACGTAGAAATTCAATTTGCATGAGTTGAGGCCTTTCAGTAATTTTCTTTTGTTGAGCTCACTTAAACCTTGCTTACTCATATTACTGAGACGCATATGCCATAAGTGGGTCATATCAGAAGAAAAAGCCTGAGAAATTGCTGCTCCACCTTCAACTATTTTTTCTACTAACTCATATAAATTTCCATGCTTTAGGCCCTTCATCACTATCAATGAGCCTTTAGCAACTTTAAGAACTTCACCTTCAGTAGAATACTTATAACCAGCAAAATCCAAAGCACCCAAAGAGATCAAATTCTTTTTCAAATCAGGAACATGTCTAATATCAATAAGAATTCTAATAATATTATCAAACATCTTAATTTTAATTATTCCAATTCCAACAATTTTGTTTGGATTGTTATTACCCATCAAAACTAAATCATCATCATAGGACTTGTAGTCTTCAAACCAATCTTTATTAGGACACATGTGGTAAGAATAACTAGAATCAAGAATCCAAGTATTATGGTAACGATTAAAATTAGAACTAATAGAGAGAGCATTACCAAAATCATCATCAGAACTCCCTTCAACAATTGACACTTATCCGTTGGCTTGCTCTTTAGATTGAGATTCTCTTTCTTTCTTTACTTTGAGCTTTCAATACTCTTTAATTACATGTCCCATCTTCTTACAGTACCTGCAATTTATTTCTTTGAATTTAGATCTAAAATGACCTGTCTTGGATTTTTCTTTGGTACGACCTCTGACAATCAATACTTCTAAGTGTGACACGTCCCCTTTAATATTTTTTAAATATTTATTAGATAGAAGGATAATAGAAATATCATTAAATTTCAAACCCTTACTATACATAAGACTAGTCTTCATATTCTCAAGAGAAGGAGGTAAAGGCGATAATAAAATAATTGTCTTGTTTTCATCTTCAATTTTAACATCAATGCTTAACAATTGAGAAACTAGTTTATTGAAAACATTAAGATGATCAACTATATTTGTACTTTCTCTCATTCAAAAATTAAAGAGCTTTTATTTTAAGTAAACTCAATTTGAAATAGACTTACTTATATATTATTTCTCTAGCTTTTTCCATAACTTTGAAGATAATATTTTATCAAGAAATGGATAGAGTACTTAATTGGTGAGATTGAGGATGATTGTGCTGTGTGTACTAACCTTCTGATTTTTTCAGACACTTTCGGTGACATCTTCAACCTTGATGTCCTTCAATGTATTTCTCAACCCTTGTTGAGTAAAAATTACACGAATTCTTGCTTGCTAAATAGGAAATTCTTGCTTTTCATTGAATTTCTCTATATCGAACTTTGTAGTAGACATGTTGATTCAAGCTCTGATACCACTTGTAGGGCAAAAAATGTCGATATCCATCATAATTCACGATGTAGAAGAAGAACAAAAAAGAAGAAAAGATAACATACAAGAGATTTATGTGACAAAAATGATCCAGAGGATATTGTATTGATGAGAAGAGGAAGAGAAGATTACAACGATGAAGACGAAACTCCAATATCACCAACTCTCACAAAAGACTAAGTAGCCTAACCGTCACAAGATGTCTTGAGAGTATTAATCTATGTCTCTCTCTTTCACTCTATATAGAAACTCTTACATTAATAGCGTATTTATAGATGTGGCCTAATTGTATTTGAGTCAAAGTAGAAGACTGACTCAAATAAGACTTTTACTAATTTAAGTCTTCTAGTAGAAGATAAATTTTGATTAGGATTAGACCTACTAAATTGCTTCCTAATATTATTAAGACTTTTCAGAAAATTTGGATTCAAGACACAATTAAGCCAATACAAAACTACTATTGGTATTTAGTAGTGAATGTATAATTCACCAAGATTGGTATTGATTTTCAAAAGAACATTTATCAAATATTGATCATTGACTCTAGTTAAAATAGTGCTGATTTTGATTCACATCTAATTTGATCTAGTTTAATATTCAAGACTTGATTTTTGTTCGAGTCTAGTTTTATTTGATTCAAGTCAAGTTTGACTCAGTGTTAGACTTTTGTTAGATTCAAGTTTACATCTTGATGGACTTCAGTTTAAGTTCAAGTCAATTAAATTCAACTTAGTTTTAATTTAGGCTCAGCCTGATTCTGATTTAACTTCAAGTTTAACCCTTCAGTTTGAACTTGATTTAATCCAATTAGAATTTAGTTTGAGCTTAGTTTGACTCCGATTAGATTTGATTTGAACTTGATTTGATCTTGAATTAACCTATCTCGAACCCAATTAGGATTTGATCTTATTTTGGATTTCAGGTCCAATTCAATTTGAGTTCTAGTTTATTTATTTTATCAATTTGGGTTAACTTATTGTTTTATCTATGTCAATTTGGTTTTGAGCTCAAAGTGATTAAACCACTTTGTGTTAATCAATTTGATTTGGGAGTTCTTTATTATCATGATTTTTTTGGGTGAGTCTGTATGTTGTCTTGGATATGCAAGCTCGAGGGTTAACTTAATGTTGGTGGGCCCGAAGGTTGGCATTTAATTTTGGCATGTCTGAAGGCTAGCTTAACGAAGGCTAGTATGAGTTTTGTAGGCCCAAAGACTGATTTAGGTTCAATGGACTTGAAGGCTAGCCTATACGTAAAGCCACAGGTAACCACAATGTTAAGGGTGTTCTACCGTTATATGAAAGACTATAGGTGGTTCTAGTACTAGTGGAGGTTTGTTAACGCATCAAAGAACGTGAGTGACCACGGTAGTGATCGAGCTTATCAACACACAAAGGATCATAGACGAGTATTTATAAAACTTTATCAAGACACCAAAGTCCATGAATGGTTACAATAATAATGGCACAAAAATTGAGACAAAAGAGCTTTTCCTTTTTCTTTTTTTTGGCCAGCAACTTTTTTTCAATTTTTTTCAATTTTATTTTTCTTCTTCCTTTCTTACCTGTGCCTTTCTCCTCTTCCTCTTGAAGCCTTCTTGCTCCTCTTCATGAAACCTTTTCTTCAACTAAGACATGGTGGCCTGGAGTTTCTCCCCGGTTGGATTCGGCCATGGCTGGCAACAAGGGGGGTGATGCGACGTGGAGGCGCCAAAGGCTTCAATCAGTGGGAAGAGGGAGCAGAGTCAGGAGCGAGATCAAGAGAGAGGGAGCTCTAGTTGGCTGTTGAGACAAAGCTCAAGATGGCGAGGTGGACAGGCTATAGGTCGAGACAGCAGCTAAGGAGAATGAGCCGAAGGCCCCATGGCAAGGCAAACTGGTGCAGGAGGGCCGGCTAGAGGCTATGGTGGATTGCAGGTGAGGGCTGGCAGTAGAGAGGAGGAGTTTGGCCGCTTCGCATGGACGTTACGGAGCAAGGCAGACCAGGGCTTGGGCTGACTAGGCGAGATCTCGCATGGCCACGGCACAGTGCTAGTCGTCGAGAAGGGTGGCTGGGGTGGTCAGATCCAACGACGAGCAACTTCTAGCGACGAAGACATGGGCGACGATGGCTTGAACTGGTGAGCAAAGGACATGCGAACAGACAGTAGAGCATCGAGGCCGCAGGGCAAAGGGGGCGGAGCTCCGGCTAGTGAGTATAGGGTAGGCCGGCGATGCGCTGGAGGCGTTGTGAAATGCAGGCCAGCGGGTTGGCTGGAACTCCGGCGGATGGCTGGCATGATGCCGGGATAACAGTAAGAAGCTTTCTTACTATCTTCTTGTTAATTTTCTTTCCTTCTCTCCCACAAAGGTTCACTGATCCCTTCTCCTTTTCTATTTTGTGCAGCAAGTTTTCATCCACTTTATAAATCTCAAGGAGATTTCAATCAAATCTTTAATTAGACAAATTTGAAATATTGTGTAATTATAATTTAGTGATGAAATTATATTTTAAAATTTTATGAATGACATGTAATCCATTAATTAGAATTTATTTCCTTGATGAAAATATTTAATGTTGAATTTTCAGAGGGATTATTCGCAAATTTTTTTAAAAAATTTGGACGAAAATAAAATTTCATAAGCTTCAGAGGCCTTTTTACAGTCTATTTATGAAATTTTAAAACTTTAGGATTTTTTTTGTATGAAATTTTGACTTATTTGTAAAAAAAAATTTTCATGGGACTTATTTACAAAAGTAAAAAAATTTCAGGGTTCATTTGTGAAAGTTAGAAATTTAAAGAATTTTTTTGTAAATATAAAATATTGAGTTTATTCACAAACCCTATATTTTGTGAGAATCAATTTGAAATTTCAAAATTTTCAAGGACTTTTTCATAAAATTTTTTATCTCAGAGACTTATTCGTAAGAAAAGTTCAGTTATGAACTTATTTATAAAATATATTTAGTTCAAAAATTTATTTGTAAAGAATTTATAATTTTCATTCTAGCCTAGATATTTGATGAATTTTGGGTCTAATTTTTGTCCAAATATCCAAGCCAACTAACTCTTTTTAGTTTAAGTCTAAATTTTTTAATAATTCAAATGCAAATTAAACCCAATTTTTAGTTGAATTTGATCATGATTTCGGTCCAATTGAGGCCCACATTTGGATCACAATCCAGTGACATTCAATTCTATATTTTGATTGAATTTTGATTAAATTTGATTTTTGATCAAAATTGACTCAAACAAATATACCTTCACTTTACAATTTATGAAATCTAAATTCATAATATGAAATAACATGAAATGAGAGAGGGATCGGGAAAAACTTGATGCTTATTATTGCCTCACTCTCATGCACTTGATTAAGTGAAATTTAACTCATGCTTGGTTAGATCCTTGGAGGACAATAATAGCTTTGCTTGATTTTAGGATGTGGTTGACTGTCTTGACTTATGTCAGTAGACTCCATTAAGATTTAAAGTACTAATGATGACTTTTTTACTTATCGTTGATCGACTTTTTTTGAGTTTTGATTTGGAAAAATGATTAGTAGCCTTAGTTTATACTAATCAATTTTAAATTAATAATAAATGACCTATTTTCAGCTTGTCGTCAATTAAGTTTGAACCATCACCAATGATTTTTATGCTTATGTCAGTGGAGCATAAAGTTTCCTAGCCAAATCAAGGATTTAGGGCTTCTTGTTGACGTGTTCGTGCTTGTGTCAGTTAACTCCCTTTGAACATGTTGCTTTGTTGACTGACTAAATAAGTTCAAACCAATCTTAGTTTAGTTTCGATTTGAAAGAATACTCGGTTGCCTTGGCTTACATTGATCATTCTTGATTTGTTAATTAACATTCTTTTTAGTTTATTGTCATTTAAATTTAAAGCATCACTAATGGCTTTAATCTTGTGTTAGTAAATTTTCTTCAAATATAATACTTGGCTAACTGACTAAGTGAGTTCAAAGTTGTTTAGTTTAGTTTGATTTGAGAGAATGATTAGAGCATTTAACTTTTTTTAGTTAAGTTTGAAGTCTCACCAATAACTTTTGCATTTGTGTTGGTTGAGTTTAAAGTGTTACCGATGACTTTATACTTATTGTCAGTTAAGTTTGAAGTACTGCAACCAGCTTTATACTTATGTTAGTTAACTTTTTTCAAATATAACATTTGGTTGATTGATTGAGTAAGTTCAAGCCTTTCTTAGTTTGGTTTGATTTGAGAGAATGATTAGAGACTTTAGTTTATATTAATTATTCTCGATTTAATAATTGATGGTATTTTTAGCTTAGTGCCAATTGAGTTTGAAGTGTTATCAATGGTTATATGCTTGTGTTGATTAGTTTTCTTCAAACATAGTGTTTGGATGACTCTCTAAATAAGTTCGAGCCTACCTTATTTTGATTTGATTTAAAATAGTTAGCAGCCTTGGATCATGCTAACCATCATTGATTTGATAATTGATGGTTTGTTTTGACTTGCTATTGATTAAATTTAAAATATCGCTTATGACTTTATGTTTATATTAATGAACTTTCTTCGAGCATGACATTTGACTAACTAACTAAGTGAGTTCAAATCTGTATTAGTTCGATTTTATTTGAGAGAATAATTAGCAGTCTTAATTTATGCTAATCATTCTTAATTTTGTAATTGACGATTTTTTTTTACTTATTGTCAATTAAGTTTAAAGTACTACCAATGCTTTTATGCTTGTGTTGGTTAAGCTTGAGATGTAATCGATGACTTTATACTTGTGTCGGTTAACTCCCTTTGAACATAACATTTGGTTGACTGACTAAACCTGCCTTAATTGATGACGATCTTTTTTGGTTAATAGCATTAGCTTATGCTGACCATTTTTAATTTAATAATTGATGATGATCTTTTTTAGTTTGTTGTCAGTTAAGCTTGAGGTATTATCAATGGCTTTTGAACTTTTTGTCGACTAACTCCAATTTCTTTGAACTTGACTTTATTCAGACTTGGTTTTGGTTCAAGTCTGATTTAATTTCATTCAATATTCAAGTTTGATTTGATATTTAGACTTGGTTTTATTCAATTCTGATTTGATTCAATTTGAGTCTAGTTTGACCTTATGTTTGATCCCCATTGAACCTTAGATTTGATTATTATTGGATCTTGGTTTAACTTTTATTAAGTTTTTATTGGATCCTTAATGGATTTTGGATCCAACCCTGATTAGATTTTTATTAGATCCTTAATGGATCATAGTTTCAATCCTTAATGAGTTCTTGTTGGATCCTTAATCGATCCTTAATCTAACCCTTAATGTATTCTTATTGGATCTTAATAGATTTTCATTGGATCCTTAATGAATTTTGGACCTAATTTTTAATGGGTTCTTATTGAATCTAGGTTTGATCCCTTATTGGATTTGGATTTGACTCATGTTGGATTTGTATTGGGTTGGGTTCAATTCCTTAATAGATTTGAGTTTGAACCATGTTAGAGCCTTGTTGGGTTTTAGTTTAGGCTCAACTTGGTTTTAGTTTATGTTCAAGTTTAGACTTGATTTTGGTTTTAATTTAAACTTAGTTTGACCTAATTAGAGTTTAATTCAAACTTAGTTTAACCTAATTAGGGTTTGGTTCTAACTTGATTTGACACAATTAGGGTTTGGTTCAAGCTTGATTAACTTAATTAAGGTTTGGCTCAAATTTGGTTTGACGCTATTAGGGCTTGGTTCAAACTTAATTTGATCTATTTAGGTTTTGGTTCAAACTTGATTTGATTAAATTAGCGTTTGGTGAAGGATCAAATAGGCAACCTAAAAGAGGGATGAATTATGTTTTATAAGAAATCTTATCTCTTGGCACATTACAAACCAATTTAAACCATAAGTAATCACAATACTAGAAGGGTGCAAAATATAAATAGAGAGGTAGAGAGAGTGCAAACTGATATATGTGGTTCAATAACTAACCATGCCTATTCCACAACTTTTTTCTTGATTTTGATGACTTCAATCACTCCACTAGTGATGTTATTTCTTGAAGTGAAGGCAAAACCTTACAAATCCTTGCTCTAACCTTGCAAGTACTAATCTACACAAAAACTAACTCTCTCATACTATTATAACACCTAGAAGAGTACTTAACCCTCTCCTAACAACTTAGGAGAGTTATAAGGATATAAATTAAAAAAATAAAGAAAAAATTCACAACAAAAGTCTCTCAAAAATTTCAATATAAGGGTAATACTGATATGAAAGTTAAAATTTATTTGAATTCTTGTTGGGACTAGATAGCTTGGGGAACTTGGATCTTACTCTAAAAATATTGGAAGTATATTATCTTGTTAAGCAAATAAGTCCCTAGCCAATATATAATTGTTAAAAGTAAAAAATTAACTATTGGGAATCACCCAGGCTTTTTCTGCGATGTTGGGAACCTAGAACTAATGTTTAGTCATCCGAATTAGTCCAATAGTTAAAAAAATCTAGCTATTAAGCTTTATCCTCACGTGTTCAGGCATCTAAATCACATGTTCTGGTGATCGAACATTGAATTCGAACAACCAAACATTTAGTTTGGACAATTGAAGTTTGTAGAACTAGAATGCTATTTTTTTTATTTGTCAGATTGGGCATCTAACGTGCTAGTTAGGGCGCCTAAACTATCAAGTTTGGGTGACCGAACTTGATACAAAAACTTGTTAAAAGTTTTTTACAACTTATTTTAATTTAACTTGGACGAAAGTATGATAAGCCAATAAAAATATATCCAAGTTAAATTAGGTGTCAACCCAAAAGCTCAAATAAATTAACAACCAAATCATCGACTCAACAAAAATGAAAAGCTAAACCTATGAGATTGGAGTTGATCTTCTACTTTGAGTATCTTTGAGCTTTTATCTTGATGTTCAAGCTTTATCTTTAAATTATTATCCTTCCTGTTTTTGAGTCATCTTGAGACTCTATTCTTTTTAAGCTTGGATGATTATTGCTAATTTAATGCTTATTGCTAATTTAGTTTGAATTTGATTTGATCCAATTTGAACCTAATTGGGATTAGGTCAGAACCAATTTGATTTGGGTTGACCAGTTTTGAACCCAATTAACATTGAGTATGAACTGATTGGTGATTGCAAGAGGAGTCTTAACAAGCTTCCAAAAGAAAATACATATTTTAAAAAAGACTCTTAGAAAATTTTTTCATGGCAATGATATATTGAATATGATTTTAAAAAACTAAAAGAATATTTTGGGTAGATCCAAACTTAATTTTATGTCTTCTTCTAAATTTAAAGGTACCAAGTCTACTTTTGTGAAGGCTTCAAATTTTATATTTTTAAAATTAAAATATAATTATTATTGTTAAAATAGGCATGTCTCCACTGATTGCCCAATAAAGAGAAATATTTTTTTAAAGTAAATTTGGATACCTAAGAGGATAATTCCAAAAGTCAAAAAATCCAAACTTATTTGAGTTCCTAAAGCATCTCTCATTTGAGTATTTAGGAATAGGTAGAAGTGACTCATGAGCCTTAACTTACTACTTGTATTCATTTTCTAACTAATTTAATAAAAGGTAAGGTCTCTCTTCTATATAGTTTTATTACCTTGAGAATTGGGTTCATAATTCTTGATTTAATATATTATGATATTTTTATTATTTTCTAATCTTGTGGACTCATATTTAGGTAAATTTCAACCTAATGTTCTTGATATTTTTAATTATGCTTCCACTCCAAAGATTAAAGAAAAAAATAATTTCTTGATAGTGGTTGTTCAAACTTTAAGTCTGACTCATGATAAACCAATTTTAGACATAGTAAGTTAAGTTGAATGAGGCCCAGATTTTAATCAAAGATGAAAATAAAATTTGAACTAAATCAGAATTTTCGAATTTACATACGAGACTTTAAATTTTGAGATTTTACACATAATCCTAAAATATGAAAATTTATAGATTAGCCTCCGAAAATCCAAGTTTTATAACGAAATCCTCATTGTTGATTTTACAAAAAAAGCCCCGATTCAATAGAAATTATGGTGGAATTTTTTGACCAAATAAATATTATAAATAGGCTTCCTTCTTAAAAAAAAATCCTGAAAAATTTTAAATTTTATAAATAAGTTTTTTTCTAAAAAAACCCTAAAGTTTATAAAATTATATTTTTAGTCTAAACCTTTTTAGAAAGTTTATAAATATCCCTTGAAAATTCAATATTTAAAAATAATATAAGATTTGAATTTCTTTATTATAAAATAAACCTCAATATAGGGGATTATATACCAATAAAAAAAATAAAAATTCAATCCAATTAAAATATCACAATCACACAAACATTCTAAAATTAATCCAATAGAAATTTTAATTTTAAATTTTATTGAGTTTATAAAATTGAGAACCTAAAAAAAAAAATTAGAATGAGGTCAATATATTTAACTTTATTTTCTATCTTTTCTCCCTTCCTCTCTACTATTTGCTCTATTTTTGCATTCAAGGGACTTCCAAACATCTCACTTGCTTCACCTTCACTGTTGCCCCCTCACCACCTTCACTGGCCGCACTCTAGCCTCATCGATGACGTGCCCTGCCCTGGCCTCCCCGAGCTCCCTGCTGTCGCTCCGCTGCCCAACAACACCAGTCCGCCTCGGCTCCCCCGGACGTCAACCTCAACTCCCCAGGAGTCTTGCTGGAAGCTACTGTCTCGGCATGCCACCGGCCCGGATAGCCCTCCTTCCTCTGTTGCAGTCACTACCAGTCATCCAACATCACTCTGAGCCTCACGCTGCTCCTCCGCTAGCTCGAGCGCCACCGGCTATGCTCCTTTGTCAGTTGAGCCATCGCCACTTCCCGCACCCTAATCCATGTTATCATCTAGAGAACACCTTCCTTGACGATCAAAGCCTAACCCCCTCTTCTCCTCAAGCTACAGGCTACCTGTTCCGACCCTACGCTGCGTCAGTGGCTGCTGTCCTTGGCTGCTACTGGATCTGGCCAAGGTAGGCCAGATCTGGCCCCAAAATTGAGGCAGGAGGAGCTCTGGGCCACCCTCTATTGTAAGCCACCCAAGCTCGCGATAGATCTCACCGGATCCAGCCAAGATTCAATTAGATCCAGACTGGATTTGGCGGAGAAGGGGCCAAGCCCTTCTCTAATGCAGAAAAGAAGAAGCCAGATCAGGAAGAAGAAAAAAGGGGTCGGCTAGGGTTTTCACGAACAAGAGAAGAAGGGCACAGGAGAAAAGAAGAAAAAAAAATGTTGGAAAAAGAAATTTATTGGTAAAAAAAAAATTGGAAAAGAGAGAAAAAAAATTTTACCTCGAATTTCGTATTACTATTATTATATTTAAATCAACTCTCAAACTTATATCTATAAATTAGTTTTTGAATTCGTCAAATTAGATTAACTTTCAGGCTTACATTCGTAGCTTCATCTTCGAATTTGTCAAATTAAGTTAACTTTTAAACTCACTGAATTAGGTTAGTATTCAGATTTGTCAGATCAAACAAGTCATTGGGTTTGCATTTATAGGCTATTCTTTGGACACATCAAATTAAGTCAATATTCAGACTCACACCCATAAGTTAGTCTTCAAGTTCATTAAAATAGACTAATTTTTGAGTTTGCCAAATAAGATTCGTCTTCGAGCTCGCCAAATCAAATCAGTTTTTAGCCTCGCATTCATAGGTCAATCTTTGAGCCAATTTTTTAGACATGTTAAATCAAGTTAACTCTTAGGCTCGTACTCATAGTCTAGTATTTAGACTTGTCAAATTAAATTAGCTTTCAAACCTGTCAAATCAAACTAGTTCTCAGACTCGCACCCATAGGTCAGTATTCGAGCTCGCTAAATTATGCTAGTTTTTTAGCCCATTAAATCAAGTCAGTCCTCAAGCTTTCATCCATATGCCAACCTTCAAGTTAGCCAAATTAAGCCAGTCTTTGGGCCCACCAAATCAAGTAAGCTCTTGGGTTCACATGCATAGGCCAACCTTCGAGTCCGCCAAATCAAGCCAACTCTCAAAGTTGCATTCATATTCTAGCTTTAGGTGCGCCAAATCAAATTAACCTTTGGACTTACCAAATTAGGTTAGCTCTCGAGCTCATTCTCATAGGCTAGCCTTCAGGCTCGCACCGATAGGGTAGCCTTTAGGCTTATCAAATAAAACAAGCCTTCGAGCTTGTCAAAGCAAACCATCCCTTAGGTTCACATCCATAGATCAACATTCGAGCCTATCAAATTAGCATTTGAGCCTACCAAATTAAGTTAATCCTTGAGCTCGCATCGATACACTAGTCTTCAAGCTCGCTAAATCAAGTTAGCCCTTGCGCTTGCATTTATAAGTCAGTCTTTGGGTTCGCCAAATTAAACTAGCACTTGAACTCTAATAGGCCAACCTTCAAGCTTGTCAAATCAGATCAATCTTTAGATCCGCCAAATCAAACTAGCCCTTATGTTCACATCCATAAGTCAATCTTTGGATCTAACAAATCAGGCCAGTTTTTGGGTTTGCCTAAATCAAGATAGCTCTTGGGCTCGTATCCATAGGCCATCCTTTAAACTTGCCAAATCAAGCCAGTCTTTTTGCTTACTTATCTAAGCTAGCTCTCGGGTTTGCATATCTAGAGCCAGCCCACAAACTCACCCAAAGTTATCATAATAGTCCAAGGGCTCTTGAATCAAATTGATTGACATGAAGTGATTCAATTACATTAGACTTTGATAGAACAAATAAGCATAATTAAATTGACTTAGATAAACTATTAAATGAACCTAAATTTATCAAATAAATAGTCTAAAACTCAAATTAAACTAGATCAAAAATTCAAATTGAGTTAATCTAAATCAAATTAGCTCATACTCAACTCTAATTAGGTTCAAATTGAGTTAATTCAAAATCAAGTCAAATTTAAATCAAATCTAATTTGGGTCGAATTAAGCTCGAATTAAACCCTAATTGGGTTAAATCAAGTTCAAACTAGAATCAGGGTGAGACTGAAGTGAAACCAAGCTAAACCTAAATCGATTTGAACTTGAATCAAAGTCTATTAAAATACAAACCCAAATCCGATAAGATTTCAACACAAGGTCGAATCTGATTTGAATTGAATGAATTAAACTCAAGGTAAAATCGAGTTCTAAACATTGAATTAAATTAAATTGGACTTAGATCAAAATCAATATTGCTCCCACTAAAGTCAATGATCAGTGTTTGACAAATTTTCTTCTAAAAATCGATGTCAAACTTGGTGAATTAAATTTGTTATTGAAAATTAAAGATTCACTATCAAATACCAATAATGATTTTGGGATTGAATATTTCACTTAGCCTCACTGGTCATGTTATAAAGAATCAGTGCAAAAGTAATCACTAAAGATTCTGGGAAGAGAAAACTAGAATATATCATTATCTTTTAGGAAGGAGTTAATGAATCATACTTCAATCAAATTTTGAACATTGAATTAAATCAAATCATACTCGAATCGAAGTCGAGTCCTGAACATTGAACTAAGTTAAATCAAACTTGATCTAAATCAAGTTCTGAACATCGAATTGAATTAATTTAGACTCAAATCAAAATTAAATTCTGAATATTGAATTGAATCCAAATTAAAGTCAAACTCAAACTAGATTAATCCGAATGGAACTAAATAGGATTAAATTGAGTCTCACTGGATGTGTTAAACCTTTGACAATACTCCACAACTATGAATAATGGGTGATATTATCATCCTGATCTAAACCAAAGCTAGTTCAAATAAAACTAAATAAGGTTAAACTGAGTCCCACTGGTGTGCTACAAAAGCCTTTAACAACACTTGCCCAATTCCACAAGTAGTGGTAATGCTACTTTCAAACTCATGAAGTTATCACCTATGTTTCATTGGCTATAGAAACACTTCAAACTCATAAAGTTATTACTAATACCTCATTGACTATGAAAATACTTCAAACTTATAAATTTATCACTTATGCCTATAGAAATACTTTAAACTCATTAAGTTATTACTTATGTTGCATTGACTATGGAAATGCTCCAAACTTATAAGTTATTGCTTATGCCTCATTGACTATAAAAATACTTCAATCTTTCAAAGTTAACACCTACGTCTCATTGGCCATGAAAATACTTTAACTCATAAAGTTATCGCTTATGCTTTATTGGCTATAAAAATACTTTAAACTCATGAAGTTATTGCTCACACCTCATTGGTTATGAAAATACTTTAAAATCAAAGAATAAAGTCATCACCAACACCTTATTGGCTAGGAAAATACTTGAAAATAAAAGAAGTTATCATCCATATCTTATTAGCTAATGAAAATACTTCAAATCAAATGAAGTTATCACCAATACCTTATTGGCTACTAGAAACACTTCAAGCCAAATAAAACTATTGCTAACGCTCAAAGCGATTGGAAATAATTCAAACTTCTTTATCTTTTTCCATGTCCCACCGAACTACACCATCAACATCTGCAAAGGATCAAGTCAAGACCCATCTAAATCAGATGCTATGTGATCCACGTAGGAGAACGGAGTAGCAACATACATCAGTGTTTTTTCTCCATTTTTTTTTCTTTCATGTTTTATATAACTCTATGTTGAAATTTATTGTAAAGTGATGGTATACCCTTACTTAAATCATATATCATTTCTTAAAATCAATCAAATATTTTTTTTATATCTCTATTTTATTAGATAGGTTTCTTATTTTAAAAGGATTTCGACAATCGTTGGAATAATTAATAATAGGGGCTTGTACCTATTAGAAGTCAATATTTTTACGACACCTAATAGCACACTCAAATTAAAACACATTTTGATTTGTGCATCGAGATTATTTTTTGGGGTCTTTGTCACTCCTAGGTTGTCGAAATTGATTCCACATATGACTTATAATGGAGAATCCATCCATATTTCTAGAGTTAAGAGATAAGGATGGAGGACACCTTATTTTTGGGTATAATAGTAGAGGCAAAATCATAAATATTAGTAACATTTCAATTGGATCTTCTTTAATTAAAAATATTCCATCAGTAGAAGGTTTTAAATATAATTTACTTTCTATTAGGCAACTATGTGATAAGGAATTTCATGTTTTATTTAAATCAAAACTTTGTATAGTTAGACATGGTGATAATAATGTTGTAGCTTTCATTAGTCATAGAGATGAAAATGTATATACTACTAATCAAAATGACTTGAAAAATGAGCAGTATTTTGTAGCTCAAGATAACATTGAATGACTTTAGTATAGAAGGCTTGACATACAAGTATGAACACCATCACTAAAGTCAATCAAAAGGAGATAGTAAGAGATCTACACAAACACAAGTTCAAAAAGGATCGAGTATGTGATATATACCACATTGAAAAATAAGTGAATACTTACCATAAATAAAAAAACAATGGTAATATCAACGAGGCCATTACAACTTCATTTATACTTGTTTAGACCAATTGGGACTATAAATCTAAAAGGTAAAA
The DNA here is from genome assembly GCA_005019695.1 of Trichopus zeylanicus subsp. travancoricus. Lineage (NCBI taxonomy): Eukaryota > Viridiplantae > Streptophyta > Magnoliopsida > Dioscoreales > Dioscoreaceae > Trichopus > Trichopus zeylanicus. The sequence goes on along the minus strand of RXID01021984.1, from coordinate 3,135,546 downwards.
CATATGCTTTTGTAATAGTTGATGATTATTATAGATTCTCATGGGTTTATTTCTTATACATAAAAATAATTCTTTTGATGCTTTTGTTGATTTTTGCAAATGAGTTCAAAATAAAAAAATATATATATTCAAAATTCATAGTAATCATCATGAAGAATTTAAAAATTATTATATTAAAAATAAGATTGAGCATAATTTGTTGGCTCTATGCACACCACAATAAAATAGTATTGTTGAGAGGAAGAATAGATCTCTTCAAGAAATAGCTAGGGTCATGTTTAATGGCTACCTTATACCAAAATATTTTTGAGCAAAGGCCAGTAACACACATGCTATATCTTGAATCAAGTTTTTATTTATCCAATTCCTGATAAGACCCCACTTGAGATATGAAATAGCAAAAAGTCAAATATTGTATATTTTTATGTTTTTGGTTGCAAGTGTTTTATTCTTAACACAAAAAATTATTTGTTAAAATTTAATTCAAAAATTTCTGAAGAAATTTTTCTTGGTTATTCTTCAACTTTTAAAGCTTTTAGAGTTTTTAACAAATCATCTATGGTTGTTGAGGAATCCATTAATGTAGTGTTTAATGAGGCTAACTATCCATTAGAGAAAAAAATTATTGATGATGATGTAAAAATTTTCAAGAAAATAAATAATTTGTAAATTATGGAACAAGAAGAGGGTGAATCAAGTAAAGAATTAAAAGAAAAGGACGATGAAGATAAAGGGGATGAACCAACCAAAGGAACAAGATGGAGATAACGGGCTTCCCAAAGTATCGAAGTTTTAGAGGAATCACTCGGAAGATGAAATCATTAGTAATATTGAATAAGGGATAAAAACACATCATATCATTAAATATAATCTTCATCATATTGCTTTTCCTTCACAAGTAGAGCCCGAGAACTTTTATAAAGTTTTAAAGGATGCAAGTTGGATTCTTGCTATACCAGAAAAACTAAATCAATTTGAGCAGAATCAAATTTGGGAGTTTATTCCAAAATCAAATGATTACCCAATCATTGATACCAAATGAGTCTATAAGAATAAATTAGATAAAAATAATATCATAATTTTGATGAGACTTTTGTTCCTATTCCTCATTTGGAATCAATTCTTATTTTGCATGCTTCAAAAGAATCTAACTATTTCAAATAGATGTTAAAAGTATATTTTTAAATGGTATTTTATCCAAAGAAATATATATTAAACAACCTCCTCGTTTTGAAGATTCAATATTCTCAAATCACAATTTTAAAGTTGAGAAAGATTTTATATAGCTTAAAGAAAGCTCCAAAAGCTTGGTATGAGAAGTTATTTCTTGATTTTAAACTATCTTCAAAGAGGTTATATTGACACCACATTATTTCTTTTGAAAGTTGATAATTTTTTGCTAGTAGTACAAATTTATATTAATAATATTATTTTTTGTGCTACTAATAATAATTTGTATAAGAATTTTGTAAATACTATGCAAGAGGAGTTTGAAATGAGCATGATGGGGGAGTTGACCTTCTTTCTTGCACTCCACGTGTAACAACTAAAAGATGAGATCTTCATCAATCAAGCCAAGTACCAAAAGGAATTGCTCAAGAAATTTAACATGGATGAAGATAAGCCAATAGAAACTTTAATGAGCCCTTCCACCAAGTTGGATAAAGATAAAGATGACAAAAAAATTAGCGAAAAATAGTATAGAGGTATAATTAGTACTTTACTATATCTTATTATTAGTAGATCTGATATTATATTTAGTATTTACTTATGTGCTAGATTTCAAGTAACACCTAGAAAATCATATTTAGCCGCCATGAATTATATACTTAGATATCCTAAGAATATACTAAATTTGGGTTTGTGGTATCTTAGAGTTGATTGCTTTGACTTAATTGATTTTTGTGATGCATATTATACCAAGTATCGTGTGGATAGAAAGAGAACAAGTGGAACATGCTAATTTCTTGGAAAGACTCTTATATCATGAAGCTCCGAGAAATAAAATTTCATGGCTTTTTTTACTGCCGAAGTCAAATATGTGACCACCAGATATTGTTGTTCTCAAATTCTTTAGATACAACAAACTCTTTATGATTTTTATTATAATTTTTTGAATGTACCAATTTTTTGTAATAATACTAGTGTTTAATTTTTAAAAAAACTAAGAATGTTGATATTATCATTCAAGGCGTGTTGATATTCAATATTATTTTTTATGACATCATGTCTCTAAAAATGACATTTTATTGTTTTTTATTAAAACTAATCATCAACTCACAAATATTTTCACAAAAATTCTTGATAAGACTTGATCTTATTTGATTCATAATGAAATTGGGGTTTTACAAATTGAGTGGATTGTTTTTTTTTTATTTTATAGAACCTCCTATTGACTATCTAGTTCAGATGCCCAACTAAGATAGTTCGAGCATTCAAACTATGTTTCAAATTTGAGGTTACTATTTCTAATCTTTGGATGCTCGACCAGGACAATTTTCGATCCCTAAAATCAAATTTCAGCTCTCTATTTGGTGATCTTTGGATGTCTGAACTAGATAGCTTGGATGTCTAAACACAAAATTTCTGGCTTAAAACCCTAAGCAACCATCTGATTTCTTTCACCCTCATGCATGCGATCTTCTTCCTCTAGCTTTTTGGCAACTCCAGGCATGTCCTTCAACATTCCAAGCTATCTCTCATGGCTCCCCAACCCTTCCTCACCTTTTCTTCTGGATTTTCTCCTACTCTCCCATGGTCCCTGTATCGAAACTCCATCCTCCAAAAGGAAGAGCCCTTTGCCTTCACCTTCAGTAAGGAGCCTCCATTTGTCTCTCAATTTCATTCCATGGCCAATTATACTTGCTATAAAGATAGATTTGCCTCTTCTAGGGTTATCTTACCTAGAATTATTGATTTTGTAAAACTAAACTTTCTCAATCTCTCTACTCTATTTGTAGCTCAAGGATGGCTAGAGGATGTACACATTTTCTATTCTAACATTTCTTTTGATTGTGCTTGTACTACTTTCACCAAATACTATGGATATACTATTGTTGCACTTGATCCTGATACTCTTGACCTTATCCTAGGACTTCACACTAGAGGGAAAGAGATTAGTTTTGCCCAACATTGGTCTGATGCAAACCTTCTCCTGAATTCTTTAAGGCTATCCGAAGGGTCTTTGAAGAGAATCATATGGAGATTATGAGAAGGGCATTAGCATCTAACCTTCTTCCTCTTTACTCTTATGTACTCCACTAGATCCTTGCCAATACTATCCTTCTAAAGGGTGGACATTGCGAAGAGATTTTCTATATGAGCTTTACTTTATTTACTATATTCTGACTAGGTGATTGGTTAACCTTCCCTATTTATCTTCAGACACATGACATAGTATATTATGCACTCCACTACCATCTTAGGCTATCCTAGTATTGTTATCTCGATCTTTTGCCATTTTGGGGTAGCCTCCACTTCTCAAAGTCCTCTCTACAAATACACCTCACCCTAAACCGTCAACAAAGCCTCTTTGTATCAGATGGAATTTAGCCAATAGGAGGGTGATGACACCACATGACTTGAGGCCATGCACCTACTTTGAATAGAACCCGAGAGGATGCTCCTATTGTTGAGGATGGTGAGGTGCCTATGGAAGCTGGTGGTGCTAGTGCTACTATTGCAAAGGTTGCTGGACCTTGGTGTCCATCGGTTGATCAATGACTAGAGGAGTTGTTTGAGTGACTGATTTGACTGAAGGGGGTACTCACTTCCAGCTCTCAACAAGTCACTAAGTGTTTGGACCATATGGAGGAGATAATGCCTTCCTTTATGGATCAATTTGGAGTGAGTCCGAGTAGTTACGATTGATCTTATGTATTTTTTAGGATGTTTGTATTTTGTTTGGACTTGGTAGTGCTTTATATTTTAATAATGTTTTATTGAAATTTTATTGATGCTTTTTGGGTTTATGATTATATCTTGTGGAGTTTATTTTCTCGGTCTTTGTGGATGTGATGGATGTGGTTGTATTTATTTTTTCTGCATGAAAATTTAAAATTATGAAATCATATTCTATATGGCCTTCTTTGTGTATATTTTGTGCCTTCTTCTCATATTTACTTTGTTTTGCTTGTACCTTTTTTGTTGATGTCAAAAGGGGGGAGAAAATTGGATATTGTAAGATTACTTTAAATAAAGGGAGACATCTAAGTGGGAGTTTAATATTTGCTAAAATGCTTAAATTGGTTATATTTTATTAGTTTCATGTCTTTGATAATATTGTTTGCTAAAATTGGCTAATATTTATGTTGATACATGTGCTAAATTGTATAAACTTTCCTTGTCAATTGTAGTATTCGTTTATTCATGAAAAGGATTTGTCATCATCAAGAAGAAGGAGATTGTTAGCTTTTATAGTTTTGATAATGACCAAACTATGTATTTGATGGGTTTTTTAAGTTATGTAGCTCATAACCAAGCCAAGGGTGAAATGAAGTTTAAAACCATTTGGAAGTCTCAAAGAGAAGATGGATATGAAGATGATCATGAAAAATTGAGATATGATAGTGATTCAACAAACATAACTTGAAGACATGTAGTTGACTTGAAGATTGCTCAATAAATCACATTGGCTTTATAGGTTTAGATTTTTTTTTGTCAAGTCAAAAATTTAAATTATTAATTATATATTTTATAGCTTTTGCTTAATAATATAACTTAACGTAGAATGCCTTCATCAACCTATACTTTATTCAAAATAAGTTTTGAGTTGATGTCAAAATGGACTAAAGTTGCAGTAAAATAAATACAACTTTTTTATAAGCTTCAAATGCCCAAACCATATGGTTCGAGCACCCAAACATTGTAGAAAGTCACCGAGCATTGCTAACAACTTGGATGTTTGAACCAATGGTTAGATGACCAAAATTCTGAAATTTCAATTTCAGACTTTATTTCTCTAGAACATCAGTTGCCCATATTTCCCTTAGGTCATCTAAAGTGGAGAGTTTAGGTCCTTGAACTGATGAACTAGGTGCCCAAACTTGTGATATTATTTATAACAGCTAGTTGAACTTAATCATTGGAGAGGTTTAGATAATCAAACTTTATGGTTTGGATATCCGAATATGACACAAAAATAACTAGTAACAATTAATTCTCTCCCCAGTGGCTATTTAAGGCTTGGAGTTTATTTCAATTAGAGCTTTTAGATCTTTGAAATATTCATTGAGATAGAAAATAAGCTACCACAAGCAATCTAACCTTACAAGAGCTCTAAGTTTCGTTTCCCAACTTTTATATCTTCAAAACCCTTGTACACATCTTTAGAAGCTTTTGTAGTGAGATTAAATTATAAATTTATTCATCATTTTTGTTTATAAACTCTCTTTGGGTGTTAGGAGTATGAGAGGGATAAGACTCTAAATTGGGAGTGTCTAATTGGTTGATTGGAGCAAGGATTATATGCGGGTGGCTTCACTGACAAAGTGTCATCATTAGTAAAATAATTCAAGTCCTTAAGAGCAAGATAAGGGCCATGGAGTAGGTATAGTTGATCATCGAATTATGTAAAATAATGGTACACTCTTCTCCTTAACTCATTTTATATTCTAGTACTTGTGATTTTCTTTACTTATAGACTTGTGTGCTTTTTGGATTGCAAATTGAATTGGTTTCGAGCTTAAAAAGGTGTATATTAGTTTCAAAAAGACCTAATTCACACTCTCTCTCTTAGGTTATTTTTTGCCTGCAAATTAAAATTGAGGCATTAAATGTAGTCATCTGATGTGATCTTGCCATTAATGTGGCTATGATGTTGTCCCTTGATAGCGTGCAACATTTGAAGGAAGTTGTTGATGCTTGCCGAGTTGTAAACATAGCAATGCTTGTGAAGCTTGCCAAGCTAGTGACATGGCAAGGCTTGAATGACTTGTCGAGCTGGAGATATGGTAAGGCTTGAGGGGCTTGCTGAGCTAGTGAAATTGACCTAGTCTAGATGCCACGTTGTTGAAGTGTTACCCTAAGGATCTTGTAGGTTGCCAACTTAGGTAGTATGCCATTCTGAGTCAAGTGAAGACTTGACTTGAACTCGCTTGATTAAACCACATTATAGGTTGAGTTGTTGGAATGTCCCCATTAATAAACGTAGTTCATCTTGTAACTATCACAACTTAATAAACTTATTAAAATTCTATTTTTATTGTTATCAAAATCCAAAGGGCAACAAATCATTCTTTATTATCTCAAGACGTTGTGCCATAGATAAGAAGTCTTGAATTAAAAATGCATGGACAACATGACACCACACAAAAGTTCTTTTGAAAAGGGAGATCCTTTGCATACTTCAACAATCACCTACTAGCCTCCATACCAATTGATAGTACAAAACACAAAATATATACAACAAGACATTGTACAAAGTCTTCTTCGTCTTTAGGGTTGTGAATCTTTACATGGTTAATTATATATTGTCAGAGTTCATTTCTTCCATGATTCTTACCATTTGGAGTTACTAAAGTCTATGCTTCGAATATTAAATGAGTAACAATAAACAAAATAGACATATACACATACAATTAATAGAATATAAATAGTAAATAAATTGGCTAAATGAAAGACATTTAGAACTATCATGTATTCTGAATTTATTTATTAAACTAAACAATAGATTATATATCGTGAAATCCTAAAAAAGTAGATTGAAATGTATAACAAATAAAACACATATGTAATCAAATCTAGTTTCATTAGACATAAAATAAGATGTCAGCAACATAACTATAACTTTATCATGGCAAACTCTTAAATTGATTACATAACTCTACATCGATTTAGATCATGAGATAAAGATATAAAAAATAGAAATAAATGATAAATACATAATTATATAGTTAAATAAAAATAATAATTTAAATAGAATTTGTTGTAGTTGCAGAGTTCTTAGAAGCATACATGCACTAAAAAAATACTACATTAAGATAGACAACAATTTTATATTGATCTAAGTTTAAAAATAAACATATAATGCATTTAACTAAAGGATTTTGTTTTTATTCAGTGTGCTAAACAATCGCATTTCAAGCAAAACACAATATGTTATCCACTTAAATTCAACCTATTTGGCCTAATCTAACCACTCTAATAACCTAGGACAACATTGTCTGATTACACATATAACATTAGTAGCAAATCCTTCAAATTTACAACGAAAATTTTCAAATTAAAGAAACAACTATATTATGACTTGTTGGACAAATATAAAGTAATACACTGTAGCGGAAAATATCGATGTCCACCACAATTTATGATATAAAAGAAGAACAGAAAATGAGAAAAGATAGCACACAAGAGATATATATGACAAAGACGATTCAGAGAATATTGTATTGATGGGAAGAGGAAGAGAAGATTACAACGATGGAGATGAAACTCCAATATCACCAACTCTCACAAAAGACTAAGTAGCCTAACTGTCACAAGATGTCTTGAGAGTATTGATCTATATATATCTCTCTCACTCTATATGAAACCCTTACATCAATGGAGTATTTATAGATGTGGGCTAACTGTGTTTGAGTCAAAATAGAAGACTGATTCAAATAAGACTTCTATTAATTTAAGTCTTCTAGTAGAAGATAAATCTAGATAAGGATTAGGCTCACTAAATAACTTTCTAATATAATTAAGACTCTCTGGAAAATCCGGATTCGAGACACAATTAAACCAACAATCTCCACCTTGGCTCAAATCATCTTATTCTCTGAATTTGAATCTTCAATAGATGTCTTTGCCATTACCTTCTCATAAGTTCACCAGATTCTAAGTATGGTTCTTTTGAACAGAATCCATCTCTTCATTCATAGCAGCTTGCGACTGAGAAGAATTCTTATCCTGCACTGCTTCTTTATAGGAAGAAGGATCACCATTGTCAGTAACTAAAGCAAAAGCTACCATATTTTCAAAACCATACCTTTCAGGTGATTTTATTTTTCTTTGAGATCTTCGAAGTGGAGTCTTTTCAGAAATTTGATTCTTAGAATTTTCTTGAGAGTTGGGCATACCCTGAATATCTTCTTCTGAAGGAACTACATGCTCCACCTCCACTTGCATTATATCATTTGAATCTTTCGTGAGAGATTTTAGCATAAAACTTTCATTAAATACTATGTCTCTCTCAATAATTATATTTGAAATAGTAGAATCCCACAAATGATAGCCTTTGATGCCTTTGGCATAACCCAAGAAAATATACTTTTTGGAACGTGCATCTAACTTATCCTTGACAACATGCACATAAGCAGGGCAACAAAAAATCTTTAAAGAAGAATAATTTGCAGGTTGACCAGTCCATACCTCTTCAGGAGTCTTGCAATTAATGGTTATTTGAGGAGAGCGATTCACAATGAAGCATGCTATATTGACTGCTTCTGCCCAAAAATCTTTATCAAGATTAGCTGTATTGCGTATACTACGTGTTTTCTCCAATAAGATTCTATTCATCCTTTTAGTCACACCATTTTGTTGAGGTTTTCCTGGGATGGTAAAGTGGCGTTTGATGCCTTCATCTTCACAGAATTTGAGAAACTCTGTTGATTTATACTCTCCGCCATTATCACTTCTGAGGTATTTGATTTTTCTGCCAGTCCTTTTTTTTCAACTGAAGTTTTTCACTGTTTGAAAACAGAAAATAATTCGGCTTTGTGATGCAAAAAATAAATCCATACTTTTTTAAAAAAATTATTAATAAAACTGATAAAATAACGAGCACCAGATTTTGATGGAATAGGAGAGCACCACACATCAGAATGAATATAATCAATTAAGCCTTTAGTACAATGAGTACCAGTGTTAAACTTTACCTTGGACTGTTTACCATAGGGACAATGCTCGCAGAAATCTAATTTGTATAAGTTGAGGTCTTTCAATAATTTTCTTTTATTGAGCTCACTTAAACCTTACTCACTCATATGACCGAGACACATATGTCATAAGTAGGTCATATCAGAAGAAGAAGTCTGAGAAATTTCTGCTCCACGTGCAACGGTTTTTCCTACTAACTCATACAAATTTCCATGTTTTAGGCCCTTCATCACTATCAATGAGCTTTTAGGAACCTTAAGAACTCCACCTTCAACAGAATACTTATAACCAACAGAATCCAAAGCACCCAAAGAGATCAAATTCTTTTTCAAATCAGGAATATGTCTGACATCAGTAAGAGTTCTAATAATATTATCAAACATCTTAATTTTGATTGCTCCAATTCCAACAGTTTTGCATAGATTGTTATTACCCATCAAAACTAAACCACCATCATAGGACTTGTAGTCTTCAAACCAATCCTTATTAGAATACATGTGGTAAGAACAACCAGAATCAAGAATCCAAATATCATGGCAACAATCAAAATTAGAACTAATAGAGAGAATGTTACCCAAATCATTATCAGAATTTCTTTCAACAACTGATACTTGTTCTTTGGCTTGCTCTTTAAATTGAGATTCTCTTTCTTTCTTTTCTTTGAGCTTCCAACAATCTTTAATTGCATGTCCCATATTCTTATAATACCTGCAGTTTATTTCTTTGGATTTGAATCTAGAACGACCTGTCCTTGATCTTTCTTTGGTACGACCTCTGACAATTAATGCTTCTGAGTGTGACATATCCCCTCTAATCTTTTTCAAATATTCATTAGATAGAAGGGCAGCAGAAATATCATCAAATTTTAAATCCTTCCCATACATGAGAGTAGTTTTAAGATTCTCAAAAGAAGGAGGTAAAGACGATAGTAAAATAATTGTCTTGTCTTCATCTTCAATTTTAACATCAATGCTTAACAATTGATAGACAAGTTTATTGAAAGTATTAAGATGATCAACTATATTCGTATCTTCTCTCATTCGAAAATTGAAGAGCTTCTGCTTTAAGTAAACTCGATTTGAGGTAAACTTACTCATATATTGTTTCTCCAGCTTTTTCCGTAACTCTGAAGGTGATGTTTCATCAAGAAATGGATAGAGTACCTCATCGGTAAGACTGAGGATGATTGTACTATGTGCACTAGCCTTCTGGTTTTTTCAGACACTTTTGACGACATCTTCAGGCTTGATGTCCTCCAGTGTGTTTCTCAACCCTTATTGAGTAAGAATTGCATGAACTCTTGCTTGCTAAATAGGAAATCCTTATTTTTCATTGAATTTCTCTATATCAAACTTCATAGTGGACATGTTGAACCAACATCTGATGCCACTTGTAACGCATAATATCGATATCCACCACAATTCACGGTATAGAGGAAGAACAGAAAAGGAGAAAAGATAGCACACAAGAGATATATATGGCAAAAATGATTCAGAGAATATTGTATTGATGGGAAGAGGAAGAGAAGATTACAACGATAAAGATGAAACTCCAATATTACCAACTCTCACAAAAGACTAAGTAGCCTAACCGTCACAAGACGTCTTGAAAGTATTGATCTATATATCTCTCTCTCACTCTATATGAAACCCTTACATCAATGGAGTATTTATAGATGTGAGTTAACTGTGTTTAAGTTAAAGTAGAAGACTGATTCAAATAAGACTTCTATTAATTTAAGTCTTCTAGTAGAAGATAAATCTAGATAAAGATTAGGCCTACTAAATAACTTCCCAATATAATTAAGACTCTCCGAAAAATCCGGATTCGAGACACGATTAAGCTAATAATACACAATCAAACACTCTTCAACAAATCCACTGTGTTATCTCTATTGAATTTGAGGATGAAAATGTAGAAAAGCAAAGTAGAAGTTCCATATTCCATCAAAAAGAGCGAAAAATCTGAAAATTTCGAAATAGTGCAATGAAAGAGAAAGTTGGAGAAGATAGATTTGAAATGACACTTGTCCAGCCTCCATCCCTTACCAAAAATCATTTGAGCGTTTGAATTCCAACACAAGGACAAAATGGGTTTTCACTTTTTTTTGTTCACATATACACAGTGAAACCCACATCAGTCCATATTGAAAAATAAAGACCACAAAATAAATGATTTTCCAGGAGTTGATATAGAAAAATAAAATTTAAAGGGATGAAAAATGTTTTTTCCTAGAAAACTATTTTATCATGATTTCAATAAATTGAGTTATAGACAACTGTATTCCGCAAGACGATAAGTTCGACCTAAGATCGAATATTGACTTGGGGCAAGCCTGTGTGACCCCATTTGTCTAAGGTTAACAAATAACCCACTTGAACTTACCATAAAATTATAAAAAGAGTTTTTAATAAATAACCACATATCTTATTGTGAATTTACAAAAAACCACCCACCTAATTATTATTATTAAAAAATTACTCATTTTATATTACATATTTACAAAAAATCACCCCAATTAAAATATATAAAATTTTTTTATTTTAATTTAATGTTATCAATTAAATTAATATAAAAAATTAAATTATTTTTTATTTGATTTTGTTTTGGACAACTGCTTCATAATCATCGACAGTTAGTATGATAAAACTAAATTTTTAATTGTTAATTTCATAATACTAAATAATTGGTCCATCACAAAAATTGAAATGAGACAAATTATTTTTTATGTTGGTTTAACAATTATTTGAATTAAAATCAAATGAGTAAAATTTAATTTTTTAATTAATTTTAATTGATAAAATCGACTTAAAAAGAGTATTTTTTAAACATTTTAATTGATTTAATTTTTAGTAAATTTATAATATAAGTCGAGTATTTTTTTATCAATAATGATAAATTAGGTGATTTTTTAAAATTTAAATTAAAATATGTGGGTATTTGCTGAAAATTCTAATAAAAAATATGCTATGTACTTTAGCGGTGGGGGTTCACGAAGTTACCCGAATCCGATTAAATTGAGGATCCGGATCAATAATCGCATCGACTTCTCCATCGCCGCAGTCGCTAGCTCCGCCTCCACCAAAACACGAGCTTGTCCCGGCCGCCGTCGTCGTCGGCGACATCATCTCCGGGATCCCCTCTTATCTATGCGATCTCGAGGCACTTGAGCCCATAAAACCCCGGGTTCCTCGGACGCTTCCTTTCGATAGATAATTTTCAAGGAATTCAATTAAATCGGTATGCGTATCATCTACTCAGCATCGATTCCTGTGATTTTTGGTAGATGAACATGTATTTTGCGTTATTTATCTGGTTTTCTGTTAATTTGGATCGAACTGTTTGATTTTTTGGTAGACTAATAGAGTACGAGAATTCAGCCTAGAAAGCTTTCTTCTTTTTTTTGTTTTTCAGGTGTATCCTTTGAAAGCGAATAAAGATGGGGATCATTGAGAAGATCAAGGAAATAGAGGCCGAAATGGCACGGACGCAGAAGAATAAAGCCACAGGTTTTTTGCTCTCTTTGATGATGGTTGTAGATGCTTAAGTCACTTGACAGTCTACAAATTCAACGTGGCTATCTGTTAGTTTTATATTTTTTAGAAAAAGAATGATAGTTTGAGCACCTTTTTTAATTGGTTTTATTGGTTGCTTGACTATGATGACAGTCTAGTGGGCATACACTAAATTGGTATCCTTTTTGGTTTCCAATTAGAATATCATCTTGGGCAGCTCAAGGCAAAGATTGCAAAACTGAGAACACAATTGTTGGAGCCTCCAAAGGTCTGCACAATTTTAGATTTTTTTTTCTTCCTTGAGATCTGGCGGTTAATGCATAAAATTTGATTTCCAATGCTGAATTTTTCAACTGATTGGTCACTGTTGTGAATTAGGGTTCTAGTGGAGCTGGAGAGGGATTTGAAGTTACAAAATTTGGTCATGGACGTGTTGCATTAATAGGATTTCCCAGGTTTGTCTTTTCCTTGTCTTCAACTATTCAGATGAATTCATTTTGGTTGAAGAAAGTAGGACTGAAATGTTACACTTTCTAGGCAATTGGGTAACTCTAACATCCGCCTTAGCAATTAGTTTATCATTGTGAAATGAATCTAGGAATATATGCTGAAATTCTCTTTATAACAATTGGAGTCTTGCTTGTGCAAATCATTAAATAGCCAATATTAGAGCTCATTTCAAATGCTATTGAAGGAAGAAGTTTGGGCACTTTTCAAGTTATTTTGGATTCTAAAGTTGGTAGAGGATTTGTATGGAAAGAGAAGCCTTCCATTGTCAATGGTGTTACACACATAGGTGTTTCTGTACTATATAAGACCATTCACCTAAATATTCACCACCTACATGGGTATATGTTCTATCCAAGTACTGAAATTAGCTACCTAACAACTGTGACGTCTTTGCCTTCTCTTTGCTTGTTTTTATTTTTCTATTGCTGAAATAACTCCAAGAAATAGATTGATTTACTTTTCATTAAATAAGTTATTGTTTCAGTTTTTGGTCACAATACTAGTTCAGATTCCATAACATGCTGTGTAAGATTTCTGCAACCTCTAGTTCAAAATTCTGTATATTTGCTTCTCATGAATGTAGTGTGGGAAAGTCAACTCTTCTAACAATGCTTACGGGAACACATTCAGAAGCTGCATCATATGAGTTTACAACTCTTACTTGCATTCCGGGGATTATTCACTACAATGATACTAAAATCCAACTTCTTGATCTTCCTGGAATCATTGAAGGGGCTTCAGAAGGAAAAGGACGAGGCAGGCAGGTAAAGCTTCATTCTTTTCACATCAGTTATCTTCATTGAGAACATATTTTGTTTTCTTGGAAGATGATAGATTTATGGAGTTAATATTTTTTTAACCCAATTGATGCTTCAGATATACCCTTAACTTTTCCATGTATTCTTCCCAGTTTATAGTCGTACATTAGTTTTGACTGCATGGCTCATTAGTCATTGGCTATGCCTGTGAGCAAAGAATAAAACAGATGGAACGTATATTTTACCAGTGCATTTTCAAGTTTGCCTTCTAAAAGCCTGGTTTCTTCAGTCGGATACGATTTAAGTTTTGTGTGTGCAGCCAGTCTCCAAATAGCACAATGATGTGGTGATTTCAAGTAAAGCTTATCATAATGAATGAAACATAGTATGATAGCAATACTGATATATGCTGCAAACATGTTTGCAATCTCTTTATGCACTATTTTGGCAGTTGTCAACATGCTACCTCGTTGTTGTCTCATTTATTTGAGACAAGTACCCAATGGAATGCCCTTGGCTTTAGCTAGATTTAGTTAATAAAAGTGATTTTCAGATTTTCTTGAACAAAAGCTGAATAAATGTACTCAGGACTGAATTTCCAGGATCGCATATGGTTTTCCACAATTGTTAGTCCTTTTCTTTATTGTTATGTTGATATGCAAGAAATTACAGCCCTGTTATTGCCGTGCATGCTGTTAAAACCTGTATTGCAGTTCATCTGTAAATGTTTGAAATTGGTAAATGAGCTTGCCTTGTTTATGTTTTACCTTCTAACTTGCATATGTGCTTGAAATTTTCAATGGAAGTCATTCAAATATGAATTTATCAATTTTTTTTGTTGTTGTTTTCTAGTAATATATGAAGTTGTCATGCCTCTTCTAATTTTGACGAGTTTGGTGATGAAACTATATCTATTGCTCTTTTCCAGGTTATTGCTGTTGCAAAGTCATCTGACATTGTGCTGATGGTTCTTGATGCCTCAAAAGTGAGTAATCTAATTAGATACTGTCATTTGATGCAACTAGCGTTGTTGTCTCCTCTTTAGAAGCAAAATCTATGTATTGCATTTCTCTTTGGTTTGAGTGTTTGTTTAGACTCTTTCAACTGAGACATTCTTGCTTTAATTGTCTAAAAATTGTGAGTTCAGGACCCCAAAACTTATGCTGACATAAGACAAGTAATATGGTAGAAATGGTAATGGTTTATGTTGGATTGGTTCTACTCTTGATAGCTATGGTCAAGTGTTCAGTATATGACAGCATAGTCCCTCTTCATCAAATCCTCATTAATTTTTTCAAGTTTATTCCTACTCTAGAAAAGGATGTGCAGTTTCTTCTTTTGCTTTGTTTTTTTTTTTTTTTTCAAAAATGGACTCTTTTCAGGTCCATAACTTTGTTGAAAGCTTGTTTCCTTGTGCCTTGGGAGCTACACAACTTGGAGATATAATGATCTAATGGGCCTGGTGCTTTATCATATGTTTCCAACTGGATGATTTTTCTGGGTTCAAGACTGCTCTAAAAACTTCAAATCTTGCTCCCTAGATGTGCTCTTTTCTAACACTAGCTCTTAATACTGTTCCCTTTTTGTTTGGGTTAGCTCTCTTAGTGACAAACTCAAGACACTGGTTTCAATAAATAAGTCCTCAGGCCATTGTATTTGTCTTATTGTTTAAGATATGGTCATATATGTTCTTCAAAAGATTTTGTATCTATAAATGCTTTGTATGCTGCACACTTTACTGAAAAAACTTGAAGAAGTGCATCTTTGATTGTTTGCTCCAGATGCACTTTTGAGGGCAAATTCCCAGATGTACATATCAGGATCCTGTCACCATTGCCCATCCAGAAGTGTGCTTGTTCCCTAAGGAGATATTGTTTGCTTGGATTTGAGCAGTACAGGATGTAGGTTTTTGTTTCTATACATGCACTCACATGTGAACTTGGTATTTGAGCTTGGCCTATGCATAGAACTTATCTGTTGCAGTTTCTTGGATTGATCTTTTTCCCATTTTTTTCATAAGGTTCTGGATGCTGTTTTCTGATTATTTGACTTTGAAGAGAAATTTTGTAATTCAAATTCTGATGACATACTCTCTACTTGTTTGATTTCAGTTGTTATATTTGAAAAAAAAAAATCCCATTTGCTTTCTTTTAATATGCATCATTTGTGGTTTTCAAGAGTGAGGGACATCGCCAAATATTGACAAGAGAATTGGAAACTGTAGGTTTGCGTTTGAACAAGCGGCCACCTCAAGTAAGCTTTTAAGATGCTGGATACTATTTTGTGTTATCATTAATGCTATTATGCAATTATTTCGTTTTATAACATATACTCAGAAGCTCCTAGTTTGTATGATCTATGTTTATCCTTCAGTTCTTGCAAACGTAGTTAGCTTTTTAATTGCATTTGGATCTGAATTGCAACTTAATACAATCAATTTCAATGTGATTTCTGTCATGAAAATTGTCTTCTTCAAAAAGATGATTATAATCTATAAAATCTCTAAGATACTGTTGTGATGGGCAAATCATGATTCTAAACACCATATTTTTTCTTGCATCATTTAGTTTTTGAACTACAGTTCTGTTGATCTTTTCTTTCAGCTTTTAAAGCTGACCTGCCGCTTGCTATAAGTTATACTAAGTTTCTCCATTTTATCTTATTTAGCAGCAATGCTTTCATTAGATTCTCTGACTCAACCAATTTACAGCTGATAATCCCTTAAATTTATAGAGAGCATCAAAATATGGGTGGGGGAACAGACTAGGATGGACTTGATGTGGAGGACGGCCTCAAGGACAGGAATTTTAGTATTACTTAGTATGGCATGCATTAGTTGTTAGAATATGAACCAAATTGGAATTGTATTCATTTTTTCCAAAAATGTTTTGGGGCCAAAGAACCACTACAGAACTCACTAATTATGTTGTTACATTTTCTGTGTTTCTTTATATTTTTTTGTGGTTGTTGAGTCTATTTTGCCGTTCTGTTAAACAAACAAAAAATTGTACTTCAATAATCGGTTGTATAAAAATTTATGTTTATGCAGATTTATTTCAAGAAGAAAAAGACTGGGGGCATTTCTTTCAACAGCACTTGTGCATTGACTCATGTAGATGAGAAGCTTTGTTACCAAATTCTTCATGAATACAAAATTCACAATGCAGAGGTAATTTGACACTCTCTATTGTTATTCCTTTAAATAAGACACATAAAAAAAATACTCTCTCATGAAATTTGGTAGTTGAATATGCATGCAAATTGTTTGGAGCTTGTACTAGTTTATCTTGTGCTTAGTTTTTGTATTTTCTAGTTGCGTATCTTTCTTTTCTGATATGCTTCTTTCTAGTTCAGATAACAATATCACTTGGTACATAAGCTTAGACAACACTTCCAGCATGATGATGCCTCTTTAATCATTTTCAAGAAGTCCCAATAGTCCTTAATGGTTCTGAAAATTCTTTTTGACTGGATGGCAGGGAACAATCAATTGGTGATTAAGACTAAGATGGTAGCTCTATTTTTTGACATTGATGCTAAATCTTTCCACGAGTTCTTTTGATTTAGAACAGTACTTTGTAATTATGTCAATGAGCCCGGCTGGCTCTCTGCCATTCTTTCTTTTGCAACTCATGGCCTGGCATAGTTTGTAAGGTTTCTGTGTCAACAGCTTTTTATGCAACAGAAACCCTTTTATTATCCAACAGTTTAAGATCATGTTCTTTCTTTTCCTTTTTCTGACTAGATTTGGATGTAGTGAACATAAAATAACTCATTAATCATGTAGTCTCTTGTTTATTTGGAGAATGAAGCATGGTGAACTATTTTCTTAAAACTTTAGCATAATGTCCATGGAAAATTAACATTTGAAAAAATATCTCCTATTATCGGTGAATTTATTTGTTTGCATTTTTTAGTTTATCTTAAAACACTTGTGATATACTTGGTCTGACTTCTCAGGAGATGCACTGACTTCATTACCTACTACTTCAATTGTATTTATTTGAGAATAGGTGCTGTTTCGTGAGGATGCAACTGTAGATGATCTTATTGATGTGATTGAGGGAAACCGTAAATACATGAAGTGTATCTATGTATACAACAAGATTGATGTTATTGGTATTGATGATGTAGACAACCTAGCAAGGCAACCAAATTCAGTTGTCATCAGCTGCAATCTGAAGGTAGGTTTAACACCTTTATCCAATTGCAATGGTCATTGATCTGTGTGTGCGCGCGTGCGCATGTGTTGTGTGTGTATGTCTATTTATGGCTTAAAACAAAAAGCATGACCACTTTGTCAAACTTGAAAATGCGATAAATAGGGTGGCGTAGTTTCAAATGGAATGTTGTCTACTTTGTAAGAATAAGTTTCTAGAGTACTAAATATTTGTTATTGTGCTACAGTTAAATTTAGATAGACTGTTGGTGAAAATGTGGGAGGAAATGGGGCTTGTGAGAGTATACACCAAGCCACAGGGGCAGCAACCAGATTTTACAGAGCCTGTTGTTCTTTCAACAGTAAGTTTTGAAACTGTAGCTAAAATGTCTCAATATCACATTGATGCTGTTCTATAATCTGCTGATTGCCATTATACAGGATCGGGGTGGCTGCTCAGTGGAAGACTTCTGTAATCATATACACAGGAGTTTGATTAAGGATGTGAAGTATGTACTTGTATGGGGAACTAGTGCAAGACACTACCCACAGCATTGTGGGCTCTCTCATGTTCTTCATGACGAGGATGTGGTTCAGATAGTAAAAAAGAAGGTATTTTCACCAACAAAAATTTCAGTTTTATCTTCTCATTTTACCAAGTGGTTTGTATAGATTTATAAACTTCTAGTTGTGGCATCCAATGCTTTAAAATGCAGTATGCATAGGCAGGCAATCAAGGGATTTCACAGCTCATATGTGGTATGCCGACCATAAGCGGTTGTGTATGCTGTTTCAAGTTAAAAAATGGTTAAAAATTATGAATAAAGCATTGGAAATATGACAAATTAGATAAAATTTATATTTTAGAAAGCTAAATAAATGATGGGGAAATTGTAATAAAATGATTGTTAATTCATTTGATCTATGAAATACTTGGTACCAGGAGGTGTGTTTAACAAAATAAATGAAGTGTGATTTTTGTGGGATACCTTATGTTGTGCTGTTTTTTGGAGACAATAGTATCACCCCCAACCATCTCCCATGAGAGGTGTAAAACAAGTTGAATTTGTGATGAGATTTGTTGTAACAAGTATTGTTAAACCTTGTTGATTGTGGATATGATGTCATAATATTCTGAGTAAAAACATATTGCTTTTGATTTGTGTTTTTCAGGAGAAGGAAGACGGAGGAAGGGGGCGATTCAAGTCCCATTCCACAGTGGCTGCACGAATCTCTGACCGGGAGAAGAAGGCTCCATTGAAAACTTAATAATCCGAACCATTAACTGTGTATCATTGCATTGCGAGACAAGCAGAACAACTGGGGATACTCAATTACAGAAAAATATCAAGTACAACTTAGAGGAGGAATGTGCGGGAGATGTTATGTATGATCTTTGTATTTTCCAGAGCGAGAAGTTCTGGGTTCCATTGAACCACTTGTAGGTGCTGGGAAATCATATGGATTTTATCTTTGGTGCTTGTGAAATGGGCTTAGGCCCCAATTATTTGTTTGCTTGTTAAACGGAGTCTAATACACTTTTAGTGAGACAATGTCTGTATGATATGTTAATCTTCCATCTGATAATTTGTATGTTGATTAGGAGCACATTTTGATTTTGATCACAGAGTGTGCTCCTTACAATTGTTTGACTAGTATTTTTTTTTTTGTTAATTTTGTCAATTGTGATGATTCATTTTGGTGCCTCCGATCAAAATGTGCTGGAGGATTTTGTACTCCAATCGATGATTTTCTACTGGACAAAATAATCGACTATGGACTGTATGATTGGGTTTATTTGCAGTCCATTTTGTGTGAGTTGAATTGTTCCAGGAGAACCACAGACCACCCAAACTGGCTGTGTACAAGATCAAAAGGACAACTTGGTACACATCATTTTCATCCAAAGTTTATCATCCATTCTCCATCTGCTCCTATCTACTGTATACTTTCCAGTCCAAAGGAAAGAGAATGCCTCCTTTCTTCAAAATTATGGTTATGTTTGATATTAGTTACTAGATTGTGTGCATGCCACACGATAGTTTCTTATAAACCTTTCTCAACTTTTTTTTTATTTGATTCAACCTCTTGTCTAATTTTTCTTTCCTTTTAGTCCATTCTTTTAGAGACATTCTTTTTCAAATCCTCAGTGCCACCTAGCATTAATTGGGCTTGATTTTTTTTTTCCAATTCTATTTTTCTACTCACGAACAAAAGGCCGAAAATAGTGTTGTTTTCATCAAATATAATATTTTCATCTTTAATTTCCTT
Organism: Trichopus zeylanicus subsp. travancoricus; assembly: GCA_005019695.1. Classification (NCBI taxonomy): domain Eukaryota; kingdom Viridiplantae; phylum Streptophyta; class Magnoliopsida; order Dioscoreales; family Dioscoreaceae; genus Trichopus; species Trichopus zeylanicus. The sequence continues at coordinate 3,115,471 of RXID01021984.1, read as the reverse complement.
TCCATCTGTCTTCTTGCCATTCTTGTCCCTGCTATTCTTGTGTGCAATATTTGGCAATGCATTTGCTGTTATTTCCTTCTCTAACTCCCCATTCTGCAAAGACTTGTTAAATTTTGGATGTCTCGAAATTAAATTAGAGTTTGAGTTAAAATATGAATTTAAAGTTGGATTTAGATTTATGATTGATTTTAAATACTTATTATATAATATTAGGAGTTATAATTAGATTAAACTCAAACTCAATAGATGCCTATAAATATTCTAGTAATACATAGAGTTTAGGTGTGGTGTAGTGTTAAGATTGAACTAGAGAGAAATAAAGAGAATAGAGAGAAGAGAAAAAGAGAGAGTGTCGGCTTTCATGTGTGAGTCTTTTTAGTGCTTTTTGGTGGTTCCTTGTGATAGTTTCTCATGGTGTTCTCTTGGAGATTTTCCCTGAAGGTGGAGACATTACCAAGACTTGGTGAAAGAATTTATTTGGGTAAGAAAGAGTACAGTCTTTCTTATAGATTTTTGTAAAATTTTTTGATAGTGGATCTCTCGCTCTTCCCGTGGACATAACCCAATTTTGGGTGAACCACATATATCACTATGTCTTTTCTTGTTATTTTTTTATGTTGTATTACTTCTTATTTCTTATATTGTTTGAGAATAAGGTAATTCATAAACCTTTCGTTGCAAATCCCAATAATTGGTATCATAACTTAGGAGCAAATAACCAAGGTGATAAAGTTCTTACTCGAGGTAGAGAAGTTTGATGACAAGATAAATTTTGCCTTATGGTAAAAAAAGATGAAAGTGGTTCTTATTTGTCAAGGTATGCAGAAAATGTTAGAGGATAAAGAAAAGAAATCGACCAAGATAAGCGATGAAGACTGAGAGGAGATAGATCAGAAGATATTTAATTTAAGTATTCTAAACCTGACTGATGACGTTTTATACAATGTCATTGGTAAAGAGACGAAGGTGGATATTTAGACAAAACTTAAGAAGTTGTACATATCAAAAAGCCTTATAAACAAGTTCTACCAGAAACAACAGCCGTATGAATTACGTATGAGCAAAGGTACAACTATTTTACATCGCCTGAATACCTTCAATAAAATTATCAATGATTTGCTGAAAGTTGATATAAAATTTGAAAAGAACGATAAGACGCTGATTCTCCTGATGTTTTTTCTTGCTTCGTACGATCATATTGTGACCATAATTCTTTATGGTAAAGAAACTCTTAAGATGAAAGAGGTGACGGTTAGCCTTCTTTTTAATGTGAAAAGGAGAAACTCTAATATTGATATAAAGCTTGGTGAAAGATTGGTGGCTCACGAAAGAGGAAGATTAAGAGAATATGGAGAAAACAAGTAATGGTCCAAATCAAAATTGAAGGTGAAGATATAATGTTATTCATGTAAGAAGCATAACCACATTAGGCGGCATTGTCATGAATATGGGAAGATAGAGTCTTTCAATATGGCGATAACAATAGCGCATGATACTTTTGAGAATAGTGCGGATGGACATGTTCTTGTAGTATTCATAGAAATCGGCACTTCTGATAAGTAGATTTTAGATTATGGTAGTTTTTACCATATTTGCTGCAGGAAGGATTAATTTACTTCTTATGAAAAAAAAATAAGAAGAAAGGTATTATTTGGTTGGCTGATAATTCGACCTATGAGATCGCCAGTGTGAAAATAGTCCAAATCCATATGTTTGATGAACCAATTCATACTCATATTGGGGTAAGGCATGTCCCCAATATGCGGAAAAAAAAAATCTAATTTCACTTGGTATACTTGACTCAAAAGGCTATAATTATTCAGCAAGAGATGGAGTTATGAAGGTTACATATGGTATTAGAATCCTTATGAAAAGATAGAAGTGCAACAATATTTATCAAGTAGTAGGAAATACTATTGTAGGTGGAGTTCTGATAGCTACAGTGGTGAAGAGGAAGCATGATACTTGGAGTGATTTAATGGGAGACAGACGTTCTTCTCCAGTTACTTTTACTATAGTAGCAGACACATGTCATTTGAAAGGCTTTCAAAAGTACAAGACTGTAGGCATGAAGAGTGAATTTGAGGTTGGTTCGAGCTTGCATCTTACGATTAGTTGAATAAGATAGTAGCCTAGGGGGAGGGGTTGCATGAGAGATGATAGCTGAAGCTTCATGATGGTGGCATACTCAAGTTCAAGCCAAGGTGGATATTATTGAATTTTGGGTGTCTTTAACTCTGATTAGAGTTTGAGTTAAAGTAGAAATTCAAAGTTGGATTCAGACTTATGATTGATTTTGAATACTTATTATGTAATATTAGGAGTTATAATTAGAGTAAAACTCAGACTCAATAAGGGTTTATAAATATTCTAGTAATATATAGGGTTTAGGTGTGGTGTAGTGATGAGGTTGAACTAAAGAGAAATAGAGAGAGAGAGGAATGGAGAGAATATAGTGAAGAGAAAGATAGAGAGTGTCGGCTCTCATGTGTAGGTCTTTCGAGTGCTTCTCAGTGGTCTTTTGTGATGTTTTCTCGTGGTGTTCTCTTGGAGATTTTTTCTAAAGGTGGAGACATTGCAGAAGCTTGGTGAAAGAGTTTACTTGAATTAAAAAGAGTACAGTCTTTCTTATACACTCTTGTAAAGTCTTTTGATAGTGGATTTCTCTCTCTCCCTGTAGACATAACCTGATTTTGGGTGAACCACGTATATCGGTATGTTTTTTCTTGCTATTTTTTTTATTTTGCATTACTTTTCATTTCTTATGTTGTTTAAGAATAAGACAATTCGTGAACCTTCCACTAGGAATTCAAACAAAGATTATCTTTGATTTTCTTCCCATCTTTGTCTCCTTGCTTTTTTTGTGCATGCTTTCCAATGAAGCTCTAGTTGTCATCTCCTTTCTAGCTCCCCTTCTTAGTGTTCTTTGTCTTTTGGTGCCACCACTCCACTGACTTCCCTTCATCATATACTCCTTCTTCGATTCTCCTTTATCACACCACTCTTTCTCTGACTCCCTTTTATGATATTTGATTTTGCTCACCAGCTTTGATTTCCTTTATTGAGTTGTAACCACCCCCCCTTACAGCCCCATTTTTTATCATGAAATGCTAGACAACTCTTGTTCTAGTCACCTCTTATTTTTTTCGCTATGTTGGCCGCACTCAGGCCCATTTCTGACCATGAAATGCTAGACAACTATAGGAAGGTTTGAAAGTTTATGAACATAATATATTCACCATTTTGCTATATTATATTCTTTTTTTGACATGATGAATTCACATATGGATACAAATATTCATGTTTAAAATAGAATATATTCAACCTTTAGTTTTCGTGCATTTATTTTACATACTAAGGGTATTCATGTCTCTAATATAATGTATCCATTTTTCTACATATGTATTCATTTTCATTCTTAATTGCTACCGATTTGAGGCTTGTAATTCCCTCTTGGTATTGAAATATAGGAAGGCTTCATATTTTGTGAACATAATGTATTTACTTTTTTGTATATTATAATCATTTTAAGACATAATATATTTACCTATAGGCATGAGTATTTATATTTGAGAAAGTATGTATTCAATGTTTACTTGTAGTATATTTATTTTATATACTAAAAGCATTCACACCTCAAGTATAATGCATTTATTTTGCTACACATAAGAGTAGTCTAGGACTTCATGATCAGAAATTAGGCCAAAAGGAGGTCACTGGTCGGTGAAAAAATTGGAGCTGATGAGCAAAATTGAAGGTGGTGAAGGGGAGTTGGAGAAAGATTGTATAGTGAAGAGGAGTAGGAGGAGGAGTAGTGACGCCGAAACATGAAGAATGTCGAGAAGGGGAGTCAAAAAAGGAGATGATGGTCATTGCTTCATTTGGGAGTAGGAGCACAAACGATGGGGACGAGAATGGCTAGGAGACATAGATAATATTCTTTGGGAAGGGGAGCTAGAGAAGAATATGATGGCTGAGCATCATTGGAGAGTGTGCATAGGAGCATCAAGGACAAGAATGGCATGTAGATGGAGATGGGAAGGATATCATAGATAAGAATGGTTCCATGTTCGGTCTTTTGTTTGTGCATAGATAGGGACACAATTGGAAAAAAAATCAAGCCCAAAAAGTAAAATAAATTTTTGGAAGTATGAACTAAAAGGAAAAAATTGGACAATGTCTTAATTGGATAAAAAAAAGAAGAAAAGCTATAAAATTTTTTTCCTTTTTTATTTGAATTTTATAGAAAGTAGTATTTTTATTTCAATACTACAAAGGGTAGTTTTTTTATGTACAAAAAGACCATGAAGGTAGTTTTTGCCAAAATTCTTATAAGTACAAAAGCGGAGCATCACATCATGTCTACCTATTAAAATTATTTTGAAGTTACCCCACAAATTAAAATTTCTCTCTTTAAATATGAAATGTCTATTACATTAACAACTAATTTCATGGTAACAAGGAATTTTGAGAAAATATGACGCTTATATTTTCATATGATTGTTATATTAGTCACGTATATTGCATGTGGATAACACTAATTTGGATCTAATCTACTATTGCTTATAAGGAGGGAGTTGACAATTATAGCAAGACTTGAGCCAAAGCCATTTGACAAGTCAAAATGGGAAAAAACTGAGTTGCAAGCTAGTCTACAGTATGGAGTGAATCATTTTAAGTAGCCTTGTGATTTTTTGGCTTCCTTTTGTGGATGTTTTGAGTTTCTTCTAGGGTTAGTTTCTCTTGTTTTGTTTATTTTCTTGTAGGGTGTTATTCTCTTCTCTAGTTTTAAGGTTTCTTTCACATCACTCTCTTTCTTCTCTAGATTATATTTTGTGGAGGCTCTTGTGCTATTTCTTGGATTAGCTCCTTATGTTTTGTTTGTTTTTTTGTAGGGTCTTATCCTCTTCTCTTATTCTAGGGTTTCTTTCACCACCGCCATCTTTCTTATGTAGATTTCGATCAATGCTTCTAAGCTTTCATTGGCCAAGATCTTTCTGTTTGTTTCTCCCTTTAATGACTTTCTCTATAGATGAAATGTGTTATTGTCTTCTCCAATTCCAAGATTTTTTTTCGTTGCCACCGTTATTTTTCTCTAAGTTTTGATTATTGTCTTTATAGTTTCATCAGTCGAGATTTTTTTCCTCATTGTTGTCTTTAATGGCTTCCTTTGTGGTTTTAGCCCATTGATTTTCCTGATTTAGGGTGTTTTTCCTTCACTTCCTATGTTGACTCTAGGCTTCTGATGGCCAGATCCTTTGTGCTTGCTCCAACATTTCATATCTTCTCTTTAATATTTTATTAGCTTCTAGTCAAGTTTTCCCTACCATGTTTCTTATTTACATTTGGAATAACAATTTGTTTGTTACAGCCATTGTGTTATGTGGAATTGTTGGCTCGTGATGCTGCTGCTTCTACATGATTGTATCCCATTTTTGTTATTAACTAATTCTAGTGGTTAATCTTCTCTATAGTTACCTTTAATAGTATATGTGCTATTTTAGAATGATGTATCCTTATAGGTTGTTTGTTCCCTACCTTATGATAGTAGAGCTTTGTTTGATTAATTTTCATTTTCAAAAATTATTTCCTCAATCTACTCTATCTCTAATATCCAATATAAAAGAAAAGAGGTTATTTCCTTTTCTTTTATGGAGCTTGCTTACATTAAGTTTGTAGTCTTATGGATAGCTCTTAAGTTAGTTGATTAATAGTTTTTTTTTGTATTTTTTTTATCCAATTACAAGGATTACAAACTAAATTTAATTATTTTTGGTTGATCCCTATTTCTAAGGTCCTAGGTTTTCACTAGAATTTCTTTGGTACTTTTGCCTGTTCATTGTCCTAGATTTCTCGAAGGTTATACTTTTTATTTTCAAATACTTACCTCAATGTGAGTTCTCCTTGGGTATGTTCCTTCCTTTTGGCAAGGTTCTTCTTTAAGATTAAAATATTGCCAATGGCATAGTAGCATAAGCTTTTGTGGTAACCCTGATAATGGATTCCTTTTAATTATCTAGAATCCTTTAAACTTATCTACACCACTGTAGTTAGTTCATTTTTTTTTCTAATTCTAATGTCTTCATCTTATATTATAGGATACAATGATTAATGGCAAATTGGTTTCTATATCTTTTGCTAACATGTGAGTTAGTAACAAAATTTAAGCAAAAATATGTTTCTATTTTTTTGTTCCATCTTATCTAATTTGCCAATGTATGCATTAAACTAGATTCTTTTGTTTTTCTTCTTGGGATATTTTTTTGACTATTTGTCTCTATTGCATGAAGCTGCCATATATTCTTCCATGAACTTTTTTTTTCTAGTTTCTTTCTAAAAAATAAGAAAAAAAGCATATAACTTGCATGTGCTTGCCAAGCTACTGATTATCACCTAATAGGTATTTTTTTGTCCTATTATGTCTATTGTCAATAATAAACTTGCCTAATTTTCTATATTATTTTATATGATTTTACTTTGTGGCAATGGTAGTTTTTATTGGGGAGCTGCAAGAATGTCAAACTAGATCCATATAGTGAGCTGGACACCAAACCATCCCAAAAACTCAAGCTCATAGGATATAGATCTTTTTCATTATATCGATTGGATTTATCTATCTAATATTCGATGTGAGACTAATTCATCACACCTGACATTATAACAATCTCTCTCTTCAGGTGTGATTTGACCACATCAATTTAACACTCTTAATCAAGAACTCTTTTACTCGATCACTTCCACCGTGCGACTTATGTCCTCGCATCGGCCTTTGATGACCGCACCCTTACCAGCCTTGCGCACTAGCGTCCGAGCCCTTGGGCCAGTGCCCGTGCCATTTCACCGATTTTTGCCATGAGACTAACATGTGACTCAATTCAGTCGCATTATCACGGTAATTTTGATCTTAAGAGTTCATACAACTTCGAACCTGAAGCTCTGATACCACTTGTTGGGGAGCCACAAGAGTGTTAAACCAGATTCATATAGTGAACCGGACACCAAACCATCCCAAAAGCTCAAACTTATAGGATATGGGTCTTTTTCACTATATCTATTGAACTCTATCTATCCAATATCCGATGTGAGACTAATTCATCACACCTAACATTATAACAAGTTTCTGTAGAGAAGACACACAAGTTATGTTTCTTATCTTTTCTACTTGTGTTTCTCTAATTTTATTTTATGTTGAAGCATATGCTTGCAATTATAGCTTGGCTAGATGCTCAATTTTAAATTCTTGTCTAGCTTTATGAGTTTATTTTGTTGATTACTTTAGTGCTTATTATATTACAAGGTTGGTTATAGCTGACAAATATTTGCTTTTTGTTATGTTATCTTCTATATGCTCTGGAATACTGTTGGTTTATCTTTTTATTTTTTCTTTATGTATCAAGAATTATTTAAGAGATAAGAAAGAAAATTTATTTAGAATTCACTGTCCGCCTACGTCCAGTTATTTGTTTTTGTGCCATTCTATGGCTTTAGTGGAATTCTCAAAGTCTTGCCATTGTATTTCATTTGTTTTTGCATTTAAAAATATCTTTAATGATATTACTAGGATTACATATGTAGATGTTTGTCTTTATTATGATTGCAATTGTACTTGTGTTAATCAATATAATAAGATTTTATTTGCATAAGAATTTACTTCTATCGCTTTATTCCTTTGTGCTCTATCAAAGGTGAATGTTTTTATATAATTTGAGTTCATTAAAAGAAATATCATGTTTTTCTTGTGCATGCCCTTTAGAATATATTGTGCTATATAAATCTTACAACTATTTTAAATGTGCATTAACAATTGTTCAAACATATAGCATATGTGCTATTCTTTGCATTTTAGCAAGGACATTAAAGAGTTGTTTATTGGATAAAATTTTTTGCCTTCTTCTTATACATCTGCATATTAAATATAATAAAATATAAGAAAAAAAAATAAATTTAGCATAATTATCTGACTAACAACTAATAGAATGCATTGATGTGTTCTTTAGATAGCATATCTACATACTTCACCTTTTGTAAGTGTTATTGTGAAACATGTCTTTTCACAATTATTTTTTTGGCTTGTCTTCTTTAATAAAACTGAAAATATTTTATTCTATTTTGTCTAGGATAGAACCTACGTCACCATATTTTGCTTCCAAGTTGAATGCACGAGTAAGTTCTTTTATTTCTTTGTTTTCGGCTATTATAAAGTATTATAATTTTTTTCAAAATAATTACCTAAACATATTAATTTTGAAATTATTATTATTATTTCATTCTCTCATGTATCTTATATGGTAGAGAACATCTTCTTTCTTTATATATTTGTTGACCCCATTATTGCTTGTTCCTTTATAGAATGATGGCCCTCCTATGAATACTTACCTCTGAGTTATTAATGTTGTAGTCTTTCAACTAACCTTTGATTGTCCAATTTATCCAATAAAAGCCTTTTTTGGAAAAAAACTTTCGTTATTTTATTCTAGAATCAAAAGTATCAAACTATTTTATTGGCAATTGTAGGATGCACCTTCTATTACTATTGGAATCTACTCCTTGCTAATAGATATACTATTGAACAAATTTTGCCTAGGGCCTTAGATATAGTTAATGCAATTGATACCTTCCATTACATAGATAAAATATGGGATCATAAATAGTTGTACTTTATACTAATTAGTAGGTATAATGGAATTAATAACTTAAGATTTTCCTTTGTTGACTATAGTTATCGAGGTTTTCCTCCTAAAGTTGAGATTCGATTTTGTTGTCTATATTAATATTAAGGGAGATAAACTTTTATGCCATTAACTCCATATTATATGATATTTGTTGAAGCTTGTGCAAACACAAAAAATCTTACAATTTGTTGAACCTTGTAAATAATTATTTTTTCATCTACTTGATTAATATTTTTTGGTTGGTCATGTCTTTATGAAAATACAAGCACTATTCTTTAGTTTGTGGTCATTGTTATAAAAGATAGTTCTTTTACTTATTGTTCTGTTTCCCTCCTAATGTAATGCTTTCTCTAACAAGAACTTTGAGGCTGCTTGATATTACTTGACTATTACATCAAAAAAGATCCATGCAACATTATGTGTGACAGAGCATGGATCCACAATATAGAAAAGAAGATATTTTCATAGGAACAATTTGAGAAAAGTTATTTTGAAATCATGGCAAATAGTTATCAAGTAAAAAAGTCATTATTATAGATTTAGACAATAGAGCAATAAGAAAAAAAGAGAGATACTTAAGATTTTTCTATTATACAACTAATAGTATGATTATTTTGTTTAAAAAGATAATTTTATAGGTAACATATTTTTAGATAGAAGTATGATATCCAGATTTGAATTTGAGAAAAAAAATTGAGTACTTAGGATGTGAATTTTGTGGTAAAAAGATAATAATAATTAAAGATGATAAATATTATTATAATACTTGTAATGCAATTAGTATGCATATTAGATAGAGGTAATATTACAATACTTAGTTTTTGGACATCTTTTAAAATGTAATAACTTGTACTATAATACAAGATTGATTTCTTAATAAATACGTCATACATGGACAAGTTACTGATCACATCAAAATTTTTTAATAATACTTTATGAGATTGAAGCAGAAAAGATAAAAAAATTTATTGCTGAGTTGCAAAAAATACATGAGACAATATGATTACTATGAATTTTTATTAGTACAAAAAATATTTGTATGTGAAACTCAATCCTAAGTAAGACTTTCGTAAGTATATTTGAAAGAAATAGGATCAACTGATACAAGAAGAAATCAAGAAGACTTTCGACACATTAATTTCAAAAGCATAATTCAAGAAAAATAGTTCTATATATGTTCAACAAATATACAGAACTTATCGATTATAAAACTTTGTACATTCTGTTACATATGTATGGTGTAAACAAAACTATTTACACATATATCATCTATTTATTAGTAAGTATTTCTTTTCATTGTAGAAAAATTTATACTATATTATGTATCAAAATTTTGACAATAAAAATGAAAAGAAATGGATATAATCCACATATATTATGTACATAAAAAATATTTATGCATAGATTCATTAGGAGATAATATGGAAGCATGTATTATTACATATGTGCGACATGCTTAAAAGGAAAAGTGACAAAATAAATTCATTTATGAATCTATGCAAAACACATTTTGAATATATACGGTTAGAAAAAAATATATTAAAACTCAGGAAATTTTGGAAAAAATAAAAATACCTAAAATTGATAACTCCTCCAAATAATGAATAAAAAAAGAGAAATAAATAAATAAATAAATGACTAACAATAATTTACTTCCACTTACTAAATTTACCCATTTCTAATTTTCTTATTTACACTAATTATAACCACTAAGAACAATATTCTAATGAATCAAGTTTACTACATTACATTAATAGTTGAAAACTTAACAATATTCTTTGGTATTAAGTAGTCAGTACATTAATTCAAAAGAGAACCTATTATTGCTCTAAAACTTTCTCAATAACTTTTTGATATAAAGCAAGAGAAAGACCCTTTCTACCCTCCCCTCGAAATCAAAGATACAAATTTAAACTTTGACAAGGAATGATATCACCCTACTACATTTAAAATAAATAAGAAATTTATCAAACTGTGACACTAATGAAAAGTCCCAAAATACATGTTTGAAGTTAGAAGAATCTTTGAGCTCCAAGAACACTCTTGAAGAGCCTCAATACTTTGAAATGTCAAAGGAGTCATGAGACTAGTTATGATGCTATAGAAGTTGAAAAGGCTTATTCCTTATCTCGCCAAATCTTATGAAATTTTAGTTTATAATTTTTTTAATTTTATACATATATTACATTAGACTACATAAGAAGAAATCCATAATAAACAATAATATTACACTTTGATGTGTAAACTATATGTCCTGGCACAATAATCTATTTTATCTTAGATGAACAATTATAAAATATAAATCCATTAATTTTTTTTGTTGCTAAAAATTTACGAGTTATCACATATAAGTTGTTGTTGTCCACTTGGTTGCAGAAATGATCATATTGACATTGTTGAAATAGTATTACAGATCTAGATAATATATATAACTTCATTGACTATTTCATGACAGAAAAAAAAATCATTGAACATGTAATTAATATAGAATAATTATGTTATATAAAAATACTCATTAGGTAGGGTTTGTTTAAAATTGAAACATCCTTCATGTAATTTTGAAAATTTTCTTTCCTGTTTATTACTATCCACACTTATGTTAATTTAGTTATTTTTTATTTATTATTTATTGTAATACCATTCCAATTTATGTGGTAAGATCTGTGCAAACACTAAATTTTAACAAAAAAGAAGCTGACACATAAAATAACATAAATTCGATCTAAAAAGAAAATGCAACCAAATACCTAAAAGTTCAACAAGATATGACCTAAACAAATGACTTGATAGTACTGACTTTATGTAACTATGCTACTAATCACGCAAAAATTATAAAAATGGTATCATAGAACTATTCAATAAATGTAACCTTGTTAACTATTTCACAGTAGGAAAACAAATAAACACAAAATAGCTACATTTTTTCTCTCAAACAATGACATTTTTTTATAAAAAAATTTCAAATTTACATTCTTCTTTGTTTAATTTTATTCTGTTTGGATGATTTTTGTCAAAATTTGAATTGATAGAAATTTGATCAAAATTGGAGATTGGATGCTATTGGATTATGATCCAAATGTAGATCTCAATTAGATCTAAATTGTGATCAAATTTGATTGAAGATTGTACTCAATTCAGACATAAATTATTATAAAATTTTGGCTCAAGCTAAATTTAACCCAAATAGGTTAAATGGGCCAAATTTTGAATCAAAATTAAGTCCAAAACTTAAATATGAGCCAAAAGTTAATAATAAACTTTTTACAAATAGGTTCTTGGACCAAATAAATCTTTATAAATAGGTCATTGGCCGATTTTTTCTTACGAATAGATCCTGGGGATAAAAATTTTTGTGAAAAGATCTGTAAAACTCTTCAAATTATAAATTAATCCTGCAAAATCTATGGGTTATAAATAAACCTTCAAAGATTAATAAATACAAATTTATTTTTATAAAATCTGAGTTTCAAAACAAATCCTTTAAAATTTATACTCTTAGAAAAATTTAGAAAACTTTCATCTTTTGCAAATAAACTATTCATAAAATAGTAAATTATAAATTTAATATTTATGAATTTATAAATAACCCCCTCTAAGAATTTTATTTAAAAATAATTTTAAAATATATTATTTTGTGAATAAAATCCTATAAAATGGACTTTGGAAATTTTAAAATCTTATAAATAGGTCCTTATAGTCAATTTTATAAAAAGACCCTTGAATTCTTAAAAATTATAATTAATCCCTGAAAATAAAATTTCTACAAATGACTAGCTATATTATGTGATATTATAAAATAATATAATTTTATTCAAATACTTATCTACAAATAGAAGTTCTCATATCCTTCAATCAAACAAATCACACCATTCACAGATTCAAAATTTGAATTAAAGACAACCCAATCAGATCTTTGATGATCCAAATTTGAATCACAATCGATCTGATCTCATTATTCGATTGTGGCTATAAAAGCTGGAGGATTAGTGTAAAAAAAAAAGCAAAAAAAGGATCAGAAACCTATAGAAAAAATTAGTCAACATAGGAGTAAAGACAAAAAGAGTAAGTGAATGGGTCAAATTCTTCTTTTCTCTTTTAGTATGCTTCCTTATTACCCTTCTTCTTCCTCTGCAAGAGCTCCAAAAACTTCTTGTACTCCCGCTACCTTGCTCATTCTCATCGTCATGTCCTGATTGCTTCGCCAAGTCTCTAGCTCTACAGTTGCACTCCTCATGGCCCTACTTGTGGTGGGGCAAACCTCCAAAATCCCACACTATCAGTCAGATTAGAGTTGGACCCCTGCATGAGCTTGTCTCCACCGATTGTACCTCACATGCTTTCTGCTTGAACACAACATCGACTCCACCAAATCTTGACTAGAGCGTAGCACGCATTAGGTTCGGATACCTCGGTATAAGTAGACCAAAGTTTGGATCGTTATGGACTCTTATTTAGAAAATTTTTTTAACAAATATAAGATCCATAACAACTTGTCAAAAGTCATCTAGAGAGATTATAGCTCCTAAATTGTGGAATTTGATTATGCTCCATAACCTATAAAATATGGCTATCTTTGAAAAGATAAGGACTAATGCTTCTTTCCTTTCTACAATATACTTTGTGTGCCCACAGATGACTTGAGCCTCAAGGTAGTCACCACCGGAGAGTTTCTAGAAGCCCTCTACACTTTTTCTCTTGTTGCAGATTAGTTAAAGAGTAGCCTAATAGATCAATCTCAAGGAGCTTTTGGAGCTAAAATCAATGGAGAACCAAGCTTTGTCGAAAAATTGGTGCTTTTGTTGAGGGCTACTCTACTTTTCTTTTCAACTAATCAAAAGGATCTTCCATGATACTTCAACCATGCTGGAGAAGGTAGCATGATCCTTATCATTGAAGAATCTACCTAGGGGGTAGATGGCTCCTGCAGTAGCAGATTCCCATAACCCATCAAATGGGTCGGGCATGTCCATTTGACAAGCCACTTTGGAGCCTAGATTGTCCCCATATCCTCATGGTGCTACCCTATAAATGGTACCTAAGGTACCTCTAGGATCCACAAATCTGATGAGCTGGTAGGAGTTCCAAACCCTAGTTGCTGTCATGCAATAGATCATGCAAGTGCTGGAGGTTCAAGCAAAGGCAATGTAGAACCACAAGCTCAATAGCCACAAAATTAGGCTCTAATCTAAGATGCTACATCAAACTAAATGCATGACCTCTAGCACCATTTCGCAAGTCAACTGCACTTTAGTGCCCAATAACACCCAAGCTACCATGAGCCATCAACAGTGCTTTCCCTTTGGTATCTCCTCTTAAAGAACTACGAAGTATATGATCCTACCTATGATTTGGCTGATGAAGCCATATATTACCCATATACTAGCCAAGCTTCGGCTAGAGATGCCTATGACACCTAGAGAGAGGCTATTGCATATAGAACTCAGGAAAGATTAGTAGCTCTCGACCTTTTGAGCCATATGAGGTATGAAACCCCTCTTATTCTTTAGATTTCATGTTCTATCATCCTCATTGCTGTAATTAACAGAATTCAAAAATCCTGGGTAGCCTATGAGGTGGGTTGTTAAATCCCTAATTGGGCCTAAACCAAACTTAAATCATGTCCAAACCTAAACCAAAATCAAATCTAATTAGGTTGAACTTGAACCAGGTCTAGGTTGAATCTGAACTAGAACTCAACCTGAGTCTAACATGGGTTGAATCCAAACTTATTAAAGGATCAAACCTAAACCCAAAGGGTTCTAACATGGATTGAACCCAAACCCATTAAAGGATCGAACCCAAACCTATCAAGGGATCAAACGAAAACCCATTAAAGGATTGAATCTAAATCCGATGAGGATCTATTAAGGATCCAACAAGAATCCAATATGGGTAGGATCCAAGATCCATTAAGAATCCTATAAGAACCCATCAAGGATCGAATCTGAGATCCATTAAGGATCCACTAAGAACTCACTAGGGGTTGGATCCATCATTCATTAAGGATCTAATAAGAATCTAACAAGTATTGAATCCAAGATCCATTAAGGATCCAACAAGAACTCAATAAGGGTTGGATTCAAGATCCATTAAGAATCCAATAAGGTCTCAATAAGGATTGGATCCAAGATCCATTATGGATCCAATATGAACCCAATAGAACCAAGATTCATTCAGGATCCAATAAGAACTTAATAAGAGTTGGATCCGAGATCCATTAAGGATCCAATAAAAACCAAACAAGGGTAGGATCTAAGATCTATTATGGATCAAATAAGAACCCAATAAGGTTAGATCCAAGATTCATTAAGGATACATTAAAAATCCAAAAAGGATTGAATCCAAAATTTATCAAGGAACTATCAAGAGCCTAATAAGGGTCAATTCCAATACCTAATAACTATCCAATGAGGATCAAAACCAAAATCAAATGAGGACTAGATCCAATAAGGATTCATCATAAGGTCAAACCCAACCAAGGTCAAACTTAAACTAAAACCGAGTCTAAATATTGAATTAAATCAATCAAACTTAAACCAAAACTAAGTTTGGTCATCAAATTGAATCAAACCAAACTTGAGCCAAAATTAAGTTTGAATTAAATCAAACTCAAATTAATTAGAGTTAGTCAACAAAAAGCATATAACTTTCTATAATTCCTTAAGCCCAATTGACAACAAAAAAAAGTTCATTGATTGTTAAGTCAAAGATGGTTAGCAAAAGTCCCAACTACTAAGTATTCTTTCAAATTAACTTGAACTAAGATAGGCTTGAACTCACTTACTTAGTCAGCTAAACATTATACTAAAAGAAAGTTTACTAATACAATTATAAAGTTGTTAGTGTTACTTCAAGCTCAATTGCATAAGCATAAAGCTGTCAGTGACACTCATACCTTATCGACAATAAGCCACAAAGGTTATTGATTATCAAATTGAGAATGATTAGTATAAGCTAAAGCTACTAATCATTGTCTCAAATCAAACCAAATTAAGGTAAGTTTGAATTCACTTAGTTAGTTAGTCAAGTGCTATATTCGAAGAAAGTTAATTAATATAGGCATAAAGCCATTGACAATACTTTGAATTTTACCAACACAAAGCACAAAGCCATCAATAACACTTCAAATTTAATTAACAACAAGCTCAAAGGTGATTAATTATCAAATTCAAAATGATTAGTATAAGCTACAACTACTAACCATTCTCTCAAGTCAAAGACATAAAGAAGTTAACCAACAAGTAGAAAATTATTGGTGACACTTAAATCCTAATGGGGTCAACTGCACAAACTAAGGCAGTCAACTACATCTTGAAAGTAAGCAAATTTATTAGCATCCATCAAGGATTAAACCAAATATCTAAGTCAAGTTCCAATAAGTCTGTCTATCATGTAGTTCTCGATCAAGTGCATAGGGGTAGGGCAGTGGTGAGCATCAAGCCATTCTCATCCCCTTTCTCATTTCATACTCTTTATGATTATGAATTTAAATTTTTTTAATTGCAAAGTGAGGGTATTCCCTTTCTTAAGCTATATAATTGAATTATTTTTTTCTTCATGTCTCAATTTTACTTGTTAGATTTCTTACTTTAAGTTATTTTTGATAATTTTTATGGTAATTAACAATATGGATTTACACATGTTGAAATGCTTGTTCAAAGTCTTTTTCCTAAGATACTCGATCACACATTCAAACCTACCAAAAATTTATTTATTATTTCGAGATTGCTTCTCGGGGTTCCTAACTATTCCAGGTGCTCAATTATAGCTCCATAAATTTTGCCACGACTAGTGGGATATAACTTATCCTCCAAGTGTAGAAACCTAATTAATATAAAAGAGACTGTGGGATCAAAATTGACCACCCAAGATAGCGGAGACTTCGAAGAGCGATCTCAAATCATAAATCAAAATTTATTTTAATTTAAAGTATACTATCAAGTATTGTGAGATCATTGACTTCCAACAGGTACAAACTCGTATTGTTAATTACCCCGACGATTACCAGCAATATCCTAAAGCGAGAATCCTATCTAATAAAATAGAGACACATAAGAGAAAAGAAGAAAAAAAAGTATTTAATTAATTTTAAGAAATGATACATCATTTAAGTAAGGATATACCCTCACTTTATAGTGAATTTCAATATAAAATTATAGAAAATATGAGAGGAATGGAGAAACAAAAAGAGAAAGAAAGAGCAGAAAAGAAGCTCTGATATGTGCTGTTGCCCTATCATGTACTAGACCACATGACATCTGACCCAAATTGACTCAATCTTTGGTAGATATTGATGGCATCATCTGATGAGGTGTGAAAGAGAATGAAAAAAGTTTGAAGTATTTCCAATAGCTTTAAGCAATGGCGATAACTTTAGTTGGTTAGGGGACATCACCAACAGCTTATAAAGTTGGGTATAGCTTTGAAAATCGCATTATCAACTATTATTGGGGTTGACTAGCTTAAGAAGTGAGTCATCAACTACTTTTGGGGTTGACTAGCTTCAGAAGCACATTGTTAATGGCTTCTAGAGTTAACTAACTTGAAGGACGTATTGTCAATAGCTTCTAGGATTGACTAACTTATATGGTGCATCGTCAATAGCTTTTGGGATTAACTAGCTTAAAGGGTGAGTCATCAACTACTTCTAGAGTTGACTAGCTTGAGGGGTGGCTAATGGCTTTGAGTGTATTGGTATTCAACTTTTTTGATTTGGTAGTGTCACCAATAACTTATGAGGTTAGGTATAGCTTTGAGCGTATTGGTGATTAACTTCTTTGGTTTGGTAGCATCACCAACGAGTTATAGAGTTGGGTATAGCTTTAAAGTGTGGCTGACATCTTTGATTGTATTGGTAATTAACTTCATTTGAACAAGGTGTGGTGACTGACTGACTAAGAGAGTTCAAACCTATCTTTTTAGTTTGATTTGGAGCATTGCCAATGCTTTTGGATTGGCTTAGCTTAGAAGATGCATCATCAATGGCTTTTGGAGTTAAATAGCTTTGAAGTGTGACTAATGGCTTTGAGCGTATTGACAATTAACTTTCTTAGTTTGATTACATTACCAACAACTTATGGAGTTGAATATAGCTTTGAATTGTTGCTAAAGGCTTTTATAGCACATCCAATGAGACTCAGTCTGACTTTATTTAGTTCTATTCAAACTAATTTTGGTTCATATTAGGGCGGTAACATCACCCTTTGTTCATAACCTTAAAGTATTGCCAAAAATTCAGTAAACTGAGTGAGATTCTATTTGACTCAATTTAGTTTCATCCGAACTAATATAGTTTAGGTTTGAATTTGATTTCATTTAGCTTGAGTCAAGTTAGACCTTTTGTTGAACATTTATCAAGTCCGAATTTGCCAGACTTTGGTTTAAATTTAAGTTAATTTAGTTTAACTTAATTTCAATGTAGCTCACTCTGTCTTGGATTTGGTTTGACTTTGCATTTTTTATTTTAGTTTGGATTTGATTTAATCTAATTAGGATTTGATTTGAGCTTAGTTCAATCCAAATTGGATTTGATTTGAGCTCAACTTGATTTTTAAGTTAACTCATCTCGAGTTTGATTAGCGTTGAGTTTGAGTTATTTGGTTTAGATTAACTCAATGTGGATTTTTTTTGGAGTTTAGCTCGATTTAGATTTTACTCTATTTGTTTAATCAATTTAAGTTCATTTGAGTTAATTTGTCCTTTGTCCATTTATTTTTGCTAAGTTCAGTTTCAATGTAACTACATTACTTGATGTTAAATAGTTTGATTTGAGAGTCCTTGATTATAATGATGATTTTAGGTGAACCGATGCCCCAACCTTAAAATATGTGAACTCGAGAGCTAGTTTGGTGCAAGTCAAAATGCTAGTTTAGTGTGAGTTCAAATGTTGAATAAGTGTGAGCCTGAAGGCTGATTGGGTACGAACCTGAAGGTTGGTTAAATGCGAGCTCGAAGTATAGTTAAGTGCGAGTCCGAAGACTATCTGAATGCGAGTCCAAAGGCTATTTGAATGCGAGTCTAAAAGTTGGTTGAGTGCAAACCTAAAGAATAACTGAGTACAAGCCTAAAGGCTAACTTGGATGCTAGCCCGAAGATTATCTAAGTTCGAATCCAAAGGCTGACTAAGTCTAAGCTTAAAGGTTGACTGAATGCAAGTGTGAAGATTGACTGAGTATGAGCTCAATGGCTGGCTTTGTGTGAATTAGAAGACTAATTGAGTGGGAGCTCAAAGGTTGGTTGAAATGTGAGCTCGAAGGCTAGCGTGGTGTAAGCCTCAAGACTGGCTAAGGTGCGAGCCCGAAGGTTAGTTAGGTGCGAGCCCAAAAATTGGTTTGAATGCTAGCCCGAAGAATAGTTTAGATGCGAGATCGAAGACTGACTAAATGAGAGCCTAAATGCTGCCTAAGATGCGAGCCCAAAAGTTGACTTAGATATGAGCTCGAAAATTGATTTGATATAACGAGGCTTTACCATTTTTGAAGGATTGTAGGTAATCATAGTAATATTAAGGATTCACCGTCTTTGAATGGCCATGGGTGGTTATAGTAGTGTCAAAGGTTTGCTGTCTTCAAAGAGGCTGCATGTAATCGTGGTGTTGGTGAAATTTTGTTATCATAGTAGGAACCGTAGATGCTCGTGATGTTAATAAAGTTCTACAAAAAATTAAAATAAGAGAGGTCTTTTTTTTTTAATAAACTCTTTTTTTTCCTCTTATTTTTACTGATTTTTTTATACAATAATTTATTATTATTATTTTCTCCCTCTCGTTAAGTCTTTTCAACATTTTTTTTTTTATGCTCTCAATTAGCCACAACCTCAACTCAATCTTTTTTTAAACACTTTTTTTTGTCTCCCTCTTGTCTCCTTCTTGTCCGAAACCCATTTGCAGCCATAGTTGCCTCCCCTCTTTCCTAATCAGGGCATGGTGGCCTAGGGATTTCTCGGCCGGATCAGGCTAGATCTTGGCCGGATCTGGCCACAAACTTCGGTGGGTGGGTGTTGATGAGATCGGGTGGAGCGGCGGCATTACGAGGCAGCTTTCGGCGAGGAGGAAATGCGCGCCTGTGTTTGGGGTTGGCGGCGTAGCCGCCTGTGTAGAGGGGAGATCGCCGGCGAGGAGTGGCACTCTGACGATGGAGTAGTGCCCGGCCATGGGGAAGCCGAGATCCGATTGTTGGTGACAATGGAAAGGCGTTCAAAGGCGTAGGGGACAAGCACGGGCGAAGCTTGGGGCCGATCATGGCTAGGGAAGGAGACCGCCAAGTGAGCGCAGTGAGGTGGAGGTCATGGGCGGTGATGATAGTGGTGGGCTGTACAAGCATGGACGAGGGTGTTGGCGGTGAGGATTAGGGGTTGCGGATGCGGTTCAGATCGACGAAAGGCCGGGCAATAGGCGACGGTTCATTGGAGCGGGTCTATCACTTTCTCAGCCGAACATGAGTCCTCAACAGTGCGGCAGCAAGGAACGGGGAATCTAACACGAGATTGGAGAAGAAAAGAAGAAGAGTGCAGAGAATTAGATAGGGAAGAAGATAAATGTCGGAACTCACTTGTTCTCCTATTCATTCCGTAGTTCTTTTTACTCCTTTGATGATCATTGTATTCTGACTTCTCCTTTTACAAGTTGATCATTTGTTCTCATCACCATCGCTCGGTGTTTTGCAGGTTCTACAAAGATGGAGACGAGGATCCTCCTTAAACTTTGAATATTTGTATGGATTGATGTAATTTAGTTTTGATTTAGATATGGATCAGCTCCGAGATGTTTGATAACATTGAAATTATAGCATTTTAGGAAACTTCAAAATATAAGGGGATTATTTATAATTTTTTTGAAAAAATTTAAGCTAAATTATAATTTTATAATTTTCAAAGGGGTTTTTTCTTGTAAAAATGATTTGTTTATAAAGTTTTTGAAATTTTCAAGGTTTTTTTTGAATAAAATTTAGATTTATTTATAAATAAAAATTTTCAAAAAATTTATTTTGTAAAAAATTGAAATTATAAGATTTATTTGCAAACAAGAAATTTTAGAGGGGTTTATTCACAAATCTTGGATTTTATAACGATCGAATTATTATTATCGACTTCTTAATAGGTTTATTTATAAGTTCTAAATTTTGCTGGATTGATTTATAATTTTAGAATTTTATTAGACTTTTCTGTAAAATTTTTATTCTAGGAAATATTTAAAAGAAAAATCTAATCAAGAACCCATTTATGAAGATTTATTCAGTCGAGAGATCTATTTATAAGAAAAATCTTACAAAGGGTCCATTTATAAAGAGTTATTCAATTTTGGGATCTATTTGTAAAATTTTTGCATTTTGCCATTTTATCCCAAATTTTAGATGAATTTTGGGTTTACTTTCGGTCTAAATGTCTAACCCACTCAGCCCATTTTTGTTTGAGCTTAAATTTCTTAAGAATTTTGGTCTAAATTAAGTTTAATTTTTGGTCAAAATTGACTACGATTTAAGCCAGATTGATACCTACATTTGAGTTATAATTTAGTGACATACAAATCTCAACTTTAATCATTTTCCAATCAAATTTGATTATAACAAAAATCACCTCAAACAAATTGCCCCTTTCACAACTTCTTTTCGAGTTCTGACGAGAGGAGAGAATGCGAATAATTCTCAAATACTTGCCCCTATGTTAATATTCTAGGTGTTTGACTATATGGGTTTTAATTGCCATGAAAGTAGATTTAATTTATCATATGATGATGAACTTATTTTACCACGTGAGAGGGGACTTGACCTGCCATACGATGATGGATTTATTTTACCATGTGAGAGTCAACATGGTTAGCCATATAGAGCGGACTTGAGTTATCACAACAAGTGGATTTGAGCTGTCACGATGAGTGATTTTGATTTGTTACGATGAATAGACATGAGTTTCTACAATGAAGTGGACATGATTTGACACAAAAGTGGACTTAATTTATCATATGAAAGTGAAATTGATCTATCACATAAAAGTGAGCTTGATTTACTATGTAGATATGGGTTTAATCGTCATATAACATGGACTTGATTTGCCACGTAAAAGTGAAATTAGTTTGTCATATGGAAATGAACTTGATTTGCCATATAGAAGTAAACTTAATTGCAGTGTATAAGTAGACTTAGACTATCATATGAAAGTGGATTTAATTTATCATATGAAAGTGTACTTGATCTCTCACGTAAAAGTGGACTTAGATTGACCATGTAGATATGGGTTTAATCGCCACATAATATGGACTTAATTTGCTACGTGAGAGTGGACTTAGTTTACCACATGGAAGTGAACTTGATTTGCCATGTAGAAGTGAACTTGAGCATCATACAAGATGGACTTTTAATTTGCCACATAAAAGTAGTCTCAATATGTCATGTAGATGCAGACTTGATTATCACGCAAAGTAAACTTTAATTTGCTGCACAGAGGTGGGCTTAAGTTGCCACAAGGAATGGACTTAAGTTACCATAAGAAATGAACATGGTTTGCCACAAAAGGTGGACTTAATTTACCATATGAAAGTGAATTTGATTTATCACATAAAAAAGGGCTTGATTTAGCATGTGGATACAGGTTTAATCACCATATAACATGAACTTGATTTGTCATGTGAAAGTGGACTTAGTTTGGCATATGGAAGTGAACTTAATTTGTCATATGAAAATGGACTTGCTATGCCATGTGGAAGTAGACTTGATTGCCATGTGAAAGTAGACTTAAGTTATTATATGAAAGTGGACTTGGTTTGCTACGTAAAAGTGGACTTAGGTTGCAATGTGGAAGTAGACTTAGTTCACCACGTGAAAGTAGACTTAATTTATTATGTAAAAGTAGGCTTGATCACCATGTAATAAATGGATTAGGATTTACCATGTAAAAGCAAGCTTGATTGTTATGCAAGAGTGGATTGAATTTGCTATATAGATGTGGGCTTGATTGCACACAAGATTGCGTTCAATTTGCCACATAAGAGTAGACTTAGTTTACTAAGTAAAAGTGGCTTTCATTTACCACAATAAGTGGACTTGATTCACTACATGGAAGTAGACTTGATTGCCATGTGAAAGTGGATTGATTGCCATATAAATATAAGCTTAATCGCTACACAACATGGATGTAGTTTGCCATTTGGAAGTGGACTTGATTGTTATATAAATGTGAGCTTGATAGCCATGTAAGATGAACTTCAATTTGCTGCACGAAAGTGGGCTTAGTTTGCTATATAAATGAGGGCTCAATCACCGCACAAGATAGACTTTACTTGGCTAGTTTCCAATGTTACTACCTTAATTTTGCCATGTTATAGATAGCACGTTTGACTTTGTAATCCTCATAAATGAGATATTTGATTTTATCTCCTTGGAGGTGATGAGCTTAATTTCACCATGTTAGAGGTGATAAGCTTTGTTTTACCACTTTAGGGTAGCATATTTGATTTTACCACTATATAAGTAGCCTATTTGAATTCTTTGTTAAGGATTTTATGACTTTTGACTCGATCTATTGATTATAGAAGCAATAGGAAACATCATATATGTTAGTTTCTCTTGAATACTATGATGATAGATGTCTCCTAAATATTAGGGAGGAGAATTTTACTTGTCTTCAGTATTTTTAGATGAGGGAAGAACCCCAGATCACCTCTTTATATTTTGAAGTCTCGACTATATGTTCCTTTTGTGAGTATTTGGTGAGAGAGCTTTGATTTTTTTTGTCCACAATCTCTTAATGGTGGGAAACAAAGATCTCGCTTGGTATTAACCTGATGGTTGGTTGTCCATTCCAAATGCTTTAGTAACATGCTTTTCTTAAGCATTTGAATGAGAGAGGGCTTGACTTTACCCTTACCATCTTATTTTATAGGAGGATGGATTTAATGTTCGATTGAGCTTGCATGATGGATGCTCAGGCAATATGCCCCTGATATCATCATGTATTTTTGGAAGAGAGTTATTGCATGTGCTAACATGTTTTAGATTTGAGCATTTTCCATTTTCTTCTTTGAGTATGTTGCTTATTTTTGAGGAAAATATGTTGTTTTAATCAAAAGGGTTTCCACTTTTCTTTTCTTTGGATTAGAGCCTTTACATCCATAATGTAAAGACTATCACTTGATAATGGTTCGGAGAAGAGATCCCAACCTGTGTTCAAGTGGTCACAGAATCAAAGGACCTGGGGAGAGATATGCCCCTCGTTTTGATCACTTTTAGGTAGTGGTTGATAACGTCCAATCAATTTAACTTTAATTATCTGGAGGGCCATCTTGAGTGCCACCTTGAAGCTTCTTTACCTTGTCGTTCATACCACATCTTGGTAGGGAAAAGAATAAAGCAAGAAGTTGCTATTTTTATGAGACTTGTCTCCTATAGTGCCATATTGACATGTTGGAGTACGACATGCAGCAGTAGTTAGCTGACTCAGTGAGCAGACACTTTGATGGATGCTTGTCGAGTTGCAATACAGCAAGCTAATAGTTCATCTTCTAGATACCAAATTGATGCATAAGATTTGAGATAAGTAACCTTATGAATTGATGTTTTCTCTCTTTTTTAATCTGATTATGATGCAAAGCATATATCTTTGTATTTTTTTTGAAAGAAAAATTTCTATAGATTTATTATTTCAAAAATATTTTGATAGACAGGTGATATATCCTTTCATCTTCAATTAAGGCCTCTTACTTGGTTAAGTTTGTTGAAGTTTGAGGATAATTTTGGTCTCAAATGGTAGTAAGTCACCAATTGATCTCCCCTTATACCTTTTTCCTAATGTAATATTTTCTTTAGAAACCTATTTTTCTGGTGTCTTCCTTACTTTTACTATGTTCTTATTGGTTAGTTGCTTCTTTAACTTTGGCTTTGATCTCAGATGTCTTTTAGTTTTAATTTTCAAGGTTTATATACCCATAAATGCCAACCAATAGTTATTCTTTGGGTAGTCTTTTTTGGTTAATAATACGCCAAGGCGAGGCTAGGTTAGTCCTCCTAATTCTGGCATATAATTTAATTTTCTCCCCTTATTAATTTATTAATTTATTCTTTTTTTATTTCATTTTTTAGCAATCTCATTCTTCTTTTAAGGATCCAAGGTTTGTGGACTAGTATATGCCAATCAATTTTTACTTTTTGAGTCCGCCTCTCTTGGCTTGGTCTTCCATATGAGATTTGTCCATTTAGGACTTTGTCTTTGATTCTTTTCTTTTTTCTTTTCTTTAGGGGAGTGATTTTTGCTTCTAGGAGGAGATTTTTGAGAGATTTCTTTCGATCTTAGCATTTGTCTTTGAAGAAATTTCTTTAATAGGGTTATAGTTACTTGCAAATTGGTCATTATATTTTTGGTCCTATATTCTTGAAGTTAACTTAGGGCATAGGTGGGTGGAGGAGGTGCTACGATTCTGAATCCGCCATATTTTATCATCGACCATCCTTAACTTTCAACATTTCTCTTTTACTTTCAGAGACCTTATCTCTAAGACAAAAGGTATTTTACCTGAATACTAATTTTTTTTATTTTATATTTTTTTGATTCTTTCTTTTATGTTTTGCCTCAAGTAGTATGGAATGCATACTAGACTAGTCAATTTTGATATAACTAAATGTTTCATCATAGGCTAGACATTTTTTGTTTGTGGTTTTGAAGCTTATGCAGTTAGTTGACTCTTCCATGTTATTGATATGGCATGAGAATCCTTCCTTTCGGATTTAGTTGCTCATCTATTAATCAGTCTGGTGTTAGAAGATGGCATTACCCCTTTCTTAGCAAAAGAAGGTAGAACGTGTGTGCTTTTGTTGTTCTCCTTTAGCCCTTGTTACATTGGAGGTGAAGATTGTAGAATCTAGCTTTAGGTTCGGTTCTACATCTTGAAGTCAACTGAATATCCCATTGATCCTTCCTTTGATAAGTTATAGTCAATCAAAACTATCTACCTATTGCTTAGTCTTTGAAAGACTGATGTCCTGATTTATTCTAATAAAACCTTTGTTTCATCATCAGGATTCAGCATAATGAAATTTGACCTTTGCTATTAGGGTGACCTCGGTCTTTGCCTCTTGGTGGACTTGGCCTTCTGCCTCCATAGTGGACTTGATCTTTTGCCCCTTGGATGGACTTGATCTTTTGCCCCCAGGTGGGAGACTTGATCTTTTGCCCCCAGGTGGGAGACTTGATCTTTTGCCCCCTGGATGAGCTTGATCTTTGCCTACAGAGTGGGAGTCGAGGGATAGATTCGCACTAGATAAGTGAAGTAGTGACTGTATGAATGGTATTAGCAATGCTAGGAGTAATGATGTTGTTAATGAAAGCAGAAGCACCATGCATGAATTGGGTGGAGTTGGATATAACCTGATTGCTGATATGAACTCCATTTGCCCCCATGATGGTTGTTATTTTGCATCGTGGATTGGCATAATGGCATTTAGACTTAGCCCCTTTAAATGAGTTTGGCCCTTGCTCCCTAGACAAGAGGTCTCTATCCCTTGGATGAGAGGTCTTTGCCCCCTGAGTGGACTTGGTCTTTGCCCACTGGGTGGAAGCCGAGGGGTTGATTAGTGCTTATGTGGACTTTGGTTGCCCCTAAGGTGATCGTTGGTTGTTAAAGTGTGTCGCAAATTTGCCACTATAATGATCATTAGTTAACAAAATGCGACATAAACCTTTTACTGAGGATGATGGTATGGATTAGGGAAGGAGGGTCATTTGATGATGCCATTTTCCTTTCTCTTAATCAATCATCAACTTTTAACTTTTCTTCTTCTAATATGTTCCCATTTCAATTAGGTTTCTTTGCTTGGAGGAGAATTAAAGTCCTAGCGAGTGTGCCAAAATTTGTGGGATCGAAATTGACCATCCAAAATTAGAAGTGACCTTGACTCACAAATCAAAATTTATTTTAATTTGAAATATATTATTAGGTATTGTGGGAATATTGACTTCTAACAAGCACAAGCTCTTGTTGTTAATTACCCTGACGACTATTAGAAATCTTCGAAAGTGAGAATCCTAGCTAATAAAATAGAGACACAAAAAAGAAAAGAAAAGAAGAAAGCATTTGACTAATTTTGAGAAATGATATATGGCTTAAGAAAGGGTATGCCTTCAGTTTACAATGAATTTCAACATAAAATTATAGAAAACATGAAAGGAATGAAGAAATGAAAAGAGAAAGAAGGAGTGGAGAAGAAGCTCTGATATGTGTTGCTGCCTCGCTCTGCCTGCACTGGACCACATGGTGTCTAACCCAAATCGACTTAATCTTTGGTAGGTATTGATGGCATCATCCAATGGGACGTGAAAGAAAATAATAGAAGTTTGAAGCATTTCCAATAGTTTTGAGCATTGGTGATAATTTCATTTGGTTTCGGGGCAACACTAATAACTTATAGGGTTGGGTATAACTTTAAAAATCACATCATCAAGTGCTTTTGATGTTGACTATCTTGAGAGGTGCGCCATCAACTACCTCTAGGGTTAAATACCTTGAGGAGTGCATTGTCAATGGGTTCTAGAGTTGACTAGCTTGAAGAATGCATTGTCAATGGCTTTTAGGGTTTACTAGCTTAAAGGGTATGTCGTCAACAACTTTTGAGGTTGACTAGCTTAAATGGTGCATCATCAATTACTTCTAGAGTTGACTAGCTTAAGGGATGGCCAGTGATTTTGAGCTTGTCGGTATTTAATTTCTTTGATTTAGTAGCATCACCAATAGCTTAGAAGGTTGGGTATAGCTTTGAAATATGACCGATAGTTCTGAGTGTATTAGTGATTAACTTATTTGGTTTAGTAGCATCACCAACGATTTATGGAGTTGGGTATAGCTTTGAAGTGTGGCCAATAGCTTGGAGCATGTTGGCGATTAACTTCATTTGAATAAGGTTTTGTGGCTGACTGAGTAAGTGAGTTCAAGCCTACTTTAGTTCGGTTTGATTTGAAGGGTTGCCGATGCTTTTGGGTTGGCTTAGCTTGGAAGATGCATCATCAATGGCTTCTAGGGTTGAATAATTTTGAAATGTGACCCACGGCTTTGAGCATGTTAGCAATTAACTTCTTTGGTTTGAGTGTCACCAACGAGTTATGGAGTTGGGTATGGCTTTAAAGTGCTGCTAAAGGTTTTTGAAGCACATGCAATGAACCTTATTTTTACCTTATTTAGTTCTATTTGAACTAATTATTGTTCAGGTTAGGATGCTAATATCACCCTTTGTTTATAACCTCAAAGTATTGTCAAAGGTTTAGTATACTGAGTGGGATTTACTTTGAACTGATTTAGTTTCATCGGGACTAATATAGTTTGGATTCAAATTTAATTTCATTTAGCTTGAGTTGAGTTTAACCTTGTGTTAGACATTTATCGAGTCTGGGTCTACTAGACTTTATTTCAAGTTCAAGTCAATTTAGTTTAACTTGATTTCAGTTTAGGCTCAAGCTTGGTTTTGATTTGACTTTGAGTTTGCCCTTTTAGTTTGTATTTGGTTTAACCTAATTAGGGTTTGATTTGAGCATAGTTTAATTCAAATTGTGATTTGATTTAAACTCAACTTAATTTTTAAATTAACTCATCTTAAGTCTAATTAGGATTGAGTCAAAGTTTATTTAGTTTAGATTAACTCAATCTAGATTTTTTTGGAGTCCATCTCGATTTTGGATTTTAGTCTATTTGTTTGATTAATTTAAGTCCATTTGAGTCAATTTGGCCTTTGTCAATTTATTTTGGCTAAGTTTAGTTTTAATATAACTGAATTACTTCATAATAAATAATTTGATTTGAGTGTCTTGACCATATATGATAATTTTAGGTGGACCTATAGCCCACCCTTAGAACATGTAAACCCAAGAGCTAGCTTGGTGTAAGTCTGAAGATTGACTTAGTACGAGCCCAAAGGTTGGCTGAGGTGCAAGCTCAAAAGTTGGCTTGAATATGAGCCTAAATGCTAGCTAAGGTGCGAGCTTGAAGGCTGGCCATGGTATGAGCCTTTTTCTGAAGGCTAGTTAAGCATGAGCCCAAAGATTAACTAAGTGCAAGCCTAAAGGCTGGCTAAGGTGCTAGCTTAAAGGCTAGCTAAGTGTGAGTCTGAAGGCTGGATAGGTGCGAGCTCGAAGGCTGGCTTGAATAGAAGCTCAAAATCTAGCTAAGATGTGAGCTTGAAGGCTAGATAGGTGTTGTTATAATGTCAGATGTGATGAATTAGTCTCACATCAGATATTGGATAGATAGAGTCCAATATATATAGTGAAAAAGGCTCATATCCTATGTGTTTAAGTTTTTGGGATGGTTTGGTGTCCGATCCACTATATTGATATGGTTTGACACTCTTTTGATTCCCCCAACAAGTGGTATTAGTACTTCAGGTTCAAAGCTATGCAAACTCTTAAGACTGAAATTACCGTGATGATGCGACTGAATTGAGTCGCATGTTAGTCTCTCTTAAAAAAAATCAAAAGAATGAGATAAAAATCCATCTTGGATGCGAGGCTAAAGGTTGGCTAAGTGTGAGTCAAAAGGCTAGCTAGGATGCGAGCCCGAAGGTTAGCTGAGTGTGAGTCCGAAGGCCAGCTAGGTGTGAGTCCGGAGGCTGGCTTGAATTCAAGCCGAAATGCTAGCTGAGTGTGGGTCAAAAGGCTAGCTAAATCCAAGCCATTGGCTTGGATGCACGCCTGAAGGCTGAATGAGCGCGAGCCCAAAGGCTAGCTGAATGCGAGCTCGAAGGCTAGTTGAGTGCAAGCCCAAAGGCTGATTGAGTGTGAGCCCATCGAAGGCTAGCTTGGTGCGAACTTGAAGGTTGGCTAAGATGCGAGCTCAAAGGTTGGATAGATGCGAGCTTGAAGACTGGCTTGGATGTGAGCCCGAAGATTGGTTTAGATGTGAATCTGAAGACTGGCTGAGTTTGAATTTGAAAGTTGGCTGAAATACGAGCTTGAAGGCTAGTTTAGATATGAGCTTGAAGGTTGGCTTGGTGTAATAATGTTTCACCATTTTCAATGGGCCACAGGTATCCATAGTGCTATTAAGGATTCATTATCTTTGAGTAACCACAGGTGGCTGCGGTAGCATCAAAGATTCACAATTTTCAAAGGGTTGCAGGTGACCATAATGTTAGTGGAGTTCTGTTGTTGTAGTCAGGACCGTGGATGACCGTGGTGTTAATGAAGTTCTACTGAAAATAGAGATGAGAAAAGTCTTTTTTCTTTTTTCTTTTTTTTAACAAACTCTCCTTTTTTTCTTATTTTTTCCAAATTTTCTTTTTCTTTATGCAATACTTTTTTAATTATTTTTTTCTGTTGTCTTTCCCACATAAGCTCTAGCTTTTCAATATTTTTTCTTTTTATTCGTAAATGGCCACAACCTCTCCTCAACCTTTTTATAAATACTCTTTCTTTCTCTCTCCCCTGTTCATTTCTCCTTCTTGCTCATTTGCAATCATAGTTGCTTCCCCTCTCTCCCGATCGGGCCATGGTGGCCCAGGGATTTTCTGGTTGGATCTAGCTGGATCTTGGCCAGATCCGGCCACAAACTTTGGTAAGCGGGCTTTGATGAGCTCAGGTAGAGTAGTGGCATCGCGAGGCAACTTCTGACGAGGAGGAAATGGGTGCTTGTGTTTGGAGTTGGCGGCACAGCCACCTGTGCAAAGAGGAGATGGCCAGCTAGAAGTGGGCTTTGATGGTGGAGTGGTGCCTACCTGCAGGAAAGCCGAGATCCGGTGGTTGGGGAAGATGGAAAGGCAATCGAAGGCGGAGGTGACAAGCATGAGCGAAGCTTGGGGCCGATCACGGCTAGGGAAGGAGACCGTCAGGCAAGTGCAATGAGGTGGAGGTCACAGGAGGTGATAATAGTGGTGAGCTGTGTGAGCACGGACACAGGTGCTAGTGGTTATGGACACAGTTCAAATTGGCAAAAGACTGGCTAGTAGGCAACGGTTCACTGGAGTGGGTGTATCGCTTTCTTAGCTAAACATGAGTCCTCAATAGTGTGGGCAGCGAGAAATGGGAAGCTAACATGAGATTGGAGAAGAAAAGAAGAAGAAGCATAGAGAATTATATAGGGAAGAAGATAAGTGTCTGAACTCACTTATTCTCCTATTTGTTCTGCAGTTTTTTTTACTCCTTTGATGATCATCGTATTCTGACTTCTTTCCTAAGCTGATCATCTGGTCTCATTGCCATACCCAATGTTTTGCAAGTTTTATAGTTTTTATAAGCATTGAGAAGATTGAGTCACTTCCGATTTGAAAATTGGAATTGGTAGATGTAGATGATGACTTTCTTTAAATTTTGAATATTTGTATGGATAAATATAATTTAGTTTTTGATTTGAATATGGATCAGCTATATTTGGATAAGATGTTTGGTAACATTGAAATTATAACATTTTACAAAACTTCAAAATATAAGGGAGTTATTTATAATTTTTTTTAAAAAATTGAATTAAATTATAATTTTATGATTTTTAAGGAGGAATCTTATATAAAGGATTTGTTTATAAAGTTTAAAATTTCCAAGGTTTTTTTTGAACAAAATACGAATCTATTTATAAATAAAAATTTTTGAGAAAATTATTTACAAAAAGTTAAAATTATAAGGGTTTAGTTGCAAATAAAAAATTTGGCAAGGGTTTATTCGTAAATCTTGGATTTCATAAGAATCAAATTATAATTATTAATCTCTTGAAGAATTTATTTACAAATTCTAAATTTTACGAGGCTGATTTATAATTTTAAAATTTTATTGAATCTTTCTGTAAAATTCTTATTCCAGTGGCCTATTTAAAAGAAAAATTCGGCCAAAGACTTATTTATGAAAACTTATTTAGTTTAGGGACCTATTTGTAAAAAATTTCTACCAAAGAACCATCTATAAAGATTTATTCAATACAGGGATATATTTATAAATTTTTTATATTTTGTCATTTGGCCCAGATTTTAGATAAATTTTAGGTCTAATTTTGGTCCAAATGTCCAGCCCACTTAGCATATTTTGGTTTAAGCCTGAATTTCTTAAGAATTTAGGTTTGAATTAAACTTAATTTTTGATCAAATTTTGATGCGATTTAAGCTTGATTGAAACCTACATTTGAGTTATAATTTAGTAACATACAAGTTTTAATTTTAATCATATTTCAATTAAATTTGATTGTGATAAAATTTACCTCAAATAGAGACATATCAAAAGAAGAAAATATAAAAACTAATGATAGATTTATTATTTTCTATTGTAGGAAAGGGAAGATGATATCATCAAATGATTTTTTTTGTCCCAACCTACACTATCATCCTCAGTGAAGGGTTTGTGATATACTTTTCTCAAGAAACAATCACTGCGGGGAAAATTGGAGTCCATATAAACTACAGAGCTATGTCTAACTTCATCAATTTATGCATGATGCTTATGCTTTTATTAATAGTGTTATTGCTCCTACTGTTGTTACTGTTACTACTATTATAATTGAGTTGGTTGATATTCTAGTTATCCAATATGGATCAACTCCTCGCCTCTCATTCAAGGGGAAAAGGCCAAGTCCATCCAAAGGGCAAAAACCAAATATTATTATGTCAAATCTCGATGACGAAATAGATGGTTCATGGACACAAACTAGGGCATTAACCTTCCATAAATTGGAAAATAGATAAAAGTTAAATTTTGACCGTTTACAACATACCCTAGAAGTTAAAGAAACTAATACGAGTAATGTAAGGAAAAGAAGGATTAGTGGGGTGTTTGGTCAAGTGTGAGATGTTAGTTCAAAGCAAAAAACTAGTTGTTGTAATCCCCATATCCAACTCTTTGACAACACCACAAGAGCTAAATAAGAACAAAAGAAGAACATGTGTTTAATTTTTTCCAACTAGGAAAGGAGCAATACCATTCTCTAAAGCTGTATTAATTAATGGACGAGTAACTAAACCCAAGAAAAAGGATACTCATGCCAAATTTGTGGCATAAAAGAGTCAAATAGTTGTATGAGATTCAAATAAAAAAAATATGAATAGTTAAATAGTTGTATGAGATTCGACAACAAAAAAAGATACAAAAAAATAGAGAAAGAAAGAAATAAATTATGTTAGCCTAATATGAAAATGTATAGTCAAATCAAAATTGACTAAAAATAAAATAAAATAAAAAATTCGCTAAAAAATCTACTAAAAAAATTCTCTTAATATTTAGGAGAGCTATCTTCTGTCTTACAAATAAGGTCTTTAAAAATAAAAGAAAATATTTGAAGATAAAGATAGTCAATGATGAAATATGGTAGAGTTGAGATTCGTATACCTCTCCCACATGCCAACACCCTATGTTAACTTTGAAAATGCAAGCTGAAAATATGATGATCAATCTACAAGTAACTAGAACCTTATTAGGAAAGTTGCTTCAAATATAAAAGTACTAAGATTGAAAGATAACCTCTCGGAAATATTCTTGTAGAGGTAAAAGATAACCCCTTAATAAGTAATGAAAAGTATAATCTCGATCCAACAAATCTCATGAAAAATCAAGATAAGAGAGATGAATTCAAAAAATAAGAACCGATTGGCATCTACAAACTCACAAACCTTAGATCATCAAAAAAGAAATGGATTATTAAGTCAAAAATAAAAATAAAATGAAAGGCAAAAAATAAGAAAAGGAGAAGAAAATTGAATTGCATGTTGAAATCAGGACTAACCTAGCCTTAGTGTATTGTTGCTCAAGAAATGCTACCTAAAGAATAAGTATTGGATGGTATTTGCAGGTGTATGAACCTTAAAAATTGAGGTTAATAGGCATTTAGAGATCAAATTCAAACTCAATAAAATAACTAACTAATAGGAACATGGTGAAAGTAGTGAAATTGCTAAAAAATAGGTTCCTAAAAAAATATCACACTAGAAAAATGATCAAAAGGGAAGGTGGATTAATGACCAACCATCTCTTGGGAAAAATCATCTTCAACTTCAATAATATAAATTAAATAGGAGCCTAAATCTTGAAGATAAAAAGATATACCACATGTTTACTAAAATATTGAAAGAAAGAAATCTCTAGAAATTTTTCAAAAAAATATAAAAATTAAGAAGTGGAAAAAAATAAAGAAAACTAAACTAATAAAAGAAATAGAAAAAATAAATACAAGCATATACACTTTGTATTAATAGTTTCTTCTAGCATCACAATCAAAGTTATATTGGAAAAAGAAAAAAAATCACTTCATAAATTACTTCTCTTAAAGCTCATTAAAAAAAAACTAAAAGATAAATCATCAGCTTGAATTACTACAGTTTGGCAAGTATTGATTTAGGCATCTGCTCATTGATCCAATGAACCACTATATCTTATCCTACTCCAACATGCCAATGTGGCGCACTAGGAGATGAGCTTCGTGAAGGTAGTAACTTTTTGCTCCAATCTTTGGTCTACTCTCTTTGCATGACAAAGGATGACAAATCATGATACAAAAAAATGAGGTGAAGTTTAAGAGTTGCCCTCAGGATAACCCTCCAAGTAACTACAATCAGGTTGCTTTGACTCATAGGTCAAGTCAAGCAACTACTACATAAAAAGATTGAGATTGGAAGCAAATCTCTCCCTTTGGTCCTTGATTCTAAAACTACTCCACTATAAGTTTGGATTTCTTCTCCCAACCATTATTAAGTGGCAGTCCTCCCCATTGTGGATATAGGGCTCTAACTTACTAAAAAGAAAAGGTGAAACTCCTTTTGGTAGAAATTAATTATTTTTCTAAAAACAAAATACTATACTTATTTGTTCTTACATGCAAAAATGAAAATGATGCCATAAATGCTCATAGCTAAAGTATTTGAAAATGTGCAATATTTTTCTTCCAAAAGCACATGATGAGAAAAGGGGGCATATTGCGTGAGCATCCACTATGAATGCTCAATCAAACTTTTAATCCATCCTCTCATAAAAGAAGACAAAAAAAGTGAAATTAAGTATTCTCTCATTTAAATACTTATGAAAAGTATGGTGCTGAAGTATTTGAAATAAACAACTGATTTATCAGACTAACACCAAATGAGATTTTTATTTTCCCATCATTAAAAGGTTGTAGATAAGAAAAATCAAGTTATTCGCATCAAATGCTTAAAAAAGGTGCATAGAACTAAAGTATCAAAATACAAAAATGATCACAGATTCTTCTTTTACCTTAAAATATTGGGGGTAAGTAAAATTTTCTTCTGCAATACTCAAAAAAAGAATATTATGAACCAACAACTAAAGTGTATATTATCGTGACACCCAAAAGGATATGCAATGCTTTCCTTCACCCCATAATTAAAATGCCAAATTGAAAGTGACAAAATTCTTAATAAAAAATTCAAATAGACCACTTATATAGTGGTAAAAATCAAACAGACTATGATAAAATAAATATGCCACCTTTAATATAGTAAAATCAAGCTTGCCAACTCCAAAATGGATAAATCAAAACATGCCACTTAAAATTGATCACCTCTAAAATAATGGAATCAAGTACTCCATCTCACGAGTGATGAAAGTAGAACATGCCACTTATGAAGTAGTTAAATCAAATAGATCTCTTCCAAAATTTTAAAATTAAATACGCCATCTATAAGTCTACATTCATAGCAAATTAAGTGAAGTTTATTTTTATATAACAATTAAGTCCATATTTAAATGGCAAAGTAAGTTCACTCTCATATGACAAATTAAAGTCTATTTTTGTGTAGTGATCAAGTCCATATTTAAATGGTAAATCAGGTTCATTTACACTTGGCAAATTAAAGTCCATTTTATATGGTAATTAAGCTTGCATTTAAATGGTATATTAAGTCTGCATACATATGTCAAATTAAAGTCCATTTTTGTGTGCCGACCAATTCCACATTTAAATCACAAACTAAATCTATTTTTATATGATAAAATAAAGTCCATTTTATCTGCTAATGAAAGCCCATATTTAAATGGTAAACTAAGTTTATTTCCTTATTGCAAATTAAAGTGCATTTTGTGTGATACATTAAGCTTGTATCTAAATGGCAAACTAAATCTACTCTCATGTGGTAAATTCAATCTAGTCACACACAACACAAAAATATCTGCTTTAATGTGAAAAATAAAGTTCACTTCTAATGGTAAATTAATTCTACTTTCACGTGATGATCAAGCCCACTTTTATATATAAAATCAAGCCCACTTTTATGTGATAAATTGAATGAACTTCCATGTGATAAATTAGCCTATTTTTCATGGTGCATCAAGCTTGTATTTAAATGATAAATTGAGTTCTCTCATATGATAAATTTAGTCTACTTACATGTGCCAAATCAAGTTTACTTAATGCAGTAAATCAAGTCCACTTACACATAACAAGTTAAGTTTACTTATATATAGCAAATCAAGTCTACTCTCAAATAACAAACATGATCAACTTTCATAGCGTTGACATAGGAACTAGATACTTCAAAATTATTCAAACTTTCTCCTCTCATCAAAACTTGAGAAGAGGATGCGAAGGGATACTTTGTTTGGGTGGTTTTGTCAAAATTAGAAATAATAGGAATTTGACTAAAATTGGAGATCAGATACCATTGGATTATGACCCAAATATGTTCTCAGTTAGACCAAAATTATAATTAAATTTTAGTGAAAATTAAGCTTGATTTGGACTTGAATTGTATTGAAATTTGAGCTCAAACTAAATTTAGCCTAAATGGGCTCAGTAGGCCAAATTTTAGACCAAAACTAGGTCCAAAACTCATTAAAATTTTGGGCTAAAATGAAAAATAATAAAACTTTTATAAATAGGTTTTTGAACCAAATGACTCTTTACAAATAAGTCTTTGATTGGATTTTTCTTATAAATAGGTCCTGAAGATAAAAATTTTAGGAAAAAATTTGTAAAACTCTTCACATTACAAATCGATCACTGCAAAATATAGAATTTACAAGTAAATCCCTCAAAAAGTAAGAATTACTAATTAATCTTTATAAAATTTAGGATTTGCAAATAAAACCTTCAAAAACTTATATTTGCAAATAAATTCCTAAAACTTCCATCTTTTATAAATAAACCCTATATAAAATATTAAATTAGAAATACAATATTTGTAAATTTATAAATAACCCCCTCTAAGATTTTATTTATAAATAAATCTGAAAATTATTATTTTATAAATAAAATCTTACAAAAAGAATTTTGAAAATTTTAAAATCTTAGAAATAGGTGCTTCGAGCCAATTTTATAAAAAAGCCCTTGAATTTTTTAAAATTATAAATTAGTCCCTCAATATAAAATTTTTACAAATAACCCTCTAAATTATGTGATATCACAAAATAATACAATTTTATCCAACTAATTATCCATAAACAAAATTTTTCATTTCATTCAAATAAACAAATTGCAATATTTGGTGATTCAAAATTTAAATTGAAGATAACCCAATTATATCTCCGATGATTCAAAATTTGAATCACAATTGATTTGATCTCATTATTTGATGGAAGTTATAAAAGCCACATAATTCATGTAAAGGAAAGAAAAAAAAAGGATCAAAGATTGATGGAAACAAAAGAATCAACAGGGAAGTAAAAAAAAAGTGTAAGTTAATGTATTAAATTCTTCTTTTTTTTCATGTGCTTCCTTCTTGCCTTTCTTCTTCCTGTATAGGAGCTCCAACAACTTCTTGTACCCTTGTTGCCTCACTCATTCCCATTGTTGTGTCCCGATGACTTTACTAAGTCTCCATCTCTATAGTCACACTCCTTGTGGCCCTACTTGTGGTGGGGCAAACCTATGAACTCCCATGCCCTTAGTCAGAATAGAGCTGGACCCCTATACGAGCCAGTTTCTACTAATTGCACCTTACATGCTTTCTGCTAGAGCATAGCCTAGTTTCCACCAAATCTTGACCAAAGGCTAACAAGCCAAGATGGTTTCCCTTGCCTCCTCCCTCTCCATAGCCACTAACTGTAGGCTGCCCACCTGCACCACCACCATTTACCTCATGGAGAACTTATTTCTCTTTGGATTTTGATGATGATCAAACTAGAGTTTAACAAGTTTGTCTAGTTATGATAAGATTTGGGATTAGCAATGATTATCCAACCTCAAGAAGGATTTAGTTTTAAGATAAGAATTGTTTGATCATAAAGATGATGCATAGAAAGTGATAATTTGAAGATGAAACTTAAATATCAAAATGAAAGCTCAAAGATGCTCAAAGTAGAAGATCAACTCTAAGATCATAGGCTTATTTTTTAAAATTTTATTGAGTTGAAGATTTGGTTATTAATTGATTTGAGCTTTTGGGTTGACACCTCATTTAACTTGGATATACTTTCACTAGCGTATCTTACCTTTATCCAAATTAAATTGAAGTTGTGGCAAATAGCTGAAGATGCAAAAAACTTTCAGTAAATTTTTTGTCAAGTTTAGTCACCCAAACAAAATAGTTCAGGTGCCCAAAGTTAGGTTTGGACATCTCAATTGATACATTTGGGTGCCCTAACTTGACAGATAGAAAATTAGTATTTTGATTCTACAAAACATTGGTCATTTAAATAGAGAGTTTGGTTGTTTAAATTCGAGATTCAGTCAGCCAAAAAAGTGGTTTGGATACCCAAACATGTGAGGACAAAACTTAGTGGCTATTTTTTTGACCATCGAAATGAATCTGATCATGCATTTGAGTGCCTAAACTTAGCAAAAGATCCCTATTTTGCTTCCAACGATTATATATTGGCTTTGGACTTCTTTATTTAATAAGAGAATGAACTTTCAAATCTTTAAAGTAAAATCCAAGTTTCTCTATTTATCTAGCCTCAACCAAAGCTCAAATAAACTGTAACTTTCATATCGTTATTACCCTTATATTTCAATCATTGAGAGACTCTTTTTGTGATATTTTTTCTTTATTTTTTCATCTATAACCTTGTATTTCTCCAAGGTTGTTAGGAGAGGGTTGAATGCTCTTCTAGGTGTTAGAAGAGTGTAAGAGAGTTAGCATTGGTGTAGAGTGGCACTTGCTTGGTTGGAGCAAGGGATTGTAAAAACTTGATTTTACTTCAAGAAGTGACATCACTATTAGAGTGACTACTGAAGCCCTCAGGATTGAGGCAAGGGCTATGAGGTAGGTGCAGTTGATTGTCGAACTTCGTATATCGGTTTGGACCCTCTACTCATCCACTTTATATGCATTTTATTACATTTGATTGATTATGATTGCTTGTGGATTGAATTAAGTTTGGATTTGGAAATAAATGTTAATCTTTCTTGTAAAACCTAATCCACTCCTCCCTTAGATTGTTATTTAAGAATTCAATTGGTATTAGAGCTTTTTGCTCATGCTTTACGACTAATATCATCGAGTATTTGATCCATTCTCTTTATAACAACCTTTGGTATTTAATATATTTTTCAAGAGGGGCAATCCATCCTTTGTCCATCATATCTTGATTGAAATAATTTCAATCAATGAAAACTTGTATTAAGGTTTTTATGAAAGTATTGATTTTGAGATTTGAAATTTAGTGAAAAATAGATACTCTCCATCCATCAAGTTAATTGATGGCATGAAGATTCCAAAACCACCTCAAGAGTGAAATAAAAATAAAAAGAGGTTGGATTCCATAAATTCTATAGCCATAAAATATTTTCTATTATGCTCTTAATTAAAATAAAATTAAATGAATTTTCTTTTTACAACCATTAATGAGATTTGAAATTATTTATTATCTACTTCTGAAAAGATTGAGCATGTTATAGAAAATAGGAAGGAGAAGAAAAAGGAAAGAGCAAGGAAGAGGAATTTAGAAAGCAAGGAATCACCCTGTCTAGTTTAAGAGAAGAAAAAAAGAAAAAAAGGAAAGAAAAAACTTACAATATATGACACAGATGACAACTCCAAGGATCAAGATATCTATTGCTCTTTGTAGTTTTGATGATAAACAAACCTTATATTTGATCGTATCTTGAGCATGTATAGCTTGTAGTCAAGCTAGGCCCATAATGAAGATCAAGTATATTTGAAAGCCTCATGTGTAGATGAACATGAAGACAATATTGAAGATGAGGTATGATGGTGGATCAATAGACTGAACTTAAAGAATTGCTGATAGTTTGAAGAAGGCTTAAGAGATCATCAAGTTAGCTCACTAGATTTAGATTTTTTATGTTGTTTGAGTCAAAGATTTATATTTAAATTCATAGTTTAGAGTTTTGATTAACATTCAAACTCATCTTGGAATATTTTTACCGGCCTATTATTTTATCCAAGATAAGTTATAAGAAGATGTTAAATTGGGGATTGAAGTTGTAATAAACCAGCAAGTTTTTCTATTTACTTTGGATGCCCGAATTTCAGAGTTCGGATGCCCGACTCTAGCAAAAATGCCCTTGGGATAAATGATAGTTTTGGATGCTCAAACCCCCAGGTCCTAATGCTTGAAGATCAGAGGCTATAACTTCATGCTTCTTAGTTTTCTGAGATTGGTCATTTGGTATAGATTTCAGATGCCCAAACCTAATGACTAGACATTTAAACATGTGATATTAATTACAATGGTTAGTTAAATTTGACTATTGAGATGTTTTGGACGCAAGAATCTTATGGATCGAACGCCCAAACATGTAGAGCATAACAAGTAATAGCTAGTTCTCTCCCCAACAAATATTTTAAAATCTTGGAGATTGTTCAATTTAGATCCTTTATAACTTTAATTATCTTTGTGAGAAAGAACAAGTTTTTTAAGCCCTCTAGCCTTATAAGAGCTCTAAATTTAAAATTCACTTTCATATCTTCTTGCCCTTATACTCTTCTTGAGAGGCTATTATAGAGAGGCTAAATTGTATCTCATTTGTATCTTTCTTGATTGTAAACACTTTTAGGGTGTTAGAAGTATGTGAGAGAATTCTCTGATGTAGAAGTCAGCTATTGCTCAGTTGGAGCACTAGTTGTATGGGCATGGCTTCACCTGAAGGAATCGACACTCATGGATTGTGGTTAGTGTAAAGACTTGGCTTCATCTCAAGAAGTAATGAATCTAGTGGAGAGTTCAAATCCTCAAGATCAAGACAAGGTTTGTGGAGTAGGGACAGTTGGTCATTGAACCTCGTAAAAAACACGGTGTCATTTTCCCTTTTTCTATTTACATCTCCTCCCCCTCCTCCTCCTCTTAGATTGCCATTTTGGGCTTCAATATCCACTTTTCTCTCATGATAAAGGATTATGAGAATAAGGAAAATGAAGTACAACATCATAAATTTATTGAATTACTTGAAGTCTTTCATGAATTGCATACAAAATTTGAAAACTTATTTTTGAAGTATAAATCTTTAAAGAAAGAGTTTTCATTAATTTTGTGTAACTTTGAATCCTTGAAAATAGAGAGTGATTATCTAATTTTAAAATTTTATATTTTATAAAATGAGAATGAGTTATTGAAAAAGAGCATATCTAGCTTTACTTGTAATGTGAATAAGAAATTTTCAAATGTTATTGGTGCATGTTCTTCGTTACAAAATTTGACTTATCATTATTGCTCTTACAAGAGTCATGTCTCTATTATTTTTCAATTAAGAAAGTACTACTTTGAAATAAATTTGGATACCAGAGAGCATGATTCCTATACTTGTAGAATCCAAACAAATTTGGATTCTAATCCTCCCTAATTTAGACTAATCTACTTAATTAGAGATGACACTTGCCTTTAAATAGTTATCTTTTAGTCATCATCTAGTTAGGTTAGTTTAAATAAGGTATTTGTGTTTTAAATTGCTTTCATAGTTTTTTTTTATTTTTAAATTTTTTTGTTGATCTCACTTATGATTTCTCTTGATGTTCATACTTTATCATACATTTTAAGTATATTTTTTATTATTACTAATCTCTTGTGGAGAGAGAGCCGTATTTTATTTTCTAGAAAAAAGAGGAGATTCATATGGATGACATCCCAACATACTTCAAAGATTATATAATTACTCGGAGTAATCTTAAACTCTTCTACTTTTATTGGCTTTCAATCCATACAATTTTTTCTTATGCATAAATTTTAATATCTTTTTAGAGAATATGCACTATTTTGGGTATAGCTAATAGCTCTTGAAGCTATTTTGATCGAGTGCTATTAGTATCATAAATAGGGGGAGCTTCTATTGCCTCAATTCTTGATTACATTGGATTTTTGATAAATTATTGTTATGAGGCTAGTTGATAGGAAATATCTTATTCATTGTTCAAGTTTTTAAATCACTTGATGCAGGATATTGAGATAGACAAATTTCAACTATTACTATTATTACTCTTGGCTCCATGTTTAATGCAATGCATTCATTTATGGGGAGTTATCCTTTTGATGATGTCAAAAGAGGGAGAATAATATGATGCATAGTTACTTGAATTATTAAACTCAATTTTGTTAGAAAGTATGTGTTCTTACTTTTATCACATATTTTGGTATGCTTATTATGCATAGTTTGTCATCATCAAAAGAGATTATTGCCCTTTATATTTTTATGATGATCAAAATAGAGTTTAACAAGTTTGTCTAGTTATAATATGATTCAAGATTAGCAATGATCATTCAAGTTCTAGAAGGACTAAGTTTCAAGATAAAGCTTGTTGAATCATAAAGATAATGACTAAAAGATGGAAAGAGTGATAATTTAAAGATGAAGCTTGAAGATCAATATCAAAGCTCAAAGATGTTCAAAGTGGAAGATCAACTCTAAGCTCATAAATTTAACATTTTTATTTTGCTGAGTTAAGGATTTAGTTATTAATTTATTTGAGTTTTTTGGTTGACACCTCATTTATCTTTAATATGTCTTCACTGGCTTATCTTACCTTTGTTCAAGCTAAATTGAAGTTATGCCAAATAGATAAAATTACAAAAAAAATTTAGCAAGTTTTTCCCCAAACTTGATAGTTTGGGCACCCAAAGTTAGGTTCAGATGCCCTAACTTGTATGCTTAAGTGCCATAATTTGACACATAGAAAATAAATATTTTGGTTCTATAAAACTTGAGTCATCCTAATAGAGAGTTTGGTTGTCTGAACTCAAGGTTTGGTCACCCAAACAAGTGGTTTGGGTGCTTGAATACATAAGGATAAAACTTAATGGCTAATTTTCTAGCCATTGGAATGAGTTTGGTTGCACGTGTAGAGGCCCAAACTCAACAAAAAAAAGCCTGGGGTAGTTCCTAAAGGATAAATTTTGCTTCCAAAAATTATATATTGATTTGGGACTTCTTTACTTGATAAAAGAATAAACTTTCAATATCTTTAAAGTAAGATTCAATTTTTCCAAGCTATTTAGCCTCAACAAGAGTTCAAATAAGTTTTAACTTTTATATCCTCATGGCTCTTCTATTTTAATCTTTGAGAGACTCTTCTTGTGAGATTTTTTTCTCTATTTTTTCATCTATATCCTTGTAATTCTCCTAGGTTATTAGGAGAGACTTGAATACTCTTCTAGGTCTTCGAAGAGTATGAGAGAGTTAGCACCAGTGTGGAGTGGACTTGCTCAGTTGGAGCAAGGGATTGTAAAGGCTTGGCTTCACCTCAAGAAGCAATATCACTATTAAAGTAGTTAAAGTCCTCAGAATTAAGGTAAGGACCATAGAGTAGGCACAGTTGGTTATTAAAGCACGTATAACAGTTTGTGCTTTTTCTACTCATTTACTTCATATGCACTTTATTATATTTGATTAGTTGTAATTACTTATGAATTGAATTGGATTTAGATTTTATAAAAAATATTAATCATTATTGTAAAATCTAATTCATCTCTCTCTTAGATTGTCATTTGGGATGTCTGAGCTTCTCCTCATCATGCTTGTCTAGTTGCTAGGGCTAGTACGCTGGTGACCCTCCCTGAATTGCTTCCACACTCAACCTTGACCTCTTCTCTCGCAAGTTGGACTGTGCTTGCCCTCTTCCGGAGATCTCATGCTGCTCCATCTAGTTGTTAGCATTAACCTCTTAGTGATTCTTGGCATTAAAGATCTCTACCTCAAGTGCTAACTCCTAGGCAAGGACCTCGATGCACTCACGTCCATCATAAACGATGAGGACATAGGGCATATGATATAACCATCTCTGCCACTCTGTCATCCCTAGAGATGAAGGCACTCCTCGCCTTTGCCTCTTAGTCATCACCATAGCATTAAAATGGCCAGTCACCACTCTTGTTAAACCCCAATCATCACTCTAGCAGCCTTGTTCCCATCTAGCATCACAATGAGGTGGCTCCTCTCTGCTACAGCCACAATTAAGCAGCTCCTAAAGCCCATTGCTAGGCCCACCTCACCACTGTCCACCATCACTGGCGAAAGAGGTAGATCCAACTGGAGTTGGCCAAATTCGGCCCTGATTGAAGGAGAAGAGGAGCTAGGGGTTTGGTGTTTGTCATATAGAGAAGGTCAGTAAAGGATGAGAAGATGAGGTAGGTGGTGAGAACAAAAGAAGAAAGAGAAAGAAAGGAAGAAAGTAAGTAGGAAAAATTTTATAAAGGATGAAAAGTTGAGGGAGCCGACTAGAATAGTTAAAAAATTAAAGAAAAGGATTTTGAAAGTTGCCAAAAAAAGAAGAAAGGAAAAAAAAGTTTTTCTCACCCAATTTGCATGCTTCTAGCTTCTGACCTAAGGCCAATTCGTAGGCTCTCCCAAAAGTCAAATCGATCTAATACTAGTATGTGGATTTGTCTAAAAGTCATTTTAATCTAGGACCAACCCATGGATTCACACAAAAGTCATTTCAACTTAGAGTCAATTCACATATTAGTTCAAAAGTTATTTCAATATAGGGCCAGTTTGTAAGCTCAAACAAAAGTTAATTCGACATAAGATCAACTTGCGAGCTCTCTCGATAGTCATTTTGACTGAGGGGCAACTTGTGGGCGCATCCAAAAGTCATGTAGACCTAGGGTTAGCATACGGACTTGCCCAAAAGTTATTTCAATCTACAGCTCATTTGAAAGTCATTTTGATCTATGACGAGTCTGTGGGCTTGTCCTAAATTCAAATTGACTCAAGTCTTGTTTGTGAGCTCACTAAAAGAATCAAATTAACTCCAAGTCTAGTTTGTGGGCTCAGCTAGAAATCAAATTGACTCAAGGTCCCAAAA
This sequence comes from Trichopus zeylanicus subsp. travancoricus, assembly GCA_005019695.1. Lineage (NCBI taxonomy): Eukaryota > Viridiplantae > Streptophyta > Magnoliopsida > Dioscoreales > Dioscoreaceae > Trichopus > Trichopus zeylanicus. Next base: position 3,070,713 of record RXID01021984.1, on the reverse strand, counting down.
CTTAAATAAATTGAGGGTCAGCTCACAAGCTTACCTAAAATTCATTTAATTGATGGATAGCTTGAGAAAATTAAATCAAATCTATTAACATAATTAACAAAATCAGATTAAAATTAAGCTGATTTGTTGAAATTAAGAAAACTGGTTAACTTAAATTGACTTTATTCAAATAATCCATCAAATGTACTTGAAATTGATCAAATAAATTAATGGACTAAATTCAAATTAAGATTGACCAAATTCAAATTAGATCAAATCAAATCGGTTCAGACCTAATCCCAATCATATTCAAATTAGATCAACCTAAATCAAATTGGCCCAAACAAAAGACTAATCAGGTTAAACCAAGTTTAAACCAAACAATAATAAGGTTAAACCAAATTTGAACCAAACCTTAATAAGGATAAATCAAGTTCAAACCAAATAATAATTATGTTAAATAAGGTTTAAAACCAAACCTAATTAGGTCCAAACTTGAACCAAACTCAAATCAGGTCCAAACTTGAACCAAAACTAAATCAAGTCAAAATTTGAACAGAAATCAAATCTAATTAGGTTGAACCCGAACCTAAACCCAACAAGAGTCCAACTGGGTTGAACCCAAACCCACTAAAGGATCGAACACAAACCCAATGAGGATCCATTAAGGATCAATAAGAACCCAACAAGGGTTGGATCTAAGATGCATTAAGGAACCATTAAAGATCCAATAAGAATTCATTAAGGGTCAAATCTAATTCAGTAAGGATCTAATAAAGACCCATTGAGGCTTGAATCCAAAATCCATTAGCATTCAATAAAAACCCAATAAGGATTAGATCCAAGATCCATTAAGGATCCAATAAGAATCCAACAAAGGTTAGATCTAAGATCCATTAAAGATCTAATAAGGGCCCAATAAGATTTAGATCTAAGATACATTAAGGATCTAATAAGAACCTAATAAATGTTAAACCAAGATCTATTAAGGATCCGCTTAAAATTTAACAAGAGTTGGATCCAAGATTCATTAAGGATCTAATAAAAATCCAACAATAATAAAATTCAAGATCTATTAGGGATCTAATAAGAACCCAATAAGAGTTGGATCTATGATCTATTAAGAATTTAATAAAGGTTAAATGAAAAATTCATCAAGAAGCTATTAAGAGCCCAATAAGGATCAAATTTAAGATCCAGTACGGATCAAAACCAAAACTGAATAACGATTAAACACTAATAAGGATCCAACATAGGGTCGAACTCGATCCAAAGTCAGACTTGAATCAAAATCGAGTTTAAATATTGAATTAAATCAAATTAAACTTGAACCAAAACTAAGTTTGAATATCGAATTGAATCGAATTAGACTTGAATCAAAATCAAGTCTAAATATTAAATTGAATCAAATCAAACTTGAACCAAAAATAAGTTTGAACATTAAATTGAATCAAACTAAACTTTAATCAAAATCAAGGATGAATTGAATCGAGCTTAAATCAATTAGAGTTAGTCGACAATAAGTACAAAGTTGTCGATTATGCCTTAAGCCCAGTTAATAATAAATGAAAAAAGGTCATCAATTGTTAAGTTAAGGATGGTTAGTATAAGCCAAGGTTAGTACCATTCATTCAAATTAAACTGAACTAAGGTAGGTTAGAACTCGCTTAGTTAGTAAGCTAAATACTATATTCAAAGGAAGTTTACTAACATAAGTATAAGGCTATTATTGATACTTCAAGCTCAACTGATATAAATAGGAAATCATTTGTGACGCTTCAAATCTTATCGACAATAAGTGAGAAAGACCACTTATTATCAAATTGAGAATAATTAGCATAAATTAAAACTACTAATCATTCTTCAAATCAAATTGAGATAAAATAGACTTGAATTCGCTTAGTCAGCCAGCAAAGTGCTACGTTCTAAGATATTTAACTAACACAAGTACAAAGTCATTAATAGTATTTTAAAATTCACTGGCACAAGCACAAAACCATCGATAACACTTCAAAATTAATCAATGATAAGCTCAAAATTCATTGATTATCAAATACAAAATAATTAGCATAACTAAGGCCGCTAATGATTCTCTTAATCAAAGGAAAAAAGAAATTAACTGATGACAAGTAGAAAGCTATCGGTAATACTTCAAATCCTAATAGAGTCAATTGACACAAGCCATTGCCATCAACTGCATCCTAAAATTAATCAAAGTTATCAGTATCCGTCAAGAGTCAAACCAAACATCTTAGTAAGTCTAGTTCCAATGATTTGGTCTATCACTTCATTCTCAATCAAGTGCATGGAAGCATGACAATGGCAATCATTAAACTTTTTCCATTCCCTTTCAAACATCTTAGTAAGTCTAGTTCCAATGATTTGGTCTATCACTTCATTCTCAATCAAGTGCATGGAAGCATGACAATGGCAATCATTAAACTTTTTCCATTCCCTTTCTCATTTCATGTTCTTTAAAAAAAGAAATTCAAATGCTTTAAATTGTAAAATGAGCCCTTACTTAAGCTATGTAATCCTATTTAAAAAATCGAATTATGTTTTTTTTTGTGTGTTTCTATTTCATTAGTTATATTTCTTATTTTAGGAGATTTTTAATAATTATCAAAATAATTAATAATATGGGTTTATACATTTTAAAAATCATATTTTTATAATATCTTATTACACACTCAAACTTGCTGAAAATTTATTTATTATTTCGAAATTATTTTTCGGGATCCATAACTATCCCATGCGATTGATCACGTCTCCTTACACACTTGTTTAATTTTTTTTTTTTTACTTTATTACTTAACAAAATAACATCCCAACCAGCCAGCTGAGAGAAGTCAATACACCCACCTAGCATATCAAAATTATTACTAATAAAATTGACCATTTTTTATCTAATTACAAGACTTTTTTCTTCATTAGCATGTTGTTTTGTATGATGTTATACATACCTTGTAAACATGTTTATTTATTTGTTTTTTCCTGTGATATTTTTTTAAGAAAAAAATTATTTTTAACCCCTCAGATATTTTTTAGCCCAATAATCTTTTTAAATTATTTATTAACTTCTCATGCAGGATCGGACATTCGATCAGACGGGCAAGTGTAGGCGGGTGGGAGATTCACCAACTGGGAGCAAGGGGGGAGGGGGAGGGGAGGCAGGGTTTTGAAAAGGGATTTTTTAAAAAAATACAAAATCTTTGTGGGGCCTATAAGAAATTAGCTTGTTTTTAGATAATTTTTCAGAATAGTTTAATCTTACTTATTTGAGTAAACATTATGTGACAAACTTTGCTAAAATTTTGTTTGGTGAAATTCAATTGGTCAATCATTTCATGGTGCGTAGGTTGTACGATTGCGTATAGGTTGCAGAGCGTGTGCATGACATGTGCTCTATTTTGTTCGGTCCATCTCCATCTGAAAAATGAACCAGTTCAAAATGAATCAAACCAAAACCGTTATCAAAATTAAATTTTTTTTATTAATTCACCACGAAATAAAAATTTTGAATTTATACTTGATCCAAAATCAAATTGAGAACAATTTCTCGAAACAAAATTCACATTTCAAAATTTAGATTTTTCCATCAAATTCTTTTGGAATTTCGATTCTGCATTGCTATTTTTTTTCCTGTCGAGTGATTACTCTAACAAATTACACGAACAAATGTGTATAGTTGGACAAAACTAATCAAAATAAATTCAAAACTTACAAAAAATGTTGACTTAGAAAGAAAATATAATATGAACAAAGTTAATATTAACTATGTTAATAGAATCAAAACTTACAACAAATACTATAAAATAAAAATATAATAATATAAAGAAGAAATAAATAATTAGAAGAACAAATAAATAGCAGAAAAAACAAATTAAAATATTTTTTAAAAAAGATAAAGCATATTTCGCTTAAAATTATGATAATTCTTATTTAATTTTTTTGATTTGACTCTCTTTTACTTTTTGCTTTGTGTTATTTTATTTTATTTTAAATGATTAATTATAAGTTTTGACAATATTTTTTTTCTAAATTAATATTTTTAAAATTTAAATTTATTATAATTAGTTTTGTCCAACTACACATAGTTGTTTAGTAATTTATTGGAGTATTCACTTGACAAAAAATTTAGTTATGGAGAAATCAGATATTCAAGCAAAAAATATGGAAAAATTTAAAATTTTGATTGTGAATTTTTGTTTTGAAAAATTATTCTCAATTCAATTTTGGATTAAGTTTAATTTTAAAAATTCTATTTCATGGTGAATTAGGAAAACATTTATTGAAAATTTAAAACTATTTAGGTTTGGTTCATTGCTCAACGATTTTTTTATCGAGTCCGAAATGGACCTAGTAAACATAACACTTGCCACACGCATTGTTTACAATTGCACGTGTCGACCCAAAAACAAACATGTCATAAAAAGTTTTGTGATAACACAGAAATATTACTCAAATTGCTTTAAATTATACCTTGTTGAAAAAAAAGTTGTTAAAATTATGCTTTGGTTGAGGTTTAAAGTAGGAAGATCTTGTATAAGGGATTGGTGTGATGACCAATTGTTCAACATACTTTTTTATATAAAGAAGAGAGATAAATATATACACAAATAACTAGAAGGAACCAATCGTAAAATTTATTAGTTCAAGAGGCTCTTTACAAATTTTTCTAAATATCTAAGTGCCTAAGCCCTTCTCTCATTTTATGTCCTTTTTTGGTGAACAAGAATTGAAACAAGAGCAAGAGCAAGTATTGCTCTTCTTGTTCTTGTTCTTCTTCATTTTTCAAAACCCCCCCTCCGTTGTGAACTCTTCTTCCATTTTTTTTACTTTTGGGTGATTAGAAGTAGGAGAAGTTGAAGCTTGCTAAATACTCTCTTCTTCATCTTCGCGATGATCAAAAATAGGAACTCTAGCAGGTTGAATTTTTGGCTTTGATTTGTTAATTGCAAAAGTTTTGATGATGTTTTGATTGCTTATTTTGCTTTTAGGAATTGTAATTTCCTGGATCTTTCTCTAACACTACATTCTTTTTTTAGATTGAAACATGAAATTAAAACTGAAGCTAAAACCTGAAATTGAAAACTGATTCAACACTACTAGTCTTGGTTCTGATGCCTTCAAACCTAAAACTGAAACCATGATTTTAAAAGCTTGGCTTCTCTAAAGGCTGTGAGGATTTGCTCTTAAAATTTTGCTTCAATATCAAGGTGCTCGGTAACAAGGCAATTAAGGATTGTTGGCCATTTTATTCAGTCTTTTTGCATCAACTATAGGTTGTGTTGATATAGTATCAAAAATTAAGTATCTAGATCTCCTGCTTCCTTGGCGTGTTATCAAATGGAGTTCTTGAACCTGTTTTGAAACTAGCAATATTTAGGTTTAGCTTAGTTTTGAACCTATTTTGGAAGCTTAAAAATATCGAGGTTTTAACTCTAGTTTGATAATTTGTTTTGAAGGTTTATAGAATGTTCAACTTTGTAATATATTTTGTAATTAGTTTTGAAGTTTAAAATGTTGAGAAATATTGTTCTGGGTTCTGTTGTGTCCTATTCGGTTTTGGGTTCCTAATCAATTTTAGTTTTCAGACCTGAAATCGAATTTAGTTCTTGATCAGGTTTGCCTTTGCAAATTTTTGTAATTAAAGCTGAGGGATTGTGTTGGATAAAGAAAAGATGCTGGTTCTATAGTGTTAAAATATTGTGTTCTCAACTTTTATTTTTTATTAAAAAGTAAAATAGATGCTAGGTTTCTTTGTGAATGCTAGTAGACTAGCAAGTTTAAGTATAGAGTTTTTATTTCCAGGGCTAATATCTTTAGTTAAAAGCTTATAGTGTTAGAAGTAGATTTGCATTATAGAACTAGTTATTTTATATTGCAGATCTGGATGGGGAGGCTTGGACTATTCTTTTGCTTGATGTGATTTTCGGGTCAAGTAAGCAAATAAGTGACTTCCAATAATGTTAAGAAACAAGTACTATTTCATTTGATGAATACCAAGTTTTCGCGTATCACTTTTATTTAAAATAATTTCTCGTTATTTTTTTGATATGATATGACATTGTGTTGTGAGTTTTGATATGCAAATAATTGTGATGATATAATGAACCCTAGAATTGATTTAGTCAAGATCTAATAAGTCAACCCAAAATCAAATTCAAAAAGAATTCACTCCTAAGAATGTAATTATATTTAAGGAGATAATCATGCTAAATCACCTAAAAATTAGGGATATTATTCCTGATAAGCATGATCCATTAAGGTATAAATACAAGGTATCTTTATCTCTCCTACAAAGCAAAGAAAACAAGCTCTCAAGTCCTAAATTCTATCATTTATTTGTTTTTAAAATTTTATTTTTGATTTTTTCCCAAGGAGTGATACTGACTTAAGTTTCAGAGGGGCTGCCACACTCTGATAGTCTCCCTCATTGTATCTTTATCTTGTAGGTCATAGAGTGTGAACTAGCCTAGTGGATCTGATGTTAAAGGGTCTTCTATTTTGAAATTGATAGCAAGTTTGACTCTATTAACAATGGTGCTTTCATTGAGAATTTACTTTGCCGCCTTATCACTGATCTGAGAGATCACTGATGTCAAGAAAGCTTGGTACTTGTTGTTGTGATCTACTTCTACCCACATATCTTCTCATTCTCCACTCATCTACCATGATAAAGAACAAGAAGAATCCATCAAGAGGAGGAAGAAGAAGATCAACAACAACAACACCAAGTCCACCCTTGCCTACCTCCATTGTAGTTGCTTGAACTATTGCCTAGACCAACCTCTGTTTATACTCTATAATCCTCTAGCTTTAATCCCCTAAGACTCGTGCAACCAACTTTGGCAACCCGTAGTTCAGCCATCTGTACTTTAGCCACACTTAATTCGGCCACAAGCAACTTGGCCTCTTGCAGTTCGGCCCCCTTTAATTTAGCCACTCGCACTTTGGCTATCAATAGTTCTACCACCTGCACTTCGGTCATATTTAGTTTGGCCACATGCAGTTTGACCTCCTACAGTTTGGCCACCAATAGTTCATCCACCTACACTTTGGTCATGTTTAGTTTGGTCATATGCAGTTTAGCCTCCAGTTGTTCGGTCACCTACACTTTCCCCTCTTGTAGTTTGGCCATTAACACCTCAGTCACCTTTAGCTTGACCTCTTGTAGTTCAACTACTAGCAGCTCAATCTCCTGCATTTCGGCCCCATTCAGTTTGGTCATATGTAGTTTGGCCTTCTGTACTTTGATCACTTGTACTTTGGCTACCTGTAGTTTGACCTCCTATAGTTCGGCCACTAGCAATTCAGCTACCTACACTTTGGCCACGTTTAGTTCAGAAACATGTTGTTCAACGTCCCGCAGTTCAGCCACTTGTACTTTGCCCTCCTATAGTTTGGCCATCAGCACCTTGGCCACATTTAGTTTGATCTCCTGCACTTAGGCCAACTTTAGTTTAGCCTCCTGCAGTTCGGCCACCTACTTCCTTACTATCTTAAGTCTGGGCTCTTGTAGTTTGGCCACCTGCACTTTGGCCACATTCTATTTGGCCACATGCAATTTGACCTCCTGTAGTTTGGTCTCCAGAATGAGCAAAGCAATCCTAAGTATGACCTCCTGCAATTTTGTCTCAAGAATGAGCAATATGATCCTAGGCATAGTCTCCTACATCTCAGCTTTCAGGACAAGCAAAAGCAATCCTAGGCACAACATCGCAAAATGGCCTTTAGGATAAGTGACGCAATCTTAGGTATAACCACCTGTAGATTGGCTTCGAGGACAAGTGACACCTCCTTGGCACGATCTCCTATAGTACAATCTCTAGGACAAGGAATGTTATCCTTGGTTTGACCTTCTGCACGCCACTATCCTGTAGCTTAGATTACCACAACTCAGTGTCCCACTGAAGGCTCGATTGAAGGTTACAAATCTGATCAGGGGGGTAAAAGCAACTCAGTGAATGCTAGCTCAAACTATTAACTTAGCTCAAGAAGAAGAAGTTAACTCCACCACCGAGCCATAAGGACCCAATGAATGGAGTTGGAGATTTTGATGATATAGTGAATCCTAGAATCGATTCAATCTGGGTCTAATAAACTAGTCCAAAACTAAATACAGAAAAAATCTACTCCAAAGAAGGTAAATATATTTAAGAAAATAATCATGTCAAATCTCCTAAAAATAATAAATATTATTCTTGATAAGTACGATCTATTAAGGTACAAATACAAGGTATCTCCATGTCTTCTATAAGGCAAAGAGAACAAGCTCTCAGACCCTAAATTCTAATATCTTTTCTCTTCCGAATTCTACTATTGATTTTCTCCAAAAGAGTGATACTGACTTAAGCTTTAGAGGGGCCTCCAAACTTTGGTGATCCCTCTTACGATATCTTTATCTTGCAGGTCACGCGGTGAATCGGTCTAGTGGATTTGATCTCAAGGGATCTCTCAATTCAAAACCGATGACGAGTTTAACTCCATCAATAAATTATATGGCTCAAAAATAAGAAAATTATGCATCAAAATTATTTTTATGAAATTTTGGTCTTTTAAGTGTGTGTCATTGTCATATACTCAAGAGTTTACAAGTTTCAGTTTTGAGGTGTAACAAGTTTGGCCACACAAATTTTTCCAAAAACAATTTACAAAATTTGCCAAATTCGCAAAATATTACATTTAGTTAAAAATATGTTAAAAATATAATTATTATATTCACTCTATTCCACACATAAATGCACAATATAAATAATGACACCTCAAAATCACAAGGGCCAACTCGATAGAATCAGAATAATGTAAATCAAAACCCAAGTCGATGGTCGAAGCATATGGTTGACCTCCGAAGTAAATTCTACCTGAGGTAATTAAAGGTTGGCCTCCGAGGTAGTCGCTTGAGGTATTCTTTAAGTTTAAAGGGCACCAAAGCTTGAGCTTGATTAATTGATATCCCTGATATAAAAACCTGATTGAGCAATAACAATGGGTAACCTCGATTTAGTAGTAGACTCATTATGTGGGTTCGTAAATCCATAAGGAATGTAGCCAAAGCTATAAGTAAGCTTGGATGTCCTGACTGATTTGTAACCAATCATCATACAATTATGGTAAATAATCCATAGATATCTCTAAAAGTTAATTTCAAAAGATCCGAGATTAGCAGTTGTCCTTTACAAGATGTCTTGCCTGACAAGTAACCAAAATCATGGGATACCGATACTGCACATCTCTAGTCATATTATAAAAAGAAGGCAAGTAGAAAGGTAAGGGTTAATGTCTAGTATTAATTCCACCCTCATTATTGAGTAAAGATTATGATCGTTAGAGTGATCACTATTATAGAGCTCTTAGTGGTCCTTTTTATGATTTTTTTGTGTAGATCAATGGAAGGGTGGCTAGTAGATCTGATCTCAAAGAGCTTTCTAGAACAAAATTAGTATAGGACTGGGCATCATCAATAAATTAGTATTTTTATTAAAATATGCTTTACCATCATTCTCTATCCATATATTTGGAAATTTTGCGACCATGTCTCCAACAATGAGATTGTTGATGTCTAGAAATCACCTCAAGAGGTAGATTGCTCCCACATAGGCAGAGTTGCATAATTCCTCCAGTGGGTCAGGCAAACTGATTCACCGAGATAACTTAGTTGTATAGCTACTCAAACAATAAGAAACCCGGAGAGCCACTTTAGAAACTGTCCCCAACTACTAGTGGTTCCCTTCAACTTGATGAGTCAGCAAGAGTTCCAAACATTGATTGCTGCAAATTAAAAAATGACACAACTATTGAAAGCACATGCACAAGCTAAACAAAATCTACAAGCCCAATAATTGCAAAAATAGGTCAAGATGATGCAAAAATCCAAGCTTATTAGACATAATATCAACTACAAGTTCCAGTTCAAGCTGAGGCTCCAAGCCCACACATCAACCCACAATTGCATATCATGAGTCAATTGCATCTGAGCGAGCATCATCATTCAGGTCATCAAAGCCCCTTAGCGGAAGCCTCACTTTGGTACCAAGCTTCAAGGGGTTATGAAGGATACGATCTTATTTATGACCCAGTTGAGGAAGCCACGTACTATACTCCTATAAGCCAAGCCTCAGATAGAGCCATTCAAGACATTCGAGGGAAATATGCCTCACACACAATTGGGAGAATATTTGGAGCACTAATTCATCCTAACTAAACAAGGTATGATACCCTCTCATTCCCAAAATCACTTACTGTTAGGCACAACTAAAGTTCCACCCATCGCTAAATGAGGTATATGATGGCTCCAAGGATCTTGTCGACCATGTAAGCATGTTCCAAAATACCATAATCCTTCAAGGTGCATGAGACTCTACCATGTGTAAGGCATTTCCAATGATGCTACAAGGCCCAATTCAGGCTTGGTATGTTGGGCTCCCAAGGTACTCTATCAGTTGCTTTGATGATTTAACTAATATGTTCATTGAACAATTTATTTTACTAGTACTTCATGTAAGAATCCTTTCACACTCCTAACCTTAAAGCAAAAAATAAGGAGAGAGCTTAAGAGATATCTAACTTAGTTCAACAAGGCTTAATTGGAGGTTTTAGTGCTAGATAGCTCTAATATCTTTGTTGTGGCAATCAATGTGATCAAGTAATCTTGGGAAGCCTATGATATGGCTCACAAACCTCCCAAAAAATTGGCAGAGTTCATTTAATTGGCTTAGGAACACATTGACACCAAATAAATAATGTCAATAAAGAAGGAGTCTAGGGGTGGCAGTAAGCTGAGGAAGGAGACTAAAGAAGCTCATCTGCAAGGCTCTCCTTGGAGGAATTTGACCCTAGAATTGCAAAATCAATTAGTTAAAGGTGACCAAATTTGATCCATTACTGGGGGGGGGGGGGGGGGGGGGGGGGGGGGGCAGGAGGAGAAAACTAAAACACAGCATTGCAAGCATGAGCCTGAATATGGAGATATAGTCTTCTTAGAAAAAGACTTGCAAGGAATTTCGACACATCACAATAATGCTCTATTAATCTTGGTGATTTTGGATGGTTATTCCACACAACATATTATGGAAAACATAGGATGCTCATCCTACATCTTATTTACTCTAGCCTAAGAATAAATAAAGATAGAGAAAAAAAATTGAAAACCTATGTATGAACGTTAACTGGGTTTATGGGAGATTTGGTCACTCCTCTTGATATAATTGACCTCTTTTTAATAGTTGGGGAAAACCCAAAGAGTACCATGATCAAATCAAAGTTCATGGTAGTTCGAACCCCTTCAGTCTACAACATCATATTAGGTCATCCAACATTAAATTAGCTCCAGGTGGTAACCTCAACTTTTCATTTGGTTATGAGATTTTCTACTAAACATGACACAGGTAAAGTTGAGGAGATCAAAACCTTGCAAAGAAGTTTGAGGTAGCATATTGGTAGAATAACCTTGGCTAAAAGGGAAAGAGCCCTATTGCAGAGTCAAGGAGTCTACCACTAAACCAACAAAGGTGTGTGCCGGACATATGGAACGGCTCATCAACCTGGTTATCAATGGGAGTTTAGGAAGGACTTTAAAGCTCAGAGAAAATCTCACAAAACCCTTCTGTGCTGAACTTGAGGATCTTCTACAGAGGAGTCAAGACATTTTTTTATGGTCTCCCAAAAACTTGCCAGGCATAGACCCTTTGGTTGCATAGCATGAACTAGCGGCCATAGAGAACCACAAGCCAATTAAATAGAAGAAGTGGCATTTCACTCCCGAGTGCCAAAAGGACATTGTTAAAGAGCTAAATAAGCTCCTCAATGCAAGTTTCATGAGGGAAGTCCAATGACAAATGGAGAATGTGTATGGACTTCACAAATTTGAATAAAGTTTGTCTGAAGGATAGCTACTCTCTATCAAAGATAGACCAGTTCATCGATTTCACCTTGGGACATCAACCCTTGAGTTTCTTGGACACATTCTCGAGCAACCACCAAATCCGAATGTACCACAAAAATGAAGAGAAGACAGTCTTCATCACTAACCAAGGGATATTTTGCTATATGGTAATGCCCTTTAGATTGAAAAATGCTGAGACAACATATCAGAGGATGGTAAATAAGATCTTCAAGAATTATCTCAGTAGAAACTTGGAGGCATATGTTGATGGCATGCTTGTGAAGAGCCTCCATGCCAGAGAACATGTGAAAGGTCATGAAGAAATCTTTGACACACTTCAGCGGTTCAACATGAGACTGGACCTAAAAAAATGTGCCTTTGATATAGGATCAGGGAAATTTCTTGAATACCTCACTTCAAAATGAGGAATAGAAGCAAACTCTAAGAAGATCAAAGCTATTTTAGAGATGAAGCCACCTAGTTCTACCAAAGGGTATAAAGGCTCATAGGTTAGTTGGTAGCACTTAACTACTTCTTATTCAAGTCAGGTGAGAAGTGTTCACCCTTCTTCAAAGTATTGAAGTAAAAAATTGGGCTTAAGTGGACCAAAGAGTGCAACTGAGCCTTTGAGAACTTGAAAAGGTACCTGTTCGAACCTCCTCTACTAGTGAGACTCAAGCCAAATGAGTTGTTGTTCCTCTATGTGGTAACCTTAGACCAAGCTATTAGCTTGGTATTGGTGAGTGACTAAGGTGAAAAATAACATTCTATATATTATGTGAGCCATGTACTGATAGGGGTAGAGGTTTGATACCCCCGATTAGAGATATTAGCCTTTACTATGGTGCTAGCAACTCGAAATTTTTGCTCATACTTCTAAGCACATCCGATCACGATACACACCAATCTCCCACTACAGCAAACTTCACAAAAGCTGGAGATCTCAGGGAAATTACTTAAATGGTCTATCAAACTAAGTCAGTTTGAAGTAATAATTGAACCGAGGAAAGCTATTAAAGCCAAGCCTTAGTGGATTTTTTGCTGGAAGCCACCTCATATCCTACTAGACTAGAAGTTGAGACTTGGTGTTATCTCTCCTAATTTTGATAAGGAACAAATAATATTTGATAATCTACTTGAGTTATTTTTAGCCAAAATACTTACATTTCTTAAGAAAATATTTGAAAACTTTAAGAAAAAGAAGAAGCATGATGGTAGATCAATGAGTGTGGCTCAATAAGATAACAAGATGGCTCAAGATGGATTGGAGGTGTCTACAACAACTTGAAGATTTATAAGTGACACGAACAGAGCCAAGGCATCTCAAGAAATTGGCTTCGACTAGGTCCAGCTTTATTTTATTTTTAATTGAGTCAAAAACTTATTTGAGATAAATTATTTAGCATTTAATATCACATAGAGTTCTACAAAAAATTCTTCACATAGCTTTTTTAACTAAACTGAATGTTGGCCTCTGAATCAGATTCCTAGTTGAATCAGACTAAAAATTCAAAGTTTAGTCTTAGGCAGAACTGGATGTCCAATTGGGAAATGGACATCAGACTGCTGAGTCAAGTTCTAGCTTATTAATAGAAACCTAGCTACGATTCTAGTCTTGATAGAATTAGACACCTAGTTTGAAACCAAATTCCCAGTAGAACTTTGAGCCAATACTAATAAACTAGAATTAGATACCTAGGTATCTGAAATAGACATTAAGTTCAAGTTTTTCATTTAACTTATGGCTAGTTTTTTAACCGTTGGAGTGAACCAACCCACGAGATCTCAACCCTAATAGCTAGATTCAACCCCAAATGTATAAATAGAGTTGAAAGGGTTTGCATAAACAACTTTTACATCTTCTAATCTTTGAAGAAAATAATTAAAGTCCTTTTAACTCTCTAGCCATTGTTGAGCTCTAAATTTTTCGATCTTAAGCAAGTTTTCATTGTCTGTTTCTTCAATCTTGTGAGAACTTTGTGTAAGATGAAATTGTATCATTTATTTTCATCTTTCACCTATAATCTCCTTCAAGGTTTTTTGGAGTGATTGAGATACCCTACTCTATATTAGAGTTGCATCTTACTAGTTAGAGTAAGAGGAATTGTATGGGTATGACTCCATTGAGGAGGCAACACACTAGTGGAGTGTTGAAGTCCTCACGTTTGAGGTAAGGGTCATGAAGCAAGAGCGATTGGCCTCCAAACTACATAAAATTCCCAGTGCACTCTATTTCCCTCTTGATTAATTTAATTTCTTGCACTTGGAATTGTTTGTGAATTAGCTTTGAATCATAATCGGTGGATTGAATTGATTTTTTTTTTGGAGAAGTTCTATTTGTTATTAAAACCTAATTCCCCTCTCCCTCCCTCTTTGGTGGTTTTTGTGGTTCCACTTGGGAGGTCCAAGTAGATGTTTCTTCTTACAAAGTGGGTTATGGAATTAGTATCATCATCTTAAAACCAGATTGGAGAGTGACCAAATATTCAGCTCAGCTGAAATTTGGAGCATCTAATAATATGTTGGAATGCGAGGCTTTCTTGCTCGGCTTGCATATAGCGATAGTAGTAGTAGCAACAAAGTTGAAGGTATTTGATAATTCTTAATTAGTTTGTTCACAAGTCACTGGAGAATACGAGGTGAAAGATGAGACAATGACTAAGTATCTAATTGAGGTCTAGAAGCTCATGACAAGAGTGGATTAGGTAGAAATTTTCCATATGCTTTAAAATAGCAACTCGAAAGTTGATGCTCTAGTTCGGTTAGCTTCAGCCTCGTCCAATTTGATGTTGAGAAAAATTTTTAGAGAATCTTCAATGGCCAAGCTATCCCAAGTTTACCAAGGTAAATGCAATGGACTTAGAGTCTAGCTAGATGGACCCCATTATCGCATACCAAAAGCCATAAGGGAAGAAGATCTCTTGCACACAAGCTTCTTAGGCAAGAATATTATTGGCTTAGCATAACCTTTGAGATAGCTGAGTTAACCTCCAGATGCAAGTAGTGCCAAAGACACAATTTGGTATATCACACCCCCGCAGTTCGCCTCCAGCACACCCAGTTAGCATGGCCTTTTGATCAATGGGAAATAGACATATTGGGTCCATTTTCTTTAGCCTTTGGGCAAAGAAAGTTCCTAATAATCACTATCCACTAAATGGGTAGAAGTCGAACCCCTCACCAGTATCACCAAGAAGAAGGTACAGGAGTTTCTCTGGCATAATATAATCTATAGATTTTGACTACTTGGGTACTCATCTGGTATAATGGAAGGCAATTCAATAGCACAAGCTTTAAGGAATATTGCAACAACTTCTGAATTGTGCAAAGGTTCATAGCAGTTGCTCACTCGTAGTCCAATGGCTTAGCCGATGTAATAAACCAAACTTTACTCGTAGGCACAAAAAGGTGCCTCAAGGATGTCAAAGGCCTACATTGATGAACTATTGTATGCCTTGTGGGCTTGTTGGACCACCCTGTGAATAGCAACTGGTGGATCACCATTTATGCTGGCCTATGAAATTGAAGTGATTATTCCTATAGAAGTTAGCCTCACTTTATGATGGTTTAAGGTAAAGTATCAAATGAAGCCACTGTCCATGCTGAAAAAGATCCAATTTTAGAGGCTCGAGAATGTGCTTGCACTAGAATCACCAAATACGGCTAGATACTATCATGCTTGGATCTAAAGGGAGGAGCTACAACCAAGCGATTAGGTGCTACGTTGAGTAGAGCTCATGGACCAAGGCTCAAAAAGGTTACCTCTAAATTGGGTTGGCCCCTTCAAAATCATTTGTGCAGTAGGGGCAGGTACCTTCAAGCTTGAACACTCGAATGACAATTCCCAATAATGTGGTGTGCTGATAACTTCAAAAGGTTCTATTTCTAAGATGAATTATCTCTTCCTTTTGGAAAAACTTTTACCTTTACAAAAATTACATTTTGGAGTGCCATTTGGAGAGAACTCCAAAAAGATCTCAGTTTACCTAAGGCAAAAGACTTTGGTCTATCTAAGACAAAAGATCTCGGTTCTCTGAAGCGAAAAGACCTTGGTCTACCTTAGGCAAAAAGACCTTTGTCGATCCAAGGTAAAATACCTTGGTTCTCTAAGACAAAAAGTGTTGGCCTATATGGTAACTTTTGAAGGAGGGATTTGATATGAGAAATAAAATATAAATTATAATTATAAACATGATTAAGACCTAATATAAATTTTAAGAGAATGACATTCAAATTTTTAATCAATTTGAATCAATCCTCAATCAACCACAAGTGCAAAAAAGCAAAACAAGCAAAGAAAGAGTGCACCATAATTTTTATATTATTTAGAGACTAATCACTCCTATTCCATGACCCTTGCCTTACTCTTGAGGACTTGGATCACTCCACTAGTGATGTCGCTTCTTGAGATGAAACTAAGAGTTTACAAATTACTCCAAACTAGAGTGTAGCATTCTTTAGGTGAAGCCAAGCTCGTTGCTTCGTTAGGGTGAAGCCATACCTATATAAACCAATCTTTCTTCTACTAAGAAGATCCACTCCACACTAGAATATTTGTACTCTCACAATCCTAACACCTAGGAGTGTTTACAAGTGGAAAAAGTAAAATATAATATATTTTAATCCTCACTACAATATCACTCAAAGGTTAAGAATAAGGATAATGAGGATTTGCTTTGAGATTGGAAAGTTTAGAGTATTTCTTGGTTAGAAGGCATGGAAGACTTGATCTATTCTTAAAACAATAAATAAAGTTGTAAAACTTATTAAGAGAAGCCTAATCATATCTATTTATATCTTTGGGGGTCAAAATAAGCCATTGGGAGGGAAATTTCACTGTTTGGTTCACTCCAACAGTCAGAAAATTAGCCGTTAATCCTGCAGATTCCATAAACCAAACATCCCTTTTAGACAACTAGGCGTCCAATAGCAGTTTTATAAAGTTGGCTCAAACTCCTATCGGATGTCTGATTTTTAACTAGGTGTTTGATTTTGTTGGACTAAAATGCCTACTGGATGCCCGATTGTAAATTGGACGTTCGGTATTGTAGTAATTACTACAACAATTACTGTGGTAGTTACTGTAACAATTACTACAAAACCCTATACGATAAATAATCTAAATAAAATAATTTCAAAGGCAAATATTCGACTCGATTAAAATAAATAAAAATCTAAATCTATGAGTTTGGATTTGATCTAGCATCTTAAGCATTTTTTGAGCTTCCAATTTGATCTTTATACTTCATTTCCAAGTTACCATTCTCTTTATTTTTGGGTCAACATCTTCAAATTGTAATCTTAAGACTTGGTCCTTCACAAGCATGAATGATCATTGCAAATTTGAAATTTATTAAAACTTCCAAAATTTGTTAAATATTAATTTGATCATCATCAAAATCTAAAGGACAACAAAAAGACCTTAGTCTACCCAAGGCAAAAGATCTCATTCCTCCAAGGCAAAAAGACCTACCAAGGCAAAAGACCTCAGTCCTCTGAGATAAAAAGACCTTGGTCTACCCAAGGCAAAAAAACCTCAATCCTTCAAGGCAAAGAGAACTTGGTTTACCCAAGAAAAAAGACCTTGGTCTATCCAAGGCAAAATACAATAGTCTTCTAAGGAAAAGAAACCATGGTCCTTCGAGGCAAAAAAACCTTGGTATGTCTAAGGGAAAAAGACCTTGTTCCTTCAAGACAAAGAAACCTAGGTTAACTCAAGGCAAAAATCCTTGGTCTATCTGAAGCACAAATATCTTTCTCTGTATCAAGTGAAAGACATTCGAGGGGAATCCTTAATACTTTTTTGCCTGACAGTAACTTTATGGATTGAACCCTCCCATGTAGTGAGCATAAGAAGAAATTAAGATTGACTTTTGAGAAAGTAGATCTAGAAAGCAACTTCACAAAATGAGGGTTTGAAAAGAATACAAGGATTCTATTCCAAGGAAAAACTAGTACAAAATTTCTTTCAGAAAGAAAAAGAAAGTACAATTAGTCAAAAATATACGAAGGCTTGAATGACTCTATCAGCTCGATAGCTCCTGGAAGGACCTTCTTGACCTCTCTCACCTTCACCTATTCAATCTCCTTGTGGGTAAGATCCTTATACTCTTATCTAAGGTGCCAAATACTCATATCATCATAGAGTTCAACTACAAGGGGCGCAGAAATGACTTCAATCTTGGCATTATCAAGAGTAACCTAGTGCTGGAGCACGTGGTCTTTATAGACTAGATAATTCCTGCTCTCTCTTAGGAAACGATTCAACCTTTTCTGTTATCAAGTGACGAGAGTGCGATTAAGTACCAACCTTAGCAATCTCGGGTTAGCCAGGAGGTGAAGAAATATGAGGTATTGGCTACTCCTTGTCTGTTCTCCATTGACATACAACTCTCCTTCTCTTTTCTCTCTTTCTCTCCTTGGGCTAGAGATATTGGCTAAAAGGAGACAAAAGCCTTCAATGTTGAGGGATACCCCCAAGATTTTCTCACAGGTGGTGACATCAATTTTGAGGCCTCAAAAAGGGTAGAGTTATTGTCTACAAAAGAGGCATCCCTTCTCTCAAAATGGAAAATCTCCTTCTAGAACCATAGAAAGTAGAAAGTGGACTTGTTTACAAAGGAAAGTAAGGGCCAAAAGAATTTTTCTAAAGCACAAGAAAGATGTTGGAGGCCATTATATAAGATTCTTTGAACCATTTAATTATTTTCACATGGCATGATCGTAGCCGTCAAAGTCCAAAGGATGAAAATTTCAAAAGCCTCCTTTCAGATTCAAGGGACATGCATTCATTATCCAATTAATAGAATAGTTAAGAGGGATACGAAGGATTGTCTTAGGCAACAAATAAGCCGTTGTTTCAAAGGAAGGAGAAACTCTAATTATGGCACAAGATTTAACAAAATAATAACTTACTTTTCCAAGCAGTGTGGCAATCAATACACTACATCAAGAGACATTAGGGAAAGTAAAGGTATGATTTTCCATAACGTATGACAACCGAGGCCTAGCAATGTGTGGCTAAGGTCTCAAGAGTCAAATTATTTTATCAATCATTAAGGAAAGAGAAGAAAAACTCAACCCTTGTGCCAACAAGACAAGATCTAGAGTTGGGAGCACGGATAATACCTCAGAATCATAAGAGTCGGCTGGGCAAAATTAGAATAGTGTAAACCAAAATATGAGCCGATAGCCGAAGTATATAGCTAACCTCCGAAGTGAATTCTTGCTGAGGCAATCAAGGGTTGGTCTCCAAGATAGTTGTCTAAGGTAAATTCTTTAAGTTTGAAGGACACCAAACTGAGCCCAAAGTTTGAGTTCAGTTAATTGATATTTCTGAGGTAAAAACTTGATTGAGCAATAAAACTCGGTAACCTTAGTTCAGTAGCGGACTTATATGTGGGTTCGTAACTCTATGAAGAATATAGTTGAAGCTATGAGCATGCTCGGATGTTCGACTGGTTCATAGTCAATCATCATGTACTTAAGATAAATAATCCATAGATATCCCAGAAAGCCAATCCCAAAAAATTTGAGATTAGCAGTTGTCCATTATAAAAAGTTTGACCTGACGGTTATTTAAAATTACAGGATACCGGTGTTGCATATCTCCAAACATATTATAAAAAATAGAATAAATAGAAAGATAATAATTAATATTCAGTTATTGATTTCATTTCTATTATTAAATAAAAATTTAATTTCATCGTTGGGGTGATTAAAAGTTTCTGAGGATTTTTTTTATACTTTTTTTTTATATAAACCTACCGTAGAATGAGCTAATAGATTTGATGTTAAAGAGCTTTTCAAATCAAAATTAATACAGTACCGGACACTGTGAATAATAAGTATTTATATTTTATAGAAAACTTCAGACAACTTAAAACATTTTACTTAAAAAACGGAGGCTGTGTCTTTTTTTATTTTTCTTCTTTCCGGTCAGTTTTCCATCTGGCAAGTCAAACTCCAAGAGTTTCGCGCGTCCCCAAGATTTTGGGACCTCTCCTGTCATCCTTCTCTACCTGGAAAAAGGCAGCCGGATCATCCCGAGAAGAGCCAGAGGCGAAGAAGAAGAAGAGGAGCTCGAGCTCGAGAGAGGAGGAGGATAGCAATGGCGGGGTCGCGCTTTTCGCCGGCTGTCATCTACATCTTCCTCGCCATCCTCCTCCTCCACGTCTTCTCCTCCCGTACCCGGCCCCGCGCCCACCGCCGCCTCCTCCGCAGCCCCGGCTTCCCCTTCGACCCGCTACTCTCAGACCTCGACCACCGCGGTGACGACCGCGCCTGGGAGCAGGCCCATATCGCCGGCGTCTCCGACCCCAAAAACTCTCTCTTGGAGGACGACCTCATCTTCCCTGACGAGGAGCGGTTCAATCTCACCGGTCGGATCGTAGCCCTGTTCCCGGAGATCGATCTGAACCCTCGCGATGGGAGGATCAGCATCAATGAGTTGGTGGAGTGGACGAGGAAGCAGGCGGAGCGGGAGGCGTGCCACCGGGCCGAGAGGGAAATGGAGCTCCGCGACCTGAACCGGGATGGGCTAGTCTCCTTCTCCGAGTTCGCGCTCAGTAATCCCGACAGCCATGGACTTGGGGGTAATTTCTTTTCCTTGTTGTTTTTCATTTTCGATTGCTTTGCAAAATGGATAGAAAAATAAACATAAACAAATAAAATTTGGGTGATTTTTCTGAACTTTTGTTGTTTTCTGTTCAGGGAAAATTTGGTTTGATGTGTTCTTTCCGGAGTTTTTAATCCTTGTGGGTTTTCAATTTCAATTTAATGGCGAAAAGAATCGAGATATTGATTATAAACAAACAATTGTAGAAGAAAAAACCTGGAATATTGATGAGAATCATGTCTCTGTTTCGAATTGCTTATTTTTTGTGTAAGATTGTGCGTACTTGTTCAATCTCATAAAACTGGCTGAAATTAAGTTAATGCTTACCTTTACTTGATTGAGCAAATCATTGATGTGTTTATATCGTCGTAAAACTTTATTATTTACAATTACAATGAAACTGTAAAATCTCAGTCAACTAGTGTTGGTGAATCTAAATTAATCTCAGAACTGAAACCGTTGAACTTTTTCATGGATTCACAGGTGTTATCATCTGGAATAACTAGCTAATGAACTTTCGTATGGATCTGCAAAATCATGGAATTTTGCAGCCTACATCACATTATAAAGGAGACAAGTGCTCATTTTAGATATCTTTTTGTTCGCAGATGATAAAAACCCCCTTGTTCAAATTGGCTGGTGGGAAGTGGACCACTTCAATGCTGCCGATGCAGATGGAGATGGTCTTCTGAACCTAACAGAGTATAAAGAGTACGTCTCATCCTTAGTTTTATTCTCATAGAAGAAAAACTTCAAGTTCATCTCTGACTGTTTCCTGGTTCATGCTTTTCTCCAGCTTCCAAAATCCTGCAGAATCTAGTAACCAAAAACTGATCCGGTGGTTGTGTAAGAAGGAAATTAGGTGCTACTCTTTCACCATTTTTTATCGCACTTCTAGGTCCGCCATGATTTCAGCTTTATGGATTTCCAGAAATTTAGTCATACAAGTATTTTCGTTGCTCGTATGTGAGATTGGAAGATTTCAGGGAGTCAATTGTTTCTTTCTCATATGGATAAATTTCAAAACGGTAAAGTGGAGAGCAAAACTGAAGACATGAATTCAGATGAAAGAAAATGTTGTTATGTAATTTGATGTGAACAAGAATGCTACAAATTTTGCTGAAGGAAAATTTCTACAAATTTCAGGGATTTCTGCAGTTCTTGTAGGGAATTATCATGTAATTTATGTCAAATATTTTGATTGGGTATTGCTGATCTATTTTGCTGACTCGGTTCCTTAAACTTCTCAGGAAAGCAGACGAAGATAAAGATGGGAAGCTTGATTTTTGGGAATTCAGAACATTACAAGTTCTTATTCAAAATAATACTGACTCCTATGTTTATTCCGGTCAGCATAATCACGAAATGGAGGCATCGGCAGTTAAAATGTTCTTGCAGATTGATAAGGACAAGGATGGGTATGCGATTAAGGATTTTTTTCATTAATTTTCATTAAAAAGGACATTAATTTTCTAACTAGTTCTTGTTTTTGTTCTCAGATTTTTGTCAGAAAATGAGTTGATTAATGTAGTTGCTGATCTCCACCCTTCAGGGCAGTACTACGCCAAAGAGCAGGCTCATTATGTGATTTCAGAGGTAAAAGATTGACTAGCTCCGAAATATTAGCATTGCTTTTTTTTTTCTTTCTAATTAATTGTACCCAAGTTTTATATTTGGCTCTAAATTATATTTTTATCCAAACTGCAGGCTGACGCGGACGGAGATGGATATTTGAGCTTGACAGAGATGCTTGCGGACCCGGATGTGTTCTACAGTGGCATGTCTAGCGACGACGAAGGAGATCATTATTTAAATCACGACGAATTACGATGAAGATCGCCATTTTTGAAACTCATATTGTAATTATGATTCCCAAATATATAATTTGAAAACCATACTTTTGAATTATAGGAAAAAAAATTTTTTAGCCTCATTTTTTTTCTTTTAAATTTGAAGGACATTTTTCCTTCCTAAAAATCTCCGAAATCACATAGATTTCTCAACTTCATCAAAAATAATTGATGTGATATTATCGCTCCCAAAAATTGATTGTAAAGTAGACTTCTATTTTCGAATAAATGAATACATAAATATAGGAAAGTAAATATATAAATAGAAGAAAATAAATATGTAACAGAAAAATAAATTTGTACAAAAAATTAAATACTTATGAGCAAAAAATAAATATATATGTGTGAAAAAATGAATACTTATGTGTGAGAATTAATATTTAGAATGAAAGTTGGCTGGCCCCTAGAGTGGACCATTTTGAATTTTTATAACTTAATTGGGCAGTATGCTTTAAGGCTCAGTAGACTTCCACTCTAAATTTTTTTTTTCATACTTAAATATTTATTTTTGTACACATCTATTTATTTTTCTAAATCAGTTTTCTTTACTTATATTCATTTTTCTACACTTATGTATTTTATTCACTCGAAAGTGGAAATCCGCTAGTCTTTAGAGTGAAAGTCCATTGGTCGATCATTATTCTTAGCATCCTCCTCTTCCTCGCCTCTCTTATCAGCTTTGTCAACACTATTTAGCTTTACCTCTACCTCTTCGCCACCTGCCTCTTTTTCATAGCTGCCCTCAACAATCTCCTTCTCATCTTCCTCGGCTTTGCCTTTGTCATTACTCATAATGACGGATCCTATCTTGTTCTTGGCTATGCCCATAGCAAGAGAGGGTGAAGTATCTATATAGGTCCAACATAGACACAAGGTGGGGGGTCACATGTTGCATGAGAGGGAGCGAGGCATTGATCTCACTAAGGAGAAAAAACGGGTTTGATGCCACGTAGGAAGAAGAAAAATGCAAAAGTGGAAGTCCGCTAGGCCCTAGAGCAAAATTTCACTCTGTGATCAATCCTTTTTGTTGAGATGATTATATCACATCAATTATTTTTTGATAAGTTTGAAAAGCCAATGAGACTTTAGAAGATTTTTAGGAAGAAAAAATGTCTCTTAGAGTTAAGAGAAAAAAATATATAGAGGGAGTGAAAATTTTTTCCCTATAATGGCTTATTCGTATAGAGTTTTTTTAAACCTAATAAACTTTTTTCCTGAGATCATTTTTGAATAGGGCATAATCAAAAGTGATTAGATAAAAAGGAAAGGGCATTTGTGAAAAATTTCAATATAAAACCCTAAAAAAAACTGAGAGCGGGTTTATTTCTCTACTCCTCTCTTCTTGCAGTGTTGAGAGGAGAATGGTGAGCGAGGCAAACTTGGAGCAGCCCTATGCACTATAAGAAATAGAGGCCTCATTGGCATTTCTTTTTTTACACTTTTGAAAACATCGATAATAAGAGCACAATATCGATACTTTCAAATGCATCACCAATTCCCTATAGCATTATAATGATGGTGAGATTCTTAGGGCACAAGGAGGGGTAATTGGATGCGAGAGCTTGATTTTTCTTGGCAAGCCATATTAATTATTCATTGACTCGTACTTTGAGATATTTTATATAAAATTTTATAAATATTCTTTGATCTCAACTGTTAATTAATTAATATTATTTTTATATCTTAATTTGTATCTTGTATCCTAAACTAGATTTAAAATTCTAAATGTGTGACCCTATTATAGAATAACACTATTTGATTCGAGCAATTTTGG
Source organism: Trichopus zeylanicus subsp. travancoricus (assembly GCA_005019695.1). Classification (NCBI taxonomy): domain Eukaryota; kingdom Viridiplantae; phylum Streptophyta; class Magnoliopsida; order Dioscoreales; family Dioscoreaceae; genus Trichopus; species Trichopus zeylanicus. The sequence continues at coordinate 3,046,606 of RXID01021984.1, read as the reverse complement.
GATGTATGAGAATATTGGATGATAATTAAGAATAAAAAAAATACATAATGATTTAGAAATATGTTTAGTTAAATTTTGGTGGTATTTTTTGATATAGAAATTAATTTATGATATATGTTGCTATTTTTATTAATTTAGGTGTTGGTCAGGTGTAATAGAAGTATAATATGTTAGTGTATATTAATTATTTTAAATTTTTATATTTTTTTGATATTATTGTATTATGTTGGAGATAATGAGTTGAATATTTGATTCATATTATGTGTATTTTAAAATCAAAATAAAACTTGTATTTTGAAATCATGCGCAAGCTAATATTAAAGTATCTATTTTTATTATAAAATTATAAAAGGATCGGAGAAAGATTTTGTTAAATGTTTCTAAGCACATCTGTACTCTGGTTATTTGATGTGATCCTTTCAATGAGCAAAAATTATTACTATGTTAACATATATATGTGCTTATGAGATACCGATTTCACTTATATGTTATGACCTAATTCAGGTATTATGTATGTGACCTACCACAGAGATTAAGTATGCACTTCGTGTTTAGACTTGATCTTAGGTATTATGTGTGTAAATTATATTATTGGATTAAGTATGGATCATAATTGATACTAAAAACTAAAAACATATTTTGAATAAAAATTTTGAATTAATTTTGAAACTCTGAATATGATTTAATAATTATGCTACCTGATCCTACTTATATCTCCTTTTAATTGTATTTTATGACTATATGATTTTAATATCTTAAAAATCTCAATTCCTAAATTCAGTCTACATACATATATTATGTTATATGTGTTTTCACTTAATGATGACTATTTGCATGCAAGTAGAATATAGTAATACTTTGGGGTTTGGGAAGAGCAATATGTATCATTATCTTCTAGTCTAGATTATAACTTGATATTGTATTAATTAATTTAGACTTAGTTTATTATTTGTGTGGACTTTTTGAGGTTGTGAATTGTTTAAATTATGAACTTTGAAGTAGTTTCTAATATTATTTTTAGATTTTAAGTGTATTTTTGTCTAGTTTGGCCTTCTATATTTGTAGTTTTTCCACTATAGATATAATGTGTAATGCCATGTCACCACACTTAGAGCATAACCTATAATTTCATATTGTTTGCCTCCTATTGCATTCATTTGGTTTCAAGATAGGATGAGCTCCTCCATTCTCTCTAGTTAGCCTACAACTTGTGCACTCAACATTGTGAGCTTCGTGCTTGGGGAAACTTGGGGGAGGAAGCTTTAATCCTTATGTCAGATGTCTTTTTTTATGGGTGAAGTTGGAAGAGAAAAACTTAAATTGCAAGTGGTGGTAGTATGGATATTGAAGAAGAATGCGAGAGAAGAGACCGATTTCATTCTTCTTGACCTCACATGTTTATAGGAGGTTTAGTATTGAGCCTTGGGTTGGGCAAACTTGATTTGGTTTCCCTCATGGGTTAACCCAATAGTAGTTATGAAATTTCATTTGATTCTTTGTACTACCATGAGATGCATCTTTATCACATAATGGAATGCAGAGTAGGAAATGGAGCAAAAGGTAGTTATCAAAGGGGGACAATACCAAGATTCTAATAAAAATCTAATTAGGGTCGAATCCAAGACCTATTAAGGATCCATCGAGATTTTAATTAGGGTTGGATCCAAGATCTATTAAGAATCCATTGAGAACCCATTAATGGTTAGATCCAATATCTATTAAGGATTCAACAAGAACCAATTAAGGGTTGGATCCAACATCTATTTTGGATCTAATAAAAACCTAATAAGGGTCAGATCCAACATCATTTAAGGACCAAGCACGAGACTCGATGGGAATTTAACACAAGGTTGAACCCGACTTGAATCAAATTTAAGCGGACTTGATCAAAATCAAGTTATGACATGGAATTGAATCTATCAGGCTTAATCAAGGTTTTGAACATCAAATTGAATCAACCAGACTTGATTGAAATTGAGTTTTGAATATTGAATTGAATCAAATCAGACTTAAGCCAAAATCAAGTCTAAACTTTAAATCGAACTGAATCAAACTCCAATCGAAGTCAAGTTCTAAACATTAAACTAAATCAAATCAAACTTGATCCAAATCAAGTTTTGAACATCAAATTGAATCAAATCAGTCTCAAATCAAAATTGAGTTTTGAATATTGAATTGAATCAAATCAAACTTGATCGAAATCAAGTTTCGAACATTGAATTGAATTAAATTAGACCTGAGTCTAAATCAAGTTTTGAATATCAAATTGAATCAAATCATACTTAAATCAAAATTAAGTTTGAATTTCAAACCAAACTAAATCAAACTCAAATTAAAATCAAATCTATGTCAAGTCAATTTTAAATCAATTAGTGTTAGTCAACAACAAGCTCAAATTTAATCAATCATAAGTTAAGAAAGGCTATTGATCATTAAATCAAAGATCATTAGCACAAGCTAGGGATGCTAATTATTCTTTCAGATCAAACCAAATATTGGCAGGTTTGAACTCATTTAGTCAGTCAACCAAACATTTTATTCAATTAAAGTCAACTAACAACACACATAAAGTTGTTGATCACATTTTAAGCTTAATTGATGCAAGCTTAAAGTTGTCAGTGATGCTCTAAATTTATTTGACAACAAGCCAAGAGGCCATCGATTATCAAACTAGAGATGATTAGCATAAGCTAAGGTTGCTAATCATTCTCTGAAATCAAGGATTAAAGGAAGCCAGTTGACAATGAGTAGAAAGCTATCAATAATACTTCAGGTCTTAATGCCAACTAACACAAGTCAAAATAATCAGCTGCTCCCTAAAATTAATCAAGTTACTAGCATCTACCAAGGATAAAACCAAGCATCCATTCAAATTCAGCTCCATGCGATCAAGTGCACGGGAGCAAGGTAGCAGTGAGCATCAAGCCTTTCTCACTTCCCTTTTTTATTTCATATTATTTTAATATTATGAATTTAAATTCATTAAATTCTAAAGTGAGAGTATGTCATTGCTTAAGCCATATATCCCTTTTTTTTAAATCAATCAATTATGCATTCTTTTCCTTGTATCTCTATTTTATTAGTCAGGTTTCTTATTTTATGAGGTTCCTGATGATTGTTGGGGTAATTAACAATAAGGGCTTGCACCTGTTCGAAGTTATGTTCCCATAATACATATTCAGATCACCTTCAAATTTTATTTGTTATTTCAAGATTACTTCTCGGGATCTCTGGCTATCCCAGGTGGTCAATTTTAGCTCCATGGTGCTATTGAGAGATCACTATTTGAATATAAGATTGCTCTCATGATTCAAAATGAGATCCTTTTCTAAGCGAAGGTCCACCTCATTAGGATTATAGTTTTGGGCTTGAGGTATGGGGAATCTTATTTCCACTAGTTATGTTTCTGTAATTGACTAGGAATAGCATTTCTTCCACCAAAGCACCTTTTGCTCCTTTGATGTACTTCTTTAGGCCAGGTAATACCATCATGTTTGTTACCTTAGTGAGCCTATTCACTTGTGGATGCATGATAGAGGTAAACCTTTGTTCAATGAAGTAGTCAATTGCCACTATCAAGACGTTCGTTGCCCAAAAGCTAGTTGAAAAGGGCCTAGGATGTCCATTCCACATTGGTTGAATGACCATGGTGGCTAAGTTTGCTACAGCTTCATCACGTGTAACTGACACTACTCATAATACGAAGTGTATTCCAATGCTTCCTTGGTCATGTGTGGCCAATAGTAACCCTAGTAGAGTAGCTTCTACGTGAGAGTAAGTTGTCGATGTGGCTATGCATATGCCTTCATGAACTTCTTAGAGTGCATTCTTAGCCTCTGATGAGTAAGACATTTCAGTAGTGTTTGGGAGATAGATCTCTTGTATAGCTTACTCTCATGGACTCTAAAGTTTAGGGCTAACCTTCAAACTCCGAGCTTTCATTGTGTCTTTGGGGAACTTCCCAAAAGTCAAATACTAGACAAAAGGGTCTTTTTAGCTTGGCTCCCATTCCAATATTTGGACCATTGATGCAACTCCTATGCTTAATTCCTACAAGATCTCCACATGAATGTGTGTTCTCTTTGCTAGCGTGACACAGGAAAAGTGAGCTAATGAATTAGCTTCCGCATTCATCTCCTATGAGATCTATTCTATGTCCACCACTTTGAACATCTGGGTTGCTAGGCACACTTATGTTGGTTACTCCTCTATACATGCATCTCTTGCCTTATATACCCTATTTACTTTTCTATTTACAAACTACAAATAGTTGTAGAGTTGAAGCTTTAGTGTTTCGATTGGTTTCACTACATGAAGGCCTAAGAGAACAACTTCATATTTTGTTGCATTATTTATGAACTTGAATCCAAAGTTTAGAGAGTACTCCAATACATCTCCTTCCAGACTTACTAGCATGGCTCCCACACTACTTCCTATTTCACAGGAAGATACATCTACATAAACCTTCTAAGAGGGAATCTTGGTCTCTTTTTTCCCCATCTTTCGTAGTTCCACCAAGAAGTTCACTAGGGCTTGGGCTTTGATAGCTGATTGAGATTCATAGTGTATATCAAATTGTCTAAATTTAATTGAGTACTTTACCAATCTACCCAATCTTTCAGGCTTCTATAGGGTTTGTTGAAGTAGGTAGTTGGTCAAACCTTGGATTGAATAAGCCTGGAAGTATAGATGAAGTTTAAGAGGATATAATCAAGGCAAGCACCAACTTCTTCATGATGGGGTACCAAACCTTAGCTCTAGTCAATACATGACTAATGTAAAATAGGGTGTTGCTTTTCATCCCGCTTGCTCACTAGGATTGAGCTCACTACATTGTCTCTAGTTGAGAAGTATAGGTAGGGGACTTTATGGGAAACTGATTTCACCAACAAAGGCAAAGTGGTCAACTACTGCTTCAAGGCTTCAAAGGCCCTCTCACAAAAATCATCACACTCAAAGTTATGCTTCCTTCTTAGTGCTCTTAATAACAACAAGCATTTTTTTCCAAACTTTGATAAGAAGTTATTCAAAATTGTAAGTCATCCAGTAAGACATTGCATCTCCTTAACTGTGGTAGGGGGACTTCATTTCCAACACAAGTCAAATTTTCTATGGGTTCACCTTGATTCCTCTTTTTGAGAACATCTATCCCAAGAACTTTCTCGCGGCAACCCTAAATATGCACTTTGAATGGTTCAATTTCATTTCATACCTTGGAAGGGTGTTGAAGGCCTCCTAAACTATGCCTTGAAAATTATATTCACAATCATTTGGTATGTGGAACCTACATTTTTTATCCCAAAGGGCATAGCTACATAGTAGAAGGTTCCTTGATTGGTGATAAATGAAATTTTTTCTTCATTTTCTAGATGCATACTAATTTAGTGATACCCTAAACGGTATCAAAAAAGTTTAAAATCTGGTGGCTTGTAGTTGAGTCCACAAGCTGATCCATCATGGGAAGAGGATAACTATCCTTCAAATATGCCTTAACGAGATAAGTGAAATCTAAGATTATTCACCATTTTCCATTGCTTTTCTTTAACTTCACCACATTGACTAGCCATTCTATGTACCGAATTTCCAAATAAATATCACCTTCAAGAGCTTCTCAACCTCATCATCTATTCCTTTTTAGCATTTTGGAGCAAAGTGACACTTCTTCTACTTCACTAGCTTCACTCCTTTTGCTACAGATAGCCTATGTTCTGTGGCCTAGGGATCAATACCTGGAAGATCCTTTGGGGATGAGGTGAACACTTCCTGATTACTCTGCAAGAGCTCTTGGAGCTCAAATAGAAGAGTTTTTGGAATTGCCACTACTACTTTGATGGTTTAGTCATGATCTCATCCAACACAACATTCATTAGTTTCTCCATGACTTCAAGCCTACACAAAGGCTCATCTTCAAGCTTATCTTTTCCTCAAGCCTATGCTATTCCCAATGCTTAATATAATGATGGTGAGCCATGTCTCTGTCACCATGAGCTTCTCCCATTTTGAACTTATTAGAGAACTACATAATCAAATGGTAGGCAAACACCATTGCTTGCAGCTTGTTCAAAGCTAGCCTTCCCAAAATTGCATTATATAGGGCATGAGTCCTCATAACAAGGAAGTCTATAAACAATGTCAAGTTTCTCCTACCTTCTCCAACGATCATTAGAAGGTGTGCTACTCCTTTTGGACTTAAGTGCTTTTCTATAAACCTAGTAAGATAAGAGGATACATTGGTTGGTCACACTTCATTTGGTTGTACACCCTTATGAACAAAATATTCATTGATGCTCTGGTGTCTATCATCACCAAGTAAGTCAAGTAGCCATCTAGCAATGCAGTGATAACCATGGCTTCATTATGTTGCTTCATGATGTGGTCTAGGACAAAGATCACAATTGTCAAGCTCTGTGTTAACCTTCATTGTTGTAGAATTTGGCACTCTCTAGCCCCCAGTGGGAGCTTTGCATTTGGCATTAGCTGGATTGCCACTGTTATGATAGGCATCCTCCCATATCACCACTAGATGTCCTTTAATAGCTTAGTAGAAACATGTGTGCCCCATTTATCACTTAGTGTCCTAGGCTAACACTAATCATCATTCTTTTTTGATTGGGTCAATCCTCTAATAAAATAGGTTAGTTGTCCATCTTAGATTAACCTTTTGATCTTCACGTTTAAGTTCCTACATATTTTTATATCATGGCCATGGTCTCGATGAGACCTATAGTATTTTAAGGTGTCCACCTTCTTGTTTTGGAATATGTTGGTGGTCTTCAAAGGTACTCTCTGTCCTCTCTTTGAGATAGTACTTTGGTTTAAGGGCTGTCAAGCAAAGTATGGATGTGGAACTTAGGTACACTCCCATAGTTCAACCCTCACTATCTTATGTTAAGGATGTTGAATGTCTTTCCTTTCCCTCTTGTCCCTCTAACCATCAGCTTCTCACCAAGCAACCATCAATCTTTTGCATTAATGTGCTCATGGACTTGTCCCATAAACTCTACAAGGGTTCATAGTGGCCTCCATGCCATTTCAAAGGCAACCCTTTATGTTAATCCATTCATGGCTACCACTAGCATAATAGAACTATCAAGGTTGACTTGAATCTAAGCTACACTAAAATGAGTCAAATAGTCTCATAAACTTTCTCCATCTCCTTGTCAGATTACTAGCAATGTGGATGAGTCATGACACCTTAGGATGAGCAAGATAAATTGATTCATAAATCTTTTCTCCAAGTTTATGAAGCTTGTGATGGATCCCTTTGGCTGACTGGAGAACCAAGTTATCATCAAATCATGCAAGGTAGCCAAAAATGCCTTGTACATTGTGGTTTTTGTCATCCCATGTAAAATCATGTTGTCTTTAAAAGAACTTATGTGGTCCATCGGATCCTTGATTTCATCATACACTTCCAAGGGCAGATGGCAGAACTTCAATTGTGGAGGCTTAGTTAGGAGTTTTGAGTTGAGTGCAAGAAGTAGATCGAATGATATCATAGTTCACTCTGTTGAGCCCCAAAGTCTATTCATTAGACTGAGCAATTTTCTTTTTAATGTCTTTTATATTCCAAGTCACCATCATCAAGGTGGTTATGTTGCCCTCAATAGTTGGCTTGTATGCCTTTAACGAGTCCTCCCTAGGATGGGATGGATTAGGAAGTCTAGTCAAGTTGTTGAACCTGCATGGTTCATTAGCTTGTGTTGCACATCCATAATCTATACATGGTTCATGTCGATGTCTCAAAAAAGTATCCCTCTAAGCTCCAGGTCTATGGTCATCATGCAATCACCCAACATTATTCATGTTGACATGGTGCATATCTTTGGTACCATGTTCTTGATGTGCCTACTGCTAAAGTGGTGAACACATCTATAACAGACTTTGCTAATCCTTGATGGCCTAGCTGATTGTGTGGATCTTCATCAACAATTGATTCCACTTTTCCCTAGAGATTAAGTGATTAGCTCAATTTTCTTGGATCATCTCCAGGCGTCTTGACTTGGGATCTTATAGTTGAGAGTAGTGCTCCGATAAGACCACAACAGTATATATTTGAAGTGCTAGAGCATTAGTGAGTGAGGCTTGTTGTGATGTTGTTGATTCCATCATCCCCCTAGCCAGTTGTTTCCTAGGTCTTGACTACTTCAGCTGCATTGCTACTACTAGCTACTCATAGAGAGGTTTAAGCAAATTTCAATGAATGCATCATTGTTATGCCCCCTTGGTCTAAGGGTAGTATAAGCTCCACCTTCCTCTCCAACTATCCTACAACACATGCACTCAACACTTTGAGCTACTCACCTAGGAGAACCCAGGGGAGGAAGCTCTAATGGTTAAGTTGAATGTCCTTCCTTGTGGGTGAAGTTGAGAAGATGAAAAAGATGAAAGTAACGTTGGAAGGAGCAGACTTGAATTGTAGGTGGGGATAGTATGGGTGCTGAAAGGAGAATGAGAGAAACAAAAGTGACCTCATGCTTCCTAACTTCACATATTATAGGAGGTGTGGGACTTGACACTTAGGTTGGTCATACCTGACATAAGTTCCTTGATGGGTTAACCCAATAGTGGTTCTAAAATTCCATTTGATTTTTTATCATAATACATGACATCCCTTTGTCACATAGCAAGAGATGGAGTAGGAGATGAATTAGAAAATGGTTATCATACCGAAAAAATACCTTCTAGAATGCAACATCGGTATAGGGAGACGAATTGAACTCTAGTAGCTCAATAAGATGAATGAAATGAATCTTCTTTATTGGCATAAAAGTTTGTATAATGGTAGTTTGGAGAATAGTGATAAAATGACACCTTTGGGACAGAGTTGCAACTCGAGAGCTATTGTTGAAATTAGATGTTCAAATTAGATGCGGAGAAGTATTGTTCAAGCACTTTTGCACTAAATCTCATTGTATCATATATTGTTCCAAAGTCAAAGGCAAAAAAGTATTTATTTGTCAGGATTAAGGATTGATATATGGTCATGTTTAATCAACATAATGAGACAAGAAAGGTTGAGATGTTTGTGACATGGTCAGACATGCCTGCTTTTGCTATAGTCCCAACTATCTTGGGTACTCGAGGTAGTAGAAGGCATAAGCATAATGTTGAAAATGAAGAAGAGGATTTTGTAGATGTTTATAATGAGCAACAATGAGGATAGTAGGAGATGGTGACGTGGTAATTGTGGAGGATGAGGATGTCATAGAAGATGAGGATGAAGCCGATAATTACTACCCTTATAACGAGTACTATGACAAAGTTTTTTCTAATGTGGAATCAAGTTATGAGATTGAGAACATCAAAGGTTATGAAGGTGAGCTCACAAGTGGTTGGGTTGATATTGGATTGGAAATGGGAAAGAGATATGACTCTATTGAGTGTTTCAATACTACTTTAAGGAATTACTATATTTGTCAATAATTTTGAGTTGCATTTTAAGAAGAATGACCTTATTAGAGTAAGTATCAAATGTTGAAGTGAGGATTGCCCATGGTACATTCATGCTTCTAGATTGATAAACAAGAGAATATTTTAGATTAAGATTCTCAAGAATATACACACATATCTAGGTATTAATAAAGCTGGGAGCTCAATGGCCTCATAATTGTGGATTATAGATTAGGTTGCTTTTTAAGTGAAGGACAAGCCTGAGTTGTCTCTAGCTGATGTGAGAAAGAACTTTAAAGAGAAATATGGAATTAATCTACCATAACATAAATGTTATAGGGGTATCGAGGTTAGAATCAACTTAGTGCATGACAGCATTGAGGAGTCTTTCACATTTGCACCTACATTTAAAATGGAGATTGAATGTGTTTGGGCAATTTTTATCAAAATCAAATTTGATAAGAATTTGATTAAAGTCAAAAATCAGATGCCACTGAACTATGACCAAAATATGGGTTTTACTTAGATTTGAATTGCAATATAATTTAACTAAAAATTAAGCTCGATTTGAACGAAAATTGTTATGAAATTTAGCCTTATATTAAACTCAGCTCAAATGAGCTAAGTGGGATAAATTCTGAAACAAAATTGGACCTAATATTCATTAAAAATCTAGGGTAAAATGCAAAACGGTAAGACTTTTACAAACCAAATAAATCATTACAAATAAGTTTTTATTGGATTTCTCTTACAAATAAATTTCCAAGATAAAAATTTTTGTAAAAGGATACTTAAAACTCTTCAAATTATATATTGGTCCCTACAAAATTTAGCATTTATGAATAAATTCCGCAAAGATCAATTATTACAAATTAATCTTTATAAAATCCAGGAATTATACATAAATTTCTCAAAAAATTTTATTTAAGATTAAATCTAAATTTTATTTTTCTTCCAAATAAAATCTTATAATGGACTAAAAATTTCAAATATTTACAAATAAGTATTTTTTTAAAAAAAATACCTTTAAAATTTATAAAGTTATAATCTGATTTGAATTTTTAAAAAAAATTATAAATAATCCGCTTGTAAATTCGATATCGAAAATAGGTATAATTTTCAAACTATTTTTCTCATCCATAACCAACAGATCATATTTATCTACATCCAAATCAAAAAACAAGTCATCCATACCTAATTAACGAATTCTCGTCCATATCCATGATTTCTTTCGAATCTTTTTCTCTGGATCTTATCTCAATTCTGTTTTTGTTCCTACACCCCTCTCTTTGCACTTTGTCTCTGCGAGGCTGCCCTATGCTCCCGTTGTCACCGTCTCCTGCCAGAGTTGAAGCCTCCACCACCAGTTAGACTCTGTCGTACCACTCAAACCTAGACAACTTCTCTAGCATCAAAACCCAACTCTGGCTAGTGCCAGGCCTGCACGACCTTGAATGAACAGATTTCTGCAGCAATGTCATGCTGCTCTCTATCTCTGCACCCACCGGCCTTGCATGCTGCTCCCTACCTGTGCTACCTTAGAAACTTGGGACACCCGCTGATCACTGAAGAAGAAGGTAGGCGGCTCAGTAATTGTCCGAGAAGAAGGCGAATGGCTCCTACACTTCGCTGCCTCGGCCACCACTTCCCGGTAGCTGTGTGGCCCAAGCACCGCCTAAATGGTGGCACTATCACCCTAACCACACCTGTTGAAGCTTCACCTTCTCACCCGCCGGAGCTCCACCTCTTTACCATGATGAAGTCCCACCTCTGCATTACGCCGGAGCTCCAACTCTTCACCATGCTGGAGCCCCGCCTCACCACAAGGGTACTTGATGCTACCATCGCCCGCGCAGGGAGGGTGGCGCTTGTCACAGCCTCTGCGGACATCCGTGCAAGCATGACCACTGGTGCTAGAAGGTCTCTCTTTTGTGTCGAAGCACAACAATGGCGTTTCCCTTTTGGGTCCGTTGACCCCAAGTCCATCATCACTGATCCTTGACTTTGGCACCTCCTCAAGCCTTGAGCACCGCCCATGCTAGCGCCGGAGGTCGAGTCCAGCTGGATCCTACCGGAGGACCACAAGGGGGAGAGGAGAAAGACTTGGCGGCATGGGCTTCATTGGAGTTCAGTGAGGAAGGAACTGAAGTAAGAAAGAAATAAAAAAGAGGCTTGGTGAAAGAAAAAAAAGTAAAAAAGACAAACAAAAGATAATTAAAAAAAAATCTTATTGTCTACTACCAGCAAGAAGAAAAAAACAAAAAAGTAAGAGCTTCTGATTTAGGGTCAATTCACATATTCACACCAAATTCAAATTGACTTAAGAGTTAATTTGTGGGTTCACCTAAAAATTAATTAGGCTTTGAGTTATTACATGGGTTCGCTTGAAAGTCATACTAACCTAGGGTCAATTGTTGAGCTCGCTCGAAAATCAATTTGATTTAGAATTAGTTTACAAGCTCATCCGAAAAGTCTAATAGGTTAAAGAATAGTCTGGGGGCTTGTCCAATAGGCAATTCAATTTAGAACCAGCTTGTGGACACGATCAAAAGCTATTTTGATTTAGGATCAGCCCGTACGTTCGTTTGAAATATAAATTAGCTAAAAGCCAGTTTGCAAGTTCTCCTATAAGTCAAAATTGATTAAAAATCAATTTATGGATTTGCTTGAAAGTCAAATCGGTATAGGATTAGCTTACAGGCTTGTCAGAAAAGCCAAATTGGGTTAGGACTAGATTGCGGACTTATTCGAAAGTCAAATCGGATTAGGACCAACTTATAAGCTCACCCAAAATTCAAAATCAATTAAAAATAGCTTGCGAACTTATCTAAAAATTGAATCAACTTATTGCCAGCTTACAGACTTATTTGAAAATCAAATTGACTTAAGGTTAGTTTGCAGACTTATTCAAAAGTCATTTTGATCAATGAAAATTTGATGACTCTCTAATCAATTAATCAAATTGACAAAAATAAATAAATTAAAGTAATTAACTTAATTAAATTAAAACTAAGTTGATTTAGCTATATTAAGTAAACTAATTAAGCTAAAATAAACTAATTAGAACAAACCATTAAATGGACTTAAAATTGACTAAAACTCAAATTGAAATAGACCCAAATCCAAATTGGATCAACTCAAATATGATTGGATTTGACTAGGTCAGACCCAACACCAATTAGATTTAAATCGAGTTGACTTGAATCAAATTAGATCAAACACAAACCCAACCAAGTCTTGATTAATCAAAATCCAAATCTTAATCAAGTTCAAATTTGGTCAACCTGAATCAAGTCAAAATCCTAATTCGGTTAAATTAGATTCGATTCAAACCCTAATTATGTCCAATCAAATTCAAATCAAACACTAATTATGTTAAACCAAGTTCGAACTAAACCTTAATTAGGTTAAATCAAGTTCAAATGAAAATCAGAACTAGGTCAAACTAGAATCAGAAATAGGTTAATCCTAAACTAGAATCAGATTGAACTTGAACTAAATAAAAGTCCAACGCTGTTTGAACTCAAATCCAATAAGAGATCACACCCAAATTTAATAAGGGTCCAATATGGTTTGAACACAAATACAATAAGGGATCAAATCTAAATCTAATAAGGATCCAATATGGTTTGAATTATAATCTAATAAGGGATCAAATCCAAACACAATAAGGGTCCAATATGGTTTGAACTCGGATCCAAAAAGAGTTGAACCCAAATCCAATAAGGGTTTAACATGGTTTAAACTCGAATCCATTAAGGGATCAAACTCGAACCCATTAAGGGTCTGACATGGTTCAAATTTGAATTCATTAAGGGATCAAACTCATATCTAATAAGAGATCAACATGGTTTGAACTCAAATTCATTAAGGGATTGAACTTGAACCCAATAAGGAATCAAACTCAAACCCAATCAAGATCCATTAAGGATCAAATAAGAACCCATCAAGAATTGGATCTAAGATTCAAGTGTTGGATCCAAAATCTATTAAGAACCCAATAAGGACCCAATCAGAGTTAGACCCAAGATCTATTAATGATCAAATAAGAACCAAGCGTTGGATACAAGATCCATTAAGGGTTCATCAAGAATCTAATGTGTGTCGATCTAAGATCCATTAAGGATCTATCAAGAACCCAATAAAGGTCGAACCGAAAAGAGTCCAATAAGAATCTAATAAGGATTAAATTCAAGATTCATTAAGGACCAAGTCTGAGGCTCAATGGAAATTCAATATGAGGTCAAACCTAAAGTGAATCAAATGAAATCATACTTAAATCAAAATTAAATTTTGAACGTTAAATTAAATTAAATCAAACTTAAATCAAAAGCAAATTTTGAACATCAAATTGAATCAAATCAAATTTGAAAAAAAAATCAAGTTTCAAAGATCAAATTGATTCAAATCATACTTGAATCAAAATCAATTTTTGAACATAGAATTGAACCAAATCAAACTTGAATAGAAAAAAGTGTAGAGCATTGAATCGAATCGAATCAAACTTGAATCTAAATCATGTTTTGAATATCGAATAGAAGCAAATCAAACTTGAACAAAATCAAGTTCTAAATATCAAATTAAATCAAATCAAACTTAAATCAAATCAAATTTTGAACATCAAATTAAATCAAGTTAGACTTAAATTGAAATCAAGTGCTAAGCATTGAATTAAACAAAATCAAACTTGAGTTGAAATCAAGTCTGAACGTCAAATCGAATTGAATCAGACTTAAATCAAAAATAAATCTAGGTTGAGTAGTTTAAATCAGTTGAGATTAGTTGACAATAATCTCAAAGCTATCGATAATACCTCAAAATCTAATTGACAAAAGTGAAGAAAGCCATAGATTATCAAATCAAGAATAATTAATATAAGCCCAGGCTGCTAATTATTTCTTCAAATTAAAACTAAACTAAAATAGGCTTAAACTCACTTAGTCAATCAGCCAAATGTCATATTCAAAGAATGTCAACCAACAAGAAATATAAAACATCGGTCACATTTCGAGCTCAACTAATACAAGTTCAAAAGCCATTGGTGATGGTTTGAAATTAATCAACACAAGCCAAGAAAGTTCATTGATTATTAAATCAGAAATAGTCAGCACAAACCATGGCTATTAATTATTTCAAATCAAATGAAGGGTAGGCTTGAACTCACTTAGTCAATTAGCCAAATGTCTTATTTGAAAGAAGTCAATCAACAATAAGTATAAAGCCATCAATCACACTTTGACCTCAGCCAACACAAGATCGAAAACCATTAGTGACACTTCAATTTTGATTGACAACAAGCCAAAGAGGCCATTGATTATTAAATAAAAAATAGTTAGCATAAATCAAGGTAGCTACCTTTTTAAACTAAGGTAAAGTAGGCTTGAACTCGCTTAGTCAATCCACTAAATAATATTTTTTAAGGAAGTCAATCAACAATAAGTATAAAATTATCGGTCACACTTCAAGTTAGCAAACACAAGCTCAAAAGCTATTGGTAATGCTTTAGACTTAATCGATACTAAGCCAAGGAGACCATCAATTATTAAATTTGAAATAATTAGTACAAGCTAACACTGCTAATTATTCTCCTAAATCGAAAATCAAAAGAGGTTAACTGACAATAAGTAAAAAGCCGATAATAATACTTCAATCTCCAATAGGGTTAGCTAATACGAGCCAAAATAGTTAGTCACATTCTAAAATCAATAAGAATTATTAGTATCTACCAATGATCAAACCAACTACCCATCCGAGTCAAATTCCATTTGATCAAGTACATAAGAGCAAGGCAGTAGTGAGTACTAAGCTTTTCCTAATCCCTTCCTCATTTTATATTATTTATAAATCTAAATTTTTTAAATTGTAAAGTGAGAGTATGTCGTTACTTAAACTGCACACCCCTTTCTTAAAGTAATTAAATTATACTTTTTTCTTATGTCTCTCTTTTATTAGTTAAGTTTCTTACTTTAGGAGATTCTTGATGATCATCAACATATTTAACAATAAGAACTTATATTTGTTGGAAGTTATATTTCTACAATTTCTAATTGTGCACTCAAGCTCATCCAATTTTTATTTGTTGTCTTCTCAAAGTCTCTAGCTATCATAGGTGGTGAATCACACAAATTCTAACACACCTAGTGGGACTTTTTTCTTTGATTTGTGGTAAACTTGTATGCTGTCTAAACTAAAAATCTTGTAGCACTGTTTGGTCATAAATTCTAGCACACCTAGTAGAACTTGGCTTCACCTCCAAGTGTAAAATCCTAGTTAATATGATAGGACATTAACAAGATAGAATTATAATTGAAAACTAATCAATTGTGTTATCTACAAAAGAAAGCATCAAATTGTGTCAACAAAGAACATTTTCACTCCAACATACACCATCATCTTAGGAGAAGGATCTATCATTCATTTATCTCAGTCAATGATCACCATAGGAGCAATTGAAGCTCAAATTAAGTTTGGAACCATATTTGATGTCATCCAGTTCAAGAGTGCACTTACTAATTCAACAAATAAACTTATAGTCGAACAAGGTAAATATGTTTCTTGTTTTCCATCAAAGGAAAAGAGACCCAATGTCATCATTTCTATTGAGAAGAGTCAACTTGATGAGGACTTAGAAGCTACACCCTGATTTGCCTTCTAGAGGTTAGACATAAAGAATAACTTAATCTTTGATCCCCTTCGCCCTACTCCCTAGAAAGAACAACCTAAATCAAGTCCAAAAGCATGCATGGATGAAGAAGAAACTATCCTAATTATCATAAGCAAAGGAAAGGCTATTGGAGTATTCAGTCAACTTGGGAAGCCCACCCCTCGAATGTAGTTAGTTATTACTATTCTGATCACTAATTCCTTTACCCTATTGAATGGATTAGAGAAGAGCAAAAGTAAGTTGAAAGGAACACAGTCTCACCTTTAGACTATAACTAAGGGGAGAATAACCAAGCAAAATAAGAAAAACCATCATAAGACAGCAACAGGGCATGAGATCCCCCAAAGAGAAATCATCTACAATGTCAAAGTCTTTTCCACCATGACTCTAATAATAACTATGAGCTAACTCCATAGCTATAAATGCCAAAAGAAGGTTGTGTTAATTAGGCTTGCAAATAAAGAAGCTTAAGAAGAAGAGATCCTTGTGGGCCAATCCTTACCGCCAAACAAGAGAGAAGGTATAGCTACTCGCTCCATGAGTAGACTCCTAAAAGAGGCAACCTGATTGAAGGGAGAAGTCAACCTCGATCCAAAACACGCAAAATCAAGACCTAATTCTCAAGGTGTAAATTATCATATTTTGATAGAAGCCTTAGTTATAACTGAAAGCTCTAGTGGGAAAGTGACCATGGAAGCATTGTAAGAATAGTTTAGACAATAAGAGAAAGAGAAAGACGAAACTTAGAAGAAGACCATGAAGTTGATGGAGATGATGATATAAATAAGACAAAAGCTTCATAAGTTAGAGGGGCCTCAACAATCATCTTAAGAAGCTGCTAGGGCGGCAGAAGATACACCTCCTATAGATGAGATCCATAAAAATATAGACCCTTCACAAGCACCTTATCCACTAGCAAGGAATACCTAATCGCTGGCCTCAAAAATTCGCAATAACATGGAACTGTTAGTATATATATAATAACAAATGCAACAAATAGTGGCAGTTCAACTAAGACAATAAAGTGACCCGGGCATGATAAATGATACAAATAAGTCATACCCTAGTCATCATGACCAAGTACCATATCTCAAGGGTTATACAACGCCTAACTTCAAATAATTTAATCACATTGGTAACCCTCAACAACATATAACTTACTTTGTGATTTTATGTGGGGATTTAAGCAATAACTCCTCATTATTACTCCACCAATTTTTTGTAAGCTTAAATGGGGTAGCATTTGAGTGATATGCTAGTTTACAATCAGAATCCATACAAACCTGGTCATAAATCAAGGAGACTTTTTGGATCAGGTTTGGAGGAGATACTAACAAGGTGACCATTATGGACCTCGTCTCAATATCAAAACATAATAATGAATTAATGTTGGACTACATCACATGGAGAAAAAATCTCAGTATTAGATATGAACAATCTATAAGCCAATTTGAGACTGTAAATCAGTCCTTAGTAATATAAAGAAGAATTGGATGGAACTTTACCTAAGTACTTTTTCTAACCAAACTTTTCAAGTATAGGTCAAGATGTTGGAAATGATTGGTCCACAAGCCTTAACTAGAAAAAGATAAGATAAAGCATGAAAAATCCTCTAAAAATATGAGAGTAGCATTCACAACAAATAAACAAAAGAAGCCTACAAACCCCATCATGAGTGGTGATCATTCTCAAAATTTACCAACTCCTGAGGGAGATGGGAAGTACAACCATCCAATATTTTCCAACAGAGGCTTAGGAAGAAATACTTTTTTAAAAGAGAGAGAGTAGGTAAAATCTTTTAAAATGCCTTAAGATTAGACCTCCAATTTCTAGAATGTAAAAGGCCAAATGAAGCCAACAAAAAGAATCATCCAAACTATTGTTCTTACCATAGAGTCTTGGCCATTGAGGACTATTATGTATTTAAGAATTGGATCAAAACGTAATATTGAGAGGGTAAGCTAACTCTCTCAAAGTCAACCTTATTTGATACATCCACCAAGCACATTAATTATATCACTGTGATCGAAGTACATGAGTCAAGTACTGGACTTCTTTCTGGGGGAAGAATAATGTACTCCCAAATAAGAGCACATGTGGGAGATCTACATCTCTAAAAGTCTAAAGAAGATGACTAAGAACCCTAAAAATCAAGTTATGGTAATAAAAAAAAGTTGCATCAAAACAAGCTTCACCATCTACTTAAAACATCAAAAATCAAAAGATCAAAAGCAAGAAGAAGAAACTTGTTCAACCAGAGGGATACATGGTCAAGAAGTTGACCATCCAAGAGCATATTGATACCTTGGAAGAATATATCTAAAAAGAAAGAATTCAAGTAACCCTCAGGTAATTTCTTCCCAATAAACTTAGAGAGTTGCTCAAGGGCTCCAACACTAAGAGCATGGAAGAAGAACTCCCAGTGGCAATATGTGCTATCATTTTTGCAGTTGAAAGATACAAGCAAGCCCATCACCAAAGTTATCTCACCATTTTGATGTCAATGAGATTTAGGGCATAAGGTAGAAAGAAGTAAATGAATTCGTCGAGCATATCACTGATGAAATGGAGATTCCTACCAATCTTCCAATACGCTGTCACCAAGATGACTATATCAGGGAGTGGTTCACCTATGAATATGACTATGACATGATCAAACTACATCTAGACACTGTAAAAGATCTACCTATAACCAATATGAAGTATGTCAAACAAATGCAAGCAATGAACGAATATATGCAAGTCATGACTCTATATGGAGAGCATGTTGAATGTAAGTACCATGCTTTGAGAAAAAATCCAAAAGATGTAAAAGATGGTAGAAGAGAAGGTCAAGCTACAAAAAAGACCTTGCACAAATGGTAGGAAATTACCTACTAACCCTCTTTAAGGCCAAAAGAATCATCCACATCATACTACCACAAAAGTAGGTTAAGGAAGATAAATACTCTCGAGGATAACCATCTAGGTCCATCGCTTCTTGTTATATGGTTACTCACACAAGTGTCACAGATACTGATGATCAGCCAGCCTAATTGCCATCAAATAACCTAGTGGCAAATGATCAACCCATTAGATTTGGTGAAATCCTAGTCCTAGAGCTTGTGAAAGGATACCTTATACCAACTTTAGAGGAATTATATAGAATACAAACAATAAATATGACCCTATGTTGGAGTCAGAAAAACTTTATGACCATTTTGGAAGGCCCTACACTAGTAAGTGCCAAAAGTGAACCAGGCATTTTAGAAAAGAATTAAAAAAGTTAATGTTGGAGCTCATCCAACTCTTGTGTCAAGCCAACCCAAACATCCATGGAAGAAATACCCTAAATACAAAGTCCTAAAAAAGGTTATGACAGCCAATGAAATAGAAGGATTTGTCCAAACGGTTTTTGAAGATCTTTCAACTAGGAAACCCTATGTGTTTAATTCTGATACTGAATGGGATGATTTTCAACTAGTTACAACCTCCAAAAGTGTCCAAAAAAAAAATACCAATCCTTGCCTCTTGCCATATGATCAGCCCTAGTAGTGATTTTGAAGAAGAATCTTATTGGTCTCAGGGTGCTAAAATTTAACTCAAGAATGCAAATCAAGTATAACTTAGAGGTGGTAAAATGTTACCCTCAATATAAATTCCAATGCCTAGAGACAAGATTATCTCCAAGAAAAAGGTCAAAGAAAAAGAAATGCAAATAAATGAGGGCACAGAGCATTTGTAAGCTAAACCTACGCTCAAGAAGGTGGAGTATAACATAGTAGCTCACCTCAAGAAAATCTCGGCCATCTTAAATGTGTTTGATGCCCTAATAATGCCACAAGAACTTAGGAACATGTTGGTATACATCTTTCAAGACCCAACTGATTATCAAACAAATGATGACATACTATCAGGGACAATAAATCACAATAGGCCATTATACATCACTGAAAATAGTGATGGATTAAAATCAATCGCATCCTCATTGACTTAGGCTCCTCAATTAATTTGATGACTCTCCATACTCTAAAGACTTTATCTTTGAAAGTATGTTGCCTTTCATTTGAAATTATAACCATCCAAGGGTTTAATCAAAATAGCTAAAGAGCTCTTGGAGCCAAAATCGTATCTCTAAAAGTAGGAAAATTAATAACTAATGCTAAGTTCTATGTGACCAACACTGATGTATTATACAAATTAATGTTAGGGAAGCCATGATTGCATGAAAATAAAGTAGTGTCATCAACTTTGTATCAGTACTACAAGTACTTTGAGGATGGTAAAGAATATCTAATTGATGGATATGCACTTCTTTTTGATGTTCACAAGCTACATTATGATGATTGAAAATATTATCAAAGATCATCCATTGATAAAGGGTTTGCTTCCATTAGTCAAATAAAGAAAAAGATTGCTAGTCAGATATTCACCTCTCCTCGTCTAGAAAGTGACATAGATTTTTCGGATGAAGAAACACCACAATTTTGCCTGGGTGGCTATTCTTCTGATGAAGATAACCATGGAGATCTAAAATAAAGAACTCTCCTTATTACAAAGGTCTTAGAAGGCTTAAGCCATTAGATAGGATAAATACTAATGTTGCAGAGGAATTAACAACATTGTATCTTCCTCCATAACATAAAGGAGAAAAAGAGATATTATTATATGAGGCAATTTCCTATATCTCAAGTATACATAAAATCCTAAAAATTAAAAATTTGGAAGATGATGGTAACTATCTGCTAGTGGCCATACCTAAATATTTTTCAAACATACTTCTCTAAATAATCATGAAATCTGTCTAGAAACTTTAATATACGAAAGAAAAAAAAGTTATTTCTTCAAAAATCTATGGGATCTACCGTAAGGTCATGCTTATATTTCTGAAAGAGGAAATAATAATATCGAGGGATTAGGCTATATCACTCCAAACATCTATACATGACATATGGTCACCATGTGACTAATATCTGATATTGAGGATGATCAAATACCCTTAATGCCTTTTGACCCACAAATTGTGTGCATCAAGTCAGCCATGATTCTACAAACACTACAAGAAGGCAAAATCCTTAAAATACCTTTATCAAAACCTGAAGACTAGGGGAATAACACAACTCAAATGACTTCACCAAGTTGTATTCCACATAATGTACCATTTGGTAAATAGGTGATCCTCAAACCAAAAAAAGCTCCACTAGAACTCAAAGATGGAGGCAATCCACAATCGATCAACTGGTAGAAATCAACCTAGGCTTAGAGAGGACCCTAGCCTAAACTTTATCAACATATAACTTTCAAAGGAAAGCCAAGCCAAACTCAAAATTGTGCTTAAGGAATACATTAATTGCTTCACATGGAGCTATAAGGAAATGACTCGACTAGATCTTGAGGTCTTAGTCCATGAATTGGCTATCAACCTCAAAATTTTACCTATCAAACAAGTACCTAGGAAGATAAAACTTGACATATAATGAAAGATGATAGAAGAGACAAAGAAACTGATTGAAGTAGGCTTCATTAGAAAAGAGAAATATCCATATTAGGTAGTAAGCATTGTACCAATCAAGAAGAAGAATAACCAAATCTGCATTTATGTGGACTTTAGGGATTTAAATGAAGCATGTTTATTAAAGGGCCCTTTAGGCTTAAAAATACGGGTGCCATTTATCAAAGGGGCATGACTTGAATCTTTGATGACCTCAGACACTAGTTAGTAGAATGCTATAGATGATTTAGTAGTCAAAACTAAACTCAAAGACAAGCACATCCAAGACCTAAGACTAGTTTTCAACTGCCTTAAAAAATATTACCTAAAGATGAGCCCCATGAAATATGCCTTTGGTGTGTCATCAAGAAAATTTGTCAACTTCATTGTCAAACATCGAGATATTGAAATTGATCCATCTAAGATCAAATTCATCTTGGATATACGACCACCTAACAACTTAAAATAGGGTCATTCCAAGGCCGACTTACATGCATAAGGAGATTCATCTCAAGCCTCTTTGAAAAAACAAGTCTTTTTTCAAATTAATAAAAAAGGATGCTCCACTTATTTGGGATCAAGAACGACAACAAGACTTTAAAGAGATTAAGTAATATCTCTTAAAGTCACAAGTCTTGGCAGCACTTGTGCTTGGTAGGCCCTTTATCCTCCTCTATACAACTATAATGGAAGAGTCCCTAGAGGCACTTCTCACCCAAAATAATAATAAAAAAAATGCACTCTATTATTTGAGTAGAATGCTAGTGAGAGTAGAGAATAACTACTTTCCGATCAAAAGAAAAATTTATTTGGCTCTCACATTTGCAGTCAAGAAGCCCAAATATTATTTACTTTCTCATTATGTCATTTTAATATCAAGAATTGATCCAGTAAAATAATAACTAGGCCCACATTCACTGAAAAGCTACCAAAATGAGGTAATTATCATGGCATAGACATCAAGTTCACTCTCCAAAAGGCAATTAAAGAATAAGCCCTTGTTGATTCTCTCATAACTCACGTGGTACCAGATGACCCTTCATTGACATGTGAGCTCTCCAATGAAGATATCCTTTTTGTTGAGGAAGGGGAACCATTAATACTTCGATAGAGCATCATCCATCAAAGCAGAAACTAGGTTGAAGCTTCCACAAGTTGCTTGGTTTGATTTTAGTCAAAACTAAATTTAATCAAAATTTAGTTAAAATAGAGCCTTGAATTCCACTAAATTATGCCTCAAACATGGGTTTCAATTGAATTTAAATCATGATCAAATTTGACTAAAAATTAAGTTTATTTCGAACCTGAATTGTTGAAAAATTCTATTTTAAGTTAAATTCAACCCAAGTAGACTTAGTGGATCAGATATTTGAATTAAAATTATTTCCAAAATTCATCAAAAAAATATAAACTAAAATGAAAATATAAGATTTTCTATAAATAGGTTCATATATCGAATAAATTCTTACAAAAAGGTCATTGGCCAAATTTTCTAACGAATAGGTATTGAGATAGAAATTTTACGAAAATATCCCACAAAAATTCAAAAATTATAAATTAGACCTTGCAAAGGTTAGGGTTTGCAAATAAACCACTCAAAAATCGATAATTATAATTTAATCTTTATAAAATCTAAGATTTTGCCCTTAGAAGTTTTATATCTATAAATAAACTTCTAAAATTTCTACCTTTTGTAAAATAGCCTCTCAGAGATTTTTATTTATAAATAAGTCTAAATTTTATTATTTTATAAATAAAATCTTACAAAAACAATTTGAAAGTTTCAAAATATGATAAATAGGATTTTTTTTTTTTGTAAACAGACTATTGACATTTATAAAATCATAATTTGATTCAAATTTATCGAAAAATTTTTTATATTACATGTGAATATAATTTTCAAATCTTTTATGTACAACATTTTCTTATCTAATTCAAATAGAGTCCATCCATCCACAACAAATAAAATAATAAACGGAATAGATAAGATCTTTGGGTTCAAATTTTTGAATGAATCCAGCCCAATCCAATTTGATCTTCTCAACACAAAAAAAAAAACTCGTAAAATCTGCAAAAAGGGAAAAAAAAAATGAGAGGAGGTTAGAAATTGTGAACCAACCAGAATTCTTGAAGAGAGGAGAAGATCCAGGATTGGCTAAAGATCATAAAGACTCAGAATTCAGAAGAAAATCTGGTTGAAGAATAGTGAGCCCTCTTCTTCTTCGTTCACTTTTCTTTTTCTTCGTCCTGCACCCCTCCCTTTGCTCTCCATCTCTTTGAGGTAGCCCGCTGCCCTACTGCACTTCCCTCTTGCATTCACTCCTACTCCTTCCACCATGACTGTCCGCACTCTCCTCCGAGTCACCATGGCTGTGTCCTGCCGATGAGCTCTCTCCTGCGTGCATGCCCCAACCTATGCTAGCATCAAGTCCGACCTCGATCACCGCCTGTGCTGTCAAGACCTTTGGCTAGATCTTATCTCTGTCTACTACCTCACTGGACACCAAGCTCGTGCCATGGCCACAAGGCTTAATCTAGCCTTCTCTACACCGCAGCAGGACTTCTCTCTCGATCCTTGCTCCTCCGCCAACACTGCACCGGACCCCTCTCCAATCTCTTCCCTGCTAGTGGGCCATGCTGCACCACCAACTGGTTACCTCTGCCCATCCTAGGTGGATCTGGCCGTGTCTGGAAAGGAAAAGAGCACGGGCTCCTCATCAGCGATCGTACCACTCTGCCACCCACTAGCAATCCGCTTGCATACAGTTACCTGCAACCTGCTACCTACCATGAGGATGCTTGCCACCGCCCTCTGGCACCTCTTCCAGCCATCCGCTACCACTAGTCGAGGCCGAAACTGGGCATGTAGCCCTTGCTCGCCCGCCACCGGTTTTGGCCATGAGTCGGGGAAGAGTGGGGATGAGGAAGGAAGAAGAGCTAGTTTAGGGAAGAGGATAAGGGAAAGCGAAAAAAGTAGAAAAAAAATTTTTTTTTAATGGTTTTTTCCGTTGCTAGCAAAGAAAAGTAGAGGGCAAGGGCCCGCTATGAAAAGAAAAAAATATAGGAAAAAATGAAGAAAAAATTGATGCAAAAAAAATAAAATAAACATGCTCTTCTATCTCAGTTTGCAGGCTAAGAATTTTTTATCTAAATTTATCCAAAAGTCAATTCAATTTATAATTAATTTATAAATTTACTGAAAAGCCAATTTGACCTAACGATAGTTCACGAGTTAGCATAAAAATCAATTCAAACTTAACATAAGTCGGTGAACTCATTTGAAAGTTAAACCAACTAAAGGCCATATTGTGGGTTTGCTTAAAAATTAAATCAATTCAAAATTAGCTTGCGGGCTGATTTGAAAGTCCATTTGACTCAAGACTAGTTTGTAGGCTCACGTAAAAGTCAAATCGATTCAGGATCAGTCTACAGAGTCACCCAAAGTCATTTTAATCAATGGACAGCCTGAGGGTTCTTTAACCAATTAATCAAATCAATTAAAATAATTAACCCAATCAGATTAAACGAAGCCAATTCGGCTAAATTAAGTGAACTAATTTTAAGGTAAGTCAATTTGATTTAAACAAACCATCAATTGGATCTAAATTAATCAAATAAATGGACTAAAATTCATATTGAAATGGAACAAAATCTAAATTGGTCCAAGCTAAATCAAATTGATTTAGACTCAAGCCCTAATTAGGTTTCAATCAAGTCAACCCAAATTAAAATCAATATAGACCTAAGCCCCAATTGGGTTCAAATTGGATCAATCCAAATCAAATTAGTGCAGACCCAACCCAATCAGCTTCAAAATTGGATCAACTTGACTCAATCGAATTAGGTCCAAACCTAATCTAGTCTTGATTGGGTCAATCCAAATAAACTTGATTTGGACCCAATCCCTATTGGGTTCAAATTAGGTTAATCTAAATTAAATCAAGTTCAAGCAAATCCTAACTGGGTCAAATCAAGTTCGAACCAAACCCTAATTATGTTAAATTAGGTTCAAGCTAAACCCTAATCGGTTTAAATGAAATTCAAACTAACCTCCAATTAGGCCGAGCTGGAACTATAACCAAGTCAAACTTGAACCAGAATAAGGTGAAACCAAAACCAGAACCATGTCAAATCTAAATCAAAATCAGATTGAACCTAAACCAAAATCAACTTAAACTTGAACCCAAGTCTATTAAGGTTCAAACCCACAGAATCCAATTCCCTTGGTTTTAGCCTTCATTGAGCAATAGACTAAGCATTTCTCCCTACATAAGCAATATACTCCATTGCTAGTGGAGGAAAATATATATGCGTCCCATTCTATGGTCATACTTTATTAAAAAAATCCTACAAATTAAAAAAATTTAAAACAAGAAGTACATATTGTCCTTCTACTACGATTAGCCTCTAGCAAATCTAGGGTTTGAATAGGGTTTCAACAAAAGCTTCAACCTGCTATTTGATAGGAAACAATAAGTTCAAAATCAGAGAAAATTCAAAGAAAATAAGTTATAAACACAAAGACCTTTCAAAACAAATCCAAACATTGTTACTAAGCAAACTCAAGCTCTTAAATGGTGCTTCAATGCGCATCGGCGGAGAAGCTGCTAGTGGAGAAGCTCATTGACAGATATGCTCATTGGTTGAGATGCATGCTTGTGGAGATGCTCATTAATGGAGATGCTCATTAGTGGAGAAGCACACCAGCAGAAAAGGAACAAAGAAGATTTGAAACCAAGCATCACATATATCTAAGAAGGACAAAAGAGAAATTTTGACATTTCATAAATATATTAACATCGTGAAATAAAATATTCTCTAAATATTTATTTTTTGATGGTAAATTCAAACCAAAGGACTTTTTTACAAATTAAGTTAAAATCCAAGGATTTATATGTAAATTTTCAAATTACAAGGACTTATATGTAATTTCACTAGACTCAAAGGACTTATATATAAATTACTTAATATGTTTTTGATTCAATTTATTTTCATTTCAGTATGAACCATTAAAATCAAAGCACACACTCTATAACTTATCTTGTGGGCCAATTGCTCATGCCTCAAACCTAATTTGCCCTTAATATCAACTTCTATTCCCCTCCCAGAGTCCCTCTCCCTTTCCCTCCTCTGTTATCAAAAATATTTTTGGACAATTCTTAGTTAGGATTGTTAGGGAATAAGACTAAATTTGTTCTAGATTATTGAAGTGAAGTCTCCCATGGTGGCAAATGTGGAGCTACTTTTGGCTGGAGGGATATGCTCCATGGTTTAGTGTGTTTAGAGATAAGCAAACCTTGATATTTAAGCCATCGAATGAAGGGAAGATCATCATTCCAAATGAGGAACTCAAACAGAGAAAATAAATAAGATCTCTACCTTATATACCTTTGTGTAAACATACCCTATATACCTTTACTGTTCAATCTATTAAGTAGATAGACAATATATCTACTAGTGTGTGTATTTGGGCTTGGATAAGGGTTTTTTTTCTATGCAAGGAGTATTACAAATTGGTGACAAAGCCATAATTGATGGAGCCTGGTTTACTATAGGCTTTGATCTGAGAGGCTCCTTGAGATTTCGATTTGCTAGGCCGCTTGTCATGTCATTTTGCCAGAAGAATACATTGTGAACAAGATTGCTAGGAACTATCCAACGTTGGCCATTCCAATGCTCAAGTCAGTATGGATCTCATAAATATGGTAGAGAAGAGAAATGGGCATTAGTCCTTTACCTTTGAAAATATGATACTTTTTATTAGTTGAAAAGGTGGTTTGATGGATCTAAAACTCCATGATTTTTATCTCGATCTTGCTAGACTCTCCATAATTGACTATCATGAATCCCAAATTTTTTTGAGAATAATCCTTGGGGATTTTCATTAGCTAGTTTTTACAAGTAATTGGTTGTTTCCATATATGGATTGACCCTATCACATTTCCTTAATTGTCTTGAGATGAGTATCCACTATATGAATGGCTCTCATAGCACCAAGCTAGATTGACCTTGGTGATGTTTACTTTGGATAAAGGCCTCAAATACCTTGGTTGGTAGCCTTGGTTAATAGATTGACCTATGAACTGGGTCTCAATTTGTTTTTGGTTCATTGGTCCAACTATTTTTAGCTTAGTATATCATTAGTGCCCCCCAACTCTAGGCTCCAATTCTTGAAG
Organism: Trichopus zeylanicus subsp. travancoricus; assembly: GCA_005019695.1. Taxonomy (NCBI): domain Eukaryota; kingdom Viridiplantae; phylum Streptophyta; class Magnoliopsida; order Dioscoreales; family Dioscoreaceae; genus Trichopus; species Trichopus zeylanicus. Next base: position 3,018,903 of record RXID01021984.1, on the reverse strand, counting down.
TCATTAGGTGGAGTTGCCTCTGCAGCTTTCTATAAACTTAACCTTACTAACTTGGAATGAGTCTCTAACCACTTTGAATTTTTTAAATTTGAGTCATCACTTCATCAAATCTTGGGTGCTACCAATGCCACGACTCTTCAAAAAATGAGCTGTCAGTTTCCCAAACCATGCATAGCGCAAATTACAAGCGACATGACCCCTTGGAATTTGAGCCACCACCTTATCAAATCATGCAAAATTATTAGGATTCATTCCCTTTTGAGATGACAACCATGAGTAGTCCTTTCAAATATCAAGGTAGTCCTTAATGTTGATAAGTGTACTTCATGATTCTTGCCCAAGCCCCATTGGGCAGCTTTTCCTAGATGGGTGACATGTGTTTCTTAGGATCTGAGTGGTGAACCCAAACTCCCACCCCTCGAACTTCCTTGGCTTGGATTAAGCCATGTGGCAAGAATCTAATAATTTGGAGAGGACTACATAAAGGATCTTCATCTTTCTTATCCATTTATAGCCATCTTATAGAACTATGCCTTTTCTACAGCAATGAGCTTTTGCTTTCCATTCATCAAGCTTGTTGTAAATGGCATCCGCCTCCACTCACTCCCCCTCTAGGAAAGGATCATTCATTCCTAAATAGGGTATGACTCCTTCCACCAAGAGGCCATCAACTCCCTCTACCACTCCAGAACAGGTGGCTTTGACCATTGCCATCCAAGGCACCACTAGGCTAATCTCTACACTTGTCTCGATGACTACCCAGAGTTCCACCACTATGCCATCTTTTGGAGTAACCCGTTCTAAGCCCCTTGTAGCTTCTACCCAATGGCCTCAAACTCAATGTGGTCTTCACCTCCAGTAAGTCTTAATTTCAATTGTTCTTAGTCATAGTAGTTTTAATCCAATATGCGGATCTATTTTGGTTTGGGTACTTTATCATATAAACTATAGAATTATTAGAGTATTGCACTTTTGCTAGGTGTTCCCAAATTAAGAGTTTGGATTTTTGAATCCACCCTTCGAGAGAAAACCCTCGAGCACCTGGTCAATGTGTTTAACTTCCCATACAAGACCTAGTTGGACTTGTGGGGGTCAGAGGAGGATAGCAAAATCTTAAGGGAGGAGTTTGGTTTTAATTTTAGTATCTATTGAGAGATATTCGATAGTGGTATTAGGTACTCTATATATAACTTTACCTAGGACCCCCTAGGAGAATGAGATTTTGCCCCAGACCAAATAGTACCTAATGCCATGAAGTTCATTATTTCCCTCTGAGACCTAGTAAAATCCAAAGGTTTCACCCTGATAGTATAAATGTTTTGGAATTCCTTCAAGGGCCACCAAGGCTTCTTCACTGAATGTCGATGGTACTTTGCCCCCAAAAAATGGTGTAGACTTCTTGCTTTGAACCTTTGCTTTATCTACTATTTGTAGGATCACCCTATTAGAGTATTTACTAGGATAGCCTAAGAACCATGCTGTAGGTGGGGTGATTCTTCTGTTCACTAAACTAACCTTGAGATCTGTCTTGAGGTTTATCAACTTCTTATCTCCAAGGTAGATAAAGTTGAGAATATTAGGGATGCTCCTACATGGTCTGACGAGGCCTATTTATAGGAATATGATCTATCCATAGCTTGAATAGCCGTTAGGCATTTTGACCTTCATGCTTTAATTCTTTGATAAGTTTTTACTCAGCTTAACTTCCTGATTTTACCTCTATAGGACTAACCCAAATTTTGTTCAATAATGAGTATTTGAAGGAGAAGACATGAGCACCCCAAGTAGCCCAAGCTCAACCTACCTACAGGAGAACTTCTGATGTTGAGGTCAATCCTCCTCATGCAAAATTAGGGTTCGAGTGAGGAAACCAATCCTCCTTATCCTTTGGACACTGAAGTTCCCTCGAGGAGAGTCCTAAGGCTGAGGTGTACTTACTCGAGGATTTTGAGGACAGGAGGAATGAACTATGATAGCCCGACTCCTTGACAATAAGCTTTTTCTGATAAGCACTCGAACCTATGCCAACATAGGCCACTTGAACCTCTCTCTCATTTTCTTCCTTTTAGCTTTTCTCATAACATTTGACATATGGCTCAAGTGCAAGCACTACAATTTTTTTATTTTGCAAGTTGATTCTTCTTTGAGACCTGAAGGCAGGCAATGACCGAGAAGCAGAAGGCCACCAAAGTCTAAGAGGATTTGAACCTCATTTTCTCTCAATTCAAGTCCCTCCAGCTGGATGTGGAGGAGACTAGGAAGAAAATAGAGGAGGAGAGGGACCTCCTCCTTGAATTGAAGCCAAATATGACTCAGTGCTGAGGAGGCTAAAGAATCTAGAGGATTATTAGAAGGCTAAGATTGACTGGGTGAAGGATGAAGCAGTGGCCTTATTCTGCCAGAGTTTCGAGTACAACAAGACCCTAAAATTGTGCAAGATGCAAGCCATTCTCAAGTTCAAAGCTAGTGATGGCTACCTTTGAAATCATGGATGACTCTCCACTTACTCTTTCACCGAGGGGTCTCTTTGCTACTAGGACATAGTGAAGAAGACCCACTATGAACCCAATTTTGAACTTGAAAATCTATGAGCCAAACCCTACAATGATTTAAGGATTAGGCATTTCAAATGGGAGTACAAGGAGACCTTCAAAGGGAGATAGGGCAAAGGAGTCTAGAGAACGTGAGGCCGAGCCCCAGGTATGTACTAACCCACAAAAGCCTATCAAGCTTTAGAAGTCTTCAAAATAAATTTTGTGTTTTTTTTCTCTTTCACTTATCTTGTAATGAAAGATTTTTGCACCTGAGTTTTAGCTTGAATTTAATACTTCTTTCATTAATGGAAGAACCTTTTTCACTTGCTTTTCTATACAAGTTCAAAATATGATCAGTTAGCTTGCACGTTTGCCCAACTCTTTGATAAAAATGACTTGAATCAAGTTATTCATTAGAGGAAATTCGATCCAAAACATACCTCCCAATTATGGATGGCTAAGCCCTTCGAATCATAGATGGCCCAACTCTAGTGATTCAGAATTAATACCTCAAACTAGGACTTAAGCTCAAAAAACTTTTGAATTATAGGCTCAAGTTAAGCAAAAAACACACTCATCCATTATGATTGTCTCTTTAGATTAATCCTTAATTTTCTTTCCCAAACATCTCAGTTAACTAAGTCTGAGATTAAAATGTAATAAAAGAACTTATATTCAACTCAAAGTCCAAAGTGTTAGGCCAGTTGTCCTGACCCAAAGCCAATATGTGGGGTTTATGTTTGTTAGAGCTAGGGAACCTACACTTGGCTGAAGAACCACGACACATAGTTGGATACATAGACCACAAAGCTAGTTTTCTAGGTGGCTAAAGAGCCAATACCTAGCTAAAGAGCCAAGGTACCTGGTTGGATATCTAGACTATAGATTTAGGTTTTTGGGTGGCTAAAGAGCCAAAGCACCTAGTTGGATACTTAGACCACAGAGGTAGTTTTTCTGGATGACTAATGAGTTAATACCTAGCTAAAAAGCAAAGGCACTTGGTTGGATACTTAAAATCACAAAGTTAGGCTTTTGCATGGCTAAAGAGCCAATACTTGGCTAAAGAGTTGAGACACCTGGTTGGATGCATAGACTAGAGAGCTAGGTTTTTGGGTTGCTGAAGAGCTAATTTTTGGCTAAAGTGCTGAGGCACTTGGTTGGATACTTAGACCACAAAGCTAAGTTTTTTGGGTGCTTGAACTAGTTGTTGATCTTATTATTGATAAACTTTCAAATAGATAAAAAGAGTTCTAACTTTAAATATAAAAGCTTATAAGGTTTTTAACATGTGAGGTTCTAGTGAACACTTTACCATTTGACAATGCGAGCTTGTAGGCTTCTAGCCCTATAACTTGAGTGACACTGTATGGTCCTTTCCATTTTGGATATAGCTTTCCTTAGTTATAATTGTTGAGATCAGGATGATGAAGCACCTGTCACCTAGTTGCAACTCTCAACTTTATACCTGATCATTGTAATATTGAGCCACCCATCTCTGGCATTTGGCAATCCTCATCCAAGCCCTCTCCTTAAACTCTAAGGCAAGGTCCTTCTTAGCTTAGATGCTTGCTTCATTCAACTCAAAGTCATACTTTTCAACTCGAGACAAAGTAAGACTGTTTCCATGGGTATGACTGCTTTAACTCCAAAGGCAAGCATGAAGGGTGACTGGCTAGTTGTTACTCGTAAAGTGGTTCAATATGACCATAGGAAGTGTGGTAGCTCTTCAACCTAGGCACTTTTTGCTATCTCAAGGCATTTCTTTATTCTTGAAAGTAGTGTTCAGTTCATCAACTCAACCAAGTCATTAGATTGGGGGTGTGATACTAAGGTGAACTTCTGCTTAATATGGAGGCTATTATAATAGTCTTTAAACTTCGAGCTATCAAACTACTTCTCCTTGTATGTGACAAATATCTGAGATAACACAAATTGGCAAATAATATTTTACCATAGGAACTTCTAAATTTTCTTCTTAGTGATTGTGGCAAGAGGTTTTGCTTTCTCTCATTTAGTAAAGTAGTCTATTGTGACTACTACAAAATTTCTATGGCCCAAGGCTATGGAATAGACCAAGGATGCCCATTCCCCCTTGGTCAAAAGGCTAGATAGCTTGAGTCTACTAGAGGTAAACTATCAAGTTGTGTACATTGAGGCATGCCTCTAGCATTGTCTAAACTTAGAAATGAACTCAGCTACATCAGAAGCCATATTAATATAGTAATAGACCTATCTGAGGAGTTTGTGCACAAGGGCCTGACCTCTACTATGACCTCCACATATCCCTTGATGCACTTTCCAAAGGGCATATTCAGCTTCATTAGGCCTTAAATAGTGAAGGAGTTCCTAGGTGATTGACCTCTTATGCAAGACCTTATCTATTAAGATGAAACATGGGGTTAGTTTCTTAATCCACTGAGCTTCTTTTGATTCCTCAAAAAGCTACCTTCTTTGAGGTAGGAGATGAGGGGATCCATCCAATAGGGCTCTTCATTCACTATATTCACCTCAACTAATTCAAAATAGCTCGATTGTTGAAGATTTTCCATGAAGATCTGCCTCAATCTTGAATTTGAGGAAGTCAAGGCCAATTGTGCAAGGGCATCAGCTTCTATGTTGCTATTTTATGGTACTCAACAGATCTTTACATAATTCATCTTTGCTATAAGCCTTTGTACTTCAGTTAGCTACTAGATCATGGTTGCTTCTTTTGCTTCATACTCCCTAATAACCTGTAAGCATATGGGCTGAGATTCCCTAAATACCTTCAGCTTTTTGGTTCCTACTACTAGTGAAATCGATAATCTGAGAAGAAATGTTTCATACTTTGAAGCATTATTCAATGTGTCAAACTCCAACCGAGTTAAATATTCATCCACTCTTCCATTTGGGCTTAGGAGAATAGCACCAATCCTATTGCCAAACTCATAAGATGAGCCATCAACTTGAACCTCCCATGGTTTAGATTCTAGTCCAATAGGATATAAGGAGGTCTCTACAAGAAGTCCATTAAGGTCTAAGCTTTGATAGTCTTTCAAGTCTCAAATGTTATGTCAAATTGGCTCAATTTGATGGACCATTTCAATAGTATCCTCGAGATTTTTGGCTTCTATAGTATTTTTTAAAGTAGGAGATTGGTGCGTAATGTGACCAAATGTGCCTGAAAGTATGGTTGGACTTTTTGAGTTGCCAGCACTATGGCATAGGCTAGCTTCTCCAATGGAGGATATTGAACCTCTACCCTAATGAGCACATGGCTCACATAATATATGGGGTGCTACTTTTACCTCAATCACTTATCAACAGCAAGTTGACTACTTGATTTGAAGCTACAACCTAGGGGAAAAATAGTTTATTTGGCTCAGGCCTTACCAATAATGGTGATTCGGCCAAGTATTTCTTTAGGGCTTTGAAGGCCCAATTGTAGTTTTTTGTTCACTCAAATTCAAGGATCTCTTTGAGTGCTTTGAAGAAGGGCAAGCATTTTTTGCTTGACTTCGATAGAAAATGGTTCAATTCTACAAGCCATTGAGTGAGTCTTTGCATCACTTTGGTGGAGCTTGGCAGCTTCATCTACAAGATTGCTATAATTTTCTCAGTTTGCTTCTATCCCTTATTTTGAAATGAGGTAACTAAGAAATTTTTCTGATCCTACTCCAAAGATGCACTTCTCTAGTTTCAACTTAATCTAATATTTTCAAAGGGTATCAAAAATTTCTCTTTGGTCTTCGAGATGTGTGCCAGCCTAGAGGCTTTTTATTAGCATGCCACTGAGATACACCTCTACGTTCCTCCTATGTTGAGGCTTGGAGATCTAGTTCACCATTCTTTGGTATGTCTCCCTTGTATTCTTTACTCTGAAAGGCATTGCAATATAGTAGTAAGTACTTTGGTCTATGATGAACTTCACCTTCTCCTCATCTTTGGGTTGAATCCAAATTTGGTGATAACCTAAGAATACATCCACGAAATTGAGGAGTTCTCAAAGTAGAGTCTAGTAGTTTGTCTATTTTGGGTAGTAGATACTCTCTTTTGGGCAAGCCTTGTTCAAATTGGTGAAGTCGATGCATATCCTATATTTGCCATTTAACTTCTTAATCATCACCATATTAGTTAGCCACTTGGGGTAATGGATTTCTCAGATGAATCTCACATAGAATAGATTATTTACCTCCTTTGACATAGCATTATGGCACTCAAGAGTGAAGTGTCTCTTTTTCTACTTGACAAGCTTGCAATTCTCAGCCACATCTAGCTCATGTTGCACCACTAAGGAATCTATACTAGGATGATCTTCTGAGGTCCAAGCAAAGACATCTGCTCTTTTTTAGAGGAATTCCTCAAGCTTGACACTTAGAGTTTTGATAATGTTCACTCTAATCTTCAGTGTCCTTTTGAAGTCCTCATCAATAATCAAGTTGACTAGCTGCTCCATGGGTTTGACGCACATCTCCTTTAGTTCAGTAGCAAATTCACTAACTTCTATAACTATTGAGCCTTTCTCTTTTTGTTGCCTTTTGTAGTTTTGATGATGAACAAATCTTATATTTTATCATATCTTGAGCATTTATAGCTAATAGCCAAGCCAAGTTCGAAATGAAGTTCAAGTCTATTCTAAAGCCTTAAGTATGGATGGACATGAAAATGATATTGAAGATGAGGTATGATGGTGGATCAATATATGGAACTTGAAGAATTGGAAAAGGCTTGAAGAAAGTTCAAGAGATCAAGTTGTCTCACTAGGTTTAGAATTTTCATTTGTTACTTTAGGTGAAGTCAAAGATTTGAATTGTTGATTCTATGATTTAGAGCTTTCCATTAATACTCAAACTTATCTTGGAATGCCTTCACCGACCTATCATTTGTATTCAAGATAGTTATGAGATGATGTAAAACAGAGACTGAAGTTATAGTGAACTAATTAAGGTTTCTTTTCAACTTCAAATGTTTGAACTTTAGAGTTTGAACACCTGAATATAGTAGAAATAATCCTAGAATTACTGATAGCTTTAGTCATCTGAGCTAGAGCATTGAACGCCCAAATATCTAGTTCCAACGACCAAATATTAGAAGTTATAAACTTTGTGGTTCTCAAGTTTTTGAGTTTAGTCATCTATGTAGAGCCAAAATCAATCACCCAAGATAGCTAAAGGATCCAAGGAGTAATCTCAAAATAATAAATAAAAATTTAGGATGGTTTGAATGCATGATCAAGTGTTGTGGGAACATGACTTCCAACAAGTACAATCTCCAATTGTTAATTACTCTGATAATCATTAGGAAGCTCCTAAAATGAGAACCTAGTTAATAAAATAGAGACACACAAGAAGAAAAAGCATGATTTGATTGATCTCAAGAAATGGTCACATGGCTTCAATAAGAGCATATCCTTCCTCTACAATTTAAAGAATTTAAATTCACAATCACAAATGATTTGAAATAAGAAAGGGAATGAGAAAAGGCTTGACACTCACCATAGCCCCACTTCTTGTGCACTTGACAGAGTGAAACTTGACTTGGATAGATGCTTGGCTTGATAACTTGGTTTGATTTCAAAGTGTGGCTGCTACATTATCCTATGTTAGTTGACCCCATTAAGATCTGAAGTATCACTAACAACTTTCTACTTATTGTTAGTTAACTTCTTTTGATGTAAGAAAATGATTAGCAACCTAGCTTATGCTAATCATTTCTAATTTGATAATCAATGGCCTCTTTGGCATGTTGTCAATTAAGCTTGAAGTTTCATAAATAATTTTTAAGTTGGCTTAGCTTTAATGTGTGACTGACTGCTTTAAGCATATTGTCTATTGATTTTGTTTGAACAAGGCATCTGGTTGACTGTCTAAGTGAGTTCAAGCCTACCTTTATTTGGTTTGAAATGGTTAGCGGCCTTGGCATTATGCAGACCACTTTTGACTTGATAATCAATGACCTTTCAGGCTTGTTATCGATTAAGCTTAGAGCATCACCAATGGCTTTTGAGTGGTTTAGTTTTGAACTGTGACTAATAGCTTTAAGCATATTGGTTGTTGATTCTATCTAAATAAGGCATCTGGCTCATTGACGAAGTAGTTCAAGTCTAACTTAATTTAGTTCAAATCAATTAGTGGCCTTGGCTTTATGCTAACCATTTCTGATTTGATAATAGATGGCCTTTAAGGTGTGCTATTGATTAACTTGAGGTGTTGTTGACAACTTAAAGCTTGTTGTTGACTAACCCTAATCAATCTTGGATCCAACTCCAATTGGGTTCTTATTGGATCCTTAATAGACCTTGGATCCAAATTGTAATTGGGTTCTTGATGGATCTATGTTCTACTTGTTACGAGTTTGGGTTTGACTTGCATTGGACCCTTATTGGGGTTTAGGTACAAACCCTAGTGGACTTGAGTTCAAGTTCAAGTTGGTTTGGTTCAACTTGATTCAAGTTCAGGTTTGATTTGATTTTTTTTCAAGTTTGACCTAGTTCTGGTTCAGATTTAACTTGTCTTAATTTAGGTCTAACTTGGTTTTGGTTTAGGTTTGAGCTAGTTTTTATTCAGATTCAACCTATTTAGGTTCAAGTTTGACTTGGTTTTGGTTTAGATTCAACCAGGTTTAGATCTGAATTTGGTTTTAACTTATCCAATTAGGATTTAGTTCAAACTTGGTTTAACTTGATTAGGGTGTCACTCAAACTTGGGGTTTAGATTTGAGTTCAATTTGACATAATAATGGTTCAGTTTGAACTTGGTTTAACCCCATTAAGGTTTGTTTTGAACTTGGCTTAACCCAATTAGGTTTTGTATCAAACTTGGTTTAACCAGATTAGGATTTGGATTTAAGTTCAAATTGACCCAATGAGTGTTCGATTTGAAGTTGGTTTAACGCAATTAAGATTTAGATTTGAACTTGATTTAACCCAATTAAGGTTTGGTTTAAAATTAGTTGACCAATTAGGATTCAATTTGAACTTGGTTTGACTCAATTGTATTTCAATTCAAATTTGTTTTGATTTAATTCAAATATGGTTTGACTCAAGTAGAGTTAAATTCAAATTTATTTTGATTTAGTTTGAATATGGTCTAACTCAATTAGAGTTTAATTCAAACTTATTTTTGCTTTTGGGTTGATTTGATTTAAACTTAGTTTGATCTAGGTTGACCCAATTTGGACCGATCAAGGCTTGACCTGATTTGAACCCAATTAGGGTTGGGTCTAAACCTAGGTTTATTTTTTTTTATTGAAATAAATAACTAGTTGGGACCCTAGTTGACTAGACAAAAGGGTGTCATTCAAGATTCACAAGAACTCAATGAATGATTTGGGTACTGATCATCTGATAGAGGATCTCTAGTCATGGTTTATCAAATTTGGTCAATCGATTGATGGTACCAGTCGACTAGCAAAGATAGCATGCTAGTTTTGGTTGACTAGAACTAGTTGACTGGTTGATCAAGCGGTCGACTAGTAGAGAGCTTTTTTACTAATATGGACTAGTTTTAGTCTATTTGTTTTATCTATTTAGATCCATTTGGTGGTTTGTTCAAGTTAATTTGGTTTTAGTTTAATTTTTTCATTTGATTTAGCCAAACTAACTTGATTTTAATTTGATTGAATCATTTTATTTAATTAATTCATGTTAATCAATTTGATTAATTTAGTTTGAGATCTCTCGTGCTATCATAATGACTTTGGGTGAGCCCACAAGCTGAGCTTGAGTCTTTTTTTTAGTTTTAAGCGACCCTGTAAGCTAGCATATAGTTGATTAGGCTTTAAGGTGAGCCCATAGGCTAGCTTTTAGTCTAAATTAGCTTTTGAGTGAGATCATAGACTGGCCCTTAGCTGAACTAACTTTTAGATGAGCTTGTAGACTAGTCCTTGGTTAGAATAACTTTTGGGCAAGCTCGCAGGGTAGCCCTAAGTCAATTTCACTTTTGAATGAGCCTGCAGGCTAGCCCTTGGTCAAGATTAACTTTTGGGCCAACCTACAAACTAGCCCTTAAGACAAGTTGATTTTCAGGCTAGCCTGCATGTTAGCCCTTAGTCATGATAGCTTTTGAGTAAGTCTATAGACTGGCCCTCTGCCAAATTGACTTTTGAGTAAGCTCACAGGCTAGTCCTAAACTAGTGGACGGTGGCATGAAAATCAAGTTCAAAAATCTTTCTTCTTATTTGTCTTTTTTTTCCTCTTTTTTATGTTTTTTTCCTCTACCCCATATAGGCTGTCAGCAACAACCAATTTTTTGCTTTTTATTTGTTTATTTTTCCTTTCTCTTTCCTACTTTTCTCTATCCATCATACCTCCTATCTTCTTTCTTTCCTTCTTCTTCTTCATCTCTTTCCCATCTCCCCAAAGATAGTCATGGTTGGCCCATCCTCCACACCATTTTCTACTGCTTCATAGCTAGATGTAGCCAAATCCATCTAGATCTGGCTCCTCCTAGATAGGGGATAAGGAGCTTGGTGAAGTTGGAGGAAGACCACTATGGACAATTGAAATCATCATGATGTTCTAATCATGGAAGGGGAGGTCCCTGAGGATAAGGGGATTATGCTACAGGACCTTGGCCATGTCATACCTTTGCTAGAGTGCCACAAAAGGTGTGGAACAACCTATTGTAGAAGATCTAGTTAGAGATGGTGTTCAGGCCAAAATTGGTGACCTTAAGATAGCCATTGCTATCATCAAGGAGAAGATTCTCTAGCTTTAGGTTGCAATGGAAGACACCATGGGTGTGGCAAAGGGGAGCGGGATCAGTGGAGGTTAGCAACCTCATCATAGAGTTCATCAAAGATAGGGACCATAATATTGTCAATGTTGATCACCAGTGAGGATCCAGGTAGGCTAGAAGGGGCCTGGTCATGGCAGATGTAGTGAAGGAGGAGGTAGGCCATTGAGGTGTATGGAGATGGTTGTGGATGTGGCAGAGATAAGCGAGGCCATGGGTGATTGTGAGTGTGGGGAAGAGTCAGTGCATGCTAGTTGATGAGGAGGAGGATGGAGGCAAGTTGGAGGGAAGCTTTTCTCTTTGTTTTTTATACAATCCCTTTTTTTTCTCTTTCAAATTCTCATCTCCCTTACCTTATATTTTGTAGGATGAGAACTTTAATAAGCATGGGAAAGGTGGATCAAATTGGAACCATTCAAATCTTTATGAATGATAAGATTGAGCATGATCACGAATTCAAATTTTAAATTATTGTAGATATGGATGAGGATTTTTTTTTACTAATAATGGATATAGTGAAATTCAACATTTGAACTTATTTGTAAATTTTCAAAATGTTTGGGCCAATTCATTTTGATGTTGAACTAAATTGGACAATCAGTTGAGGAGCCAACTTAAACCCATTTGTTATGCTTCAAGCTTAATTGACAATATGCCAAAGAGACCATTGATTATCAAACTAGAAATGATTAGCATAAGCTAGGCTACTAATCATTTTTTATATCAAAGATCAAAAGAAGTTAACGAACAATAAGCAAAAAGCCTTTAGTGATACTTCAAATCTTAATGGGGTCAATAAACATAAAACAATGCAATCGGTCATACATTGAAATCAAGCCAAGCTATCAAATCAAGCATCTGTTCGAGTTAAGTTCCACTTTGTCAAGCACATAGGAAGTAGAACAGTGGTGAGCCTCAAGCATTTTCCCCTTTCTTTTCTTATTTCATGTAATTTATGATTGTAAATTTAATTTTTTTTTAAAATTATAAAGTGAGAGCATACCCTTGCTTAAGCCCTGTATCCTTTTCTTGAGATCAATCAAATTATGCTTTTCTTCCTTTTTGTCTATATTTTATTAGCTAGGTTTCTCACTATAGAAGATTTTTGATAATTATTAGGGTAATTTATAATAGGGGCTTACACTTGTTGGAATTTATATTCCCATAACATCTAATTATGCATTGAAGCCATTTCATTTGTTGTTTCGAGATTGCTCCTTGGAGTTTTTAGCTATCTCGAGTTGTCAATTTTGGGTCCACAAATTTTGACACGCTTGGTGGGACATGATTTTTCCTTCAAGTACACATACCAAAAGAAGAAAAATTGAAAAACTAATGATCAATTCATTATTGACATTATAAGAAAGAAAAATGACATCATCAAATGAGCCTTTTGTCCCAACCCACACCATCATCTTCGGTCAAAGATTTGTGGTACATTTTCCTTACCCAATGATCACTGTAGGGACAATTGGAGTCCATATCAAATATTAGGCTATGTCCAACTCTATCCATTTCATACATGGTGCTTCTGCCTTCGCCAATAGCATCACTACTCCTAGTATTACTAATGCTGCTATGAACATTATTGATCTAATTACTACTCCATCTGCCCAATATGGATCAAGTCCTTGCCTTCCATCTAGGGAGTAAGGACTAGGTCCACCTAGGGGGCAAGGGCCAAATTCATTCAAGAGACTAAAGCCAAATATAATTATGCTAAATCTCAATAATGAAATAGATAATTTATTGTCATAAATGAGGCTATTAGTTCTCTTGAGACTTCATAATAGGCAAAAGTCAAGTTTTGATCACCTACAACCTCTTCTAGAAGACAAAGATGGTCAATAATGAAATATGGTGGAGCTAGGATTCTTGCACCAACCCCCACCCATCAATGCCTTAAATTTAAATTCAAGAATGCAAACCTACATTAATATGGCAAACTAAAGTCCATTTTACATGGCAAATTTAGTCCACTTCCATATGACAAACAAAGTCTACTCTCATGTGGTAAACAAAGTCTACTCTCACATGGCAACGTATTCCATCTTGCATGGTGATCAAGTTCATATCTACATAGCAAACTAAATCAACCTCCATGTGGTGAATTAAAGTCTATCTCATGTGGCAATCAAGTAACATTATTGGTAGGTCAAGTCTACTCTCATGTGATAATTTAAGTCTACTTTTATATGGTAATCTAACATGTGTTTAAATGGAAAATTAAGTCCATTTTCATGTAGCAATTCAAATTATGACTAAGTCAATGTTTAAATGGTGAATCAGGTCCACTTTCATGTGACAAACTAAGTCCAGTCATACATGACAAGCTAAGTCCAATCTCACATTACAGACAAAGTCCACTTTTACATGGTAAACCAAGTCCATTTCATACAAAAATTCAAATCCACATAGTCAACTCTTAGAATGTTGATGCAGGGGCAAATATTGGAAGATTATTCGCACCCTCTTCTCTTATCAAAACTTAAGAAGTTGATGCAAAGGGGACACTATGTTTGAGTTAATTTTGGCTAAAATTAAATCTAATAAAAATTTATCTAGAATAGAGGCTTGAATGCCACTAAAATATAGTGCACCAGTCACACTTGGTAAAATTGAATATCCAATTTTGGCCTATAGGTCATCTAGTTCACAAAATCGGTTGATCAATTCCCATGAATTGAGACTGGAGGTACCCTTTTGCCAATTGATTGATTCCTATTTTGTTGAATCAATACTCGCAACATCACTTTGAAGTGTGGCTGATGGCTTTAAGCGTGTTGTAGGTCAATTTCATTTGAACAAGGCATCTAGCTAATTGACTAAGTGAGTTCGAACCTATCTTGGTTAGGTTCAAAATGGTTAGTAGTCTTGATTTTATGTTGACCATTTCTAACTTTGCAATCAATGGTCTCTTAGGCATGTTATCAATTATACTTGGAATGTCACCAACGACTTTTGAGTTGGCTTTGCTTTGAGGTGTGGCTGATAGCTTAAACCGTATTGTCCATTGACTTTATTCAAACAATGAGTCTATATGTGGGATTAATTTTGGTGGTTTGAGAGTTGTGGAGACCCCGAGAGCTACCTTGATGTACAAATTAAAGTTTATTTTAATTTAAAGTGTGCTATCAGGTATTGTGGGAACATTAAATTTCAATAGGTACAAGCTCATATTGTTAATTATCCCAACAATTATCACAAATCTCCTAAAGCAAGAAACTTAGCTAATAAAATAGACATAAAAAAAGAAAAGAAGAGAGCATTCAATTGATTTTGAGAAATGGTACATACCTTAAGCAAGGATATACCTCACTTCACAACGAATTTCAACATAGAATTATAGAAAACATGAAAAAGGGGAAAGAAAAAGAAGGAGATGAGAAGAAGCTTTGATATGTGCTGCTGCCCCAGCCCCTTCCATTGAACTACATGGCATCTGACTCATATCGACTCAATCTTTGGCAAATGTTGATGGAATTGTTTGATGGGACATGGAAATAAATGGGGGAAGTATGAAGTATTTCCAATAGCTTTGAGCATTGGCAATAACATCATTTGCTTTTAAATGTTTCTACTAGCCAATAAAGCATTGCTGATAACTTTGACATTTGAAGTCTTTCTGTTAGCCAATAAGACATTAATGATAACTTCATTTGCTTCGAAGTGTTCCTATAGCTAATAAGGCATCGGTGATAACATCATTGTTTTAAAGTATTTCCATAGCCAATAGATGTTAGTAATAACTTCATTGGTTTTGAAGTTTTTCTATAGCTAATGAGGCATAAGTGATACCTTCATTTGGTTTTGAAGTGTTTCAATAGCTCATGGGGTGTAAGCAATAACTTCATTAATTTTGAAGTATTTTTATAGCCAATGAGGCATAAGCGATAACTTCATTTGGTTTTGAAGTGTTTCTATAGCCTGTGGGGCATAAGCGATAACTTTATTTGGTTTTGAAGTGTTTTTATTGCCAATAGGGCATAAGTGATAACTTCACAGATTGAAGTGTTTTTATAGCTCATCGAGGTGTAAACAATAACTTTATTGATTTTGAAATATTTCCACAACTCGTGAGGCATAAGTGATAACTTTATTGATTTTGAAGTGTTTCTATAATCATGAGGTATAACCGATAACTTCATTTGGTTTTAAAGTGTTTCTATAGCCTCTGGAGGATAAACGATAACTTCAGTTGATTTTAAAGTGTTTCTATAACTCATGGGGTGTAAGCAATAACTTCATTAGTTTTGAAGTATGTTTATAGCCGATAAGGTATCAGTGATAACTTTATTTGGTTTTGAATTATTTCTATAGCCCGTGAGGTGT
Organism: Trichopus zeylanicus subsp. travancoricus; assembly: GCA_005019695.1. Lineage (NCBI taxonomy): Eukaryota > Viridiplantae > Streptophyta > Magnoliopsida > Dioscoreales > Dioscoreaceae > Trichopus > Trichopus zeylanicus. Next base: position 3,003,323 of record RXID01021984.1, on the reverse strand, counting down.
AAGTGATAAGTTCATTTGGTTTTGAACTATTCTCATAGTCGATGGAGCATAAGTGATAACTTTACTAATTTTGAAGTGTTTCTATAGCCTGTGGGGGTGTAAGTAACAACTTTATTAATTTTGAAGTATTTTTATAATCCATGAGGAATAAGCAATAACTATATTGATTTTGAAGTGCTTCTATAGCCAATGAGGCATAAGCCATAACTTCATTTAGTTTTGAAATGACATTACCTACTATTTGTAAAGATGGTTGTAGCCTTGGAGTATTGCCAAAGGGTTATGTAGCGCACCTAGTAGAACTTAGTTTGACCTATTTTAGTTTGACTTGAACTAGTTTTGGCTCAGGTTAGGATGGTTATATTACCTATTGTTCATAACTTTGGAGTATTGCCAAAGGTTCAACACACCCATTTAGTTCCATCGGGACTAATATTGTTCAGATTCAAGTTTAGTTTGGAATCATTTCAATGTTCAACACCAATTTTGATTCAAGTCTAAATTAATTCAACTCAATCTTTATAACTTGATTGATTTGCGATTCACTGACTCCTTCCTAAAAGATAATGATACATTTTGGTTTTTTTCTTCCCAGAACCTTTGGTGATTGGGTTCGTGCTAATGCCTTATAACATAACCAAGGGATCCATGTGAAACATCCATTCCTAAAATCACTCTTGCAATAAAAAAATCAATTCACTAAGCTTAGCATTGATTTTTAAAAGAACATTTGTCAAATACTGGTCATTGACTCTAGTTAGGGTAATGTTGATTTCAATTCAAGTGAAACTTAATTTCGTTCAATGTTCAAAACTCAATTTTTATTACACCTAATTTCATTTGATTTGGGTCGAGTTCAACCTCATGTTGGGCCTTTATCGGGTTCGAGTTTGCATCTTGATGGACTTCGGTTCAAGTTCAAGTCAATTTGGTTCAACTTAATTTTAATTCAGGCTCGACCTATTATGGTTTAACTTTAAATTACCCCTCTATTTTGAACTTTATTTAACCTAATTAGGGTTTGATTCAAGATTAGTTTGATCTAGATTAGATTTGATTTAAACTTTGACTTGATTTTGAATTAACCCAACTTGAATCTAATTAGGGTTGAGTCTAAATTTGTTTGATTTGGGTTAACTCAATTTTAATTTTGAGCCTAGTTCAATTTGAGTTTTAGTCTTTTTATTTGATTAATTTGGGTTCATTTTTTTGTTTATCTGAGTCAATTTGGTTGAGTTCAATGTGATAAAGTCACTTTTTATTAATTAATTTGATTTGAAAGTCCTTGGCTATCATGATATTTTTGGGTGAGCTTGTAGGCTAGGTTTAGATGTGTGAGCCCTTGGGCTAGCTTGGTTCATGAGCTCAAAAACTGGTTTGGAAGTGAGAGCCTAAGGGCTGGCTTAATTGGTGGGCCCAAAAGCTAGCTTGATTTTGGTAAGCCTAGGGGCAAACTTGGAGTTGGTAGGCTTGAAAGTTGGCCTATAATTTTGGTAGGTCTAAAAACTAGCCTATAGTTTCAGCAGGCTCAAAGGCTGGCCTGGAGTTTCAATGGGCTCGAGGGCTAGCTTGGGTTTAGTGGGCCTGAATGTCATGTAATCTATCAATTAGGATTTGTTTCTCTAATGAAGAGATTCAAGATTTGTACTATTTTGGGATGCTAAATTTCAAAGGATTTATTTACAAATTTTCTGAAAAATAGATCAAAATATAATTTTGTAAAGTCCAGGGGTCATTTTACAAAAAAGGTTGTATTTGTAAAATTTTGAGATTGTTAGGGTCATTTTTGAATAAAATTTGGATTTATTTATAAATTAAAATTTTTAGGGCTTATTTGCAAAAGTTAGAAATTTTAGGCATTTATTTGTGAATATAAAATTTTGGGAGGTTTATTCACATACCCTAGTTTAGCCCAAATCTTATTTTAGTCCTTGATTGAAATTTGGGCCTAACTCAATTTAAAGCTCTATATCAAAATTTGGCTTATCATGAATCCAACTGAAAGTTAGAGTAAGGCTTTGAACTCTACTTAAATAAAGTGTACCATTCGCATCTACTTCATGCGCTTGCTTGGTGAAGGGAGTCAATGCAAAAAGAAGAATGAGTGTCTTACTTCTCATCACTACCTTCACAAGTGTTTAATAGGTGAGGTCCTTTACTTCCTTTCTCATCATTTTGCAATTGCTTCCCCTCTCTTCCTTCACTTATTTGATTTTTCTTTCCCTTTAAAAGCATCACGGAACCTTTTTTGATTGAGAAAATTCAATATGGGAAAGAAAACAGCTTGACTTTATGATGCTTTCTTCCAGTCTTGGGAACCGATGCCGAAACAGCCATCGCATACTAACCTCAAGAGCAACAAAAAAGAGTGTAGTTTGACAACTACTACCCTTTTGCATGCTTTTCTAAAGAAGGAATGCCATGTGCTAATGGGCTGGGTAAGCCTCTAATGCTGGAACCTGTCGAACACTTTAGGCAGTGAGAATCTTCAGTGACTTTGAGACTTCACATCTTGAATGACTGTTCTCTTACCTAGGGGTGATCCTTCTTGTTAGCTGGGGCAGTGCCAGTTTTATTAAATTACTCAAAGTGGGTTGATGATATGGTATCCCAATTTTTAGCCCAACTTGCTAGTCTTAGCATCTTGAGAGAAGTCATAGCATCCAAGGGACAGTATGTAAGAAATCTAGGAATTTTGATTAGAGTGATTGCAATGTGGGATTGCACTACAAATACCTTCCACACTCCATATTGTGAAGCCAGTACTCTCTTTGAGATATTAGATAGCTAGTTGGGGTTCCTATTCTTGGGAGTTTTTATGATGAATATATCCCCACTAACTACCACATTGGCCTTGATTTCAGTTATACTTTGCATGATTTATGATTGGATGGTAGCATACTTTCCAAATGATTAGAAATGGGTGTACGTCAATTTCTAGATCAAACTCTTTTATGAGAGAAACCTGACAAACAAACCAACTAGATTTCAGAAAATTATGCATAACACGGGAGACCTCCTTCTGGAATTCAGCCCAGAGACTTGTTTGTCACCTTCATCAATTTGTGGCTCTACTACTTTATCATACCACACGGTGGTCATTACATTTGTCCTAAGACATTTGTGATGGCCTGCAAGATAGCACATGGATAGAAGGTCACTCTAGCTCTTGTAGTGTTAGGCTCGATATATGCTAGTCTCAGGGAGATGGTTGATAGACCTACAGGACCAGATGACTCTTCTACTTGGTTTCCTATTTATTTTCTTTATGCATGGATTTATGCCCATTTTAGAAGGACATACACCAAATTGGAGTCTAGTGACGCAATCAAGAAGCTATGTTATTCATGTTTAGTCGCTATTTCTAAGATGGTCTGGATTATGAATATAGTTGCTTCTTCCTATTCTCTAAAAGAGGCTAGGATGCACATATAGGATACTTGAAATTACAAGTGGCAAGCCTTTCTATACACCCTCTCTGATTTTAATATGTTGGCAGATGTAGCTCATCTTCCCTTATCATTAGAGGCTTATGAGCATATCATTTCTTTGTGGCACAGGGTACTTCCACCTCATTTAAGATAGCATTTGGTTCCAAAACCTTATAATCCTCATCGATTTTGCTAACAATTTGGGTATGACTAGGGCTTTTTTGAGAATGTTCCTATTCCTTCACCATAGTCACGTCCTAGCCAACTAGCAAGTTACTGGCTACACCGCACTTGCATCCATGATGATTCAGAATATTACATCCCTGCCATCAAGCGAGGAGTTAAGGTTCTTCATTCTTATGTTATAGTATGGTTCAATAATGTGGGAGGATACTTTCGCATTCATCCAGAGTTTCTATTCCAAAGCAAGCCTCGCTCACTCGGCAAGGGAAAACAAGCAACGAGTAGTAGAGGATTGAAGAGGGAGAGGACTCAAGAGGTGCAGGAGGCTCCAACCCAAAAAATTCGCTTGTCTTGGGCCTAGTATAGAGGGATCCATTCCCCCTTGCAGAGTTATCGATGGTCATTGTTGAGGTAATGTGGGTCCCAAATTGAGTCCAAGGCAAGAGACACCTCAATCTATATTCGACCCCCATATGTCTGATGCCCTGAGGTGTTTGGTGACATATGAGAGTCCATCTGTTTGTGGGAGCATGAGGGTATGTTCACATTCACTCTCTTGAGCTTTGATCTCTTCGTTCTCCATTTTTTACATGAATGTAGGGCCAAGGGTGACCCTTCCTTCACTGACACTAGTATGTCAATCTCTTGATATGGGTTTAAGTAGAGCGGTTCATCCAGCCTTTTCGTCATCTGTATTAGCTAGCCATTCATCAAATGTATCCCTAAGTGCTGGTAACTTTTTTTTATTCTCTCCTCTTTTTTGGTTGAAAATCTCTTTTTATAGGTGGGCAAGGATTTTGGAGGCCCTCCCAATGATATTTTAGACTCTGATGGTAAGGGACATCTGAACATTACCAAACTTTATATTGTGCATGTACTAGTCTTTCCCTTGTTATAGACATGGTTCCTAGGTCATGATTTAGTCGAGGGATATTTTCATCCATGGATATCCATCCACCATCACCAGCGTCAGGTAATGACCCACTATCCCCTTCTTTTCTTGACAATTTTCCATATCCTAATGTATCACTTGTCCCTTAGGTGATGATGGAGAAGCGTTTGTGAGTGTCTACTGAGTTGTTATGAACATTGAAGGCATCATCTAGGCTTTATGTATCTTGAGATTATTCTTATCCTCTTTATCTAGAATCTCTGCTTGTTTTGGTCCTTGTATTTTAGGAATATTATCATTGCTTTATGGAATTTCTTTGCCTCATATTAGATTTTGTCTTGCAACTTTGTACATATTTTTTTTCTTTCCCTTTCACATCCCAACCAGATGAAATAGGTTTTGATTCTTGACTCATTAGTGAGCCTAACTTGTTGTGTGATGATGGACCTGCCACATGAAGATAAGCCTAAGTTGCCACAAGGAGTGGACCTTGGTTGTCATAAGAGGTGGACTTGAGTTTCCATAATGAGTGGACTTGATTTGCTATAAAAAGTGGACTTAATTTGCCATATAGAGTGGACTTGAGTTGTCACAATGAGTGGACCTAATTTGCCATATAGAGTGAACTTAAGTTGCCATAGGATGCCACAAGAAGTGGACTTAAGTCATCACAGTAAATGAACTTTCCTAGGAGTGTAGACCTAACTATCACACAAATTAGACAAGGTTTTATGTTCATGTTTTGCCTCGAGAAATATGGAGTGCATGTTTGATCAAACATTCATTTTTTTAAAGAAGTCAAACATTTTATCATAAATAAGATATAGACACTTTTGGTTGTTATTATTGTTACCCCGAGAGGCTTAGGCGTAGTACCTTTTGAGGAATCAGGTATTGGATGGTGGCATAGGCCTTTTTCTTTTCTCATCAATTAGTTGGTAGGATCCCCCTTCAAATGCCTTTTCAATATTATAAAGGTCATCCCAATTAGGCTCAAACTTGCCTTTCTTGTTTTAGTTTGGGATTATGGGTCTCCTCAGAACTAAGATCATTTCTATCTTCTACAAGATTTGACTCAAGCCATTTTATTTTAGGCCATAAACATTTGTGTTTGATATATTTTCAGGCTTTACTTGGCTGTAAGCCTTATTTTGTCCAAGGAGTCTAGCTCGTCAAGCCAAAAATATTATCTTCTCTCATGATTTCTTCTTGCAAGATAATCCTTAGAGAGGGGATTTGCACTTCCAATGGCAAGACTGCCTCAATCTCAAACACTAATACATATGGCGTTGATTGGGTAGAGGTTCTATATGTGGTGTGAGAAACCCATAGTGCTTCAGAAAGTTTTTAGTGTCAGTCTCTCTTATTTCTGATAATAACTTTCTTCAATAACTTGAAAAGGATTTTATTGAATGCCTCAATGAGCCTATTGACTCTCACATTATAAATGGATGAATATCTCCAATTTATCTTAAGATGAATGCACAAATTGTCCTACCATGAAGCTTTTGAAGGATGGTCTATTGTCAAAAATGATTCTTCGAGAGACACTGAATTGGTAGAGAATATTTTCTCAAAAAAAGTGAATAACAATATCCACTTTTACCTCTTTTAATGGAATTGCTATAATCCACTGAGAGAAATAATTAGTCACTACTACTATGAAGTAGTGATCTTTAGAAAAAGATGGTTCAAATGGGCTGATGATATCTATACCCCATACCTTGAATGGCCATAAGGACACTATTTGATGTAAAGGATTTGGGTGTTGATGAATGAAGTCCCCATGAATTTGGCATAAATGACATTTCTTCTCATATTTGATGCAATCCCCCACCATTGTAGGCTAATAATAGCCCATGTGCTTGATCTTCATCATCATTTTTAGCTCTAATTGATGAGTCCTACAAACCCCAGAATGCAACTCATACATGACTTCTTTAGCTTCATTGTTTGAGAGATAACACAAAAGTAGTTGATCGAAGGACCTTCTATAAAAAGTTTCATTAATAAGCAAAAAGTGTGCAACTCTCTTTCTGAGTTCTGTCTATGTGGATTTATCTTCAGGGAGTTCTCCGCCTTTGAGGTAGTTGATGAATGGTATTCTCCAATTTGCAGCCTCTTCTATTAGTTTAGATTCATCCTTCTTATTGTTTGTTATTAAAAACTAAGATTATCACTTGTCTGCTATGGACTAGGATTAGAATTTTTTCTTGACTAAGATTAGCCATTATCTTGGCTAATTTCGCTATGGAATTAGCTTCTACATTGATGGACTAAGGAACCTTAGTTATTTGAAGGTGTTGGATTTGTTTCATAAATTCTCAAGCCTTTTTATAGTATTTCAAGAGCTCAAATTTATGAACATTATATTCACCTTGGACTTGGTTGATAATCAGTTGTGAGTCATCAAAAATATGTAGGCATAATATTCTTCATATTGAGAGTCATTTCTAGTCCTGCAATTAGGGTCTTGTATTTAGCTTCATTATTTATGCATGGTTTTTAGAGGGAATAAGAATATTGCCAAATTCCCCCATTTGGAGTGACAAAAACAAGTCTATTGCCTGCTTTGATTTGCAAAAGCTTTGGTCTAATCCCTTATCTGATGGATGATGCTCCATCAAAGTATAGCTTCCAGTAAGGTTCCCCTTCTTCTACCAAAAGAATCTCTTCATTAGAAAGCTCACAACTTAATAGAGAATCATTTGGTACTGGATGAGCTATGATAAAATTGGCAAGAGCTTGTGCTTTAATTGATATTTCAGAAGTGAACTAAATATCATATTCCATAAGAATTAAATCCCACTTTTCTACTCTTCCAGTGAGTATAGGCCTAGTATTTTATGGGATCAATCTTTGATATCAAGATGACTTGATAAGAAACTAATTAATGCCTCAACTTCTTAACTGTGAATATGAGCTCCAGATAATGCTTTTTGATTGGAGGGTAGTTATTTTCTGCCCTAGAATTCTACTCAAATAATAGAGTATATTTTCTTTGCCCTCTCCATTATTCTAAGCAAGAAGTGCTCTGAGGGATCCTTCCATTACAGTCATGTAAATGATAAGGTATTTATCGAGTAGAGATGCTGCCAGGATTGGTGGCTTTAGAAGGTATTACTTGATTTCTTCAAAGGCTTTTTGGCAGTCTCAATTCCAAATGAATGGTTTCCTTTTTCATCAAATTGGAAAAAGGCTTGTATTTTTCAGAGAGGTTCAAAATGAATCACTTTATGTATTCAAGTTGGCTTTAGAACAACCTCCATTGCCTCAAGTTGCTAGATGGTGGCATATCCATGCTAGCTTTGATCTTATATGGATTGATTTCAATCCCTCGATGTCTAACCACAAAGCTAAGGAATTTTTCTGATGAGACTCCAAAAGCACACTTCATAGGATTCATCTTTAGATTATATTTTGTAAGATGGTCAAACATCACTCTTAGGTCTTGGATGTGGCTATATTTGGACTTGGTCTTGACCACCAGGTCATCCACATAATATTCCTTCAACCGGTATATAAGATCATCAAAGATTTGGGTCATGGCCATTTGATAAGTGGCGCCCGCATTCTTGAGTCTGAAGGGAATCAACTTCTAGCAATAAATGCTAATTGGAGTTTAGAAGGTCATATATTTCTCATCATCAAGATGCATCTTGATTTGGTTATATCCAGGAAAACCATCCATGAAGGAGAATATTTTGAAGTCAGTCATGTTGTTGATTATGATTTCTATATTGGCAACAAAAAATCATCTTTTGGAAATACTTTATTCATATCTTTGTAGTCTATACAAATGCAGATTGGCCATTTTTCTTCTTGATTGGCTTGCCACCTAATCTGGGTATTTTTCCTTTTTAATGAAGCTTGCTTTGATCAGTTTCTTCATTTCTTCTATCACCTTTTGTTCTACATAGAGTTTCATTTTTCTAGGTGCTTATTTGACATATGGGAGGTCACAATTTATGGCTAACTTGTGGATTGCAACTTCAAGATCTAATCCAAGCATCTCCTTATAGCTTCATGCAAAGCAGTCAACATACCCTTGGAGCACTACTTTGAGCTAGGTTTGGCTCTCCACTGAGAGTTAAGTGCTGATAAAAGTCAATTTGGGGTCCTCTTATGAGCCTAGGTTTATTTTTTATCAATTCATCAACTGTAGATTGCTCCTTGTCCTCAAGTTTTGGTGGAGCTTCTTTTGGTATGAGGATTTATTTATTCACTAAGTGGTTCATCATATTAGTGAGATTTAACAAAGGTTTGTCTAAGGGTGTTTTGGCTGCATAATACCCTTTTTCTTCTGGTCCTAATATAATTCCACCAAGGATGCCACCATCTTATAATGTCTAGAGAGTCATAGCACCCTTAGTGCATGTGTCAAGGGGTGTTAATGTCATTTGGTCATCCTGAATAGCGGAGAGAAGTCCAATGGTGACCATGAGGTATGTGTGAGCATTTGGAATAATATAGCCTAATCCTTTGATATTCTTATTTCCTCTTTCAGGAATGTAAGCATGCCCTTAGGGTAGATCTCATATATTCTTGAAGAAATAACTCTCTCTCTCTCTCTCTCTTTTTGCAGGCATTCATAGTTGGATTTGTTGATTATCTAACAAAGTTGGTTCAAGAAATATTTAGGCATAACTACTAGTTGATGGTCACCATAATCCACTGGATATCCAATTCTCCGGATTTCATGTATGCTTGGGGCACTAGGGATTGCCTTGTAAAATAGTTTTTTTTTCTCCTTTGTGACATGGAAGAATGTAGAAAGTTGTTAATTCTTCTACAATATAGATGCTCAGCTTATCTCATGGCTTAAATAAGCCTTCTGAAATATTAGTAATAAGGAGAGTATTTTCTATTTGACCTTTGTTGTCATCCTCATCAGAAGCATAACCACCTAGGAAAACTTGCAAGGCTTCTTTATCTGAAGAGTTTGAGTCAGAATTGGTTCCTAGGTGAGGAGGAGTGAAGATCACACTAACAATATTTTATTTTGCTTGATTGATAGAAGCAGACCCTCTATCAGCATGGGGTCTCTAGTAGTATTTTGTATCATCATAATGTACCTCATAAACATCAAAAGAATATACATCTTTGTCAATTCAGTGTTCTTCACCATCCTCAAGGTATTTGAGACATTGATGCAGGGTTTATGGCACTGCTTTATTTTTATTGTAGCCAAGGTCTCCCCAGTAGTACTTTGTATAACACATCGGTATCAATCACATAAAACTTGGAGCCTATCATCAACTTGCCTTCTCTCAGAGAGATAGTTATAGCTCCCAAAGCTCTTTGGATATTTTAATTAAACTCTTAAATGATTATAATCTCAGATAATAAGTGATACACATCCAACATTAGAGCTCAGGTAGCAAGTCATCATTTGTGAAAAAGATGGTGGGAGCTTGACATGTGTACAAAGACTCCTTCATCTTCTCCTTAGCAAAGTATACTTGGTATTTGATTGGATTTTGTAAGATGTGTACTTGTGTATCCCTGAGTTCTTGTGATATTATTAAGGTATCAAACACACTTAGCATAGTAGGGATCTTCTTGAGGTAGGCTTCTATGTTGTATTCCACCTTTTGAGTGCAAGATCAGCTTGCAAAGGCTCAATGTCCTCATTTATCTAAATTTTCTTTTCCTTGTCCTTGGGGAAGTTCTTATCCCTAGGTATTGGAGCTTGTCTCAGAGGTAGCACCCTTTCACCTCGGAGTTATATTTGTTTTGTCCTCCTTAGTTGAAATATGGCATAGTGCAACCAATAAGGCTCATCTTCAAAATTGCTACCAAGGCTAATCATGTGAAGTAGTGAACCCTTTACCCTATTTAGTAGTTCCCTAAATGTTCTTGGAGTATGTGATTTGTTGATAATCATCCCATTCAACATCAGAATCAAATGTGTAGGGTTTCCTCATAGAGAGGTCTTCAGAGACTCTTTGGATGAACCCTTGTACTTCATTTGCTGGCACAACCTTTTTTAGGACTTTGTATTTAGGATGCTTCTTCTATAGATATTTAGATTGACTAGATGTAGGGGTAGAATAAAGCCTTAACATTAGCTTGTTTCACCCTATCCTAAAATGCATGCATCTTCCTTTGGCACTTACTAATGTAGAGCCTTCTGAAGTGATCATAAAGTTGTTCTGACTCAATCATGGAGTTATATTCATCATCTATGCCTTGTAAGCATAATTCTTCTAAAGTCGGTAAAGTGCATCCTTCCATAGGTTCTAGGATTGGGACTTCACCAAGTCTTGTGGGTTGAGCATTTGATATTCGATTACCTAATGGAGGCTGGGATAGTTGCTCATCAGTGTTTACCTCAGATGTATAAATCATCATGTGATAAGAGGTCATCGACTTAAATAATTCTCTTCGATAGTGCGTAGCTTTCTTGAATTGTCTTTGGCGTAAGTGGCACGAGTGTTAGTTTTGATCCTGAAGAGGATTGATAAGTAATTTCTTACCACTCCTATATGGCCTTTTATATGACTTTGTTCTTTCTACTAGCACCTTCTACATCTTCTCGACTTCTTCGTAGAATATGGTAGTCATATTTTTCATGCTTTCCACATCCAGCATTTGCATTGCCTCTTGACAAACTTAATGCTAGTTGTAGCTAGTTTTTTCATAGTATATGTAGTTTGACCATGCCTTAGCCGTGCTCGTGGACGAACCACTCTCTAAGATAGTCATCTCAAGAGTAGCTCTTAAGAAGACTTGTGGGATCTTCATTTCATTAGTAACATCTTCAATGAATCTGTTCACTTCTTCTTGCCTTGTGCCCTGAATTTCTTTATAATTAAAGCGATGGGGTGGGGATCAGCTTGGTTGTAAACCTCTGATAGTAAATATGGTAGAGCACATTGCCACTAGAAAGTTACTTTCTCCATCTCCCACATCAAGGTCCTCTCGTAGAGTCTTAGTTTGTCAGGGAAGAATTTCTCAAGAGTTACTTGGCTTCTTTTTTCTTGGACATATTCATCCAGAGTATCAATGTAGGCTTGAATAGCTAATTTCTTGACATCATATTCATTTGACTGAATCAATTTCTTCTTCTTGCTTCTATTCTTTTTCTTCTTGATACTTCAGGTAAGTGAGGTAGTTTACTCCAATGAGGCTTTCTTCATCACTATCCCAAGCTCTTTAGAGTTTCTAGTTATCTTTTTAATCAACTTCTTTGGCCTTTTTGAAATGTAGATGCTCCAGAAGTGCCCTTGTTCGGAGGTATGTTGCACTTCTTTCCCAAACAGGAATTCAGCAAGTGGTTTGTGGCCCTCAAACATAGTAAAATAATTGATGTACTCAGTAGGTGTTTTAAATAGGGCTAGCTTTAAGAGAGTCAGGTTGCCCTCTTGATACTACTTTTCAACCCAATCTTTGAATATAAAACAATCTTCAATAGTATGACCCAGCATTCTATGATAAAGGCAGTAGTTTGGGTGATCCTTCTTGTTGGCCTCATTTGGCCTTTTGCATTCCAGAAGTTGAAAGCATAATTTGAGGGTATCTTGGAAGATTTTACCTACTTACTCTTTTGAAAGAATATTTCTTTCTACACCTTTGTTGGAGATCATTGGATTATTCCACTTCTCCGTCTCCTCCAAAAGTTGATAGTTTCTCAAGATTGCCCTTGTTCATGGTGGGGTTTGGAGGTTTCTTGTACTTCGTTACTGTGAATATAGCCCTCACATTCTTGGAAGGCTCTCCATACTTTACCTTATCTTTTTCTAGTCTAAAATTTTGTGAACTAGACAAGGTTGGTCGGTCAATCCTTTCTAGCTTCTTGACTTGCATAATGAGATCTTGGAAGGTGTGGATTGAAGAACCGCTTAGATAAAGTGTCATCCACTCTCCTCTTATGTTATCGAGAATTAGGTTCACAGCCTCAAATTGACTCATGAGTTGTTCACACTTAATAATGAGATTTCTCCACTGTGTGATATAATACAGAATTGACATATTGTCTTATTTTGGTGTTGAGATAAAGTCTATAATGGTCACTTTATTGTTGACTCCTCTGAACTTTATTTGGAAAGCCTCTTTCATTTGTGCCCAAGTTTGCATAGATTTTGGTTACAAACTAGCATACCACTTGAATGTTGCTGTTGTTAATCTTGCTAAAAATTGGTAGAGTAACAATAAGGGACTATTTCTTAAATCTCCACACAGAGTCACAAAGTGAGTTATGTGTTATTCAAGATTGCCCATGCTATTAAACTATTTGAAGCTAGGTATTGTAGAGCCTTTGGGATATGACATTTGGTTGTAATGGTTAGGGTATGCTTTATCAGCATCATTTATCCTATCCATCTCACTTCCTTGTCTCAATTGTGCAGCCACTATCCATTGCACCTGCTATTGTATGTGTGATGAGAGTTCCATGTTACCAAGGATTTCTAAAATTGAGGATTAGGTATCTCCTACTAGAGGAGGTGCTTGTGAAATGCCTACATTTTTATCTGTAGGATATGCACCTTGCACTGCCTCTGCTGCTTGAGATGGTTGTTGAAATCGTTTCAACTTGTCGAGGTTTTGACTATCTATGACATTATTTCCATCAACTCCATGTCTTTCTTTTAAGCTTTATCTTTCTTTTTGCATTATTGTCTCAACTGTTCTTGTAGTGCTTCTATGGTCACTTCTTATTTGCTTTTAGTTATGACCAAGGTTTTCATCAAAACATGATGGTCTATGTCTTGAGGATTAGGTCTAGGCTTTGGGTTGAGGCTAACTTCTCGCATCAAATGAGTTGTCTCATTCAAGAGTCTACTCATGGAGCCGACCGTCACACCTTCTCTTTGATATGGCAGCAAGGATTGGTTGACAAGGGCTCTCTCCTTTTAGATTATTTTTATCAATAAGCCCCATTTGGACAGACTTCTTTTAGCATTTGGCCAGTTGGGATGTAGGCTCATGGTCCCTACAAGAGTTGTAATGAGAAATAACTCTAATAGTGTGGGTGGTCTTTCTTTATGAGTCCTTATACTGTGTTATAGCCTTACAATGACTGTTGTGATTTTATTTAGTGATTCATCCTTTTGCCACAGTCTTACAACAAGACTATGCCGCCTATGATTAACTTTTACCCTTCTCTAAATTACATAATGGAGCAAAGGAGTTGGAGATAGAGATGGTAATAATCGACTTCATTCGAGGAATAGGTTTGCCAAGTTAGCTAAAAATTTCAACAACTTTTCCTTTACTTGTGATAGTCTAGATGAGCTCTTCTTCATCGATGCATATGTTCAAACTTGCTTTTGATTGCCTCCTATGAGGAGTTGAATGGAGGTGATAAAAAATTGAGCTGCATTTCGGTCCTAACCTCTGAAAGATTGACATCATCATTGGTTGAGGCATGACTTCTGGCTCTTCATCTAAATAACCCTTCTCATTAGGAATAATAACATTAGACCTCATTCCCCTTGATGTAAGGCAATAAATAAGTTGATTTTGCATGACAACAATTTCGATCAGTGTGGTAGTGGGTGCCTTCTTAAACTTGATGACCTCAAAGATGGTCCTCAAACTTGATCTAAACTTTAGCTACCTCTATGGCAACCATTGATGGAGGTAAATGCATAGTTGATCCTGCCCCCAAGATGATTGGTATACCTGGGGATAGATAATTTCTTCATTAATGCCATTTGATACTTTTTTTCTATAAAGGAGAACACAATTAATTAGTCTTCAATCGTAATTCTATCTTTAGTGTATTTATTCTATTAGTTAGGTTTCTACACTTGGAGGAGAAGTCAAATCCCACCGGGCATGCTAAAGTTTGTGGAATTGATTTCGATGGCCAGGGAGTAGCAAAAACCTCGGTAGCAACCTCGATACACAAATTAAAGTTTGTTTTAATTTAAAGTGCACTATTAGGTATTGTGAGAATATTGATCTTCAACAGGTACAAGCATCTATTGTTAATTATTCTAATAATTATTAGGAACCTCTTGAAGTAAGAAATGGAACTAATAAAATAGAGACATAAAAATATAAAATTATAAAAAATTGAAAAAGTCGAAAGAGAAAGAAGGAGTGGAGAAAAAATTTTGATATGTGTTGTTGCCCCACCCCTTACATTGAACCACGTGGTATCTAACTCAGATTGACTCAGTTTTTGGCAGATGTTAATGGTATCATTTGATGGGATATGGAAAGAAATGAGAGAAGTTCAAAGTATTTCCAATGACTTTGAGCATTGGCAATAACTTCATTTGGTTTGAAGTCTTTCTATTTGCTAATAAGGCATTAGTAATAACATGGAGGTTTGAAGTATTTCCATTAGCCAATAAGACGTGGGTGATAACTTCGTTTGCTTTAAAGTGTTTCTATAGCTAATAAAATGTCAGTGATAACTCCATTAGTTTTGAAGTAATTTCATATCCTAAAAAGCATCAATAATAACTTCATTGATTTTGAAGTATTTCCATAGCCAATAAGGTATTAGTGATACCTTCATTAGTTTTGAAGTATTTCTATAGCCAATGAAATGTAAGTGATAACTTCATTTGATTTTGAAGTGTTTCTATAGCTCTTGGGGTATAAGCAATAACTTTATTAATTTTAAATTATTTCTAGCCAATAAGACGTAAGAAATAACTTTATCTAGTTTTGAAGTATTTCTAT
Organism: Trichopus zeylanicus subsp. travancoricus; assembly: GCA_005019695.1. Lineage (NCBI taxonomy): Eukaryota > Viridiplantae > Streptophyta > Magnoliopsida > Dioscoreales > Dioscoreaceae > Trichopus > Trichopus zeylanicus. The sequence continues at coordinate 2,988,176 of RXID01021984.1, read as the reverse complement.
AGTTCGTGGAGTGTAAGCTATAACTTCATTTGGTTTTGAATTGTTTCTATAGCTTGTGAGGTGTAAGCTATAACTTGACTAATTTTGAAGTGTTTTTGTAGCCCGTGGGAGCATAAGCAATAACCTTATTAATTTTGAAGTGTTTTTGAAGCCTGTGAGGCGTAAGCCATAACTTCATTAATTTTGAAGTGTTTCTATAGTCAATGATGTATAAGCAATTAATTTCATATGATTTTGAAGTGCATATATAGCCTGTGGGGTATAAGCCATAACTTCATTTAGTTCTAAAGTGTTTCTATAGTCCGTGGGGTATAAACGATAACTTCATTGGTTTTGAAGTGTTTCCATATCTAATTAGACGTCAATGATAATTTCATTTGATTTTGAAGTGTTTCTATAGCTAATGGGATGTAAGTGATAACTTTATTTGATTTTGAAGTGATTTGTCTTGCCTGTGTAGTGCAAGCAATAACTTTACTAATTGTTATATGATTCTATAGCCTGTAGTGGCATAAGTAATAACTTCATTAATTTCGAAGTGTTTTTACAGCTCGTTTTTTGTAGCTCATTTGATGTAAGCAATAACTTTATTAATTTTGAAGTCTTTCTATAGCCAATAAAGTGTAAGTGATAATTGCATTTGCTTTTGAAGTAGTATTACCCACTTCTTGTGGAGCTAGGTGTAGGCTTGGAGTATTGCCGAAGGCTTCCATAACACACCTGGTAGACCATAGTTTGACCTAGTTTAGTTCCACTTGAACAAGTTCTAGTTCAAGTTAAGATAGTAACATCACCCATTCCTTGGAGTATTGCTAAAGATTTAGCACACCTAGTGGGGTTCAATTCGATCATATTCAATTTCATTGGGACTAATATGCTTCGTGCTTGATTTGAGTTTGGAATTAATTCAATGTTCAACACTCAATTTCGATTCGAGTCTAAATTAATTGAACTCAATATTCAAAACTTGATTGAATTGTGATTCACTAACTCCTTTCTAAAAGATAGTGATATGCTTTAATGATTGGGTTCATGTTGATGCCTTATAACATGACCAGGGGATCCATGTAGAACATCTATTCCCAAAATCACTCTTGCAATAATGAATTTAATTTACAAAATTTGCATTGATTCTCAGAAGAACATTTATTAAATTTTGATCATTAACTTTAGTTGGAGTAATGCTAATTTTAATTCAAGTCTAACTTGATTTATTTCAATGTTCAAAACTCAATTTCAACACACGTATGATTTCATTTGATTCAAGTCGAGTTCAACCTTGTGTTGGGCCTTTATCGATTTCGGATTTGCATCTTGATGGACTTTGATTCAAGTTTAAGTCAATTTGATTCAACTTAGTTTTAATTCAGGGTTCGCCTATTTCTAGTTTGACTTTGAGCTTGCCCCTCTAGTTTGAACTTGATTTAACCTAATTAGGGTTTGATTCAAGCTTTATTATATCCAAATTAGATTTGATTTGAACTTTGACTTAGATTTTGAATTAACCCAACTCAAATTTGATTAGGGTTGAGTCTAAATTTATTTTTTTAAACTTATTTGGATTTTGGGTCTAAATCTATTTGAGTTTCAGCCCATTTATAAAATCAATTTGGGTTCATTTGATAGTTCATTTAAGTCAATTTGGTTTTGAGTTCAATGCAATTAAGTTACTTTGTTTTAATCAATTTGATTTGAGAGTTCTTGACTGTCATGATAATTTTGAGTGAGCCTGTGGACTGGTATTAGATATGTGAGTCCAAGGGTTGCTTTGGTTTACAAACTCAAAAGCTAGTTTAGAGATATGAGCCCAAGGGCTGGTTTGATTTAGCGAGGCTAAAAACTTGCCTAGTTTCGGCATGCCCGAAGGTTGTCTTGGGTTGGTGACTCCAAAGTATGACCTATAATTTTGGCTAGTTCGAAGGCTAACCGATAGTTTCAACATGCCCGAAGGCTGGTTTGAAGTTTTGATGGACCTAAAGGTTGGCCTGGGTTTAATAGGCTTGAAGGCTAGTTTAAAATTTTTAGGTCCAAATATTGATATATAGTTTTCACAAGTTCAAAGGTTGGCTTAGGCTCAACAAATCCGAAGGCTAGCCTATAGTTTTGGTGGGCCCGAAAGTTGACTTATAATTTTGGTGAACCTGAAGGCTGGCCTAGTTTCGATAGATCCAAATGTTAGCCTTTAATTTCAACTAGTTTAAAGGTTGACCTATAGTTTCAGTGAATTTAAAGGTTAATCTGGATTCGATGGGCCCAAAGACTAACGTAGAATTTTAGAAGGCCTGAAGTTTGGCCTATAAGCAAAATCACGGGTGGCCACAGTGTTGATAAAATTTTGTTAATACATAATGCCGCGAGTGACCACAGTGGTGATGGAGCTTGTCAATATACAAAGGAGCGCGGATGGCCACGGTGTGATAAACGTTTGTCAACATGCTGACGACTGGATGATTGCAACGGTGAGAAAATGAGGCAAGGGAATTCTTATTGTAGGCCTCCCTTTTTGTTTTTTCTTTTGGGTCACAACTTTTTTTCATTTTATTGTTGTCTTCTCTATTTCTTTCCATCATTTTCCTCAGTTCCGCACCCCTTTTCTTATGAAACTTCACCAGGCTATGACAGCTTGGCAATCCATCCTAGTCGGATCTGACTCTGATCTATCAGTTGGCATTAGAGGAAAGGGCGGTCAGGCAAAGGGCATGGCTGCATGGGCATGGTACTCGGGAATCTAACAAGGATGGCCCAAACTTATGCGGTGTGGTCGAGGCAGTCCATGGTGAGGCAGCAGTGGGCATTGGCCCACGTGCTCCTCAGGCACATACCGATGGAACAACGCCAGAGTTGAAGGTCGAGGGCTTCTTCAGGCTTGAACCAAGGATGAGGCTACAAGCTTTTGGGAGCTTGATGGGGTGGCATCATGGAGCGGCCGAGTGTGGCCACCCTTGCCAATGACTGGCAATGGGAACCCGATCAGGTTGAGGGAAGCATGGTTCAAAGCTTAACGATGAAAGCCAGGCCAGTGGTGGAACTTGGTCTGGCGATGCTGGTGTGATGGAGGGTCAGCAGAGCTTGAGGCTATAGGTTATTGTGGCTTGTCTGAAGAGGAGAAGCTGCGAGCCGGATGGCTATAAGAAGGAGGGAGGAGTAAGTCCAGTGAGCTCGCGGCAGTGGCAGCTGCCAATGACCTCGAGCCAAGAGACGGAGCAAAGGTAGCAAGTGGCTTGGGCCGAAGTTCGGGCTAGGGTTCAGCGACTCACCCTGGAACTGCATCCTGATCTCGACGAGGTCCAATGGGTGGAGTGCAGTGCCGGACACAAGTGCAGGGAGCAAGACAGCAGCATCACATTAGAGGGCCAAAGACCTTGTTCTTCACTTCACGTTCCCAACTCCTCCCAATTTGTGATGTGCTTTTCTTTTTCTCATGGTGGTTTACTGATCCTCCCATCTCTATGTTGCAGGTTTTCTTGTACTTTATGGGCCTCAAGGAGATTTGAATCAAATTTTTGATTGAGTGAATTTGGAATGTTGTGTAATGGGACTATATTTTCAAATTTTGTGAATGTCATGTAATCCATCAATTAAAATTTGTTTCCCTAACGAAGAGATGTTAAATTTCAGAAGGTTATTTGTAAATCTTTTTTGAAAAATTAGACCAAAATATAATTTTATAAAGTTCAAGGGTCTTTTGACAAAAAAAATATATTTGTAAAATTTTGAGATTTTTAGAGTCCTTTTTGAGTAAAATTTAAACTTATTTATAAATAAAAATTTTTGAGGGTTTATTTGTAGAAGTCTAAAATTTTAGGGGTTTATCAATAAATATGAAAATTTTCAAGTTCAAACCCTAATGGACTTGACTTCAAGTTTAATTTGGTTTGGTTCAACTTGGTTGTGATTCTGGTTTGACCTGATTTTGGTTCACCTTTGACCTAGTTCTAGTTTAAGTTTGACTTGTCTTGGTTCAGGTTTGACTTAGTTTTGATTTTGGTTTGACCTTGTTTTGGTTCAGTTTCAACCTAGTTTAGGTTCCGGTTTGACCTTATTTTAATTTAGGTTTGACCTAGCATGGATATGAATTTGAGTTCAACTAATCTAATTAGGTGATTAGGGTTCAGCTTGGACTTGGTTCGACCTAATTAGCTTTGAGTTCGAATTGACCCTATTATGATTTGGCTTGAACTTGGTTTAACCCGATTAGGGCTTGATTTGAACTTATCTTAACCTAACTAGGTTCGCTTCGAACTTGGTTTAATCCTATTAGGGTTCGGATTTGAGTTCAACTCTACCCAATTAGGGTTCAATTTGAAGTTTCTTTAACGTGTCAATTTGAATTTGATTTGACTCAATTAAGGGTTTGGTTTAAACCTGGCTGACCTAATTAGGGTTCAGTTCAAACTTGTTTAGTGGTTTTGATTCAGTTAGAGTCTAATTTAAATTTATTTTGATTTAGCTTGAATATGGTTTAACTCAATTATAGTTCAATATAAACTTATATTGATTTTGATTTGACTCAATTTGAAATCGGTTCGATCCAAGTTGACCCAATTTGGACTGATCAAGGCTTGATTTGATTTGAACCTAATCAAGGATAGGTCTATACCCAGTTCATCATTCTTTTCCTAACTAAAATGGATGATCAGTTGGAGTTATGGTCAACTAGCTGAAAGGATGTCATTCTAGGTTTATTAGAACTGGATGACCAATTCAGGTACCATCAACTGACAAAAGGCGTTCCATTCCTAGTTTATCAAAACTGGACGACCAGTTGGGGTACCAATCATCCAACTTGGGGCTTGTCGATCCTGACAAATTAGAAACGATCAACTAGTTGATCAAATAGTCAACTGATAGAGAGCTTTCAGTTTGAGTTCATCAGAAATGGATGACTGGTTTGGCGGACCAATCATCTAGTTTGGGAAATTAGAGTTTAATTCAAATTTATGTTGATTTAGCTTGAATATGGTTTAACTCAATTAGAGTTCAATTTAAACTTATTTTGATTTTGAGTTGACTCGATTTGAATCCGGTTCGATCCTGGTTAACCCAATTTGGATTGATCAAGGCTTGATCCGATTTGAGCATAATCAAGGTTGAGTCAATACCCAAGTCATCATTCTTTTCTTAACTAAAATGGATGACTGATTGGGGTTCTGGTCGACTAGCTAAAAGAATGTCACTCTAGGTTCATTAGAACTAGATGACCAATTTAGGTACCATCATCCGACAGAAGGGGTTCCATTCCTGGTTTATCAAAACTAGATGACCAATTAGGGTACCAGTCATCCAACTAATGGCTTGTTGATCCTGACAGAGTATGAACATTAACTAGTTGATCAAATAGTCAATCAGCAGAGAGCTTTCTATCTGAGTTCATCAGAAATTGACAACCAGTCTGGGGGACCAGTCATCCAATTTGGGAAATCGAATGATTGATTTTAGTCTATTTATTTTGCCAATTTAGGTCTATTCGGTATTTGTTCAAATCAATTTAGTTTTGTTTGTTTGCTTTAGCCAAATTGGCTTGGGTTAAATATGATTCATTTACTTTAATAAATTTATGTTAATCAATTTCATTTAGTTTGAGAGTACTCAGTCTGTCATAATGCTTTGTGTTAGCTGGTGGGCTAACTGTGAAGCCAAAATCAACTACCCTAGATAGCTAAAGACCCCGAGGATCAATCTTGAAATAATAAATAAAATTTGAGGATGGTTTGAATGTACAATCAGGAATTGTAGGAACATGACTTCGATCAAGCACAAGCCTCTATTGTTAATTATTCCAAAAATTATTAGAAACATCTTAAATTAAGAAAACCTAGCTAATAAAATAGAGACAGGAAAGAAAGCAAGCATGATTAGTTAATTTGAGAAAGGGATACATGGCTTAAGAAAAGGCATGCCCTCTCTTTACAAGTTAATAAATTTAAATTCATAATCGTAAAGAATATGAACTAAGAAAGGAAGTGGGAAAAGGCTTGATGCTCGTTGCTACCCTACTCCCATGTACCTAACTGAGTGAAACTTGACTTAGATGGATGCTTGATTTGATCCTTAGCAAATACTAATATTGTGTTGATGGGTGTAGTTGATTGCCTTGGCTTATCTTAGTTGATCCTATTAGGGTTTGAAACATTACTAACAGCTTTTGCTTGCTATCAGTTGACCCTTTTCGATATTTGATTTAAGAATGATAAGTAGCCTTAGCTTTATGCTAATTATTTCTGATTTTAATAATTGATGACCTCATTGGCGTGTTGTTGATTAAGTTTAAAACATCACCAACAACTTTTGAGCATGTTTTGGCTTAGCTCAAAGTATGGCCGATGGCTTTAAGTGTGTTGTCAGTTGACTTCATTTGAACATGACATTTTGCTGACTAAATAAGCAAGTTCAAGCCTATCTTTAATTCAGTTTGATTTGAAAGCATGATTAGTAGCCTTCGCTTGCACTAATTATCATCAATTTGATAGTCGACAGGCTCTTTGGCATGTTGTCGATTAAGTTTGAGGTGTTGTCGATGGCTTTGAGCTTATTATTAATTAACCCTAGTTAATCTTAGATCCAACCTTGATTGGGTTCTTATTGGATCCTTAGGAGATTTTGGATCTAACCCTAATTGGGTTTTGATGGATCCTTAATGGATCTTAGTTTGACCCCTTTTGTTTTCTTAATAGACCCCTTAATGGATCCTGGATTCGACTCTTAATAGGTTATTATTGGATCCTTGATAAATCTTTCATCCAACCATTCGAGAGTTCTTATTAGATTCTTAATAGATTTGGATCCAACCTTTAATGGGTTCTTCTTGGATCCTTAATACATATTGAATCCAACCCTTAATGGGTTTTTATAGGATCCTTAATGGATCATAGATCCAATCATAATTGGTTTTTTGATGGATATAGGTTTAACCTATTAATAGGTTTGGAGTTTGACCCATGTTGGACCCTTAATGGGTTCAGCTTCAAACTTTAATAGACTTGGGTTCAAGTTCAAGTTGGTTTGATTCAACTTGGTTCTAGTTTAGAGTTAACCTAGTTTTGGCTCAAGTTTGCCCCAGTTTTGTTTCAAGTTCAACCTAATTTTGGTTCAGGTTTGACCTTACTTTGGTTCAGGCATAACCTATTTTGGTTTGGATTTGAACTCAATTTGACCTAATTAGGGTTTGACTTGAACTTGGTTCAACCTAATTAGGGTCTGGCTCGAAGTTGATTCATCCTAATTTGGGTTGGGATTTATATTTAATTTGACCCAATTAGGATTTAGTTTCAACTTGGTTTTACCCAATTAGGGTTTGCTTCGAACATGTTTTTAACTGGACCAGGATTTAGTTCAAACCTAGTCTTACCCGATTAGGGTTTGGTTTCAATTTGATTTAACCCGATTAGTATTCAGTTAAAATTTGGTTTGACTCAATTGGATTTTATTCAAATTTGTTTTGATTTAATTTGAATGCAGTTTGATTCATTTGAATTTCAATTCAAATTTTTTTTGCTTTAATTTGAATTTGGTTTGACTCAATTTGATTTCAAATTGAATTTGTTGTGATTTAACTAAATTAGAGTCCTATTGGAACTTGTTTTGATTTAGTTTGAATGTGTTTTGACTTTATTATAATTCAATTCGAATTTGTTGTGGTTTGACTTAATTATGTTTAATTCAAATTTGTTTTGATTTAGTTCAAATGTCATTTAACCCTATTAGAGTTCAATTCAAATTTGTTGTGGTTTGACTCAATTAAAGCTCAATTGAAACTTGTTTCGATTTAGTTCGAATGTGATTTGACTCAATTAGAGTTCAATTCAAATTTGTTATGGTTTGACTCAGTTAGATTTCAATTTAAACCCAAATTGATTCAGGCTTGGACCAATCAAGGCTTGACTTGATTTAAATCTAATTAAGATTGGATCTAAGCCTAGATCATTATTTGTTTTACAAAAATTACTAACTAGTTGGGATACTAATTAACCAATCGGAAGGGTGTCACTCCAGGTTTATCCAAACCGAACAACCAATTTGAGTACCGGTCATCTGATAGAGCACTTCTAGCCTTTGTTCATCAGAACTAGTTGACCAATTGATCGACAAAGAGCATGCCTGCTCTTGATAGATAAGAATCGGTTAACTAGTTTGAGGAACTGTATAATCGGTAGAAGATTTTCTATGCAACTAATGACTAGTTTTAGTCCGTTTATTTTGTTAATTTAGGTCTATTTGGTGTTTTGTTTGAGTCAATTTGGTTTTGTTTATTTGCTTTAGTTGAATTGACTTGAGTTTAATGTAATTAAAATATTTAATTAATTTATATTATTCAATTTTATTAGTTTGGTTCAAGAGCCCTTGAACTATTATAATGACTTCTGTAAACTATCCCTGAATCATTTTGACTTTTAGGCAAGTCAGTATGTTGGCATTTAGTCAATTTAGACTTTCAAATGAGCTTGTAGGTTGGCCTTGAATCTAAATTTGGTTTTTGGGCCAACTTGTGAGCTAGCTTTAACTGATCGGACTATTAGGTGAGCTCACAAGCTAGCCTTTGGTCCAAATAACCTTTCAAGCAAGCCTACAAGTTGGTCATTAATCTGAATTGGCTTTTGGGCAAGCCCATGGGCTAGCTCTTGGCTGAATTGACTTTTGGACAAGCCCACAGGCTAGTCCTAAGTAAGAATGGCTTTTGAGCAAGTTCGTGGCTAGCCCTAGGCTAGAGTTGACTTTTGGGTAAGCTCATAGGCTAGTCCTAGATCAGAGTTAACTTTCTAATGAGCCCACTAGGTTAGCTAACGGGAGCATGTTCACATCGAGGTGAGATTTTTTTCTTCACCCATGTGGGCTGGCAGTAATAATTTTTTTTATTTTGTTTTTCCTTTACTTTTTCTTTCTCTTTCCTACTTTTCTCTTTCTGCTTCTTTTCTCCTCTCCTTCTTCTTCCTACCCGAGTCTCTTCTTTCTTCTCTTGGTTCCTCACTACAGCAAGGTCAAGCCTTGCTCTCTCAAATCTAGGTCGGATCCAACTAGATCTTGGCCCGATCCTTCTACGGGCATCAGCAGACAATAATAAAGAAGGGCGGGTGTTGTCGGCCCTGCTTGTCTTCAACATCGCAGACAGCCTCAAACTTGTAGGCTGGAGCGGAGCTGGGGAGGAGAGCCAAGCTCATGCCTCATCGACATAGGGAGCGAGCAGCTGCAAAAGTAGGGCAGCTAGAGGCCACAACAATTGGCCAGAGGTGGTGGCATAGATTTGTGAGGTTGATGGTTGTACAGGCATGGAAGCAGTAGAGACTAGTGAGGCCGTAGGTGGCTACAAGTATGGAAAGAACATTGTAGGGGGCAGCATCAATGAGAGGAAGGCCAGATCTTGGACTCAAATGCAAGTGCATGTGCTTGCGACAGGGGCCAATGAGGCAGTAGATGGACAAATTCCTTGGAGTTGAAAGAGAGAAAAAAAGGGGATTAATGAAAGGGAATAATAGAAGATAGAGATTACCTTATTTCTTCTTTAACATTCCCGATCAATCATCTTCTAATTTTTTGCCGTTGCAAATTTCTCCTCTCTCTGATCTCTCATTCTCTCCAACTTCTTAATCTCCTCCTTTTTATTTTTGTAGGTTTTGATACGATTGAGAGGATTTTCAAATCAAATCATTGATTGATTTGAATTTGAAATCTGTTGGATTGAAATCAAATTTAAAATTTGGATCTCATATCTTTGCTTGATATGTTTGAGATTAAAATTTTGTTGGGATTGGATGTTTTGCTGTTGAGATTGGATCAAGATCCATTTGTTGTTAATGAGGAGATTCAAAAATTCTATCTTGGATATTGAATTTATAAAGGGATTATTTGCAAATTTTCTAGAAAGTTTGGGCCACATTGTGATTTTGTGAACTTCAAGGGCTTTTTTGAAAAAAGAATATTGTAATTGGCCCATCAGATGATCAGTTTCTTTCTATCTGAACCCCTTCTGAGTGACTTATTGAGGAACTAGTCAATTGACTAAGCAATATTGCTAGTATTTGTTCATCAAAACTGTTCAACCAATAGCGGGGTGCCACCAATCTTGATTTATGAGAACCATTCGACTAGTTTAGGAAAGAGTCAATTGATAGGGACAAGACTAATTTACCAAATGGTCAACTGGTTTGGCATATTTAAGATGTTTTTTGGTCACATACAAGCCTTCATTCTAACTAAATTTTGATTGGATTTGACTTTAGCCAAAATCTCCTTAAACAAAGTGCCCCTTCAATCCTCTTCTCAAGTTCTAACAAGAGGAGAGTGCGTGAATCATTTTTAGGTACTTGCCCCTGTATCAATATTTTAAGAGTTAACTAGGTGAGTTTGAATTATTTCATGAAAATGGACTTCACTTGCCATGTGGATGTGGACTTGGTCGCCACATAAAAATGGACTTATTTTTCATATGGGATTCCATGTCCATGTTTTACCTTTACAAACAGAGAGTGCATATTTGACTGGACTTTCTTTTAAGAGAGTTAGACGTTCCATCATAGAAAAAACATAGATACCTTTTTTTTTATTATTTCCCCTAGAGGCTTATGCATAATATCTCTTCAAGAAGTGCCTGTTGATTAGTGGCATAAGCATTTTTCCTTTGTCATCAATTAGTTAGTAGGATCTCCCTTTAAATATCCTTTCGATGATATAAGGGTCTCCCCAATTAGGCTCAAATTTACCTTTCTTGCTTTGGTTTGGGATTATGGATCTTCTTAGCATCAAGACCATTTCTCTCTTTTGGAAAGATTTGAGTCAGGCCATCTTGTTGTAGGCCGTGGACATTTGTGCTAAGTACATTTCTAAATTTTGTTGAGCTATGGGACTTATTTCATCCAAGGAGTCTAACTCATCCAAACAAAAACAAATATTATATTCTTTTATAATTTCCTCTTGCAAAGTAACCCTTAGAGAGTGAATTTGTACCACCAATGGTAAGACTATTTTAGTCCTATACACCAATGCATACAGTTTAATTAAGTAGGGATTCAATAAGTGATGTGATAAGCCCACAATGCCTCATAAAATTTTTGGTGCCAATCTCTGTTATTTCTGGCAATGACTTTCCTCAATATTTTAGAAAGGGTCTTGTTGAATATATCTGTGAGGCCATTTCCCCTTACATTATAGATAGATGAGTATCTTCAATCTATCTTATGATGTGTGAATCATCCTACTTTGAAGCTTTTGAAGGATAATCTATTGTCAAAAATAATCCTTTGAAGAATACTAAATTGGTGTAGGATGTTTTTCCAAAAGAAGTGAATGATAGTATCCATTTTTACTTCTTTCAATGGGATTGCCTCTACCCATTGAGAGAAACAATCAATTACTGCTAATATAAGGTGGTAGCCTCTAGAAGAAGATGGTTCGATTAGGCTAATTATATTTGTACCGCATGCCTCAAATGGCCATGAGGATACTATTGGATGTAAAGGATTTGGTTGATATTTTCTTGCATATTCGATTGATAGGCTCTATAAACCCTAGAGTGTTCTTCATACATGACTTATCTAGCCTCTTTGTCTAAAACACAACATACAAGTAGTTGATCAAAAAACCTTCTATAAAGGGTTTCATTGATGAGAAGGAAGTGCATAGTCCTCTTCCTGAGCTACATCCACACCAATTTATTCTCTGAGAGTTCTCCATTTTTGAGGTAGTTGATTAATGGTATTCTCCAATATGTTGCTTCCTCTATCACTTCAGATTTAATCTCCTCATACTTGAAGCTGAAGACTAAACTTATCACTTGTTTACTATGGATTATGGTTAGAATTTTTTCTTGGTCAAGGTCAGTAAATGTCTTGGCTAACTTGGCTAAAGAATCAACCTTCACATTGATGGACCAGGGAATAATAATTATTTGAACATGTAGGATTTGCCCCATGAGTTCTTAAGCCTTTTCATGGTATTTTAGTAGCTTAAATTGTGAATTTTATATTCATCTCCCACTTGATTGATGACTAATTGCAAATCACGAAAAATATATAGGTGAAATATTTCCATGTTAAAATGGACATTTCTAGTCCTACAATTATAGACTCATATTCAGCCTCATTGTTTGTACATGGTTTTGATAGGGAGTAGGAATAGTGCAAAATGCCCCAATTTGGAGTGACAAACACAAGTTTGATGCTTACTTTAATTTGCAAAAGCTTTGGCCTGATTCCTAGCCTGATAGATAATGCCCTATCAAAGTATAACTTCCAGTAGGGTTTTCCTTCCTCGACAAAAAGGATTTCTTCATTGGGGAGCTCATAATTTAGTGGAAAGTCATCTAGCACTGGGTGAGCTATGAGAAAATAAGCTAGCGCTTGTCCTTTAACTAGTTTTTAGGGAGTGAATTTGATATCATACTCTATGAGGATCAAGGCCCATTTTGCTAGCCTTCTAGTGAGTACAAGCCTAATCATTAAGTATTTTATACGATCAACCTTTGATATTAAAATGACCTAATGAGAAAGTAAATAGTGTCTGATAGGAGAGTAGTTATTCTCTACCTGCACTAGAATTATACTCAAATAGTAGAGTGTATTTTCTTTTCCTTCTTTATTATTTTGGGTAAGAAGTGCTCTTAGGGACCCTTCCATTTTGACCATATAGAGGATTAAGGGTCTACCATGTACAGGTGCTGTGAAGACTGGTGGCTTTAATAAATATTGTATAATCTCTTCAAAGGTTTGTTCGCATTCTTGATTCCAAATGAATGGAGCATCCTTCTTCATTAATTTGGAAAAGGACTTGAATTTTTTAGAGAGGTTCAAAATTAATCTCCTTATGTAAGTGAGTCAACCTTGGAATAGCTTCAAGTTTTTTAAATTATTTGATGGTGGTTTATCAAAGACAACTTTGATTTTATATGGATCAATTTTAATCCCTCGGTGTGTGACAATGAAGGTGAGAAATTTTTCTGATAATGCCCTGAAGTCACATTTTATAGAGTTCATCTTTAGATTATATTTTCTATGACAATCAAAAATTACTATTAGGTCTTGTTTATGCTAATCTTTGGACTTAGTTTTGACCACCAAATCATCCTCATAGCGTTCGACTAACTGGTGTATGAGATCATTAAAAATTTGGGTCATGGCCCTTGGATAAGTGGATCCTGCATTCTTTCTTCAACTTGGAAGGCATTATATTGTAGCAATAAATATTAATTAGGGTTTGAAAAGTTGTATACTTTTATCATCAGGATCCATCCTAATTTGGTTATACCCCGAAAAACCATCCATAAAGGAGAATAGCTTGAAATCAATCATGTTGTTAATCATGATTTCCATAATTGATAATGAAAACTCATCTTTTGGACATCCTTTATTTAAGTATCTATAGTCTACACAAATATGTATTTGGCCATTCTTTTTTTCTAGCTGGTACAATGCTTGCTAGCCAATATAGGTATCTCTCATTCCTGATGAAACTTGCTTTGATCAGTTTTTGTATTTCTTCTGTCATTTTTTGTTTTAGGTCGAGTTTTATCTTCCTAGGTACTTGTCTGACAAGTGGAAGTTTGGGATTGATAGCCAACTTATGGGCTGCAACTTCAAAATCTAGTCTAGATATCTCCCTGTAGCTCCACACAAAGTAGTTAATGTATTCTTTAAGCATTGTTTTGAGTTGAGCTTGGCTTTCTTCTGAGAGTTATGTAATGATAAAGGTTGGCCTAGGGTCCTTCTCTAAACTGAGGTTGACTTTCATTAGTTCATCGATTGTGGCTTGCCTCTAATCTTTGAATTTTGGTGGAGCTTCTTTTGGTTTAAGGATTATGTCTTCACCAAGTGGTTCATCATGTTGAATGGGACTTGGCAATAGTTCCTCTTTTGGTTTTGGGGGGCATTTCAATTGCATCATGCCCCATTTATTTAGGTTTTAATGAAGCTTTGCTAAAGACTTCACATTCTTGTGGCATTTGGAAGACCATGGCTGGCTCAATGCATACAATTTGTGTGTTTGAAGGCATTGAGGATGTTTAACCAGTCTTATTATCTAACAAAGGTCCAATAGTGACCAATCATGCCCAATTCTTTGGAATTCTTATTTCCTCTTCCAAGAATATAAGCATGCCTTTGAGGTGGATCCCATAGATTTGTGAAGAAATGACTTTCTTCCTTTGTTTGTTGAAGTTTTCAGTCAGATTTCTTGATTGCTTGATGAAGGTTGTTTGAAAATATTTAGATATAACCAATGGCTGATAGTCACTATCATCTTCTAGATCCTCAATTTTTAGGATTTCTTGTATGCTTGGGACATGAGGGATTGCCTCATAAAATAATATCTCCTTTCCTCTCTTATGTCTTGGGAAATATAGAAGATTATTAATTCCTCCACAATATTGGTATTTAGCTCATCTAATGGCCTTAGTAAGCCTTCTAGGGCTTTTTAAAAAGGAGAGCATGTTATTATTGATCTCCATTATCATCTTCATCAAAAGAATAGCCACCTAGATAGAATTGGGAGTTTTCTTCATCTAAAGAGTCTGTGTCACTCCCTAGATGAGGTGGGGTGAAGATTATACTAGCAATATTTTTCTTTACTTGACTAATTGAAGCAGACCCTTTATTAGTATGGCATAATTGATATTTGCAATGTCGTAATGTACTCATGAGCATCAAAGGGATGTACATCTCCATCAATTTGGCGTTCTTCACCATACTCAAAGTATTTGAGGTGTTGATGTAGGATTGATGTCACCACTTTATTTTCATATAATTATGGCCTTCCTAATAGTGCTTTATATGATGCATCAATGTTGATCACATAGAACTTAGCATCAGTCATCAATTTGCCTACTTTTGGAGGTATGGTTATGGTTTACAGAGCTCTTTCGCTATTTTGATTAAACCCTTGGATAGTTATACTTTTGGATGATAGGTGGCATACATCCAAAGCTAAAGCCCTTAGAGTATGGAAAGTTATCAAATTGACTGAGGAGCCTAGGTCAATGAGGATGCAATTTATTTTGACCCCATCATTGTTCCCTATGATATATAATGACCTATTATGGTTTGTCATTCCTAATAGTAGGTTTTCATTTGTAAAGGTGATGGTGGGAGTCTAATGAGCATATAATGACTCCTTCATTTTTTTTCTTTAGTGAAGTATACTTGATAGTTAGTTGGGTTTTGTAAGATATGCACCGAAAATATCCCTATGTTCTTGTGACATCATTAGGGCATCAAACACACATTAGCATGAGAGGGATTTTCTTGAGATGGTCTACTATATTGTATTCCACCTTCTTAGATGCAGGTTTAGTTTGCAAAGGTTCTGTAGCCTCATTTATCTGATTTTATTTTTCTTTATCCTTTTCCTTGGAGATATTCTTGTCTCTAGGAATTAGAACTTGTCTTGGAGGCAAAATCTTTCCACCTCTAAGTTATACTTAGTTTGCATTTCGCAGTTGGATTCTAGCATCCTGAGTCTAACAAGGCTCCTCTTCAGAGTCACTACCAAGACTGATCATATGATAGGAGGTAGTGGATTCTTGCCCCTGATTGATAATTTTCTGGATGTCTTTGGAGGATGTAACTAGCTGATAATCATCCCATTCGATATCGAAGTTGGGCACATGGGGTTTTCTTAAAGAGAGATATTCAAAGACTCTTTGGATGAAGCCTTCTATTTCATTAGTTGGTGTGACCAACTTTAGGACTTTATATTTAGGGCATTTCTTTCATGGATATTTGGATTGGCTTGACACAGGAGTAGAATGAGCTCCAACATTAGCTTGTTTGATCTTTTTCCAAAATTTCTGCTTCTTTTTTAACGTTTACTAGTGTAGGGCCTTCTGAAGTAGTTGTAAAGTTATTCTGACTCAAACATAGTGTTACATTCATCGTCCATGTCTTGTATATATAATTTTTTTAAAAAATAGGCAGAGGGCACCCTTCCATAGGCTCTAGGACTAAGACTTCACTAAACCTAATGGGTTGATTTTTTGCCACTAGGTTATTTGATAACACTTGGGTTAGCTGATTATTAGTATCTATCACACTTGTGTGAGTCACCATGCGATAAGAAGCAATGAA
Source organism: Trichopus zeylanicus subsp. travancoricus (assembly GCA_005019695.1). Taxonomy (NCBI): domain Eukaryota; kingdom Viridiplantae; phylum Streptophyta; class Magnoliopsida; order Dioscoreales; family Dioscoreaceae; genus Trichopus; species Trichopus zeylanicus. The sequence continues at coordinate 2,972,130 of RXID01021984.1, read as the reverse complement.
CTTGGATGGTTGTTCTTGAGAGTGTTTATCTTCTTTAGTCTGCTTCTATAGTGGATGACATGGATGGTCATCCTAGTCTCTAGGAGAGTTAGTAAGTGATTTTCTACCATTTGTGCAGGGTCTCTTGTGCTTTTTCTACAACCATCATTTCCATATTCTCAATTTTTTCACAAAGCATGGTAGTTATATCTAACATGCATTCCATATATATAGTTATAGCTTGCGTGTGTTCATTTATTGCTTGCAATTATATCCTAATATACTTCATATTACTTATAATTAGAACTTTTACTGTATCTAACTATAGTTTAATCATGCCCTAATCACATTTGCAGGCAAACCACTCTCTAACATAGTCACTTTGGTAACAATCTGCAAGGAGACTTATGGGAATCTGCATTTTATCAATGATGTGCTTGATGAATTTGTTTGCTTCTTGTTGTCTTGTGCTCTGCACTTCATCATGATTTGAGCAATCGGATGACTCTGGTGATTGGCCTTATTGTGAGCTTCCAACAATAATAATGGTAGAATGCATTGCCACTGGAAGCTTTTCTTCCCCATTCTCATTGTTGGAGCCTTCAAACAAAGCTCTAAGTTCATCAAGGAGGAATTTCTCAAGAGTTACTTGGTTTCTTTCTCCTTGGACATATTCTTCTAGGTCATTGATATACTCTTAAATAGCCAATTGCTTAACCGTGTATCCATTTGGGTAAACCAATTTCTTTTTCTTACTTTTGTTCTTTTCCTTTTTGATGTTTTGAATAGGTAGGGAAGCTCATTCTGGTGAAGATTTTCTTATCACCATCCCAAGATTTTCAAGATTCTTAGCCATCTTCTTTACCAATTTCTTTAAGATTTTAGAGATATAGATCTCCTACATGTGCTCTTGTTCAAGTGTGCGCTGTTCTTCTTCCCTGAAAAGGAGTCCAACAAGTGATTCATGTGTTCCAAATATAGTGATATGATTAATGCATTCTATGGATATTCAAATAAGGCTAACTTCAAGAGAGTCAGTTTGCCTTCTCAGTATTGCTTTTCAATCCAATCCTTGAACATATAGTAGTCTTCAATGGTATGATCCAAGACTCTGTGGTAATGATAATAGTTTGGGTGATTGTTTTTATTGGCTTCACTTAGTCTTTTGCATTCTAGCAATTAGAAACCTAATTTTAGATCATCTTGGAAGATTTTATCCACTCTCACTTTTAAAGGAGTATTTCTTCCTAAACCACTATTGAAAAGAGTTGGATGGTTGTACTTCCCCATTTTCTCCACGAGATAGTATTTTTTGAGAATTACCTCTATTCATGGTATGGTTTGTAGGTTTCTTTTGTTCAACTGTTGTAAATATTTCTCTCACATTTTTAGAAGCTCCCCTCGCTTTGCCTTATTTTTTTCTAGTTTGAAATTTTGTAAACTATCGAAGACTAGCAAGCTAATTCTCTTTAACTCCTTGACTTGTATAATGAGGTATTGGAAGGTGTGGATTGAAGAAGCACTTCGATAGGGTGCCATCCAGTTCTTCCTTATATTCCCAAGGACTAGATTTACAGCTTTGAAGTGGCTTATGGATTGTTCACATTCAATGTTGAGGCTTCTCCACTGTGTGATGTAATTCAAGACTAATTCATTGCTAGGCTTTGGTGTTGAGATGAGGTTTGCAATGGTCACCTTATCGTTGACTCCTCCCAACCTAATTTGAAAAGCCTCATTCATTTGTGACCAAGTTTGCATGGATTCTGGTTGTAAACTAGTATACCACTCAAATGCTATCTCATTTAAGCTTGTTGAGAATTGGCAAAGTAACAATGAGGGATTATTACTTGAATTCCTACATAAAGTCACAAAATAAGCTATATGTTGTTGAGGATTAATAATGCCATTAAATTGTTTGAACTTAAGTACTGTATAGCCCCTAGGATATGGTACTTGATCATAATGATTAGGATATGAATTGTCTACATCATTTATTATACTCGTGTCACTTCCTTGTCTTAGTTATGCAGCCACCATTTGTTATACTTGTTGTTGTATATATGCTAGGAGTCCATGTTGTCAAGAATTTCTAAGAATAGGGATTAAGGATCCCTTGTTAGTGGAGAAGGTGCTTGTGAAAAGCCTATATTTTTGTGAATTTCATCTATAGGAAATGTGTGTTCTATTGCCTTTATAGCTTCTTGAGATGACTATTGAAATTATCCCACTTGTCAAACTTTTGTCTCATTTATATCATTATATCTATCAATTGCATGACCTTTTTCTGAACTTTATCTTTCTCTTTTTCTTGTTGTCTTAACTATTCTCATAGTGCCTCTATAATCATCTCCCTACTAGAGCTTTCAATTATGACTAAGGCTTATGTTAGGACATGATGGCCCACATCTTAAGAATTAGGTCTAGGTTTGGTATGCTTTGAAATGGGGCTAACATCTCCCATTAAGCAGATTGCCTCATTCAGGAGTTACTCATGAAATGAGAACTTACATCTTCTCTCTGGCGTGGTAGCAAAGATTGACTCACAGGGGCCCTTTATTCCTAAACCTCCTTATTAGTAAGCCTTGTTTGTGCAGCCTTCTTTTAGCATTTGACCAATTGAGGTGTGGGCTTATGGTCCTTCCTAAAGTCATTATAAGAAATGACTTTGACAATATGGATGGTCTCCCTTCTTGGGGGTCTCATGTTAGGTTGTAGCCTTATGGTGGCTCTTGTTGTTTTGTTTAGTTATTCTCCCCTTAACAATAGTCTTGAGGTAAGATTATGCCCCCCTTTTGACTTATTTTTACCTTTCTCTAAGCCATTTATTAGGGCGAATGAATTAGAGATGAGAATAGTAATTATTGACTTCATTCGAGGGGTAGACTTCCCAAGTTGGCTGAAAATTCCAATAGCCTTTCCTTTGCTTATGATAGTGAGGATGACTTTTTCTTCATCCATGCATGTGTTTGAACTTGCTTTTGGTTGCTCCTCCTTGGGAGTAGGGTGAAGGTGATCAAAAGTTAAGCTTCACTTTGTGCCTAACCTCTAGAAGATGGATGGCCTTACTCGGTGAGGCATAGCTCCTAGCTCCTCATCAGATTGACTATTCTTATCGAGAATAATGACATTGGGTATTTTTTTCCCTTGATGGAAGGTGAGAAGTGAATTCATATTATATGACTATAACACTAATTAGCAAACTAGCAAATGCTCTCTTGAACTAGATGACTTCAGAGATGGTTTTGAAATTAGTTAAGCTTCACCTACGATGATTATTGACTGAGGTCAATGCACAACCAATCCTTCCCCCAAGATAATGGTGTATGTTGGGATAGGAATGTTCTTTGTTGATGCCATTTGATACTTTCTTCTACAAAAGAGAACATAATTAATTAGTTTTCAATTATAATTCTATCTTACTAATATCTCCTCATGTTAACTAGGTTTCTTCACTTGGAGGTAAAGTTATATCCTACTAGGCATGCCAAAATTTATGGAGCCAAAATCAATGAATCGGGATAGCTAAAGACCCTAAGGAGCAATCTCAAGTGAAATTTGAGGGTAGTTTGAATGCGCGATCAAAAATTATGGGAATATGACTTCAAATAGGTGCAATCGTCGATTATTAATTACCCCAATAATTATCAAGAACCTCCTAAAGTAAGAAAATCAAACTAATAAAATAAAGATACAAAAGAAAGAAGGCATGATTGATTGATTTAAGAAAGGGATACATGGCCTAACCAAGGGTATACCCTCTCTTTACAAGTTAATAAATTTAAATTTATAATCGTAAAGAATATGAACTAAGAAAGGAAGTGGGAAAAAGTTTAATGCTCACCATTGCCCCACTCCCATGTGCTTAATTGAGTAGAACTTGACTCGGATGGATGATTGATTTAATATTTAGTAGATGCTGATATCATGCTAATAGGTGTGGCTAACTATCTTGGCTTGTGTTAGTTGACTCTATTTGGGTTTAAAGCATTAGTAATAGCTTTCTACTAGTTGTTGGTTGACCCTTTTTGATAAACTTATTTTGGTTCAGCTTAAAGTGTGACCAATGGCTTTATACATTTTATCAATTAACTTTTTTTCAAACAAGGTGTTTGATTAACTAACTAAACAAGTTCAAGCCTACCTTAGTTTGGTTCAAAATAGTTTGCGGCTTTGACTTATATCAACCATTTTTTATTTGTTTAGTTTGAACTTATTTAACGCAATTAGAATTTGAGCTTGAGTTCAATGTGATCAAGTCATTTAATTCAATTGATTTATGCTAATAAATTTAGTATGAGAGCCTTAAGTTGTCATGATAATATTATTGCGAGCTTGAGGGTTGGTCTATAAACTGACTGCTAGTCGAAGGCTAGTTTATTTTGGTGAGCTCAAAGATTGACTTGATTTGATGAGCCCAAAAGCTGGCTTGATTTGAGAGTTCAAAGGATGACTTAGTTTGCGAGTCTAAAGGCTAACTTATTTTGCAAGCTTGAAGATTAGCTTAGTTTGTGAGACTGAGGTTGACTTAGTTTATGAGCCCAAAGGTTGACTTGATTTGCAAGTCTAAAGGCTAGCTTAGTTTGTGAGACTGAAGGGTGGCTTAGTTTGCAAACCTGAAGGGTGGCTTGATTTGCAGGTTCGAAGGTTGACTTAGTTTGCAAGTCTGAAGACTGGATTGATTCGCAAGTTTGAAGGCTAACTTGATTTATGAGTTTGAAGACTGGCTTGATTAGTGAGTTTGAAGGGTAGCGTAGTGGTGCAAATTTGAGGGCTGACTTGGATACGAGCCTAAAGACTAGCTTGAGTGCGAGCCCAAAGGCTAGTTTAAGTGTAAGCCCGAAGGCTAGTTTAGGTGTGAGCCCAAAGATTGATTTGAATGCGAATTTGAAGATTGGCTTAGGTATAAGTTTAAAAATTGACTTGAATGCGAGTTTGAAGATTGACTTAATTTGTGAGTCTGAAGATTGTTTTGATTTGTGAGTCCAAAAAATTGGCTTGAAGACTGATCCATGCAAATTGAGGCCACTTCTCTTTTTTTTTGTAATTTTTTCTTTTTTATTACAATTTTCCTATTTTTTCCCTTGGCTAAATCCTTTTTTTATGCCAACAACTCCCTCACATTTTGTGTTTTTTCCTATTTTGCTTTCTCCCTACAGTTGACTCCCACAAAAGAGAAACTTTTTTTTTTCCGAAAATCCCCTTCCTCCGTGTGTTCTACTTTTCTCTTTTCTCTTTTACTATTTCTTCTTCCTCTTCCACTTGTTTCCTCTAACACGCTCTCCCATTCTTCTTCTTCCATGAAACTCCTTCTTCTCCTTCTTTTGTTTTTTTTTTCTTTTCTTTACTTCTATCCTCTTCTTCTTCACCAATCGGTCCCTTCTATTCTTGTTTCTCAACTAGAGCAAGGGCCAAGCCCTTGCTCCCTTTCTCTTTGAGCCCACAGTTGGATCTAGCTAGAACAGGCCACAGATGAATGGTGCATGGATGTAGATGGAGAGCAGCTAGACATGGTGGACTAGTAAGCTCCATTGGTGAGCTAGGGTATAGGAAAAAGGGCAGTCGGGTGTGGCAAAGTGGGTCAACACAGGAAGCTCGAGAGTAGGCTGTCAATGCGATAGAGCTTCAGGAGGGGGCTGGACTTTATCAGTGGTTCGGGCAAAGTGGTGTGCATGACGGGGCCGCACAAGGGTGAAGCTTGGGAGTAGAATGGGTTGGTGTGATGGGAGTGATGGCAGCTTGTCGGTAGAGGAGGTAGTAGTCAAGTAGAGGATAGTCGTTATGGGAGGCAGAGCTCCGGCGTGGCATCGGGGCCGGGGGGGGGCTTCCTGGGGCAGTGGTGATGAGGCCAAGAGAGAGTAGAGGTCAGAGCAGGTCAACAAGGGAGAGCCCTCAGGAGATATAGCCAGTGAGCAGGGAGGCTGAGTCGATGATCCTATGGATAGGGGAGGAAGGTGCACATGCGAAAAAGAGAGAAAGAGAAAGCTAAAGCAAAAGTATTTTACTTTTCTTACTCTTTGATTCATGTTGCCCTCTTTCAAATGATTATCCTCCTTGATGATCTCCTTTTCTCTTCTATAATTTTTCTTTATTGACTAACCTTTCTCTCTCTGTCTCTCTTTTATGTTAATAGGGTTTAAATAAAGCTTGAAAAAATGGAGTTGAAATAGATTTCAATCTCTCTATTAAAAATTTTGAATGTTTGATATGGTTATAGATGGATATAGATATGGTTTGCTTGAGATTAAATAAGTTGGTGAAAAGACATGGATGAGTGTTTGTTTGCTGTAAATAATAATAATTTGAAAATTATACTAATATTAGATATTGCATTTATAAAGGAATTATTTATTAATTTTTTAAAAAAATTTAGACCAAATTATAATTTTATAAATTTCAAGACTCCTTTTGTAAAAAATACTTATTATAAAATTTTGAAACCTTCAGGATTTTTTAAAAATAAAATTTAAACTTATCTACAAATAAAAAAATTTTAAAGGACTTATTTGAAAAAAGATTGAAATTCTAGGTTTTTTGTGAATATGAAATTCTTGAGGGCTTTCTTCATAAATCCTAAATTTTGTAAGAATCAAATTATAATTATTGATCTTTTGAAGGATTTATTTGTAAGGTCTAAATTTTACGGAGACCAATTTGTAATTTTAGGGCTTTATTGGATTTTTTTATAAAATTTTATCTGGAGGATATATTTGTAAGAAGAATTTGGCCAAGGATCTTTTTGTATGAATTTATTTGATAGAGGGACCTATATACAAGATTCTTACTTTTTTTATTTTAGTTCAGATTTTAGATGAATTTTGGGCTTACTTTTGGTTCAAATATCTAACCCACTCAGTCCACTTAGATTAGGCTTACATGGAGCCCAAATTTCTCAATGATTCAGGTTGGAAGCAAACTAAATTTTTGGTCAAATTTGATCATGATTCAGATTTAATTGACACCCATACATGAACAATAATTTAATGGCATATAAGTTTTAATGATGATCATATTTCGATCAATTATGAATGTAGCAAAAATTACCTTAAACAAATTGACCCCTTCGAATTCGCTTCTAGAGTTCTGATGAGAGGAGAGGATGCCAATAACTTTTAGGTATCTAACCCTTGTGTCAACATCCATAAAGCTGACTACGTGGATCTAGAATTGCTATATGAAGATTATTTTCTTTTATAATTTTCTCTTGCAAAGTGATCCTTAGAGATAAAATTTGTACCTCCAATGGCAAGACTGCCTTAGTCCCAAACACTAATACATATGGTGTTGATTGGGTAGGAATTCAATATGTGGTGTGATATGCTCAGAGTGCCTCAGAAAGTTTCTAATGCCAGTCTCATTTGTTTCTAGCAATGACTTTCTTTAATATTTTGAAAAATATTTTGTTGAATACCTTAGTAAGACCATTTGCTTTCGTATTATAAATAAATGAATATCTCCAATCTATCTTATGAATATCTCCAATCTATCTTATTATAAATAAATGAATATTTTGTTGACGGATGATCTGTTGTTAGAAATGATCCTTTGATGAATGTCAAATTAGTATAGGATATTTTCATAAAAGAAACAAATGATGGTATCTTCTTTTACTTTCTTGTGGGATTACCTCTGCCCATCGAGAGAAGTAATTCGTCACTACTAATATAAAGTGATGACCTCTGGAGAAAGATGACTCAATTGGACTGATTATATCCATACCCCAATACCTCAAATGACTATCAAGATACTCTGGGATGTAAAGGATTTGGATGTTGATGAATAAAGTCATTATGAATTTGGCATAAATGATATTTCCTTATATATTTTTGGAATAATTCCTTACCATCACGGGCCAATAATAGCCCATACACTTGATTTTCATCATTATTATTGAGCTTGATTGATGATCTCCACAAGACCCAAAGTGTACTTTGTATATGACTTCTTTTGCCTCTTCACTTGAAGGGCAATGTAAAAGTAATTGATCAAATGACTTTCTATAAAGAATGTTATTGATGAGCAAAAAGCATGCAACTCTCTTCCTAAGTTGCATCCATGCTAGTTTATTTTCTAAAGTTTCATTTTTGAGGTATTTAGTGAATGGTATTATCTAATCTATTGCTTCCTCTATAACTTCAGTTTCAATCTTCTCAGACTTGATGCTGAAGATTGAGTTTATCACTTGCCTGCTATGACTATGATTAGGATTTTTTTATGATCAGGGTCAGCTAGTGTCTTGGCCAACTTGGCTAAAGAATTAGCTTGCACATTGATGGACTGGAGGACCTTAGTTATTTGAACATATGGTATTTACTCCATGAGTTCTCAATTCTTTTCATGGTATTTCAGAACTCAAATGTATAGATTTCATATCTGCCTCCCACTCGATTGATGATCAATTGCAAGTCACCAAAGACATATGATGTGATATTCTCAGGTTGAGGGCCATTTCTAATCCTATAATTAGGACTTCATATTCAGTCTCATTATTTATATATGGTTTATAGAGAAAATAGGAGTATCATAAAATGCCCCCATTTGGAGTGACAAAGACGAATATGATGTTTGCTTTAATTTACAGCAATTTTGCCCTGGTTCCTAGTTTGATGGAAGATGCCCCATCAAAGTATAATTTCTAGTAGGGTGTTCCTTCCTCGGCAAAAGGAATATCTTCATCAAAGAGCTCACACCTCAATAGAGTGTCGTCTAGCACTGGGTGAGCTACAAAAAATTGGGCAAGGACTTATCCTTTAATGGGGAGTGAATTTGATATCGTACCCCATGATCATTAAAGCTCATTTTGCTAGCCTTCTAGTGAGTATAGGTCTGGTTATTAAGTATTTTATAGGATCAATTCTTAATATTAAAATGACTTGATGAGAAAATAAATAATATTTGAGCTTCTTGATTGTAAATATGAGTGCTAGACAATGCTCTTCAATGAGAGAATAGTTACTTTCTGCCTCCACTAGCATTCTACTCAAGTAGTAGAGTCTATTTTCTTTTTCTTCTTTATTATTTTTGGTGAGGAGTGTCCCTAGGGACCCTTCCATTGTGGCCATATAGAGGATTAAAATTTTACCAGGCATAGGTACTGCTAGGACTAGTGGCTTTAAGAGATATTGTTTAATCTCTTCAAAATCTTATTGGTATTCTTGATCCCAAATGAATGGAGTATCTTTCTTCATCAATTTAGAAAAGAGCTTGCATTTTATAGAGAGGTTCGAAATGAACCTCCCTATATATGTGAGTTAGCTTTGGAATAACCTTAATTGCTTTAAGTTGTTGGGTAGTGGCATATCCAAGATAGCTTTGATTTTAGATGGATCAATTTTAATCCCTCGATGCCTGACAATGAATCTGAGAAACTTCCCGAATGATATCCTAAAGGCACATTTCATAGGATTCATCTTCAGGTTATATTTTCTAAGGTAATAAAATCTACTCTTAGGTCTTGGATGTGCATGTCTTTGGACTTAGTTTTGACTATCAAGTCATCTACATAGCATTCAACCAGTTGATTTATAAGGTCATTAAAAATTTGGGTCATGGTCCTTTGATAGATAGCGCCCACATTTTTAAGCTCAAAGGGCATCAATTTGTAGCAATAGATGTCGATTAGAGTTTGAAAGGTTGTATGTTTTTCATCATCAGAATTCATTTCGATTTGTTTATATCCTAAGAAATAATCTATAAAGGAGAATAGTTCAAAATTGGTTGTATTATTAATTATAATTTTCATTATTCGTAAAATTATCTTTTGGACTTGTTTTATTTTTGATTTAGTCCTTATAGTCCACATAGATATGGATTATGCCATTTTTCTTTTTGATTAGCATGATGCTTGCAGCCTAATTTGAGTATTACTTTTCCCTGATAAAGCCTATTTTAATTAGTTTCTTTGTTTCTTCTATCACCTTTTGTTCTTGGTTGAGTTTCATCTTCCTTGGTGCTTGTTTGATTAGTAAAAGTTTAGGATTGATAGCTAGCTTGTGGACTGCTACTTCAAGATCTAGTTCAAGAATTTCCTTGTAGCTCCATGCAAAGTAGTCAATGTAATATTTGAGCACTACTTTGAGTTAGGTTTGGCTTTCCTTTGAGAGTTGTGTTGAGAAAGATTGACCTAGGATCTTCTTCTATACCAAGATTGACTTCCATTAGTTCATCAATTATGGCTTGCCCCCTATCTTCAGGTTCTAGTAAAACTTCTTTTGGTTTGTCATATTGATGGAGACTTGGCAAGAGTTTTGGTTTTGAGGGTGCTTCGGTTGCATTATTCCCCTTTCTTTAGGTTTTGATAAAGTTTTGCTGAGAGCTTCACCTTCTTGTGATGTCTGGATAGCCATGATTAGGTTGATGCTTATAGTTTGTGTATTAGAAGGTATTGAGGATGTTTGATCGATCTCATTATTGGACAGAAGGTTAATAGGACAATAAGGCATGTATGGATACTTGGAGTGATTATGGGATCAAAATTGACCACCGAGAATAGCGAAAACCCCAAGGAGTAACTTTGAAATAACAAATCAAAAGTATTGTGATTTGAATGTGCAATTAGGTGTTGTGGGAATATGACTTCCAACCGGCACAAGCCTTTATTGTTAGAAACCTACTAAAGTGAGAAACCTAGCTAATAAAATAGAGACACAAAAAAGTATTATTTGATTGATATGAAAGGAAAAGTATATAGCTTAAGTAAGGGCATACACTCAATATATATTTTAATAAATTTAAATATGAAATAAGAAAGATAATATGAAGAGCTTGATGTTTACTACTGCTCCACTCCCATGCGCTGGATTATGTAGAGTCTGGCTTGGGTAGGTACTAATTTGATTATTGGCAGATGTTGATAATTTAGTTTAATAATGTCATTCGGTGGGACATGGAAGGTGATTAGAGGAGTTTAAAGTGTTTCTAATAACTTTGAGCTTTGGCGATAACTTTATTGGATGGTTTTGTTAGTAGCTTGTTAGGATTAGCTTGAAGTATCTTTGATAGCTTTGAGTTTTGGCAATAACTTCGTGATTTGAAAATTTTCCATTAACCGATAATGTGTTGGCAATAACTTCATAATTTGAAGTGTTTCCATTAGTGGATGAGGCATTGGTGATAACTTTATTTTAGTTGAAGTGTTTCCATTAGCTAATAAGGCATTGGTGATAACTTCAAATTTTGAAGTATTTTTGTTAGCCAATGAAACGTTGGAGATAACTTTATGATTTGAAGTGTTTTCATTAGCCTGGTGGCATTAGGGATAACTTCACTTGAATAAGGCATCTGGTTGACTAACTAAACAAGTAAAAATATACTTTAATTTAGTTTGATTTGATAGTGAATGGCCTTGTAGGCCTATTGTCGATTAAATTTGAAGTGTTGCCAATGCTTTTAGGTTGGCTTAGCTTGAAAAGTGTGTCATCAACTACTTCTGGGGTTGACTAGTTTTGAATTATGTTCAACAGCTTCATACATATTGTTGGTTGATTTCATTTAAATAAGGTATTTGGTTAACTGGCTAAGCAAGTTTATGCCTATCTTAGTTCAATATGTATGGTTTGAAGTATTTTCATTAGCCAATAAGGCATTGGTGATAATGGAAGTATTTCCATAGCCAACAAGGAATAGACGATAACTTTTTTGGTTTTTGAAGTGTTTCTATTGCTAATGATGCATAGGTAATAACTTCTTTAGTTTTTTTAAGTATTTCCATAGCCAATAAGACATAGGTAATAACTTTCATTGAATAAGGTATTGTGACTAACGGACTAAGCAAGTCCAAGCCTGCCTTAGTTTGATTTAATTTGATAATCAATGTCCTCTTAGGTGTGTTGTTGATTGAATTTGAAGCGTTGCCAATGCTTCTTGGATTGGCTTAGCTTTGAAGTATGGTCGATGGTTTCAAGTGTGTTGTTGGTTGACTCCATTTGAACATAATATGTGACTAACTGACTGAGCGAGTTCAAGCCTGACTTAGTCCAAATAAACATTTGATGAGCTCATAAGCTGACCTTAGTCCAAATTGATGTTTGGTGAGCTTGCAAGCTAGCCTTAGTTCCGATTGATATTTGGCAAGCTTGCAAGCTAGCGTTAGTCTAAATTGATATTTAGTGAGTTTGCAGGCTAGCCTTAGACCAAGTAGACGTTCAGCGAGTCTGTGGACTAGCCTTAGTCTGGATAGATGTTCAGTAAGCTCACAAACTAGTCTTAGTCCAAATAGATGTTTGGCAAGCTCACAAGCTAGTCTTGGTCTAAAAAGACATTTGGCAAGCTCATAAACTAGCCTTAATCCAAATGAACATTTGACATACATTTGATAAGCTCACAAGCTAGTCTTAGTATAAATAGACATTTGGCAAGCTCAAAATCTAGCCTTAGTCTAAATTGACATTTGATAAACTAACAAGCTAGCCTTAATCCAAATTGACATTCGGCGAGTTTGCAAGCTAGTCTTAGTTTGAATTGACATTTGATGAGCTTGTAAGCTAGCATTAGTCTAAAATGGCTTTCGAGCAAGCTTGTGGACTAGCCCTAGATTGGAGTTGACTTTTAGGTGAGCTCACGGGTTGACCCTAGGTTGGTGGTGATGGTGCAGAAATAAGCCAAGTGAATTTTTTTCTACAGCAACTTTCTTTTTTTGTTTGTTTTTCTTTCCTTTTTTCGGTTGTATTTCCATTTAATTCTTTTTTTGGCCACAACTCTTTTTTAATATATTTTTTTATTTCTCTTCTTCTTCTTTCCTTCCCCTTCTTGCCCCATGCTTTGCTTCCTTCAACCAAAACCCTATTGGGGCATGGTGGCTTGGAGTTCCTTCTCGGTTAGATCTAATTGGATTTGGCCAGATCCAACCACGGCTGGTGGAAACAGGTGGCAGGAGGTGCTAGGGTGGTGCACGAAGCTTGGAGGGCTATGGGGAAAGGGAGCTCCAATGGCTCATGGCTGGCGGTGCATGGACAAAGCTAGAGAAGACAAGCTAGGTCAGCAGCTATGGCGAATGGTGGTGCAAGCAGAGCTCAGGAAGGCAAGGAGGAGTTCGGCTACTCACACAAGATAGCGTGTGGGCTTTTCAGGCAAGGTGATTGGGTAGATCCTCTAGTGACAAGGAGAAAGTGGTCAGGTGGAGAGCTGCTCTAGGTTGTGGGAGGCTCTGCTTAGATGTGGGCTAGCATTTATGCTTAGGCAGTGGCGGAGGAGGCTGTGGTTGCTTGGTAGGGGTCAGGCCTAGAGTGGAGCTCAAATTCGTGACACAGATATGATGGGGGGAGGTTGCATGGTAGGTTTTCTAGGATTGTCCAATGAAGAGAAGCCACAATGCAGGTTCAAAAATGGCAACAATGGTAGTGTAGAGCAAGATCATGGTGTGGTTAGTGGCAGCTTGCAGCGAGGTACGGGCCGGAGGTTCTATGAGTGCAATTTGGTGTAGCTTGGACTGCAAGCTGATATTATTTAGCAGTGCAAATATAGAAGATCGGAGCTACAATGATGAAGAAGAGCTTGTGAGAATAGAAACAAAAGCAAAACAAGGAGCAGGAAGAGAAAAAAAAAAGAGAAAATATGGTAAGAGATCACCTTCTTTTACTTCTAATTCCTTGGTTCCCTCATCTCTAGGCTATTATATTGCTCATTCTTTTCTTATATCTTATCATTTTGGTTCAGCTTTTAAATAAATTTTTGGGCTTAATTTTGATCCAAATATTTAGCCCACCCAGCTCACTTGGATTAAGCTTAGCTTAAGCCCAAATTTCTTAATGATTCATATTTGAATTAAGCTCAATTTTTGATCAAATATGAACATGATTTAGGTCTAATTGAGACCCCATACTTAAGCCATAATTTAGTAGCATACAAGTTAAAATTTTGATCATATTTCAATTAAATTTTATCATGCCAAAAATCACCTCAAATAGTGATGTAGTCTAGTCATTTGGAATTCTTATTTCCTTTTTCCCAGAATATAAGCTTGCTCTTGAGGCAGATCCCATAGATTTATGAAGAAATGGCTTTCTTCCTTTACTTATTGAAATTTTCAGTTAGACTTCTTGATTATTTGATGATGAGTGTTTGAAAATAATCTTGGTATAATCATTAGTTGATAGTCATTGTTATTTTCCGGATCCTCAGTTTTTAGGATTTCATACATGCTTGGGACATAAGAAATTGCCTTATAAAATAATATCACCTTTTCTTTCTTATGTTGTGAGGGAATATAGAAGGTTATTAATTCCTCCACAACATTGATATGTAGCTCATCTAATGGCTTAAGTAACCCCTTTGGAACTTTAGTAACAAAGAGAATATTGTCTATCTGTCCTCCATTGTCATCTTCATTAGTAAAATAGCCACCTAAGTAGATTTGTAGGGTTTCTTCACCTGAAGAATTAGTGTCAGTATTGCTCCCCAGATGAGGAGGAGCACAGATTAAGTAATTTTCTTTTTTACTTGACTAATGGAGGTAGACCTTTTATTCGCATGGGATCTTTAATAATATTTTACATCATCATAATACACTTTATGAATATTAAAAGGATGTATATCTCCATCAATTTCATATTCCTCACCATTCTTGAAGTATTTGAGACATTGATATAGGGTTGATGGTACCACTTGATTCATGTAGCTATAGCCTCCCTAGTAATGCTTTGTAGGACGTATCAATATCAATCACATACAACTTAACATCAATCATTAATTTACCTATTTTCAGAGGTATGGTTATAACTCCAAGAGCTCTTTGCCTATTTTGGTTAAATCTTTAGATGGTTATAATTTTAGATGATCGCTGAAACATATCTAAAGCTAAAGCTCTTAACGTGTGGAGAGTCATCAAATTGACTAAGGAGCTAGATCAATGAGGATGCAATTGATTGTGATCCCGTCACTATTCCTTGTGACATATAATGGCCTATCATAATTTGTTGTAGCTTGTAGTAGGTTATCACTTGTGAAGATAATGGTAGGAGTCTGACAAGTGTACAAAGACTCCTTCATTTTCTTTTCAGTGAAGTATATTTGATAATTAGTTCAATTTTGCAAGATATGTACTAAAATATCTCTGAAACCTTGTGATATCATTAGAGCATCAAATACACTTAGCATAGTAGGAATTTTCTTGAGATGAGCTGCCACATTGTACTCTACCTTCTTGGGTGACAATTGAGCTAGTGAAGGTTTAGCATCCTCATTTATTTGAATTTCTTTGTCCTTGTTCTTGGAGATGTCCTTTTCTCTAGCCATTAGAGCTTGTCTTAGGTGTAACAATTTACCACCTCTAAGTTGCTCTTGGTTAGCATTTCTTAGTTGAATTATAACCTCCTGAGACCAACAAGGCTCTTCTTCAAAATCACTTCCAAGGCAGATTATGTGATAGGAGACATTGGACCCTTACCTCTGATTGGTAGTCTTTTGGGTGTTCATGAAGAATGTAATTGGCTGATAATCATCCCATTCAACATAAGAATTAGGTATATGGGGCTTGTAGAGAGATCTTCAGAGACTCTTTAAATGAACTCTTCTACTATCTCAGTTGACATGACTTTCTTCATGACTTTGTATTTAGGGTATCTCTTTTGTAGATGTTTGGATTGGCTTGGTGCAAGGGTTGAATGGGCTCTAGCATTAGCTTGTTTAATTATTTTTGAAATGCTTGCTTATTCTTTTGATGCTTACTAGTGTAGGATCTCTCAAAGTGATCATAGACTTATTTCAACTCAGACATCGAGTCATATTCATCATCTATGTCCTATATGTATAGTTTCTCTAAAGTCAATACAGGGCACTCTTTCATAGGTTTTAGGATTTGGACTTCACCAAACCTAGCAAG
Source organism: Trichopus zeylanicus subsp. travancoricus (assembly GCA_005019695.1). Lineage (NCBI taxonomy): Eukaryota > Viridiplantae > Streptophyta > Magnoliopsida > Dioscoreales > Dioscoreaceae > Trichopus > Trichopus zeylanicus. Next base: position 2,956,337 of record RXID01021984.1, on the reverse strand, counting down.
TTGACCATTTGCTGCTAGATCACTTGATGACAATTGGGATGGCTACTCATTAGTGTTTACGTTTGATGTGCTAGTTACCATGTGACAAGAAGCAATAAACTCAAATGATGATCTTCGAAAGTGTCTAGCTTTCTGGTCCCATCTTTAGAGTAGGTGGCACGAGTGATTATTTTGGTCTCGAGGAGGGTTGGTAGGTGATTCCTTGCTACTCTTGTAGTGTATTTTGTGTGACTTTGCCTTTTTTACTAGCCCGTTTTGATCTTCTCAATTTCTTCATAGAGCATGGTTGTCATAATTGACATGCTTTCAATGTAGGCAGCCATAGCCTACATGCATTTGTTCAACACTTGCATTTGCCTTTTTACAAACTTCATGTTAGTTATAACTAATTCTTTCACAATATCTAGCTATAATTTGAGCATGCCATAATCACATTCATAGGTGAATCACTTTCTAATATGATCATCATGGTGATAGCCTACTGGGAAACCTATGGGATCTCTCATTTCATTAGTGATATGCTCGACGAATTTATTTATTGCTTCTTACCTTTTATTTTGAACTTCATCGTTATCAAATGACGAGATGATTCCAATGGCTTACTCAATTATAAATTCCCAATAGTAAAAATGGCAGAGCATGTTGCCATTGGAAATTTACCTTCTTCATCCCTAACATCATAGCCTTTAAGCAAAGCTCTTAGTTCATCGGAGAGGAATTCCTCTAGAGTTACCTGATTCCTTTCTCCTTGGACATATTCCTTCATGACATCAATGTATTCTTGGATGGCTATTTTTATCTAATTGAACTACTTTCTTTGTCTTATTTTTGTTCTATTTCTTTTTGATGCTTTGAGTAGGTGGCGAAGCTTATTTTGATAAGGTTTTTCTTATCGCCATTCTAGCATTTTTAGGAATTTTAGCCATCTACCTTATCAACTTCTTCAGCCTTTTTAAAATATAGATGTTCCATAGTGCTCTTATTTGGCTGTACACTGTGCCTCTTCCTCGAAGAGGTGTTTGACAAGTGGTTCATGTGTCTCAAACATAGTAATGTGATTGATGTATTCGATGGGTATTTTGAAGAAGGCTAATTTTGAGAGAGATAGTTTTCCCTCTCGATATTATTTTGACCCAATCCTTGAACACATAGTAGTCTTCAATGGTATGTTCCAAGACTCTATGGTAAGGGTAATAGTTTGGATAATCCTTTTTGTTAGACTCACTTGGCCTTTTACACTCTAACAATTGGAGGCCTAATTTCAGAGCATCCTAGAAGATTTGTCCACTTTCTCTTTTTTGAAAGAATATCTCTTCCTAAACCATTATTGGAGGGGGTGGATGTTTGTACTTCTCCATCTCCTCCAAGAGTTGGTAATTTATTCTTGATAGGGTTTGTAGGTTTCTTTTATTTATTTATTGTGAATGTTACCCTCACATTTTAGAGGACTCTCATCACTTTGTCTTATCATTTTTTGGTTTCAAATTTTGTGAACTGGTTAAGGCTGGTGGACCAATTCTCTCCAACTTCTTGACTTGCACAATGAGGTCTTGAATAGTGTGGATAGAAGAGGCACTCAGATAGGGTATTATCTAGTTCTTCCTTATGTTCCAAAGGACTAGATTTACTATTTCAGATTAACTTATGGATTGTTCCCACCTAATATTGAGGTTTCTCCATTGTGTAATGTAATCCAAGGCCAATTCATTATTGCATTTTGATGCTAAGACAAGGTCCACAATGGTTACCTTGTTGCTGATTCCCCCAAATCTAATTTGAAAGGACTCTTTCATTTGCAACCAAGTTTATATGGATTCTAGTTGTAAACTGGCGTACCACTCAAATGCTGTCCTCATTAAGCTTGTTCAAAATTGGCAAAGTAAAAATAAAGGGTTATTACTGGAATTCCCACATAGAGTCACAAAATAATTATGTGTTGTTCCAAGTTACCAATGCCCTTAAATTATTTAAACTTAGGCACTGTATAGTCTTTAGAATATGGCACTTAGTTGTGATGATTGACATATGATTTGTCTGCATTATTTATCATACCCCACTTCCTTGTCTTAATTGCATAGTCACCATTTCTTGTACTTGCTGTCGTATGTATGATAGTAGCTCTACATTATTGACAATCCTTGAAATCAGTGATTGGGTATCCCTTACTAGTGAAGGAATGTTTGTGAAAGGCTTACATTTTCATGGATCTTAGCTACAAGGGCTGTATCTTTTGTCACCTCTGTAGCTTCCTGAGATGACTATTGAGATCACTACAACTTATCAAGCTTTTTTCTCATTTATATCATCATCTCCATCAACTCCAAGACCTTCTTTTGAGCTTCTTCTTTTTCTTTGCCATGTTGTCTCAATTGTTCTTGAAATGCCTCTATAGTTATTTCCCCACTAGAGCTTTCAATTATGACCAAGGCTTTTGTCAAAACACAATGGTGATGATTGACTTTGTTCGAGGGGTGGACTTCTCAAATTGGCTAAAAATTCTAGTAGCCTTCTCTTTACTTATGATAGTAAAGATAGATTCTTCTTTGTGTACGCCTTTATTTGGATTTGCTTTTGGTTGCTCCTTGTCGAGAGTGGGGCAAAGTCAATCGAAGATTAATTTTCTTTTTATGGCTAACCTCTAAAAAATAGATGTCCTTCCTAATTGAGGCATAGCTTCTAGCCTCTCATCAGATTGACTCTTTTCATTAGGGAGGATGACATTGGGTCTCTTTCCCCTAGATGGAAGGCAAGAAGCAAATTTATCTTACATGACTATGATATTGGTTGGTGAACTAACAGGTGTTCTCTTGAACTAAATGACCTTAGGGATGGTTTTGAACTTGATTTTAGCTCCCGCTACTCTTGTAATGATCATCAACTGAGGTAGACAAATAATTGATCCTTCCCTCAAGATGATGGTGATGTTAGGATGGGGATGTTCTTTGTTGATGCCATTCGATATTTTCTTCTACAAAAAAAATACAATTGATTAATCTTCAATTGTAATTCTATCTTATTAATATCTATAACATATTAGCTAGGTTTTTACACTTGGAGATGAAGTTAGGTCCCACTAGGTATGCTAAAATTTATGGAGCCAAAATTAATCATTCGAGATACCGAAGACCCCGAGGAGTAATTTTGAAACAACAAATAAAAAATATAGTTGTTTAAGTACGTAATAAAGTGTTGTAGAAATATAACTTCTAACAGGCACAAGCTCCTATTCTTAATTATCTTGACAATTATTAAGAACTTTCTAAAGCAAAAAACCTAGCTAATAAAATAGAGACACAAAAAGAAGAGAAAGTATAATTGATTTATTTAAAGAAAGGGATTACATAGCTTAAGCAAGGGCATATCCTCACTTTATAACTTAAAGAATTTAAATTTACAATAATAAAAAAACTATGAAATTGGAAGGGAAAGGCTAGATATTTACTGTTGCCATGCTTTCGTGCATTTAACTGAGTGGAATTTGACTCGAATAAATACTTGATTTGATCTTTGGTGGATATTGATAACTTGAGTTGATTTCAAGGTATGATTGATTGTCTTGGCTTGTGTCAATTAATTCCTTTTAAGTTTTTAACTATTATTGATGACTTCTTGCTTATTATCAGTTGACTTCTTTTGATATTGGACTTGAGAGAATGATTTGCTATCTCATTTTTGTACTAATCATTATTGATTTTATAATTGACAATCTCTCTTGGCTTATTGTCAGTTAGGTTTGAAGCATCATTGATTATTTTAAACTTTTGTTGGTTGAGCTTGAAGTGTGATCAATGGCTTTATGACTGACTAAGTGAGTTCAAGCCTACCTTAGTTTGGTTCAAAATGGTTAGTAACCTTAGCTTATATCAACTATTTCTGATTTAATAAGTGATGGCTTTTTTAGCATGTTGTTGATTAAATTTGAAACTTTGCCAATGGCTTTTGAGCATATGTTAGCTTATCTAGAAATGTGGCTGATGGCTTCAAGTATGTTTTTGGTTGACTTCATTTGAATAAAGCATTTAACTAACAAAGTAAATGAGTTTACGCCTACCATAGTACAGTGTGGTCTGAAGTTCAGATTTGATTTGGTTTAAGTCTATGGGATTGAAGTTGACCACTCGGAATAGTAGAGACCCTGAGGAGTGACCTTGAATTATAAATCAAAATTTATTTTAATTTAAAGTGCGTTATCAAGTGTTGTGGGAATATGACTTCTAATAGGCGTAAGCCCCTATTATTAGTTACCTTGATAGTTATTAAAAATCTCCTAAACTAAGAAATCTAGTTAATAAAATAAAGACACTAAAAAGAAAGAAAGTATTTAATTAATTTAAACAAATGATTGGCTTAAGTAAGGGTGTACCCTCACTTTATAATAAATTTTGACATGAAATTATAGAAAATATAAAAGAAATAAAGAAAGGAAAAGAGAAAGAGTGGAGAAGAAGGTTTGATATGTGCTGATGCTCGGCTCCCTTGCGCTGGACCGTGTGACATTCAACTCGAATCGTGGAAGGAAATGAGAGAAGTTTGAAGTGTTTTCAATAGCTTTAAGCATTGACAATAACTTCATGATTTGAAGTATTTCCATTAGCTAATAAGACGTCAGGGATAACTTTATCAACCTTGAAATGTCTCCATAGCTAATAAGGTATAGGTAATAACTTTATTTGGGTTGGAGTATTTTTATTAGCTAATAAGTCATTGGTAATAACTCCATTAACATTGAAGTATTTTCATAGCCAATAAGGTGTAGGCAATAAATTCTTTGGTTTTTGAAGTATTTTCATAGCCGATGAGGCGTAGGCAATAGCTTTAAGCTTTGACAATAACTTCATGATTTGAAGTATTTCCATTAGCTAATAAGACGTCAGGGATAACTTTATCAACCTTGAAATGTCTCCATAGCTAATAAGGTATAGGTAATAACTTTATTTGGGTTGGAGTATTTTTATTAGCTAATAAGTCATTGGTAATAACTCCATTAACATTGAAGTATTTTCATAGCCAATAAGGTGTAGGCAATAAATTCTTTGGTTTTTGAAGTATTTTCATAGCCGATGAGGCGTAGGCAATAACTTCTTTAGTTTTAGAAGAACTTCCATAATCGATGAGGTGTAGGCAATAACTTTTTTAGTTTTTGAAGTATTTTCATAACCGATGAGGTATAGGTGATAATGTCATTAGTTTTGGAAGCATCACCAATAGCTTATAAGGTTGGGTATAGCTTTGAGAATTACATCGTCAACTACTTTTGGGGTTGACTAGCTTGAAGGGTGTATTGCTAACTTATTTTGGGTTTGGCTAGCTTGAAGAGCATGTCACCAACTACTTTTGGGGTTGGCTAGCTTGAAAGGGCATGTTGTCAATTACTTTTGGGGTTGACTAGTTTGAAAGGGCACGTCGTCAATTGTCTCTAAGGTTGACTAACTTGAAAAATGTATCACCAACTGCTTCTGGGGTTGACTAACTTGAAAGGATGTGATATTAATTGCTTTTGGGGTTGACTTGAAGGGTGCATCATCAACTACTTATGGGGTTGACTAGCTTGAAGAATGTATTGCCAACTACTATTGGGGTTGGCTAGCCTGAAAGGGCATGCTGTCAACTACTTCTGGGTTGACTAGCTCGAAATATGGCCAACAGCTTTGAGTGCATTGTTGGTTAATTTCATTGATTTGATAGTGTCACCAACAGCTTAAGTTGTTGGGTATAGCTTTGAAGTGTGGCCGATAACTTGGAGCATCTTGGCAATTAACTTTTTTGATTTGGCAGCATCACCAATGGCTTATGAGGTTGGATAAAGCTTTGAAGTGTGCCGATAGCTTGGAGCATATTGGCGATTAACTTCTTTATTTTGGCAGCATCACTAATGGCTTATGGGGTTGGATATGCTTTGAAGTATGGCCAACAACATGTAGTGCATTGATGATTAACTTCTTTAGTTTGACAGCATCACCAACTACTTATGAGGTTGGGTATATCTTTGAAGTATGGCTAAAGACTTTATAGTACTTCTATCTAGACTCAGTTTGACCTTATTTAGTCCTATTTGGATTAATTCAAGTTCAGGTCTGGTGGTGAATCACCATTTGTTTATACCCTTGGAGCATTGTCAAAGTTTCAACACTCTTAGTGGGGCTCAATTTGACCTTAATTAGTTTCATGAAGACTAATATGATTTAGATTTGAGTTTAATTTCATTTAGCTGGCATCGAGTTTGACCTTGCATTGGGCCTCTGTAAAGTCCGGATCTGCATCCTGATGGACTTCTATTCAAGTTCAAATAAATTTAATTCAACATAGTTTCAGTTTAGGCTTAGCCTAGCTTGGTCTTGATTTAACTTTGAATTTGTCCTGTTAGTTTGGACTTGATTTAACCCAATTAGAGTTTGATTTAAGCTTAGTTTAATCCAGATTATATTTAATTTTGAATCAGCCCAACTTGAGCCTGATTAGGGTTGAGTACGAATTTATTTGGTTTAGGTTAACTCAATTTAGATTTTTTTTGAAGTCCAGATTGATTTGGGCTTTAGTCCATTTGTTTGAATAATTTAAGTCTATTTAAGCCAACTTGGCATTTATCCACTTGTTATGATTGAGTTACTTTACATTAATTAATTTGACTTGAGGGTCCTTGGTTGTTTATGATAATTTTAAATGAACTCATAGCCAAGCTTCAAATGTGCCAACTTGAAGGTTAGCTTAGTTCGGGAATACAAAACTAGCTTGAGGATTGACTGGGTGCAAGTTTGAAGACTGGCTTCGATGTAAGCCTAAAGGCTAGTTGAGTGTGAGTCCAAAGGTTAGCTGAGTGTGAGTTTGAAGGCTAGTTAAATGAAAGCCCAACAGCTAGCTAAGGTGTGGGTTCAAAGGCTAGCTAAGTGTGAGCCTGAAGGTTGATTGGGTGTACGCCCAAAAGCTGGCTAGGTGTAAGCCTAAAATCTAATTAAGTGCGAGCCTGAAGGCTAGATAAGTGCAAGCTTAAATGTTGGCTAAGGTGCGAGCTCGAAAGCTAGCTTGGATGCAAGTTCAAAGGCTGGCTTGGATGTAAGCCCAAAGGTTGGCTAAGATGTGAGACTGAATGCTAGTTAAGGTGCAATGAGGATTTGCCATTTTCGAGGGGCCAAGGGTGGCCTTAGTGGGATCACAGATTTGCCATCTTCATCACCATCTTTGAGTGACTATGGGGAGGTCATGGGTTCACCATCTTCATTATCGAGGGCCACGGGTGGTTGCAATATTGAGAACTTTTTTTTGTTATTTTTCCTGCTTTCCTTTTTTCTTTTTTTATACAACTTTTTTACTCTTTTAATTTTTTTTCTCTCTTCCTTCTTCTCCCCAAACCGAAGCTCTTCTCCTCACCATGAAGCTCCTTTTCTTCTTTCCTGAGCTGCCCTTCTTGTCCTTTTTTTTTCTCAACTAGATCTAGGCCCTTCTCTCCTTCTGTTTGGATCCATAACTAGATCTGGTTGGATCTCGTCCATCTCCAGGCACAGGATGGTGGTACATGCTTAGTGGTGGTGATCTGGCTTCCTTGGCATCGGTTGTGTGGGGAGGCATGGACTGAGCCTAGTGATGGGAGACCCACTATCGATGCCCTAAGAACCATAGGAGACCAGCGACTATAGGGATCCTATTGTACCTTGTGGTTGGTGGAAAAGGCATCAGGATGGGCCGAGTCTATGGTGAGTAAGGATTAAACATCACAAAAAGTGAGATCATACTAACTTAGGGCTTCAAACACATGAGCACAGTGGAGAAGCATGTGAGGGTAGCAAGACTACACTTGAAGGGTGAGGGAGCACTCAGTGATGATGGCCTCACAATCAAGGGGGCTCATCAAGAGGAGATAGATAACATTATTGCTGTGGAAGAGAGTGTGGGTGGGATGGGGCTTGGAGAGGAGCTTGAGGGCCTGCTCATAGTGTTGGAGCATGCCGACATAATCCTTGCACTTTATGAAGATTGGTGGGTTTTGTGGGGGGGGGGGGGGGGATTTGGTGTTGAGATCAAAGCAATTGGCAAATGGGGGAGGAGACAAGGAAGTGACTGTGGTTGCAGCGGGGATAGAGGATAGAGGGGGTGTGGTGGATGGTGGATGAGTTGTTGGATCCTTTCTTCTTTTAGCCACCAGATTTGCCCATTAGTGGAGGGGGATGAGGAGAAATGGGTGGTGGTTTTCAAGGAAAGCAGTGGCGGCTAGCTCCTTCGGTGGACTTGGGTGGCAGCTCGCGAGAGAAGTTGGTCGAGCTCAGCCATGTCTTGCCAAACCCAACCTTTGGGACAACAAGAGCTCAAGCAAAATAGAGGGCTATGAGAATTCAGGGAAGAAACAAGGAAAGGAAGCTACGTGATGAGGAACGTACCCTTTTCTTCGATTCTTCCTATTGATCTACTTCTTTTGATGATGATGATGATATTTCTCTAATCTTCTTCCCCTCGTTCTCCAATTTTTCTGATCTCTAATGATTTTTTCCAAGTCAACAGGTTTATATAGGATTCAAAAAGATGAAGTTACGTTGAAAATGACCTCTTTTGTTTTAAATTTTGAATGATGGATATGGATGTCAATAGATATGGATATGCTTATTTGAAATTTGGATAAACTTGTGAGGAGATGTGGATAAATCTATTTGTTGTAGATGATAAAATTTAAAAGTTGTATGCATCTCGAACATTGAAATTATAGAGGGATTATTTACAAATTTTTTCAAAAAATCAGACTAAATTATAATTTTATAACTTTTTGGGGGTCTTTTTATGAAAAAGACCTATTTATAAAAATTTAAAACTTTTAGGGTCCTTTTTGAATAAAATTTGGACTTAATTGTAAATAAAATTTTTGAGAAATTTATTTACAAAATGTCGAAATTCTAGGGACTTGTTTGTGAATTAAAAATTTTAGAGAGGTTTATTTACAAATCTTAAATTTTGTTGGACTGATTTGTAATTTTAAGACTTTATTAGACTTTTTCACGAAATTCTTATTTGAAGGACTTATTTCTAAGAAAAATTTTCAAGGACCCATTTATGAAAATTTATTCAATTCAGGGGGTCTATTTGTAAAATTTTTATCTTTTGTCATTTTTTACTCAAATTTTAGATGAATTTTAGGTCTAATTCTGGTCCAAAAATTGAGCCCATTCAGCCCATTTGGATTAGGCATAGCCATAGGCCAAATTTTCCATTGATTTAAATCCAAATTGAGCTTAATTTTTAATAAAAATTGGATGTAATTTTAGTTTGACTGAGACCTACATTTGAGTCATAATTTAATGACATACAAATTTAAATTTTGATTATGTTTTAATCAGACTTGATTGTAACAAAAATAATCTCAAATAAATTGCCCTTTTCACAGCCTCTTCTCGAGTTCTAACGAGAGGAGCGGGTGCGAACAATTTTCAAGTACCTACCCCCATGTCAACATTCCGAGGATTGGCTATATGGGTTTGAATTACTATGCAAAAGTGGACTTACGTTGGCACGTGAAAGTAAACTTAAGTTACCACATGGAAATGGACATAATTGCCACATGAAAGTGGAGTTAAGTTGCCACATGAAAGTGGACTTGGTTTGCCATGCTGAAGTGGAGTTAGGTTGTTATATAGAAATGAACTTGGTTTGTCACATGAAAGTGGACTTGATTTGCCATACGGAAGTGGACTTGAGTTGTCATGTGAAGTGGACTTAATATAGCATGTCAATGTGGACTTGATCATCACCCAAGATGGATGAAGTTTTGTGTCTATGTTTTGCCTCGAGAAATATGGAGTGCATATTTAACTGAGCATTTCTTTTTGAGAAAGTTGAATATTTCGTCATAGATAAAACTTAAACACTTTTAGTTGTTATTGTTATTGCCTCCAGAGCTTAGGTATAGTATCTTTTAAGGAATCAGCCATTGATAGGTGGCATAGGCTTTCCCCTTGTGATTGATCAGTTGGTAGAATCCTCCTTTAAATATCCTTTTGACAATATAAGAGCCTTCCCAATTAGGCTCAAACTTGCATTTCTTATTTCAATTTAGGATTATGAGTCTTCTTAGTACTAAGACCATTTCCCCCTTCTGAAATGACCTAAGACAAGCCATCTTGTTGTTGGCTCTAACCATTTATGCTCAATACATTTCTATGTTTTGTTGTGCTGTGAGCCTTATCTCATCCAAAGTGTCTAGCTCATCAAGGCAAAGACAAACATTGTCTTCTCTTGTGATTTTTTCTTACAAGGTAATCTTTAGAGAGGGAATTTGCACCTCTAGTGGCAAGACTGCCTTAGTCACGAACACAAATGCATATGACATTGATTAGGTAGGAGTCTGATATGTGCTACAATAGGCCCACAATGCCTCAATAAGCTTTTGGTGCTAGTCTCTCTTGTTTTTGGAAATAACTTTCTTCAAAATCTTGGAGTAGGTCTTGTTGAAAGCCTTAGTGAGCCTGTTGGCTCTGGCATTATAGATGGATGAATATCTCTAATCTATCATGTGATGATACATGAATCATCCTATCTTGAAGCTTTTGAAGGATGGTTCATTATTAGAAATAATCCTTTGAGGGACACTGAATTATTATGAAATATTTTCTTGAAAGAAGTTGATAAAAACTTACACTTTTACTAATCGGTTGCTGCTAGTATAAAGTGATAACCTCTAGAAGAAGATAGTTCAATTGGGTCGATGATGTCTGTACCCCATATTTCAAATGGCTATGAGGACACTATTGGATATAGAGGATTTGGGTGCTAATGAATGTGGTCATGATGAATTTTGCATAGGAGACATCTTCTTGCATATTTGATATAATCTCCTACCATTGTGGGCCAATAGCAACCCAAATGCTTAATCTTTATCATCATTTTTGAACTCAATTGATGAGCCTACAGACTTTGGAATGTAGTTCATATATAATTTCTTTATCCTCTTTGTTTGAGAGATAATGCATAAGTAATTGATTGAAGTACCTTCTATAAAGGGTGTCGTTAATAAGTAGAAAGCACATGGCTCTCTTTCTGAGTTGTGTCCGTGCAAATTTATCTTTTGAGAGTTCTCCACATTTGAGATAATTGGTGAATGGTGTTCTCCAATCCGTGGCATTTTCTACTAGTTTAAATTCAGTCCTCTCATGCTTGATGCTGAAGACTGAGTTCATCACTTGTCTATTACAGACTGTAATTAGAATTTCTTTTTGATTAGGGTCAGCCAATGCCTTAGCTAGTTTGGCTAAGGAGTCAGCTTCAATATTAATGGACTGCGAAATCTTAGTTATTTGAACATGAGGAATTTGCCTTATGAGCTCTTGAGCCTTTTCATGGTATTTCAGGAGCTCAAATATGTAGATTTTATATTTACCTTGGACTTGGCTAATAACTAGCTGCGAATCATTGAAAATATGCAGGTGTGATATTTTCATATTAAGGGCGATTTCTAGTTCTACAATTAGAGCCTCATATTCAGCCTCATTGTTCGTGCATGGTTTAAAGAGAATAGGAGTATTGTAAAATACGCCTATTTGGAGTGACATAAATGAGTCCAATGTTTACTTTGATTTGTGAAAGCTTTGGTCTAATCCTTGGTTTGATGGATGATGCTCCATCAAAGTACAGCTTCCAGTAAGGTTCTTCTTCTTTGGGCAAACGGAGTTTTTCATTAGGGAGCTCGCAACTGAGAGGAGAATCATCTAGTACTGGATGAGCTATGAGAAAATCAGCGAAGGCTTGCCCTTTGACTGCCTTATGGGGAGTGAACTTGATATCAAATTCCATAAGAATTAAAGCCTATTTTTCTAGCCTCTTAGTGAGTACAAGCCTAGTCATCAGGTACTTTATGGGTTCAATCTTTGATATTAAAATAACTTGATAAGAAAGCAAATAATATCTCAGCTTCTTGACCATGAATATAAGTGCCAGACAATGTTTTTTACTGGGGAGGTAGTTACTTTCTGCCCCCATGAGCATTCTACTCAGATAGTAGAGTGCTTTTTCTCTACCCTCTTCATTATTCTAGGCAAGAAGCTCCCCCAAGGATCTTTCTATTGTTGTCATATAGAGGATAAGGGATTTATCAGGCAGAGGCATTGCCAGGACTAGTGGCTTTAGGAGATATTGCTTGATCTCTTCAAAGACCTGTTGAAAATCTTGATCCCAAATGAATGGAGTGTCTTTCTTCATTAACTTGGAGAAAGGCTTGTATTTTTTATAAAAGTTTGAAAAGAATCTTCTTATGTATGCAAGTTAGCCTTGGAATGACCTCAATTTCTTTAAATTGTTGGGTGGTGACATATCCAAGATAGTTTTCATGTTAGATGGATCGATTTTGATCCCTCAATGTCTGATGACAAAGCTGAGAAATTTTTCTGATGATACGCTAAAAGCATACTTCATAGGATTCATCTTTAGGTCTTAGTTCCTAAGGCAATCGAATATCACTCTTAGGTCTTGGACGTGCTTGTCTTTGGACTTAGTTTTGATCACCAAGTCATCCACATAACATTCCACTAGCTAGTGTATGAGGTCATCAAGGATTTGAGTCATGGCCTTTGATAAGTGGCGCCTGCATTCTTGATTCCAAAGGGCATCACCTTGTAGCAGTAAATACCAATTGGCATCCTAAAGGCTGTATATTTCTCATCATTAGGATGCATATTAATTTAGTTATATCCTGAAAACCATCCAAGAAAGAGAATATTTCAAAGTTATCTATGTTGTCAATCATGATTTCCATTATTGGCAATGAAAAATTATCTTTTGAACATGTTGTATTCAAGTCTCTATAGTCCACACAAATGCGGATTTGGCTATTCCTTTTCTTGACTGGCACAATGCTTGCTACTAAATTTGGAGATTTTCCTCTCTAATGAAACTTGCTTCGATTAGTTTCTTTATTTCTTCTATCACCTTCTATTATAAGTCAAGTTTCATCTTCCTAGGTGTTTGTTTAACAAGTGGAAGCTCGAGATTAATAGCCAACTTATGGATTATAACTTTAGGATCTAGTCTAGGCATCTCCTTGTAGCTTCATGTAAAGTAGTTAATATAATCTTGGAGCATTGCTTTGATCTAGTTTTGGTTTTCATCTGAAAGTTGAGTGCTGATGAAAGTTGGCTTGGGATCCTCCTCTGAGCCTAGATTGATCTCCATTAGTTCATCTACTGTGGCTTGACCCTCATTCTCAAGTTTTGGTGGAGCTTTTTTTAGTTTAAGGAATAGTTCTTCACCAAGTTATTCATCATGATGAGTGAGGTTTAGTGAAGGTTTATCTGAAGGCATTTTGGCTACATCATACCCCTTTTTTTTCTAGCTTTGATGAAATTTCATCGAAGATATCACCTTCTTGTGATGTCTAAAAATTCATAGCCACCTCAACGCATGTGCTAGGGGGTATTGATGTTATTTGGTCATCTTGAATATCGGAGAGAGGTTCAATGTTGACCATTAGACACAATGGGTGTTTGGAGTAATATAGCTTAGTGCTTCGATGTTCTTGTTTCCTCCTCTAGGAATGTAAGCACCTCCTTTGGGTGGATTCCATAGATTCTTAAAGAAATGACTCTCTCTCTCTCTCTCTTTGTTTGTGGATATCTATAGCCATACTTGTTGATTATCTGATGAAACTAGTCTGAGAAATATTTAGGTATGACTACTAGTTGATGGTTACTATCATTCGCTAGATTTTTAGTCCCTAGGATTTCATGTATGCTTAGGGCACAAAGAATTGCCTTGTGGAATAGTATTTCCTCTTCTCCTTTGTGCCATGGAGGAATGTAGAAAGTCGTTAATTCTTCCATAACATTGATGCTCAGCTCATGTAATGACTTAAACAAGCCTTTTGGAACCTTAGTAATGAGAAGAGTATTTCCATTTGACCTTTGTCATCACCTTCATCAAAAGTATAACCATCCAGGTAGAATTTTTGGGCTTCTTCATCTAAAGACGCTGGTTTAGAATCACTTCCTAGGTGAGGATGAGCAAAGATCATGCTAGCAATCTTTTGCTTTACTTGACTACTAGAAGTAGACCCTCTATTAGCGTCAGATCTCTGATAGTATTTTACATCATCATAATGTATCTCATGAACATCAAAGGGGTGTACATCTCCATTAATTTTGTGTTCTTCACCATTCTCGAAGTATTTGAAGTATTGGTGTAGGGTAGATAGTACTATTATATTTTCATATAGCCAAGGCCTTTTTAGTAGTGCTTTGTATGACACATCAATATTGATCATATAAAATTTGGTGTCTATCATCAACTCACCTATTTTCAAAGGAATAGTCATGGCTTCCATATCTCATTAGCTATTTTGATTCAATGCTTGTATAGTTATGATCTCAGATAATAGGTGACACATATATAAAGTTAGAGCTTTTGGAGTTTGGAGAGTCATCAAATTGACTAAAGAATGTGGGTCAATCAGAATGTGATTAATCATGATCCCATCGCTATTCCCTAAAACATATAATGGCTTGCTATGGCTTGTTGTTCTAGGTAATAGGTCATTATTTGTGAAGGTGATAGCGGGGGTATGGCGTGCACATAAAGACTCCTTCATCTTTTCTTTAGCAAAGTTTGTTTGGTAATTAACTAGATTTTGCAAAATGTGCACCAGTGTATTACTGAGTTCTTATGACATCATCAAGGCATCAAATACACTCAGTATAGTAGCAAGGATCTTCTTAAGCTGGGCTACTTTGTTGTATTCCACTTTTTTGAGTGCAGATTCAGCTTACAAAGGCTTAACACCATCATTTATCTAAATTTTCTTTTCCTTATCCTTGGAGATATTCTTGCCCATTGGCATTGGAGCTTGTCTCAGAAGTAACACCTTTCCACCTCAGAGTTGTACCTGGTTTGCTCTCCTCAGTTGAAATCTGGCATCATGAGTCTAATAAGGTTTATCCTCAGAATTACTTCTAAGGCTAATCATATGACAGGAGGTAGAGGACTCTTGCCCTGAGTTAGTAGTTTCATAAATGTCCTTGGAGGAAGTGACTAATTGATAAGTATCCCATTAAATATCAAAATTAGGCATGTGATGTTTTCTTGTAGAGAGGTCTTCAGAGACTCTTTGGATGAACCCTTCTATTTTATCTGCTGGCATAACCTTCTTCAAGACTTCATATTTTGGATGTCTCTTCTCGACTGACTTGATTGTGGATATTTAGATTGGCTTGATTTTTGTGTGTGTGTGTGTGTGTGTTGTGGTGTGGGGGGGGGGGGGGGGGTGTGGGGGGAATGAGCTTTAGTATTAACTCTTTTGATCCTCTCCCAAAATTCCTCTTTCTTTCTTTGACACTTGCTACTGTAGGGCCTTTTAAAGCAATCATAAAGTTGCTTTGAGTTATACATAAGAGTCATATTCATTGTCTGTGCCTTGTATACATAATTCCTCTAAAGTTAGCAAAGTGCACCTTCCATAGGTTCCAGGATTAGGATCTCACCAAACCTAATAGGTTGAGTATTTGTTGTTGGATTGTCTAATGGAGGCTGGAATAGCAACTCACTGGTATTCAATGCAGATGTACCAGTCACCATGAGACAAGAGGTCATAGACTTAGATAACTCTTTTTGATAGTGTCTATCTTTCTTGACCCATCTCTAGAATAAGTGGTATGAATGGTTGTTCTGATCTTGAGGAGGGTCGATGAGTTGTTTCTCACCACCTCTATGAAGTTTTTTGTATGACTTTGTCTTTTATGCTGGTATCTTCTCCATCCTCTTGAGTTCCTAACAGAGCATGGCGGTTGTATTTGTCATGCTTTCTATATGAGCAGTCATAGCTTGTATGTGTTTATTCAACATTCGCATTTGCCCCATGACAAACCTCATGTTAGTTGTAGCTAGCTCTTTCATAGTATTTAGTTGTAGTTTGAGCATGCCATGTCATACTCATGGGCAAACTACTCTATAAGATAATCATCTTAAGAGAAGCTTTCAAGGAGGCCTATGTGATCTCTCATTTCATTAGTATCATTGCCAGTGAACCCATTTGCTTCTTCTTGACTTGCACCCTAAATTTTCTTATTAGCGAAGTGACAAGGTGGGGATCGATTGGGTTATAAAACTCTAATGGTGAATATTATTATTAAGTTCACTTTCTTCATTTCCCATATCAGGGTTCTCTAGTAAAGCTTTAAGTTTGTCAAGGAAGAATTTCTTAAGAGTTACTTGGCTTCTTTCTCTGTGAACATATTCATCCAGAGCATTGATGTATTCCTGGATGATTGATTTCTTGACATCATATTCATTTGGTCGAACCAACTTCTTCTTCTTGCTTCTGTTCTTTCTCTTCTTGATGCCTCGAGTAGGTAAGATGGTTTGTTTTGATGGGGCTTTTTTTATCACCATCCCAGGCTCTCCAGGGTTTCTTAAGCCTTTTTGAAATATAGACATTCCATAAGTGCCTTTGTTCAGGAGTACATTGTGCTTATTCCTCAAAGAGAATTTCAGCAAGTAGTTCATGGTCCTCAAACATAATAATATGATTAATGTGTTCAGTGGGCATTTTGATTAGGATTGCCTTCGAGAAAGTTAGCTTGTCTTCTTAGTGTTACTTCTCGACCCAATCCTAGAACACATAGCAGTCTTCAATGGTATACCAACAATTCTATGGTAAGGATAATAGTTCGAGTAATCTATTTTATTGTCCTAGCTTGGCCTCTTGGATTCTAGAATTAGAGGCCTAACTTTAGTATATCCTGGAAGGTTTTACCTACTCTTTCTCTTCAAAAGAGTATTTCTTTCTAAGCCTTTGTAGGAGATCATCATATTGTTCCACTTCTCTATCTCCTCCAAGAGTTAGTGGTTTATGAGAATTACCCTTATTTATGATGGAGTTTGGAGGTTTTTTTTGCTCAGTTGCTGTAAATGCAGCCCTCACATTTTTAGAAGACTCTCCATGTTTTACCTTATCCTTTTTTGATATGAAGCTTTGTGAAGCAGATAAGGTTGGTGGACCAATTCGTTCTAACTTCTTGACTTGCATAATGAGGTCTTGGAATGTATGGATGGAAGAGGCACTCAGATAGGGTGCCATCCATTCTCTCCTTATGTTATTGAGGACTAAGTTCACTACCTCAAATTATTTCATGGATTGTTCACACTTAATACTGAGATTTCTCTACCGTATGATATAATCCAGAATTGACTCATTGTCACATTTTGGCATTGAGATAAGTTCTATAATGGTCACTTTATCGTTGACTCCTCCAAACCTGATTAGGAAAGCCTTTGTCATTTGTGCCTAAGTTTATATAGATTCTGGTTGCAAACTAGCATACCACTCGAATGCTACTCCTATTAAGCTTGCTAAAAATTGGCGAAGTAACAGTGAGGGATTGTTAGTTGAATCTCCATACAAAATCACAAAGTGAGCTATGTGTTATTCAGGATTACCCATGCCATTAAACTATTTGAAACTAGGCAATATATAGTCTTTGGGATATGGCACTCAGTCATGATAGCTAGGGTATGGTTTGTTAGCATCATTTACTCTACTTATCTCACTTTCTTGTTTCAACTGTGTAGCTATAATTTGTTGTACTTGCTGCTATACGTATATTCAGAGTTATATATTATCAAGGATCCCTGAAATCGGTGATTGGGTATCCCTTATTAAAGGAGGTGCTTATGAAAGGCCTATATTTTCATGGATCTGATCTATAGGAGATGCACCTTTTGCGCCTCTACTACTTGAGATGGCTATTAAGATTACTCTAATTTATTGAGCTTTTGGCTCATTTGTAACATCATCTCTATTAACTCCATAACCTTCTTTTGAGTTTCATCTTTCTTTTTACTTTGTTATCTCAATTGTTCTTGTAGTGCTTCTATGGTTACTTCTTGATTAGAGATTTTAGTTATGACCAAGGCTTTGGTTGGAAGGTGATGGTTTATGTCTTGAGAATCAGATCTAGGCTCTTGGTTGAGGCTAACTTCTCCCATTAGTCGAGTCATCTCATTCGAGAGTATACTTATGGATTGAGATGCCACACCCTCTCTTTGGCATAGTACCAAGGATTGGTTCACAAGGACTCTCTCCTCTTGGATTTCTTCATTAGTAAACCTTACTCGGGCAGCCTTCTTTTGGTGTTTAGCCAGCTGGGGTGCGGGCTCATGGCCTCTCATAGAGTCATCATAAGAAATAACTCTGATAGTGCAGGCAATCTCCTTTGGTGAGCCCTCATCCTATGTTGCAGCTTTATGGGACCCTTATATTTTTATTTAGTGATTTACCCTTCTACCACAATTTTAAGGCAAAACTATGCCTCCTATGATTTTCTCTTGCTCTTCTCTAAATTGCTTAATGGAGCAAACAAGTTGGAGGTAGGGATGGTGATGACTGACTTTATTCAAGGGGTAGGCTTCCCAAGTTGACTGAAGATTCCTTAGCTTTTTCTTTACTTGTGATAGTCAAGATGAGTTCTTCTTCATTGATGCTTGTGTCTGAATTTACTTTTGATTGCCCCTTGTGAGGAGCTAGGTGAAGACGACTGAAGACTAAGCTTCATTTTGATCCTAGCCTTTGGAAGACTTGTATCCTTTCTGATTGAGGTATAGTTTCTAGCTCCTCATCCAGACAACCCTTCTTATTAGGGATGATGATATTGGACCTTTTTTCCCTTGATGGAAGGCAAGAAATAGGCTAGTTTTGCATGTCAAGAACTTTAGTTGGTGCAGTAGTAGATGCCCTCTTGAACTAGACGACCTCATAAATGGTCTCAAACTTGATCTAAACTTTAGCTACTTCTGTAGTAACCATTGACTGAGGTAACTGCACAACTGAACCTACCCTAGGATGATGGTGTATCATTGTTGCCATTTGATTCTTTCTTTTGCAAAGAAGAACACAATTGATCAGTCTTCAATTGTAATTCTACTTTATCAATATCTCTATTGTATTAACTAGGTTTCTACACTTGGAGGAGAAGTCATGTCCTTTTGGGTGTGTCAAAATATGTGCGATCGAAGTTGACCACGTGGGATAGCGGAGATCTCGAGGAGTGACCTAGAATCACAAATCAAAATTTATTTTAATTTAAAGAGTGCTATCAGGTGTTGTAAGAATACCATTTTCAACAGGCGCAAGTCCTTTTGTTAATTACCCCGATAATTGTCAGAAATTCCCTAAAGTAAAAAATCTAGTTAATAAAATAAAGAAACAAAGAAAGAAGAAAGTATTTATTTGATTTTAAGAAATGATACATAGCTTAAGCAAGGGTGTACCCTCGCTTTACAATGAATTTTAAAATAAAATTATAGAAAACATAAAAGAAATGAAGAAAGGAAAAGAAAAAGTGGGAAAGAAGCTTTAATATGTGCTGTTACCTTGCTCCCCCTATGCTGAACTGGATGGCGTCCAACCTGAATTATTGAAGGGAATGAGAGAAGTTTGAAGTGTTTCCAATATTTTTTAGTATAGGAGATAACTTTATAATTTGAAGTATTTTTATTAGCCATGTTGGCGATAACTTCATTGATCTTGAAGTATCTCCATAGCTAATAAGGTATAAGTAATAACTTCATTTGGATGGGAGTGTTTTCATTAGCCAATAAGGTATTGACGATAACTCTAATGACCTTGAAGTATTTCTATAGCCAATAAGGCATAGACGATAACTTCTTTAGTTTTGAAGTGTTTTTATAGCTGATGAGGCATAGGAGATAACTTTTTTAGTTTTTGAAGTGTTTTCATAGTCAATGAGGTGTAGGTGCTAATTTTTTATTTTGGAAGTGTCACAAATAGCTTATAAGATTGGGTATGGCTTTGAGAATCATATCATCAGCTACTTTTGAGACTAGTTTGAAGGGTGCATCACCAACTATTTCTGGGGTTGGCTAACTTGAAGAGTGCATTGGCAACTACTTTTGGGGTTGGCTAGCTTGAAAGGATGCATGTCAACTACTTCTGGGGTTGTCTAGCTTAAAAGGACGCATCGTCAACTACTTCTAGGGTTGACTAGCTTGAAGAATGCATTGTCAACTGCTTGTGAGGTTGGCTAACTTGAAAGAGCACATTGTCAACTACTTCTCGAGTTGATTAGTTTGAACTGTGGCCAACAACTTTGAGCATATTATTAGTTGACTTCCATGATTTGATAGCATCACTAATGACTTAAGGAGTTGGGTATAGCTTTAGATTATGGTCAATAACTTGGAGTGTGTTGGCGATTAACTTCTTTGATTTTGCAGTGTCACCAATGGCTTATGGAATTAGATATAGCTTTAAAGTATGGATAATAGCTTGCAACATATTGGCTATTAACTTCTTTGATTTGGTAGTATCACCAATAGCTTATGGGGTTGGATATAGCTTTGAAGTTTGGTTGACAGCTTGAAGCATGTTACCGATTAACTTTTTTGGTTTGATAGCATCATCAATGGCTTATGGGGTTGGATATAGCTTTCAAGTATGGCTAAAGACTTTTTTCCTACACCCAACTAGATTCAGTTTGACCTTATTTAGTTCTATCTAAACCAATTCAAGTTTAGGTTAGGGTGGTGACATCACCCTTCGTTCATACCCTTGGAGCATTGCCAAAGTTTCAACACTTCCAGTGGGGCTCAATTGGACCCTAATTAGTTTTATTGGGACTAATATGGTTTGAGTCTGAGTTTGATTTCATTTAGTTTGAGTAAAGTTTGACCCTATATTAGATCTCTGTAGAGTGCAGGTCTACATCTTGATAGACTTCAATTTAAGTTTAAGTCAATTTAATTCAACTTGGTTTTAGTTTAGGCTCAACCTATCTTGGTCCGGGTTTGACTTTGAATTTGTCCTTTTAGTTTGAACTTAGTTTAACCCAATTAGGGTTTGATTTAATCTTAGTTCAATTTATATTGGATTTAATTTTTAATTGACCTAACTTGAACTCGATTAGGGTTGAGTATGAGTTTATTTGATTTAGGTTAACTCAATTTGAATTTTTTTTGTAGTCTAGTTCAATTCGAGTTTTAGTCCATTTGTTGGACCAATTTAAGTCCATTTAAGCAAACTTGGCATTTGTATACTTATTATGATTGAGTCACTTCATACCAATCAATTTAATTTGAGGTTCCTTGGATATTTATGATAATTTTAGATGGACCCATAGCGCAGCTTCAGATGTGTGAACCCAAAGGTTGGCTTAGGTCAAGAGCTTAAAAGCTGGCTTTGTGTGAGCCTAAGGGCTGACTCGGTGTGAGTCCAAAGATTAGCTTAGATGTGAGCCCGAAGACTGGCTAAGGTGTGAGCTCGAAGGCTCGTTGAGTGTAAGCCCGAAGACTGGTGAAGTGCCAGTCCAAAGGCTGACTATGGTGTGAGCCCAAATGCTAGCTGGCTGTGAGTCCGAAGACTAGCTGGGTGTGAGCCTGAAGGTTGGCTGAGTGCAAGCCCGAAGGTTGGCTTGGATGTGAGCCCAAAGACTGAATAAGGTGCAATGAGGATTTACCATTTTCAAGGGACTATGGTTGGGTGCACTAGGGTCATAGGTTAGCTATTTTCATCGTTGTCTTTGAGGTGCTGCGAGTGGCCACAGTGAAGTCATAGGTTTGCTATCTTCATCACCGTCTTCATCATTGAGGGCCTGGCTGCGATATTGAAAACTTTTTTTTTGTTATTTTTGCTAAATTTTCCTTTTTTTTTAATTTTTTACACAATAACTTTTTTAAAAATATTTTCTCTCTTCCTTCTTCTCCCCAAACTAAAGCTCCTTTCCTCACCATGAAGATCCTCTTCCTTCCTAAGCTGCCATTCTCCTCTTTTTTTTATTTCTCAAACTAGATCTAGGCCCTCCGCCCCTTCTCTTTGAATCCATGATTGGATCCAGCTAGATCTTGGCTAGATTTGGCCACAGGAGGTGGTGCGTGCTTGGCAGTGGCAATGTGGATGGCTTCTTTGGCCCTGATCATGCGGGGTGACAAGGACCGAGCCCGACAATGGGAGATCCCACCGCCGATGCCCCAAGAGCCGTAGGAGACTGGCAGCTATAGGGATCTTGCTGCACCTCATGGTGGGTGGAAAGGGCTGTGAGGAGGTGGTGCATGAGCTCTAGGGCATCAGGATGGGCTAGATATGCCGCGAGTAAGGATTGAACATCCTACAAAGTGAGATCATACTGACCTAGGGCTTCGAATGCATGAGCATGGTAGGGAAATGTGCAAGGGTAGTGGGATACACTTGGAGAGTGAGGGAGGACTCAGTAGCGACAACCTCATGATCAACAAGGCACATCAAGAGGAGACAGGTGGCATGGTTGCTGTGGAAGATGGTGCAGTTGGGATGGGGCTTGGGAGGAGCTTGAGGGCTTGCTCATAATTCTAGAGCATGCCGACATAGTCTTTGGCTTGGAATTATTGGTTGTCCTCCTCCTTGAGCTCATGTGTGCACTTCATGAAGATAGGGCGATTGAGATAGAAACCATTGGCAAGCAAGGGAGGAGACAAGGAAGCGACGACGATTGTAGTAGGGATAGAGGGTGTGTGGTGGACAATGGATGAGTTGTTGGATCCTTTCTTCTTTTGGTCGTCATATTTGCCCATCTGTGGAGTGGGACAAGGAGAAATGGGTGGTGGTTTTCAAGGGAAGCAGTGGCGACTGGCTCCTTCGGCAGACTCAGACGGTGACTTATAGGAGAAGTTGGTCAGGCTCGGCCATGTTCAACTAGACCTGGTCCTTGGGACAACAAGAGCTCGAACAAAACAAAGGGCTAGCAAGAATTTGGGGAAGAAGGAAGGAATGGAAGCTAAGTGATGAGGAACGTACCCTTTTCTTCGATTCTTCATGTTGATCTACTTCTTTTGATAATGATGATATTTCTTTAATCTACTTCCCCTCGTTCTCTAATTTTTTTGATCTCGGATGATTTTTTCAGGTCTATAAGCTTATATAGAACTCAAAGAGATAAAGTTGAGCTAGAAACAACCTCCTTTATTTTAAATTTTGAATAATAGATATGGATGTAAATAGATATAGATATTCTTATCTAGAATTTGGATGAATTTGTGAAGATATGTGGATAAGTTTATTTGTTGTAGATGATAAAATTTAAAAGTTGTACTCATCCTAGATGCTGAAATTATAGAGAGATTATTTACAAATTTTTTAAAAAAATTAGACTAAATTATATTTTTATAATTTTCAGGGTTTTTTTATGAAAAAGACTTATTTATAAAAGTTTAAAACTTTCAAGATCCTTTTTGAACAAAATTTAGACTTATTCACAAATAAAATTTTTGAGAGATTTATTTACAAAAAGTTAAAATTCTAGGGACTTATTTATAAATATAAAATTTTAGAGGGGTTTATTTGCAAACTCTAAATTTTGTGCGACTGATTTATAATTTTAAGACTTTGTTGGACTATTTCATAAAATTCTTATTCTAGGAATCTATTTGTAAGAAAAATCCGATCAAAGATCCATTTATGAAGATTTATTCAATTCAGGGGCAACTTTGCAAAATTCTTATATTTTATCATTTTGGCCCTCAGATGAATTTTGGGTCCAATTCTGGTCCAAAAATCCAGCCTACTCAGGCCATTCGCATTAGGCTTAGCTAGATCCCAAATTTTCCAATTATTTAGATCCAAATTGGGCCTAATTTTTGGTCAAACTCAAGAGCGATTTACGTTTGATTAAGACACGCATTTGAGCAACAATTTAATGCATACAAGTATCAATTTTGATTATATTTTAATCAAACTTGATTGTAGCAAAAATCATCTCAAATAAAGTTTGATTTAATTTAGTTCAATATTCATACTTTGCTTTAGATTCAAGTTTGATTTGATTCAATTTGATGTCCAAAACTTGATCTTAATTTGAATCTTATTTAATTAAGCTCAATGTTCAGAATTCAATTTTGATTTGAGCTTGATTTGAATTAATTTGGGATAGGCACAACCTTGTGTTGGATCCTTATCAGTTTCTTAATGGGTCTTTAACTAATCCTGAATCCAAACCCTCGATAGGTTCTTATTGTATCTTCAATGGATATTGGATCCGAATATCAATGTGTTCTTAATGGATCTTTTATAGATGTTGGACTAACTCTCAATGGGTTCTTATTGGATCTAGGCTCAACCCATTAATGGGTTTGGGATCAACCTATGTTGGATCCTTATTAGGTTTAGGTTTAAACCTTAATGAACATAGGTTCAAGTTCAATTCGATTTAGGTTCAACTTGGTTTTGGTTCAGGCTCGACCTATTTCTAATTTGAATTTGAGTTTGATTTAACCTGATTAGAGTTCTATTTAAACTTGATTTAACCCTATTAAGGTTTGAGTTTGAGTTTAATATGATGAAGTCATTTAATTCAATTGATTTATGTTAATCAATTTGGTACGAGAGTCCTTAAGCTGTCATAATGATATTACAATGAGCCTAAGAGCTGGTCTATAGATTAAATACAAGCCTGAAGGTTGGCTTATAAATGTTCAGCGAGCTAGAATGTTAGCTTGATTTGGCGAGACCAAAGGCTGGCTTAGTTTGTGAACCACAGGTTGGCTTGATTTGCGAGATCAAAGCCTAACTTGGTTTGTGAGCATTAGAGATTAACTTCTTCTGAAAGTATTATCAATGACTTGTTAGATTTAGCTTGAAATATGGCCAATAGCTTTGAGCATTGCTGATTAACTTCTTTTGATAGTGTTATTAATGGCTTATTGGGTTTAGCTTGAAGTATGTCCAATAATTTTTAACATTGGTGATTAACTTCTTTTAATTGCATACTAACAATTTGTTGGGTTTAGCTTGAATTGTAGTAGATAGCTTTGAGCATTGGTGATTAACTTCTTTTGATAGCATTACCAATGGCTTGTTGGGTTTATCTTGAAGTGTGGTTGACAACTTTGAGCATTAGTGATTAACTTTTTTTGATTTGATTGTCGATAGCCTTACTAGCATGTTGTCAATATGAGATTGTTGTCAATTAACCATGAGTTTATTTTGGATCCCACAATTTTGATTGGTTTCTTGATAGACCTAAGTTGAAAACATTAATGGGTTTTGGTTTGGCCCACATTGAATCCATGCCAGGTTTGGGTTTGAACCAAAATGGACTTGAGTTCAAGTTCAAGTTGATTTGACTCAACTCTAGGTTTGACCTATTCTGGTTTAGGTTTTGATCTACTTTTGGTTCAAGTTTGACCTATTTTGGTTCAGGTTGATTCTGGTTTAGGTTTTGACCTTCTTTTTTGTTTAGGTTTTGACCTATTTTGGTTTAGATTTTAACCTATCTTGGTTAAGATTTAATTTTGGCTTGACCCAATTTATGTTTGGCTTGAACGCTTTAGCCCGATCAGAATTTGGTTCAAACTTAAACTTTGAATTTGATTTAACTTGATTAAGGCTTAGTTCAAAGTTGGCTAGACCCAGTTGGGACTTAGTTCAAACTTGGTTTGACCTAGTTGGGACTTGGTTTGAACTTGGCTTGAACTGGTTGGGACATGGTTTAACTTCAATTTTAATTCATTTTTATTTGATTTGAGTGTGGCTTGATTCAATTAGAGTTCAACTCAAATTTGTCTTAATTTAGTTTGATGATGTTTGACTCACTTTGGAGTTTAATTTGAATTTGTTGTAATTTAGTTCAAATATTATTTAACTCGATCAGCTTTCAATTCATATTTGTTATAACTTGACTCAATCAGAATTTTATTTGTATTTATTTTGATTTAATTTTAATGCTATTTGACTCAATTGGGGTTTAATCCAAACTTACTTTGATTTCAGATTGTCCTGATTTGATCTTGAATTGATTTGGGTTCAGGTCAATTGAGACTTGATCTGATTTGGATTGATTCTGAGTTGAGGTCATCAATTTTTTAACTGAACTGAATGACTAGTTGAGGTACTGATCATTCGTCTGAGTCGGGTTCCATTGCTGGTTCAATAGTATTAGCCGACTAGCAGCACGGGTTCCATTTTTGATTTGTCAAGACTAGTAAAACAGTTGAGGATATTGGTTGATTGACAGAGCCCTTTTTTTTGCTTGTCTGGAATAGTTTTGGTCATTTATTTTGTCCATTTGATGGTTTGTTTTGAGTCAATTTGGTTCTATTCATTTATTTTGGTCAAATTAGCTTGATCTTAATATGATTGAGTTATTTAATCAACTTATGTTTATCGATTTTGATTCGAGAGCTCTTGGCCTATCATGATGACTTGGGGTGAGCTCATGGGATGACTTTCAGTTATGTTGACTTTCAAGTGAGCTTGTAGGCTGACCCTTACTTTGAATAGATGTTTAAACAAGTCTGCAGGCTAGCCTTTAACCCAAATAGATGTCTAGGTAAGCCTACAGGCTGGCCTTTTGTCCAAATAGATGTTGGACGAGTCTACAGACTAGCTTTTAGTATGAATAAATATTAGACAAGCTTGTAGGTTGGCTTTTAGTCCAAAACATGTTAAATGAGCCAGAAGGTTGGCCTTTAGTCCAAATTAGCTTTTGGGTGATCCCATAGGCTAGCCCTTGGCCAAATTAACTTTTGGATGAGCCCACATGCTAGTTTAAGGTCAGAATAGATTTCAAACGAGTTTGCAAGCTAGCCCTAAGTCAATTATGAAGAACGCGTTCAATGAGATAAGTACGTATTAGTTATTTTTTGGTTGTTGTTCCATTGTAATCTATGTGGATTCTCTCTCTTCTTCATCTTCTTTTTCTCTTTAGAAACATCCTTGGTAGGACTCGAGGTTTGAGATTGGTGATGACTCATTGAAGAATCAGTTGACTGGTTGAGAGGTCATGTTGGTCCCAGTTTATCCAAATCGGTTAATTAGTTGAAGAAGCAATTGATTGGTAGAGCATTGCCAATCCTAGTTCATGAGGACTAGTTGACTAGTGCAATTTGATTTAGTAGTTTGGCCTAAAGTTTTAGTCCATGTTTATTTTAAATCGGATCTCACCCACACAAATTAGACTCAATGTCTAACTCTAATTCTTGTCAAACTCAAATTCAGAATTGGGTTACAAAATCCACTCAAACAAGTTATTCCTTTGCATCTACTTCATGAGTTTTCTTGGCTAGAGGAGTGGATGTGAACAATAGTGAATATTTGATCCCACGTCACTATCTTTGCAAATGTTCGATAGGTGGGGTTCTTTACTTTTCTTTTCTCTCATATTGCATTGTTACCGTAGCTTCCTTTCCCCTCTTTTCTTTTGAAGGCATCATGGAGCCTTTTTTGATTGAAAGAATTCGAGATGAGGAAGAAGATAATTTGGCTTTACCACACTTCCTTCTTGTCTTGGAATTAATGCTAAAGTGCTTATTGCACATCAACCTCAGGAGCATTGAAAATGAGTGAGATTTGATAATTATAACCCCTTTGCACATTTTTCCAAAGAGGGGATTCCATGTGTTGATGAGGGCAAAGAGTCCTTTAGGTTGGAGCTAGTTGTGCACTTTTGGCAATGAGAGTCTTTAGAAACTCTAGGATTTCATATCATGAATGTGCATTCACCTTCCTAGGAGTGATTGTTCCCATTTCCTGGAACAATCCAGTTTTGTCAAATTATTTGAAGTAGGTTGACGATATGGTATTCAATTTTCAGCTCAACATGTAGGTCTTGGCATTTTAGGAGGAGCCATAGCATCTAAGTGACAATATGCACGAGACTCAAAAATTGTGCACAATGTAATTGAGATGTGGAATTCTGCGACAAACAGCTTCCATACTCCATACAGTAAGGTTGGTATTCTCTGTAGGATGTAAGACAACTAGTTAGGATTTCCATCCTAGGGGATTTCTATGATGAATATACCCCTGCTAATTACCGCATATGCCTTGACTTTTATTATACTTTACACGATCTCCTCCAAGTTTATGACTGGATGATGACACACTTTCTGAGTAATTAGAAGTGAGTGTACTTTGAACATTGGATTAACTTTTCTATGAGAAAATTTTGACGAGTAAGCCAACTAGATTTCACTAGGTCATGCATGACACAAGTGACATCCTTTTGGAATTCAGTTCTAAGACTTATTTTGTTATTTTCATCTATCTGTGGTTTTGCCGCTTTGTAATGCTACACTATGGGTAGTACATTCACTTGAAAACTTTTATGTAGCCTTTAGGATGGCACATAGATTAAATTTTCTCTAGCCCCTATAGTACTAGGCTTAATATATGTGGAGCTCAAAGCGATAGTGGATAGCCCTAAGGACCTAGTGGTTCTATGACTTGGTTTCCCATTCATTTTCTTTATACTTGGATTGATGCGTGCTTCTAGAGGACATATACTAAGTTAGATCCTAGTGATGAAATCAAAAACCTATGTCACTCATGTTCGGTCCCTATGCCTGAGATGATATGGATTATGAATATGGTTGCTTCCCCTAATTCTTCTAGAGAGGCAAGGATGTATGTGACTCATCTTCTAACATATTAGTAGATGTGACTCATCTTCTATTATCTCTAGAAACTTATGAGTATATTATTTCTTTAAAACATGAGGTGCTTCCACTTCACTTCAGAGGATATTCAGCTATAGAATCTTATAATCTACATTGATTTTCCTAGAAATTAGGGTATGATTAGGCTTTCCTGAGAATGTTCTTGCTCCTTCACTGCCATCATGGCCTAACTGGTTAGTAGGCTATTGGTTACATTTTATTCATCTCTAAGATAATTTAGAGTATTATATTCTAGATATTAAGTGGGAAGATAAGGTCCTTTGGCTATACGCAACATCATGGTCTAACAACATTGGGGGATATTTTTGCATTGATCTAGAGTTTTTATTTAGAAATAAGCTAGATTCATGCAATAGAAAAAAAATAAGCAATTAGTAGCAGAGGATTGAAGCAGCAAAGGATCCAAGAGACATGGAAGGCTCCCACTCATAAATTCACTTGCCCTAGACCAAGTAGAGAGAGGACCAATCCCCTTTATAGCATTGATGTTGATTGTTTTCGAGGTAACGTAGGTCCTAGATTGAGCCCGAGGTAAGAGGTACTTCGATCTATAGGATCATGGTCAGTCCCATTACCTACACCATATCAAGATCTGATTCCTTCATTCCCCACACCTACCTACCAATTGGTTGACATAAATATAGGGCCAAAAGTGACCCTTTCTTCACCAACCTTAGTTTGCCAGTCTTCTAATACTGATTTGCATAGAGGGGTCAGACTAGCCTCACCATTACCTACATCAGTTGGCCATTTGTCAAATATAGGTATTGATAGTTCTTTTATTCTATGCTTGTTTTCTTTTTCCCTTTCTCTATTTTTACTTTTTTTTTGCTAATAATCTTGTCTTATTTTAAGTAAAACAGATGCAAATTTTGGAGGCTCTTTTTATGATATTTCAAATTCAGATGGTGAGGGATATATGGATTTTGCTTGGTCTTGCACTATATATGTGCTAACCTTTAAGCTTGTATTGCAAATATGGTTCTTGGGTTCATGTTTCAATCAAGAGAACTTGCATTCATGGGTATCCATCTGCCATCATTGTCATCTGGTGATGATTCAATATTTTCCTCTCTTATCTCGAGGATTTTATTAATAGTCCCTTTTTCTAATACAACACTTGCTTGTTCAAATGATAATGGAGGAACACGAGTGTGTGACTGCTGAATTACCATGGCAATTGGGAGGTGCCACTAGGCTTTATGTATTTTAAGTGTATTATTATCCTAGAATTCGCCTTATTTAGGAGCACCATTATTGCTTTACAAAGATTTATGGGATCCCTTTTCTTTTATTTGTGTCAAAGTTTGTTCTCAATCTTGCATCCCTTATGTTCCAATTCTGAGGTCGCCTTGGATATAGTGGAATTGGATTTGTCCCTTTGTAGATAGTAACAAGTTAGTTCACCTTACTGAACAGATTTATCTTGAATTGCCAGTGAAAGTGGACTTAATTTTACCACATGAGAGTGGAGTTAATTCTTCAAGTGAAGTGGACTTGAGTTACTATGTGAAGGTGGACTTAATTTTTCATATGAAGGTAGACTTAATTTAACTATGCTGAAGTGGGCTTGATTTTGCCATGCAAAAGTAGGCTTGATTTGCCATATGAATGTGGACTCAATCGTCACATAAAATAGATGGGATTTATCCATATTTTTCCTTGAGAAATGTGAAGTACATGTTTGACCAAATATTCTTTTTGAGAAAGCCAGATGTTCTATCAGAGATAAAATATAGACACATTTATTTTATTATTGTTATCCCTAGAGGCTTATGCATAATACCTCTTCAAAAATCGGGTGTTGATCAGTGGTATAGGCCTTTTTATTTTGTCATCAATCAATTAGTATGATCCTTCTTCAAATATTCTTTCAATGATTAAGGGCCTTCCCTATTATGCTCAAAATTGCTTCTCTTGCTTTGATTTGGGATTATGGGCCATCTCAAGGCCAAGACCATTTCTCCCTTTTGAAAGGATCTAAGCTATATTGTTGTAAGCCCTAAATATTTATGCTTGGTACATCTCAAGATTTTATTGACTTGCGAGCCTTGTCTCATCCAAGAAGTCTAGCTCATCTAGGCAAAGAAAAACATTATATTCTTTTGTAATTTCCTCTTGTAAAGTAATCCTTAGAGAGGAAATTTGTACTTCCAATGGCAGGACTGCCTTGGTCCCCAATACTAGACATATAGTGTTGATTGAGTAGGGGTTTGATACATGGTGCATTAAGCCCACAATGCCTCATAAGTTTTTGGTATCAGTCTCTTTTGTTTCTGGCAATGATTTTCTTCAACATTTTGGAGAGGGTCTTATTGAATGCTTCAACAAGGCCATTCTTTCTTACATTATAGATGGATGAATATCTCCAGTTTATCTTGTGATGATATTCGAATCTTCCTACCTTGAAGCTTCTAAAGGATGGTTTATTGTGAGAAATGATTCTTTAAGGAACACTGAATCAGTATAGAACTTTTTTCCAAAAGAAATGGATGATAGTATCTACTTTCACTTCTCTTAGTGGGATTGCCTCTACCCATTGAAAAAAATAGGTTGCTACTAATATGAAGCAGTGACCCTTGGAAGAAGATGGCTCAATTGGGTTGATCATGTCTATACCCCACACTTCAAATGGACATGAGAATACCGTTGGGTGTAGAGGATTTGGATGTTGATAAATGAAGTCACTATGAATCTATCATAAGTGATATTTTCTTGTGTATTCGATGCAATCTCTCACCATCATGGGCCAATAGGAGCCTATATGCTTGATTTTTATCATTATTTTTGTGCCTAATTGATGGGCTCTATAGACCCCAAAATGTACTTTGTACATGATTTCTTTTGCTTTCTCCTTTGAAAGGTAGTATAGAAGCAGTTGATTAAAAGACCTCCTATAAAGGATATCATTTGTTGAGCAAAAAGTGCACGACCCTCTTTCTAAGCTACATTCATGCTGATTTATTCTCTAGAAGTTCTCTATTTTTTAGATAGTCAGTGAATCATAATCTAGGGCTACATCTATTATTTTGGATTCAATCTTCTCATGTCTGATGCTAAAAATTAAACTTATCACCTATCTGTTATGGATTACGATTAGGATTTTTTTCTTGGTCAGAATTAGCTAGTACCTTGGTTAACTTGGCTAAGGAATTAGCTTCCACATTGATGGACCAGGAAACTTTAGTTATTTGAACCTGTGGGATTTGTCCTATGAGTTCTGAAGCTTTTTTCATGGTATTTTAGTAGCTTGAATTTGTGGCTTTTATATTTATCTCTCACCTGATTGATGATCAAATATGAGTCACTAAAAATATATTGGTCTAATATCCTCATGTTGAGGGCCATTTCTAGTCTTGTAATTAGAGACTCATATTCAACCTCATTATTTATGCATGATTTTGAAAGGGAGTAGGAATCTTACAAAATGCCCCCAGGAACCCCTCCATTGTGGTCATGTATAGGATTAAAGGTATATTAGGCATGGGTACTACCAAGACTGGTGGTTTTAAGAGATATTGCTTAATCTCTTCAAAGGCTTGTTGATATTCTTGATTTCAGATGAATAAAGCATCCTTCTTCATTAATTTGGAGAAGGGCTTACATTTTTTGAAGATATTTGAAATGAATCTCCTAATATATTGAGTCAATTTTGAAATGACCTTAACTATTTTATATTATTGGGCATTGGCATATCCAAGATGGCTTTGACCTTTCGATGGATCAATTTTAATTTCTCGATATCTAACAATAAATCCAAGAAACTTCTCTGATAATGCCCCGAAGGCATATTCCATAGGGTTCATCTTCAGATTATATTTTCTAAGATAGTCAAAATCCACTCTTAGGTCTTGGATGTGGTTGTCTTTGGACTTAGTTTTGACTACCAGGTCATCCATATAACACTCCACCAATAGCTGTATGAGGTTATTAAAAATTTGGGTCATGGCCCTTTGATAAGTGGTTCCTATATTCTTAAGCCCAAAGGACATCACTTTGTAGCAGTAGATACCAACTGGAGTTTTAAAGGCTGAATGTTTTTCATCATCAGGATCTATCTTGATTTGGTTGTACCGTGAGAAACTATCCATAAAAGAGAATATTTCAAAATTAGCCATATTCTCAATCATGATTTCTATTATTGGTAATGGAAAGTCATCTTTTGGACATACTTTGTTCAAGTCTCTATAGTCCACACAAATGTAGATTGGCCATTTTTCTTTTTTACTAGCATAATTCTTGCAACCCAATCTGGGTATTTCTCTTCCTTGATGAAGCCTTCTTCAATCAATTTCCTTATTTCTTTTATGATCTTTTAATCTAGGTTGAGTTTCATCTTCCTAGGTGCTTGTTTGACAAGTGAAAATTTTGGATTGATAGCCATTTGGGGACTATGACTTCAGCATCTAATCCAGGTATCTCCTTATAGCTCCATAAGAAGCAATCAATGTATTCTTTGAGCACTACTTTGAGTTGGGATTGGCTTTCCTCTGAGAGTTATGTGCTGATAAAGGTTGTCCTAGCATTCACTTCTAAACCAAAGCTAATTTTCATCAGTTCATCGATTGTGGCTTGCCCCCTATCTTCGAGTTCTGTTGGAGTTTCTTTTGGTTTGAGGATCTATCTTGACCAAGTGGTTGATCATGTTGAATGGGACTTGGCAAGGGTTGGTCCTTTGATTTTGAGGGAATTTTGGTTGCATCATGCCCCTTTCCCTCGGGCTTTGATAAAGATTTATTGAGGACTTCACCATCCCATGGTATCTGGAGAACTGTGGCTAGTTCAATACATACAGCTTGTGTGTTAGAAGGCATTGAGGATGTTTGATTAGCCTTACCATTGGATAGAGGTCCAATGGTGATCATAATACATGCATGGATACTGGAGGTAATATAGCCTAATTATTTGTATTTTTTATTTGCCCTTTCAATAATATAAGCGTGTCCTTAAGGTGGAAGAAAGAACTTTCTTCCTTTGTTTGTTAAAGTTTGCAATTGAATTTATTGATTATTTGACAAAACTAGTTCAGAAAATATTTAGGTATGACCACTGGCTGACATTCACCATTATCTTTTGGCTCCTTAGTTTTCAAGATTTCATGCATACTTAGGACATAGAAGATTACCTTCTAAAATAATATCTCCTTTCCTCCCTTATATCATGGGGGAATGTAAAAGGTTATTAACTTCTCCACAACATTGATACTTAACTTATCTAATGGCTTTAATAAGCCTTCTGGGACTTCTGTAACAAGGCGAGTACTTTCTATTTGGCCTCCATCATTATTCTTATCAGAAGAATAGACACCAAGATAGAATTATGGGGTTTCTTTATCTGAAGTGTCTATGTCACTCCCTATATAAGGAGGGGTGAAGATCAAGCTAGTAATATTCTTTTGCACTTGACTAATGGAAGTAGACTCTTTATCAGCATAGGACATTTGATAATATTTTGCATCATCATAGTGAAGTAGACTCTTTATTAGAATAGGACATTTGATAATATTTTGCATCATCATAGTGTGCCTTGTGAACATTAAAAGGATGTACATCCCCAGCAATTTGGTGTTCTTCACCATCCTTCAAGTACTTGTGGCATTGATGTAGGGTTGATGATATCACTTTGTTTTCATGTAACCATGGTCTCTCTAAAAGTATATGATGCATCATTGTTGATCACATAGAGCTTAGCATTAGTCATTAATTCACCTACTTTCAAAGGTATGGTTTATAGCTCCTAGAGCTCTCTAGCTATTCTGATTAAACTCTTGGATGGTTATAATTTCGGATAATAGGTGGCATAAATCCAAAGTTAGAGTTCTTAGAGTATAAAGAGTCATCAAATTGACTAAGGAAACTAGGTCAATGAGGATGTGATTGAATTTAATTCCATCACTATTTCCTGTGACATATAACCTCATGTTTTGGTCTATCATTCCTAGTAGCAGGTCATTATTCATAAAGTGATGGTAGGAGTTTGATGAGTGTACAAAGACTCCTTCATTTTCTCTTCAGTGAAGTATACTTGATAATAAGTTGGGTTCTGTAAGATGTGTACTAATGTATCTCTAAGTTCTTGTGGCATCATTAAGACATCAAACACACATAGCATGATAGGGGTTTTCTTTTGGTGAAAGTATTCCACCTTCTTGGGTACAAGTTCAGCATGCAAATGCTTAATGTCCTCATTTATCTGAATTTTCTTTTCTTTACCTTAGTCCTTGGAAGTGTTCTTATCTTTAGGCATAGGAGCTTGTCATGGGAACAATATTTTACTGCCACTAAGTTGCACTTGGTTTGCATTCCTCAGTTGAACTCTAGCATTATGACTCTTCTTCAGAGTCACTACCAAAGATAATTATGTGACAGGAGGCAATGGGTCCTTGCCCTCATTTGGTGGTCTCCTGGATGCCTCTAGAGGATGTAATCGATTGATAACCATCCCATTTAATATCAAAATTAGGCACATAAGTCTTCCTTATAGAGAGATTTGTAGAGACTCTTTGGATGAACTCTTCTATTTTATTGGTTGACATGACCTTCTTCATGACTTTGTATTTAGGGCTTTTATTTTGTAAATGTTTGGATTGGCTTGATAGAGTTTAATAAGTTCTAGCATTAGCCTATTTGATCCTTTCCTAAAATGCTTTCTTCTTCTTCTGGCGCTTATTGATGTAGGGCCTCCTAAAGTGATCATGAAGTTATTCTAACTCAGACATAGAGTCATATTCATTATTCATTTCCTATATGTGTAATTTCTCTAAAGTTAGTAGAGGGCACCTCTCCACAAGTTCATTTGCCACTAGGTTATTTGATGGTGATTGTTATGGCTGATCATTAGTGTCAATCTCGACTATGTGAGTTATCATGCAATAAGAAGCAATAGACTTAGATGACTATCCTTGAGAGTGTTTATCCTCTTTGACCCATTTTCAAGGTAGATGGCATGGATGATCTTCCTGGTCTCAAGGAGGGTTGGTAGGCAATTTCCTGTCATTCATATGTGGTCTTTTGTGTGCCTTTGCCTTTTTAGCTACCATCTTTGCCATCTTTTCCATTTCTCCAAAAGGCATGATAGTCATGCTTGACATGCTTTTCATGTGGATTGCATAGCCTACATATGTTTGTTTAACACTTGCATTTGTCTCCTAACATATCTCATATTAGTTATGGCTAGATCTTTTATAGTATCTAGTTGTAGCTTAATCATGCATAGTCACATTTGCAAGCAAACCACTATCTAATATAGTCATCTTGGTGACAACCTTCTGGAAGACCCATGGGAATTTTCATTTCCATCAATGATTCACTCAATGAATTCATTTGTCTCAACCTACCTTGTGCTCTAAACTTCATTGTCACTAGTGTGATGAGATAACCCCAATGATTGGCTTGACTGTGAGCTCCCAATAGCAATAATGATAGCACATGTTGCCACTGGAAGTTCTTCTTCTCCACTCTTAGTGTCAAGGCCTTCAAGCAAAGCTTTGAGTTTATCAGGGAGTTACTTCTCAAGTTCTTCTTCCATGTCATCGATGTATTCTTGGATGATCGATTCTTAATCAGGTACTCCTTCAGTTGAACTAGTTTTTTTTCTTATTTTTGTTCTTTCTCTTTTTGATGCTTTGAGTAGGTGAGGGATCTTGTTCTGATGAAGCTTTTCTTATTATCATTCTAGCCTTTTCAGCACTCTTAGCTATCTTTTTTATTAGTTTCTTTAGCCTTTTAGAGATACAAATCTTCTATAGGTGCTCTTGTTTGAGTGTACATCATTCTCCTTTTCCAAAAAGGAGTCTAGCAGGTGGGTTATATGTCTCAAACATAGTGATCTGATTGATATATTTGGTGCGTATTTCAAAGAAGGCCGACTTTGAGAGAGTCAGCTTGCCCTCTTAGTATTGCTTTTTGACCCATTCCTTCAACACAAAGCAGTCTTCAATGGTATGACCCAAGACTTTGTGGTAAGGATAATAGTTTGGGTGATCCTTTTTGTTGGCCTCATTTTCTCTTTTGCATTCTGGTAGTTGAAGGCCTAATTTTAGAGCATCCTAAAAGGTTTGCCTGCCCTCTCCCTTTTAAAAGAGTTTCTTCTTGGTTTCCATTGGAAATCATTAGATGGTTCTACCTCCTCATATCCTCCAAGAGTTGGTCATTTTTGAGGATTACCTCTATTCATGATGGGGTTTGTAGGTTTCTTCTCCTCAGTTATTGTGAATGCTACAATCACATTTTTAGAAAGCTTTCTACATTTTACCTTATCTTTCTCTAGTTTAAAATTTTATAAACTAGCAATGATTGATGGACCAATCCTCTCCAACTTATTAACCTGTATAATGAGGTCTTGGAAAGTATAGATAAAAGATGAGTTTAAGTAGCGCGCAATCTAATCCTTATATTGTTGAGGACTAGATTTATAGTTTTAAATTGGCTTATAGATTGTTCATACTTAATGCTGAGATTTCTCCATCATGTAATATAATCTAACATTGATTCATTGTCATGCCTTGATCTTAAGATAAGGTCTTCAATGGTTGCCTTTTTTTTTATTCTCCCAAACCTAATTTTAAAAATCTCTTTTATTTGTGACCAAGTTTGTATAGATTCTGGTTATAGACTGGCATACCACTCAAATGCTACTCCAGTTAAGCTCGTTGAAAATTGGTGGAGTAACAATGAGGGGTTATTGCTTGAATCCCCACATAAAGTCACAAAGTAAGCTATATGTTGTTTAGGATTACCAAGGCCATTAAATTGTTTGAAGCTAGGCACTATTAGCCCTTGGAATATAGCACTCAGCCTGATGACTAGGGTGTGGTTTGTTTGTATCGTTTATCACACTTATGTCACTTCCTTGTCTTAGTTGTGTAACCATCATTCGTTGCACTTATTATTGTATATATATGCTGGCAACTCCATATTATCAAGAATCCTTGAGATCGGGGATCGGGTATCCCTTGTTGGTGGGTGGAGATTCTTGTGAAGGGCCTATAAGTTTGTGGATTTCATTTATAGGAGATGCATCTTCTACCACCTCTATAGCTTGGGATGACTGCTAAGTCACTCCAACTTGTCTAGTTTTTGCCTCATTTGCATCTTCATCTTTATCAACTCCATGACCATTTTCTGAGCTTTTTCTCTTTGTCTTGTTGTCTCAACTACTCTGGTAGTTCTTCTATGGTCATTTTCTCATTAGAGCTTTTAATTATAATCAAACTTCCATTAAAATATGATGGTCCACATCTTGAGGATTAGGTCTGGGCTTAGTGTGTTTTCTGTTGAGGCTAACTTCTCCCATTAGCCAGATTGCCTTATTCAAATCCTACTCATGGAGAGAGTAGCTACACCCTCTCTTTGATATAGTAGCAAGGATTAGCTCACAAGAACCTTTTTTTCTTCAATCTCGTTGTTTGTAAGCCTCATTTGTATAGTTTTTCTTTTGGCATTTGGTGGGCTGAGGTGCGAGCTCATAGTCCCTTCCAGAGTTATGATAAGAAATGACTTTGAGAGTATGGGTGGCCTCCCTTTTTGGGGTCTCATACTGGGTTACAACCGTATGGTGGATCTTATTATTTTGTTTAGCTATTGCCCATTAGCTATAGTCTTGAGGCAAGACTATGCCCTCTTTGACTTACTTTTACCCTTTCTAAGTCAAATAATGGAGCGAAAGAGTTAGAGGTAGGAATGGTGATGATTGTCTTCATTTGAGACGTAGACTTCCCAAGTTGATTGAGGACTCCAATAGCCTTTTCCTTGCTTGTGATGATCAAGATGAGTTCTTCGTCATCCAAGCATGTGTTTGGACTTGCTTATGGCTACCCCTCATTGGGAGTGGGGCGAAGGTGATTAAAAACTGAGCTTCGCTTTGGGCCGAACCTCTGAAAGATAGATATCCTTGCTGGTTGAGGCATAGCTTCTGGTTCCTCATCAGATTGACTCTTCTCATTGCGAATGATGACATTAGATCTCTTTCTCTTTGATGGAAGGTGAGAAGCAGATTTGCCTTGTATGACTATAATATTGGTTAGCATACTAGCAGGTGTCCTCTTGAATTAGATGACCTTAGAGATAGTTCAAAAATTGATTTGAGCTTCAACTACTCCTGTGATGATTATCAACTAAGATAAACACACAATCGATGCTTCCCCCAAGATGATAGTGTATGTTAGGATAGGGATGTTCTTTATTGATGCCATTTCATATTTTCTTCTATAGAATAGAAAATAATTAATTAGTCTTTATTTGTAATTCTATTTTGATGATGTTTCTATTTGTATTAGCTATGTTTCTACACTTGAAGGAGAAATCATGTCCCATCAAATGTGATAGAATTTTTAGAATCAAAATTGGCAATCCGAGATAGCAAGGACCCCAAGGAGCAAACCCAAAATAACAAATCAAAGTTTTGTGGTGGTTTGAGTGTGCAATCAGATATTGTAAGAACATAACTTCCAACAAGCACAAGCGCCTATTATTAATTGCTCTAATAGTTAATAAAAACTTCTAAAGAAAGAAACCTAGTTAATAAAATAGAAACACAAAAAAAAAAGAGGAAAACGTCATTTGATTGATTTGAGAAAAAGAGTACATGACTTAAGCAAGAGTATACCCTCACTTTACAATGAAATGAATTTAAATTTGTAATCATAAAAGAATATGAAATGAGGAAAGGAAGTGGGAAAGGCTTGATCACTCCACTGCTCTGCTCCTATATATCAGACCACATAGAGTCTAACTTGAACAGATGCTTGGATTGATCCTTGGTAGATACTAATAAGTTGACTACCTTGGCTTGTATCAGTTAATCCTATTGAGATCTAAAGCATCACCCAATGGGACATAAGAGAGTATTAAAATAAGGGAAGGAGTGGGAAAAGCTTTCAACTATGGCTGACATCCTGGAGCATATTGATGGTTAACTTCTTTTGATAGCATTACCAATGGCTTATTAGGTTTAGCTTTGAAGTGTGACTGACCTCCTTGAGTGTGTCAATGATTAACTTCTTTTAATAAGATTATCTATTACCCTTTACATTTTGATGATGATTAAACTAATGTCTAACAAGTTTCTTAAGTTATGATAAGCTTAGGATTATAAATAATTACCCAAGCTCAAGAAGGATAGATTCTTAAGATAAAGCTCATTAGATGATGAAGATAATGACTCTAAGATAATAAGGATGATAATTTGAAGATGAATATTAAAGATTAAGTTGAAAGGTCAAAGATGCTCAATGTGGAAGATCAACTCAAGGCCCATAGGTTTTGAACTTTTGGCTAATACTTAAACTTATCTTGGAATACCTTTATTAGCCTATTATTTCTATCCAAAATCTGTTATGAGTTGATATCAAATGAGAACTAAAGTTGTAGCGAACCAATTAAGATTTTTTTGTAAACTTAGAATGCCCTGTTTAAATAGATTTTGTAGCCCTATTTTAACTTTGAGTTGGATTTATGATGAGCCAAATTTAGGCATGGAGTCTTAAATTGGAGTGGGCCTAAATTTTGATCAAGAACCAAAATATGATTTGGGCTAAATTAGAGTTTGCAAATAAACCCCTCAGAATTTTATATTTACGAATAAATCTCTGAAATCTCTACTTTTTGTAAATAGACTCTTGAAAATTTTATTTGCAAATAAGTCAAAATTTTATTCAAAAAGAACATTGGAAGTATCAAAATTTCACAAATCTAATCGTTTTATAAAAAGAACTCTGGAGTTTACAAAATTATATTTTCATCTAGATTGTTCAGAAAATTTGTAAATAACCCTCTTGAAAATTTAGCATCTAAAAATAGTACACGTTCTGAATCTCTTCATCAAGAAAACAAATCCCAATCAAAGAGATTACATGCCAATCAAGAAATTTGGAAATATAATATAATTACAAATTACAATCTCAAACATGCCAATCAAAGAGATGAAGATTCAATTTGCAAATCACCATCCAACTAGATTTGGCAATCAAACCAATCAAAAATTGGGTTTCAAATCTTCTCAAGTCCTATAAAAGTTGATGAAGATCTATAGAAAAAAAAACACAGACACAACAAGAATGAGGAAGGGATCAGCAAGCCATCATTGGAGAATTCATCAAGTTCAAAGATTGAAAAGGTAAAAATTCTTAGCTTGGTTCCCCTTCTTCTTCTCTTGGTTCGCTCTCCTCCTTTCTCATAGGGATATAAGCCACCCTGTCTTGCCCCGACCATTGGACCTCATCCACGTGCCCATGGCCTCCTCCCTTCTTGAGCTGTTGGAGCTTCGCATGCCTCAACACTGTCCAACCTATGATTATCTCCCCACATACTCTTCACTCACACCCACCACCTCCACCAACCTGGGCTTTCTATGGTTGTCGACTAGCCCCCTTGTGCCTATGCAGGGCATCTGATTCCGTGGGCTTGCACCCACACATCCTTTTATCCACTCTGGCCCACCTCACCACCACCTCATATCACTCCTCTACTTCCTCTTGTGACCTCTGATGCCACATGCCAACTCTGGCCTAAAATCATTGGATCCAACCATGAGATGAGGGGTAGGAGTGCCCCTCCACCTTGCCACAAGAAGATTGGCCAGATCTGATTCATTCTAGCTAGATCTGACCCAAAAGAAGAACAAACCACCATGGCCTGGTAGAGTTTGGGTGAAAAGAAGGGAAAGGAGCATGAGAGGAAAAAGAAAGAGAGAAGTAGAAAAAAAGAAGAAGAAAGATTTGACCAACAAGGGCTTGTCTCAATTGTCACGCTACCACTACCATGGTCACCCGCAGTCTTTGGCGAGTTGATGAAACTTCATTAATATCATGGTCACCCGTGGCCCTTCATATGATGGTGAAACTCCATCAAACACCGTAGTCACTCGTAGCTTTGCGTATCGACCAACCTTTAGGCCCACAGAAACTATTAGCTAGCCATTGGACCTACCAAAACTATAGGTCAACTTTTGGATCCGCTGAAATTATAGGCCCATGTTTGGGTCCATCGAAACTATTGGTTGGCCTTCGGACCTGCTGAAACTATTGGCTAGCCTTCGGGCCTGCTGAAACTATTGGCCAACCTTCTGACCGGCCAAAATTATAGACCAGCCTTTAGGCCTATCGAAACTATTGGTTGACCTTTGGGCCCACCAAAACTATAGGCCAGCATTTAGTTTCATTGAAACTATAGACTAACCTTATGGCATGATAAAATCAAAGGCCCTTTGAGTCTATTATGGCTAGCCTTCGGGCCCGCCAAAACCAAGTTAACCTTCAAGCTCACTAAAACCAAGCCAGCCTTTAGGCCCACCAAAACTATAGGCTAACCTTAGAACCCGTCAAAACTATAGGCTAGCCTTTAGGCCCATTAAAACTCTAGGCTAGCCTTTAGGTCTACTGAGCCTAGGCCAACCTTTGGACCCACCAAAATTATAGGCTAACCTTCAGGCTCGCCAAAACTAGGCTAGCCTTCAAGCCCATTGAAACTCGGCCAGCCTTTGGGCTTGCCTCAGGCCTGTCAAAATTATATCCCAACATTCAAATCTACCAAAAATATCGGTCAACCTTCAAGCTTGTTAAAACCATACACTAGCTTTAGGGCTCGTCGAAACTATAGGCCAGCATTTAGGATGCCGAACCTAGGCCAACAATTGGACCGATCGAACCTAGCTAAGACTTTAGGCCTACCAAAATTAGACTAGCCTTCAGGCTTGATGAAACTATAAGCTAGCCTTTGTGTCCACCAAAATTATAGGTTAGCTTTCGGGCCCATCGAAACTATAGGTCAACTTTTGGGCTCATTGAAACTATAGGCTAGTCTTCAGCCTACCATAACTATAGGCTAGTTTTTGAGCTCATCAACTATAGGCTAGCCTTCAAACTTGCCAAATCAAGCTAGTCCTTAGTCTCACACATCTAGAACCAGTCCACATGCTCATTGAAAATTATTATAACATCCACATACTCTCAAATCAAATTGATTAACATGAACTGACCTAATTACATTGAACTCAAAACCAAATTGACTCAGATGAACCACCAAATGATCACAAACTGATCAAATAAGTGGACTAAAATTTAAATTGAACTCAACCTGAAATGAAATTGAGTTAACCCAAGCCAAATAACCTTAGACTCAATCCTAATTAGATTCATGTTGGGTTAATTCAAAACTAAGCCAAGTTTAAATAAAATCCAATTTGGATTGAACAAAGCTCAAATCAAACCTTAATGGGTTAAGTCAAGTTTAAACTAAAGGGTTAAACTCAAAGTCAAACTAGAACTAGGCCGAGCCTGAATTGAAACTAAGTTTAACCAAATGGGCTTGAACTTAAACCAAAGTCCATCAAGATGCAAACTCGAACTCGATGAAGGTTCAACACAAGGTTGAATTCAACCTGAGTCAAGTGAAATCAAACTTGAGCTAAATTTGAGTTTTGAATATTGAACTAAATCAAGTTAAAATTGAATGAAAATTAATACTACTCCAACTGGAGTCAATGATCAGTATTTGACAAATGTTCTTTTGAAAATTAATGCCAAGTATGATGAATTAAATTTATTATTGCAAATTGAACATTCACTATTAATAACAACAGTGATTTTGAAATGGATGTTTGGCATGATTCCCCTAGTTATGCTATTAAGTATTAATACGAGCCCAACCACCAAAGTTTCTATGAATAGAAAACCAAAATGTATCACTATCCTTCAGGGAGGAGTTAGTGAATCAAAATTCAATCAAGTTTTAAATATGGACTTAAATCAATTTAGACTCAAATTGAAATTGAGTGTTGAACATTGAATTAATTCCAAAATCAAATGCAAACTCGAACCATATTAGTCTCGATAGAAATAAATAGGGTCAAACTGAGTTCTATTGGGTGTGCTAAACCTTCAACAATACTCAAGGCTATGAACAATGGGTAATGTTGCCATCCTAACTTGAACTATAACTAGTTTGAGTAGAAGTAAGCTGGGTCAAACTAAGTTCCACCAAGTGTACTACAAAAGCCTTTGGCGGCACTCCAAGACTTCACCCTGCTCCATAAATAGTGGGTAATGCCACTTTAAATCAAATAAACTTATTATTTACACCTCATTGGCCATGAAAATCATTCAAAACTCAACGAAGTTATCACTTATACTTCATTGGCCATGAAAAAACTTTAAAACTCAATGAAGTTATGACTTATGCCTCATTGGCCATAGAAACACTTTAAAATTAATAAAATTATCACTTACACCTCACGAGCTATAAAAATACTTTAAAACCAAATGAAGTTATTGCTTATGCCTTATTGGCTATAGAAACACTTCAAAATCAAATGAAGTTATTTCTTATGCCTTATTGGCTATGCAAATACTTCAAAATCAATGAAGTTATCACTTATGTGTCATAGTCTATAGAAATACTTTAAAACCAAATGAAGTTATTGCTTATGTCTCATTGGCTATAGAAACACTTCAAAATCAATAAAGTTATTATTTACACCATTTAGGCTATAAGAATACTTTAAAATTTAATGAAGTTATTACTTACACCCCACGGGCTACAGAAACACTTTGAAACTAAATGAAGTTATCACTTATACCTAATTAGCTATAGAACACTTAAAAACCAAATGAAGTTACTTTTTATGTCTTATTGGCTATAGAAACACTTCAAAATCAATGAAGTTATCACTTATGCCTCATTGGCTATAGAAATACTTCAAAACCAAATGCCATTATTACATATGCCTCATTGCTTATAGAGATACTTCAAAATCAGTGAAGTTATCACTTACTCCCTATGAGCTATGGAAATACTTCAAGGCTAAATGAAGTTATCACCTATGTTTCATCAGCTATGGGAATACTTCAAACCTTGATGTTATAACCTACGCCTCATTGTCTATAGAAACACTTCAAAATCAAATGAAGTTATTACCTATGCCTAATTGGCTATGAAAGTACATCAAAACCAAATGATGAGATCAGCTACACTTAATTAGCTAATGAAAACACTTTAAAGCAAATAAGCTTATTACATGTGGGATCAAAATTAACCACTCAAAATAGCGAAGACTCTAAAGAGTGACCTCAAATCACAAATCAAAATTTATTTTATTTTGTGCTACCAGTTGTTGTGGGAACATGATTACCAATAGGCACAAGCCCCTATATTAATTATCCCAACAATAAGTAGGAACCTCCTAAAGTGATAAACCTAGCTAATAAAATAAAGACACAAAAGGAAAAAGAAGAAAGCATTATTTGATTGATTTAAGAAAGATGGTACATGGCTTAATCGAGGACATATCTTTTTTTTTTCAATGAATTTCAATATGAAATCATCAAAAACATGAAAGAAAGAAAGAGAAAGAGTGGAGAAGGAGCTTTGAGGTGTGTTACTACTTTGCACCCTTTGTGTTCATGTGGTGTTTGACCCAAATTGACTTGGTCTTTGGTAGGTGTTGTGGCATTGTCCAATGGGACGTGGAAGGGAATAGATG
This sequence comes from Trichopus zeylanicus subsp. travancoricus, assembly GCA_005019695.1. Taxonomy (NCBI): domain Eukaryota; kingdom Viridiplantae; phylum Streptophyta; class Magnoliopsida; order Dioscoreales; family Dioscoreaceae; genus Trichopus; species Trichopus zeylanicus. The sequence goes on along the minus strand of RXID01021984.1, from coordinate 2,911,463 downwards.
GAGTTCGAAGCATTTTCAATAGCTTTGAGCATTGGTGATAACTTTATAATTTGAAATATTTTTGTTAACCAATTAGATGTCAATGATAACTTTATTTATCATTTTTGAAGGATTTCCATAGCTGATAAAGCATAGGAGATAACTTTTTCTAGTTTGGTAGCATCACCAACAAATTATAATATTAGGTATGGCTTTGAAAACTCTGTCGTCAACTACTTTTGGGGTTGACTAGGTTGAAGGATGCATCATCAAATACTTCTGGGGATGACTAGCTTGAAGTATAACCAACGGCTTTGAGCATGTTGGTATTTAAATTCCTTGATTTGCTAGTGTCACCAATGGCTCGTAGAGTTGGGCATAGCTTTGAAGTGTGACTGACAGCTTTGAGCATGTTGGTGATTAACTTCTTTGGTTTAGTAGCGTCACCAACGTTTTATGTGGTTAGGAATATCTTTGATGTATGGTCGACAGTTTAGAGTATGTTGGTAATTAACTTCTATAATTTGGTAGCATTATGAATGGCTTATGAGGTAAGGTATAGCTTTGAAGTGTTACTAAAAGCTTTCGTAGCACACCCAATATGACTTAGTTTGACCTTATTTAGTTTTATTTGAACTAATTTTAGTTTAGGTTAAAATGGTGACATCACCCATTATTCATGGACCTGGAGTATTGCTGAAAGTTCAACACACACAGCGGGACTTGATTTGACCTTATTTAGTTCTGTCAGGACTAATATAGTTTAGACTCAAGTTTGATTTCATTTAATTTGGGATGAGTTTGACCTTATGTTGGACCTTTATTGAGTCCAGCCTGTATCTTGATAAACTTTTATTCAAATTCAAATCAATTTAGTTCAACTTGGTTTTAGTTTAGGCTTAGCCTAGTTTAATTCTGGTTTGATTTTGAGTTTGCTCTTTTACTTTGGATTTGATTTAACCTAATTAGGGTTTGATTTGAGCATAGTTCAATCTTGATTTAACTTGATTTTGAATTGACCCAACTCAAACATGATTAGGGTTGGGTCTGAGTTTATTTGGTTTAGGTTAACTCAATTTGGGTTCTTTTTGGAGTCTAACTTGATTAGATTTTAGTCCATTTGTTTGACCAACTTAAGTCCATTTGAGCCAACTTGGCCTTTGTCCATGTAACATGATTGAGTTACTTCATATTAATTAATTTCATTTGAGGGTCCTTAGCTATTTATGATGATTTTAAATGGACTCATAGCTTGGCTTCAAATGTGTGAATCCAAAGGTTGACTTAGTTTGCGAGCTCAAGGGCTTATTGGGGAAAAGTCCGAAGACTAGCTTAGATGAGAGACTGAAGGTTGACTGAGATATGAGCCCAAAGGCTAGCTGAATGTGAGCTTGAAGATTAGTCAAGTGTGAGCCCGAAGGTTGGCTTAGTATAATGAGATTTCACTATCTTCGAGGAGACCATGAGTGGCTATAGTGATATCAAGAGTCTGGCATCTTTGAGGGGCTGCGGGTGGTCACAGTGATGTCAAAGATTTGCCATCTTTGAGTGACTACAGGTGGCTATGGTGATGTCGAAGGATTGCCATCTTCAAGGGGCCACAAGTGACCACTGTGTTGGTGGAGCTTCGTCATCGTGCTAAGGACCATGGATGACCATGATGTTGAAAATCTTTCTTCTCATTATCAATTTTGTCAAAATTTTCCATTTTTTCTTTTTTCTACACAATAATTTTTTTTTTATTTTTTTCCCTATTTCTTTCTTCTTCAAGGTTAAAACCTTTCTCCCATATTTTTGAACGAATTTTTTTTCCCAATAAATTTTTTTATATTTTTTTCCATTTTTCTAATTTTTCAAGCTCATCTGAAAACCCTCATTTTGGAATTTTATCAGGCCATGGTGGCTCGATCCCCTTTTATGGCTAGATCTAACTAGATCTGGTCAGATCAGACCTCGCTCTGATGACGTACAATAGGTGGTGGTTGGCTAGATGGGAGGCAAAAGCATTGATGGTTGGCTGGGCTGGAAGTGGAGATGGCTCAACAAGCTTGGTGATGGAGAAGAGGAGATCGAGGGTGGTGATGGCCGGTGGCTTGCAAGTAGCTATAGGAAAGAGCCGGAGACAGGTGATGAGGCCCAGTTAGGGTTTGGGGTGGACGATGGTGGTGGGGTTAGGGAGGTAGCTTGGGAGCTAAAACGTTGAGGAGGAGGTTGAGATTGATCAGGGGTGGTGATTCTTGTGGCATTGGGTCGACGAGTCACCATCCTCAGCTATGGAGATAAAGGCGACTACCATCAATGATGGGGACCATTTTAGATCAAGTGTTTGGAAAGAGAGTAGAAGAATGCAAATAAGAAAGAAATCAAACACAAGATAAGATTAAACAACCTTTTTTTGTTCTTGGCCTTGAATTCCTTTTGCTTGTCTCTCATAGTCTTTGACTTTTCTCTTAGTTTGCTCTAAGTACTGGTCTCTCTTCCAATTTTCGAATCTCTGATGCTTTCTTCCAGGTCAATAGGTTTATATAGGACTTGAAGAGATGAATTTGGGATAGAAATGATCTTCTTTTTTTTGAATTTTTGAATGATGGATATGGATGTAAATAGATATGGATTTAGCTTATCCAAAATTTGGATGAACTTGTGAAGAGATGTGGATAAGTTTATATGTTGTAGATGATAAAATTTGAATGTTGTTCTTATCTAGTATATTGAAATTATAGAGAGATTATTTATAGATTTTTTAGAAAAATTAGAATAAATTGTAATTTTATAATTTTTTGGGAGATTTTATAAAAAAGACTTGTTTATAAAATTTTGACACTTCCAGAGTCCTTTCTGAACAAAATTTAGACTTATTTATAAATAAAAATTTTTGAGATACTTATTTGTGAAAGGTAGAAATCTAGGGGTTTATTTGTAAATACAAAATTTTGGAGAAGTTTATTCATAAACCCTAGATTTCATAAAAATCAAATTATAATTATCAATCTTTTAAGGGGTTTATTTGCAAATCCTACATTTTTTGGGGCTAATTTATAATTTTAGGATTTTATTGAATTTTTCTTTAAAATTCTTATTTCAGGAATCTATTTGTAAGAAAAATTCCACTAAGAACCCACCTATAAAGATTTATTTAATTCAAGATTTTATTTATAAAATTCTTATATTTTATCATTTTGGCCTAAATTTTAGATGAATTTTAGGCCTAATTTTAGTTCAAAAATCTAGCCCACTCAACCTGTTTGGATTAGACCAAGCTAGAGCCCAAATTTTTCAATAATTCATGTCCAAATTGAGTTTAATTTTTAATCAAACTCGGATGCGATTTAAGTTTAACTATGACCCATATTTGCGCTATAATTTAGTAATATACAAGTCTCAATTTTAATCATAATTTAATCAAAATTTATTGTCGAAAAAATCACCTTAAATAAATGCGTCCTTTGTAGCCTCTTCTCAAGTTCTAATGAGATGAGAGAGTGCAAATAAATTTTTGAGTACCTACCCCATATAAATGTTCTAGGGGTTGACAATATGGGTTTAAATTGCCATGTAAAAGTAGACTTAGATTACTAGATGGAAGTGAACTTAAGCTGCTACATTGAAGTATACTTAGGTTGCCACATGGAAGTGGACTTAGGTTGCCACATAAAAGTGGACTTGGTTTGCCATGTGAAAGTGGACTTGGTTTGCCTTTCCCCCTTGTCATTGATCAGTTAGTAGGATCTCCCTTCAAATATCCTTTGGACAATATAAGAGCCTTCGCAATTAGGCTCAAACTTGCTTTTCTTGTTTAAATTTAGGATTATAGGTCTTCTCAGAACTATGACTATTTCTCCCTTCTAGAAGGACCTAAGCCGAGCAATCTTGTTGTAGGCACTGGCCATTTATGCTTGATATATTTTCACTTTTTGCTGGGCCGCAAGCCTTGTTTTATCTAAGGAGTCTAGCTCATTAAGGTGAAGATGAACATTGTCTTCTCTTGTGATTTTTTCTTACAAGGCAATCCTTAGAGGGGGAATTTGAACTTCAAATGGCAAGACTACCTCAGTCTCAAACACCAATGCATATGGCATTGATTGGGTAGAAGTTCGATTTGTGGTGTGATAGACCCACAGTGCCTTAGCAATTTTTTGGTGCCAATCTTTCTTGTTTCTAATAATAATATTTTTCAAGATCTCAGAGAGGTTTTTGTTGAATGCCTCAGTGAGTTTGTTGGCTCTCATATTATAGATGGATGAATATCTCCAATCTATCTTGTGATGATGTGCGAATCAGCCCACCTAGGATAGTCCATTATCAAAAATGATCCTTCGAAGGATACTAAATCAGTACAAGATATTTTCTTGAAAGAAGTGGATAATAACATATGCTTTTACCTCTTTCAATAGAATTACTTCAGCCCACCAAGAGAATAATCGATTGCTATTAGTATGAAGTGATGGCCTCTAGAAGAAGATGGTTCAATTGAGCCGATAACATCTGTACCCCATACCTCAAATGACCATGAGGGCATTTTGGATGTATAGGATTTGGGTGTTAATAGATGAAGTCACCATAAATTTGGAATAGATGACAGCTTCTCACGTATTCAGTGCAATCATAGACTCCATAATGGGCCAATAGTAGCCCATACACTTAAATTTCACCATCATTTTTGGGACCTATTGAGGAGCCTCATAGACTCTAGAGTGCACTTCGTACATAACTTCTTTGGCCTCTTTGTTTGAGAGACAACATAGAAGTAGTTGATCAAAGGGTCTTCAATAAAGAGTGTTGTTGATAAGCAGAAAGCATGCGACCCTCTTTCTGAGTTGTGCCCATATAGATTTATCTTTTGGGAGTTCTCCACTTTTGAGATAGTTGGTGAATGGTATTCTCCAATCTGTGGTCTCTTCTATTAGTTTAGATTCAATCCTCTCGTGTTTGATGCTGGAGACTAAGTTCATTACTTGTCTACTATGGACCGTGATTAGAATTTCTCCTTGATCAGGGTCAAGTAGTGCCTTGGCTAGTTTGTCTAAGGACTCAACTTTTGCATTGATGGACCAAGAAACCTAAGTTATTTGAACATGTGAAATTTTCCTTATAAGATCTTGAGCCTTTTTATGGTATTTCAGGAGTTTAGATCTGTAGACTTTATATTTACCTTGGACTTAACTGATAAATAGTTGTGAATCACTAAATATATGCATGTGTGATTAGAATTTCTCCTTGATCAGGGTCAAGTAGTGCCTTGGCTAGTTTGTCTAAGGACTCAACTTTTGCATTGATGGACCAAGAAACCTAAGTTATTTGAACATGTGAAATTTGCCTTATAAGCTCTTGAGCCTTTTTATGGTATTTCAGGAGTTTAGATCTGTAGACTTTATATTTACCTTGGACTTAACTGATAAATAGTTGTGAATCACTGAATATATGCATGTGTGATATTTTCATATTGAGGGCCATTTCCAGTCTTGCAATTAGGGCCTTGTACTCAGCTTCATTATTTTTGTATGGTTTTGAGAGGAAATAAGAGTATCATAAAATTCCCAGATTTGGAGTGACATAAACGAGACCAATACCTACTTTGATTTGCAAAAGCTTTGGTCTAATCCTTGATTTGATGGATGATACTCCATCAAAGTATAGCTTCTAGTAAAGTTCTCCTTCTTCAACCAAAAATATTTCTTTGTCAAAGAGCTTGTGACTTAAAGGAGAGTCATCTAGCACTAGATGAGCTACGAGAAAATCAGCGAGCTCTTGCCCCTTAATCACCTTTTAAGGAGTGAACTAGATATCACATTCCATAAGAATTAATGCCCACTTTACTAGCCTTCTTGTGAGTACAAGCCTAGTTATTAGGTACTTTATGGAATCAATCTTTGATATTAAAATGACATGATGAGAAAGTAAATAGTGTCTTAGATTATTGATTGCAAATATAAGCATCAAATAATGCTTTTCAATGGGGGCTAGTTATTTTCTTCCCCCACTACCATTCTACTTAGATAGTAAGTGTATTTTCTTTACCCTCTTCATTATTCTAGACAAGAAGTGCCCTTAGGGATCTTTCCATTACTACGGCATAAAAGATAAGGGGTTTATGGGGCAGAGACATAGCTAAGACTGGTGGCTTTAGGAGATACTGCTTGATCTCCTCAGAAGCCTATTGAAAGTATTGATCCCAGACGAATGGAGTGTCCTTCTTTATCAACTTGGAAAAAGGTTTGCATTTTCTAGAGAGATTTGAAATGAATCTTCTTAGGTATAAGGGTTAGCCTTGCAAAGATCTCAATTGCTTCAAATTATTGGATGGTGGCATATCTAACATAGCTTTGATCTTAGATGGATCAATTTCAATCTCTCGATGTCTGACAACAAAGCTGAGAAATTTTTCTAATGATACCCTAAAAGTGCACTTCATAGGATTCATCTTTAAGTTATATTTTCTATGGTGGTCGAATACCACTCTTAGGATTCATATTTAAGTTATATTTCCTATGGTGGTCGAATACCACTCTTAGGTCTTGGACATGCCTATCTTTGGTCTTAGTTTTGACCACCAAGTCATCCACATAACATTCCACTAAAATGTATGAGGTCATCAAAGATTTGAGTCATGACCCTCTGATAAGTGGCACCTGCATTATTGAGCCAAAAGGGCATCACCTTATAATAATAAATCCCAATTGGTGTTCTAAAGGCTATATGTTTCTCATCATCAAAATGCATCTTAATATGGTTATATCCTAAAAAAATCATCCATGAAAGAGAACTATTTTGAAGTTAGCTGTGTTGTCAATCATGATTTTCATTATTGGTAATGAAAAATTATCTTTTGGACATGCTTTATTCAAGTCCCTATAGTCCACACAAATACATATTTGGCCATTCTTTTCCTTAATTAGCACAATACTTGCCACCCAATCTGTGTATTTTTCTTCTCTGATGAAGCCTACTTTGATCAGTGTCCTCATTTCTTCTATCACCTTCTATTCTAGGTTAAGTTTCATCTTCATAGGTGTTTGTTTGACAGGTGGAAGCTTGGGATTGATGGATAGATTATGGACTATAACTTTAGTATCTAGTCTAGGCATCTTCTCATAGTGCCATGTGAAATAGTCAATGTACTCTTGGAGCACTACTTTGAGTTGGATTTGGCTTTCCTATGAAAGTTGAGTGCTAATGAAAGTTGGCTTGGGTTCCTCCTTTGAGCCTAGGTCGACATGCATTAGTTCAGCGACTATGGCTTGCCCCTCATAATCAAGTTTTGGCAGGGCTTCTTTCGGTTTGAGGACTTTTTTTCTTCACCAAGTGATTCATCGTGTTAAGTGAGGTTTGGTGAACGTTTATCTGATGGCATTTCAGCTGTATTATGCCCCCTTTCTTTTGGTTCTAATGAAATTCCACCAAAGATGTCACCTTCTTGTGCTATCTAAAAACTTGTGACCACCTCAGCACACATGTTAGGGGGTATTGATACCATTTGGCCATCTTAGATATCAGAGAGAGATTCAATGGTGACCATAAGACACGTGTGAGCATTTGGAGTAACATAGCCTAGTCCTTTGGTGTTCTTGTTTCCTCTTTCATGAATGTAAGCACATCCTTGGGGTGGATCCCATAGATTCTTGATTAAGTGACTCTCTCTTTGTTTGTGGACATCCATAACTAGATTTGTTAATTATTTGATGAAGCTAGTTTGACAAATATTTAGGCATAACTATCAATTAATGATCACCATCATCCACCAAATCTTTAGTCCCTAGGATTTCATGTATGCATGGAGCACAAGGGATTGCCTTGTAAAATAGTATTTTCTTTCCTCCTTGGCACCATGGAGAAATGTAGAAAGTTGTTAATTCTTCCACGACATTGATGCTCAGCCATCTAATTTCTTAAATAAGCCTTTCAAAACTCTAGTAATAAGGAGAGTATTTTATGTTTGACCTCTATTATTATCTTTGTTAGAAGTATAGCCACACAGATAGATTTGTGTGGCTTCTTCATCTAAAGAGACTAGGTTAGAATTTCTTCCTAGGTGAGTAGGAGCAAAGATCAGGCTAGAAATCTTTTGCTTTACTTGACTGATGGAAGTAGACCTCCTATCAGTGTCGGATCTTGGATAGTATTTTGAATCATTATAATATACCTCATGAACATCAAAAGGGTGTACATCTCCGTCAATTCAGTGTTCTTTACCATCCATGAAACATTTGAAGGATTGGTATAGGGTTGATGGCACTACTTTGTTTTCATGCAACCATGACCTCCCTATTAATGCTTTGTATGATGCATTGGTATCGATCACATAAAACTTGGCATCTGTCATTAACTCACCTACTTTCAGAGGGATAGTTATTGCTCCTAAAGCTCTTTAGCTAGTTTGATTAAACCCATTATAATCTTAGATGATAAGTGACACACATCCAAAGTTAAAGATCTTAGAGTTCAGAGAGTCATCAAATTGATTGAGGAACCTGGGTCAATCAAGATGCAATTGATCTTGATCCCCATCGTTGTTCCCTATGGAATATAATGGTCTATTGTTCTAAGTAGAAGATCATCATTTGTGAAGGTGATGGTGGGAGTTTAGCATACATACAAAGACTCTTTCATCTTCTCTTCAATAAAGTATGCTTGGTAGTTAGTTGGATTTTGTAAGATGTACACTAGTATATCCCTAAGTTCTTGTGAAATCATCAAGGCATCAAATGCACTCAACATAACATGGATCTTCTTGAGGTGGACTGGTATGTTGTATTTTGCCTTTTTGGGTACAGGTTAAGTATGCGAAGGCTCAATGCCTTCATTTGTCTGAATTTCCTTTTACTTGTCCTTGGGGATATTCTTGTCCCTAGGCATTGGAGCATGTCTCAGAGGTAGGGCTTTCCTACCTTGGAGTTATATTTGGTTTCCTCACCTTAGTTGAAACCTATCATCATGAGACAAATAAGATTCATCTTCAAAATCACTCTCGAGGCTAATCATGGGACAGGAGGTAGTGGACCCTTGCTTCCAGTAAGTAATTCCTTGAATGTTATCGAAGGACATGACTGATTGATAATCATCTTATTCAATATCAAAATTAGACACATACGATTTCCTTATAAAGAGGTCTAGAGACTCTTTGGAAGAACCCTTCTACTTTATTTACTGGCATAACCTTCTTTAAGACTTTATATTTAGGATGTTTCTTCCATGGATATTCAAATTGGCTTGACTATGGATATTTAGATCAATTTGACATGGGGATGGAATGAGCTTTAGCATTAGCTCACTTGATCCTATTCCAAAATGTCTGCTTCTTCCTTTGGTGCTTACTGGTGTAGGGCCTTTCGAAGTAGTCATAAAGTTGTTTTGAGTTAGATATGGAGTTATATTCATTGTTTGTGCCTTGTCTGCATAATTACTCTAAAGTTGGTAAAGTGCATCCTTCCACAGATTCTAGGATTGGGACCTCACCAAATCTAATGGGTTAAGCATTTATTGCTAGATTACCTTATGGAGGTTGGGATAGCAGTTCACTAGAATTTACCTCGAATGCATGAGTCACCATGCAATAAGAGGTAATAGATTTAGATAACTCTTTTCCATAGTATTTCATTTTCTTGACTCATCTTTGGAATAAGTGACACGAGTAGTCATTCTGATCTCGTGAAGGGTTAGTAATTGGATTCTCATTACCTCTATAAGGTCTTTTATATGGCTTTGTCTTTTCTGCTAGCACCTTCTCCATCCTTTTGACTTCCTCATAGAGCAAGGTAGTTGTATTTGTCACACTTTCCATGTGGGCAGCCATAGCCTACATGAGTTTATTCAGAATTTGCTTGCCCTTTGACAAATCTCATGTTAATTGTAACTAGCTCTTTCATAGTATCTAGCTGTAGTTTGAGCATCCATAGTCATACTCACAGGTGAACTACTCTCTAAGATAATCATCTCAGAAGTAGCTCTCAAGGAGACCTGTGGGATCTCTCATTTCATCAGTAATATTTCTAACGATTCTATTTGCTTCTTCTTGCCTTGCATCTTGAATTTTCTAATTATTGAAGTGACAGGGTGGAGATCAGTTTCGTTGTAAACCTCCAGTGGTAAATATGATAGAGCATGTTGCCACTAGAAGTTCACTTTCTTTATTTCCCACGTCAGGGTCTTCTAGTAAAGATTTGAGTTTGTTAAGGAAGAATTCTTCAAGAGTTACTTGGCTTCTTTTTTGCTGAACATATTCATCTGGAGCATCGATGTATTCTTAGATGGTTGATTTTTTGACATCATATTAATTGGCTGAACCAACTTCTTTTCCTTACTTCTATTCTTTCTCTTCCTGAAGGTTCGAATAGGTAAGGTGGTTTATTCTAATGAGGCTTTCTTCATTACCATCCTAGACTCTTCAGGATTTCTAGTCATTTTCTTTATTAGCTTCTTTAGTCTTTCTAAAATGTAGAGTTTTATAAGTGCCCATGTTTGGGGGTATGTTGTACTTCTTCTCCAAAGAGGATTTTAGCAAGTGGTTCATGGTCCTTGAACACAGTAATATGACTGATTTGTTTGGTGGGTATTTCGAGTAGGGCTTCCTTTGAGAGTGTTAGCTTGCCTTCTTGATATTGCTTCTCGACCCAATCCATGAACACATAGCAATTTTCAATGGTATGCCCCAAGACTCTATAGTATGGATAATAGTTTGGGTAATCTATTTTGTTGGCCTCTCTTGGCCTCTTGGATTTTGGCAATTGGAGGCCTAACTTTAGTGTATCCTGAAAGATGTTACCTACTCTTTTTCTTTTGAAAGAGTATTCCTTTCTAAGCCTTTGTTGGAGATTATTGAATCATTCCACTTCTCCATCTCCCCCAAGAGTTGGTGGCTTTTGAGAATTACCCTTGTTCAAGGTAAAATGTGGAGGTTTCTTTTCCTCAATTGCTATAAATGTAGTCCTCATATCTTGGATGACTCTCCATTATTTACCTTATCTTTTTCTGATTTAAAAGTTTGTAAACTAGATAAAGTTGATGGGCCAATCTTTTCTAGCTTCTTGACTTGGATGATGAGGTATTGGAAGGTACAGATAAAAGTGGCACTTAGATAAGGTGCCAAACATTCTCCCCTTATGTTGCCGAGTTCTAGGTTCACTACCTCAAATTAGTGCATAGGTTGTTTACACCTAATACTAAGATTTCTCCATCATATGATATAATCCAGAATCAACTCATTGTCATATTTCAATGTTGAGAGAAGATCTACAATAGTCACTTTATCATTGACTTCTCCAAACCTAATTCAGAAAGCCTCCTTCATTTGTACCCAAGTTTGTATAGATTTCAATTGCAAACTAGCATCTCACCTGAATGCTACTCCTATCAAACTTGCTAAAAATTGATGGAGTAACAATGAAGGATCATTACTTAAATCTCCGTATAGAGTCATAAAGTGAGCTATGTGCTATTTAGGATTGCCCATGCTATTGAAATTTTTGAAACTAGGCACTGTATAGCCTTTAGGATTGGGTTGGGATTGGGTTATGGCACTAGATTTGATGGCTTGGGTATGGTTTGTCAATACATTTATCCTACTCATTTCACTTTCTTATTTCAACTATGCAGCGACCATTTATTGTACCTGCTATTGTATGTATGCTGAGAGTTCCATATTATCAAGGATCCCTGAAATTGGGAATTAGGTATCCCTCACTAGAGGAGGTGCTTGCGAAGGGCCCACATTTTTTTGGATCTCATCTACAAAAGATGTGCCTTCCACTACCTCTGCTGCTTAAGATGGTTACTGAGATTGTTCTAAGTTATTTTGCTTTTGACTCATTTGTAGCATCATCTCCATCAACTCCATGACCTTCTTTTGAGCTTCATCTTTCTCTTTTCTTTATTATCTCAGCTATTCTTACAGTGCTTCTATAGTCGCCTCTTGACTAGAGCTTTCAGTAAGGACCAAGGCTTTCATAATAACATGATGGTCCATCTTGAGAATAAGGTCTGGGTTTTGATGTGGTAGCAAGGTTTGGTGCAAAAGGGCCCTCTCCTCTTGGATTTCTTCCTCAGTAAACCTCACTCGGGTAGCCTTCTTTTGGTGTTTGGCCAACTGGGGTGCAGGCTCATGGTCCTTCCTAGAGTCATAGTGAGAAATGACTCTGACAATGTAGGTAATCTCCTTTAGTGAGCCCTCGTACTAGGTTATAGCTTTACAGTGACTCTTGTATTTTTGTTTTGTGATTCGCCCTTTGCCATAGTTTTAAGGTAAGACTATGCTCCCCTGTGGTTTGCTTTAACCCTTCACTAAATTGCTTAATGGAGCAAAAAAGTTGAAGGTAGGGATGGTAATGACTTTATTTGAGAGGTAGGTTTCCCCAATTCCTATTGTTAATTACCTCAATGATTATTAGGAACTTCCTAAAGTGAGAAACCTCTCTAATAAAATAGAGACACAAAAAGCAAAAGAATAAAGCATTATCTGATTGATATAAGAAAGATGGTATATGGCTTAAGTAAGGGCATACCCTTACTTTACAATGAATTTCAATATGAAATTGTAGAAAACATGAAAGAAAGAAAGAGAAAGAGTGGAGAAGAAGCTTTGATGTGTGTGTTGTTTCCTCGCTCCCCCTACATTGGACCACGTGGTGTCTCAAACAAATCGAGTTGGTCTTTGGTAGGTATTGATGGCACCATCTGGTAGGACATGGAAAGAAATAGGGGGAGTTCGAAGCATTTCCAATAGCTTTGAGTATTGATAATAACTTCATAATTTGAAGCATTTTTATTAGCTAATAAGGTCTCAGCGATAACTTCATTGATTTTTTTGAAGTGTTTTCATAGATGATAAAGCACAGGCGATAACGTTTTTGGATTTGATAGCATCACCAACAACTTATAATATTAGGCATGACTTTGAAAACTACATCATCAACTACTTTTGGGGTTGACTAGCTTGAAGGGTATATTATCAACTACTTTTGGGGTTGACTAGCTTGAAGTGTAGCCAACAGCTTTGAGAATATTGGTATTTAAATTCTTTGATTTGGTAGTGTCACCAATGGCTTGTGGAGTTAATAATAGCTTCAAAGTGTGACTAATAACTTTGAGCGTGTTGGCAATTAACTTCTTTGGTTTAGTAGTGTCACCAATGGCTTATATGGTTGGGTATAGATTTGAAGTGTGGCTGACAGCTTAGAGCATGTTGGTGATTAACTTCTTTAGTTTGGTAGTGTCACCAATGACTTATGGGGTTGGGTATAGCTTTGAAGTATTTCTAAAGGCTTTTGTAGCGCACTCAGTGAGACTCAATTTGATATTATTTAGTTCTATTCAAGCTAAATTGTGTTTAGGTCAGGATGGTGACATCACCCTTTGTTCAGGTCTTAGAGTATTGCTAAAGGTTCAACACATCCAGCGGGACTTGGTTTGACCTTATTTAGTTCCATTAGGATTAATATAGTTTGGTTTTGAGTTTGATTTCACTTAGCTTGAGATAAATTTGACCCTATGTTGGACCTTTATCAAGTATAAATCTACATCTTGATGGACTTCAGTTCAAGTTTAAATAAGTTTAGTTCAACTTGGTTTTAGTTTAGGCTCAATCTAGCTTGATCTGGCTTGCTTTTGAGTTTGCCCTTTTAGTTTGGATTTGATCTAACCCAATTAGGGTTTGATTTGAGCTTAGTTCAATCTTGATTTAACTTGATTTTAAATTAACCCAACTCAAATCTGATTAGGGTTGTGTCTGAGTTTATTTGACTTAGGTTAACCCAATTTGGATCTTTGTAGAGTCCAACTCAATTTGGATTTTAGTCTATTTGTTTGACCAACTTATGTCCATTTGTTATGATTAAGTTACTTTACATTAATCAATTTGATTTAAGGGTTGATGATTTTAGATATACTCATAGCTTAGCTTCAAATATGTGAACTCAAAGGTTGGCTTAGTTAGTGAGCTTGAACGTTGGCTTAGTGTGAGCCCGAAGGATGACTGGGTGTGAGTATGAAGACTGGCTTAGATGCCAGGTTGAAGGCTAGCTGAAGTGCAAGCCTGAAGGATGGCTGAGTTCAAGCCCGAAGGCTAAGTAAGTGTGAGTTCAAAGGTTGACTGAGTGCGACCCGAAAGCTAGTTGAGTGCGAGTTTGAAGGTTAGCTGAGGTGTAAGCCTGAAGAATGGCTAAGCGTGAACTAAAGGTTGACTGAGTGTGAGCCTAAAAATTGACTCGATGTAAGCCCGAATTGACTAAATGTGAGCCCAAATGCTAGCTTGGTATAACAAGGTTTTGCCATCCTCAAGGAGACCATGTGTGGCCATAGTGATATTGAGAGTCTGTCATTTTCGAGGGGCCACGACTGTCCATGTTGTTATTGAAGGTTCACTATCTTCGAGGGATCATGGGTGGCTATGCTGATGTCGAAGGTTCACCTTTTTTGAGGGGTTGCGAGTGTGGTGGAGCTCCGTCGTTATGCCAAAGACTACAAGTGACTGTGATGTAAAAAACTCTTTTTTATTATTATTGTTTTTGCCAATTTTTTTTCCCTTTTTTTACATAACAACTTTATTATTTTTTCCCTATTTCTTTTTTCTTCAAGCTTGAAACCCTTCTCCCATATTTTTGGCCTAATTTTTATTTTGGCCAACAAGTTTTTTATATATATTTTTTCTTTTTTTTATATTTCTTCTTCAAGCTCACCTGAAACCCCTCATTTTGGAACTTTATCGGGCCAAGGTGTCCCGGTCCCCTTCTCTAGCCAGATCTAACATCGCTATGATGATGTACAATAGGCAATGATTGGTTGGATGGGAGGTGGAGGCATGGATGGCCAGCGTAGGCTGGAAATGGAGATGACTATGTGAGCTCAGCAACGGAGATGAGGAGATCAGGTGCGGCGATGGTTGGTAGCTGGTAGGCAGTTGTGGGGAAGAGTTGGAGGTGGGTAAGGAGGCGAGGTTAGGGTTTGGAGTGGATGACGACAGCGGGGTTAGGGAGGCAGCTTGAGAGCATAGCTTTGAGGAGAATGAGGTTGAGATTGATCAGGGGCAGTGATTATCATGGCATTTGGTTAGGGACTCACTGTCCTTAGCCATGGAGATGAAGGGACTCACCATTAGAGATGGTGACCATTTCGGATCCAGGTTGCCATTGTTGTCAGCCTCCTCTTCAGAGAGTTTGGTCTGGGATTGGCACAATCAAGCTTTGTAAAGGCATGGTAGAGCACGAGGGCATCGAGGAGCCGATGACTAGTTAAGATGGTTCTACAATATATAGAGGAAGGAGAGTAGAAGAATAAAAAGAAGAAAGAAATCAAACACAAGGTAAGATTTGACAACCTTTTTTTATTTTTGGCCTTGAATTCTCCTCTTTCTTATCTCTTGCAGCCTCTGATGTTTCTCTTAGTTTGCTTTGAGTACTAGTCTCTCTTCCAATTTTTTGATCTATGATGCGTTTTTACAAGTTAACAAGTTTATATAGGACTCGAAAAGATGAAGTTGGGTTAGAAATAATCTCCTTTATTTGAATTTTTGAATGATGGATATGGATGTTAATAGATATGGATTTGGCTTATTTGGAATTTAGACAAACTTATGAAGAGATGTGGATAATTTTATAATTTTCAGGTGTTTTTTGCCAAAGGATTTGCTTATAAAGTTTTGAAACTTCAAGTTTCTTTTCAAACAAAATTTAGACTTATTCATAAATAAAATTTTTAAGGGACTTATTTGTAAAAGGTTAAAATTCTAGAGGCTTATTTGTAAATATAAAATTTTGGAGGGATTTATTTGCAAATCCTAGATTTCATAGGGATTGAATTATAATTATTGATATTTTGAGAAATTTATTTGCAAACCCTAAATTTTGTTGGACTGATTTGTAATTTTAATATTTTTTTGGACTTTTTTATAAAATTCTTATTTCAGTTATTTATTTATAAGAAAAATCAGGCCAAGAACTTATTTATGAATATTTATTTAATTTAGGGGGCTATTTGCAAAATGTTTTCATTTTGTCATTTTGGCCTAAGTTTCAGATGAATTTTGGGTCCAATTTTGTCCAAAAATCTAGCCCACTCAATCCATTTGGACTTGGCCTAGCCAAAACCTGAACTTCGCAATGATTGAGGTCTAAATTGAGCTTAATTTTTTGTCAAACTCGGACACAATTTGAGTCTAACTGAGACCAACATTTTTGTCATAATTTAGTGGTATACAAGTCTCAATTTTGATCATATTTTAATCAAATTTGATTGTGAGAAAAATCACCTCAAATATCACTAATATCTTATTAGCTAATATAAATACTTCGATGTAAATAAAGTTATCACCAATACCTTATTGGCTAATGAAAATACTTCAACCCAAAAGAAATTATCACCGACATCATGTTATTGGAAACACTTTACCCCTCATTCTCTTCCCATGTCCCATCAGACAATACCACCAAGTCAAATTATCAACATCCATCGAGCATCAAGTCAAGACCCATTCATGTCAAATATCACATGGTTGAGTGCACAGGAATAGGGCAATCGCACATATCATAGTTCCTTCTTTCTCTTTCTCTTTTCTTTATTTCTTTCATATTTTCTATGATTCCATATTAGAATTTGTTATAAAGTGAGGTATACCCTTACTTAAGTCATGTATCATTTCTTAAAATCGATCGAATGGTTTCTTCTTTCTTGTGTCTCTATTTGTTAGCTAGGTTTCATACTTTAAAAGGTTCCTAACAATTATCAGGATAATTAACAATAGAGATTACATTTGTTTGAAGTCAATATTCTCACAATACTTGATACCGCACTTGAAACTAAAATAAACTTTGATTTGTGCATCAAGATCACTCTTGAGGTCTCCGCTGCTCAAGGTTGCTGAAATTGATTTCACAAATTTTAGCACATCCAGTGGGATTTGACTTCTCCAAATGTAGAAACCTAACTAATGCGATAAAGACACCGGTAAGGTAGAATTATGATTAAAGACTAGTCAATTGTGTTTTCCTTTCTAGAAGAAAGAATCAAATAATGTCAATGAAGAATATCTCCATCCCAAGGTCACCATCATCTGGGGGCAAGATCAGCTGTATATTTATCTCACTCAATGGTCACCATAGAAGCAGCTGAAGTTCAAATCAAGTTCAGGACTATCTCTGAGGTGGTCAAGTTCAAGAAGGCACCTACTATTGCATCAATTGAAGTTATCGTCATGCAAAACCAGCTTGTTTCTCACCTCCATCAAGGGAAAGGAGACCTAATGTCATCATTCCTAATAAGAAGGGCTATTTGGATGAAGTTGGAAGTCATGCTTTAACCAATAAGAATATCAGTCTTGTAGAGGCTAGGACTGAAACAAAGTTTAATCTTTGGTTGCCTTCACCCAACTCTTGACAAGGGGCAATCAAAAGAAAGTCTAGACATAGGCATTAATGAAGAAGAGTTGATCCTAACTGTCACAAGTAAAAGAAAAACTGCTGAAATTTTTAGTTGACTTGGAAAATCTACCCTTTGAATGAAATTAGGCATTATCATCCCTACCTCTAATTCCTTCTCTCCATTAAGTAATTTAGAGAAGGGTAAAAGCAAATTACATGGGAGATAGTCTTACTTTAAGATTGTGGCAAAGGGGCGAATCACCAAACAAAATCACAAGAGTTACTATAAGGCTACAACTCATAATGAGGACTCACAAAGAGAGACCACCCATGCTGTCAGAGTCATTTCTTATCACCTGCACCCTAACTAGCCAAATGCCAAAAGAAAGCTATCCAAGTGAGACTTATTGATGAAGAAATCTAAAAGGAGAGGGCTCTTGTGAACCAATCTTTGCTACCACATCAAAGAGAAGATATGGTGACTCACTTCATAAGTAGACTCTTAAATGAGATAACTCAACTGGTGGGAGAAATTAGCCTCAATCTAAAGCTTAGACCTAATCCTCAAGATATAGACCATCATGTTTTGATGAAAGCCTTCATCATAATTGAAAGCTCCAATCAAGAAGTGACTATGGAAACACTGTAAGAATAGTTGAGATAGCAAGGCAAAGAGAAAGATGAAGCTCAAAAGAAAGTCATGGAGTTGATGAAAATAATATTATAGATAAGTCAATAGCTTGACAAGTTGGATCAATCTCAACAAGTATCTCAAGCAACAGAGGTGGTGGAAGATGCATCTCCTATAGATGAGATCCATGAAAATTTAGGCCTGTCACAAGCACCTCCTCTAG
Organism: Trichopus zeylanicus subsp. travancoricus; assembly: GCA_005019695.1. Taxonomy (NCBI): domain Eukaryota; kingdom Viridiplantae; phylum Streptophyta; class Magnoliopsida; order Dioscoreales; family Dioscoreaceae; genus Trichopus; species Trichopus zeylanicus. The sequence goes on along the minus strand of RXID01021984.1, from coordinate 2,893,288 downwards.
CAAGAGATACCTAATTTCCAATTTCATGGATTTCTGATAACATGAAACTCTCAGCACACACAATAGCAGGTGCAACGAATGGTGGCTATATAGTTGAGACAAAGAAGTGAGACAGATAGGATACATAATGCTGATAAATCATGCCCTAGCCATCATGACTGAGTGCCATTTCCTAGAGGCTATACAGAGCTTAACAATTTAATGCTATGGACAATTCTGAACAACACATAGCTCACTTTGTGAATCTATGTGGGGATTCAAGATAATAATCTCTCATTGTTACTTTTCTAATTTTCAGCAAGCTTGATAGGAGTAATATTCCAATGGTATGTCAGTTTATAGCTGGAATTCATATAAACTAGGGCACAAATGAAAGAGGCTTTCCAAAACATGTTCAAAGGAATTAGTGATAAAATGACTATTGTAAACCTTGTCTCAACATCAAAATGTGATAATGAGTCAATTCAAGATTATATCACATGATGGAGAAATTTTAGTATTAAGTGTGAACAACTCATGAGCCAATTTGATGTGGTGAACCTAGTAATCAGCAACATAAGGGGAGAGTGGATGGCGCCTTATATGAGCACCTCTTCTATCTGCACCTTCCAAGACCTCATATGTAAGTCAATAAATTGGAAAGGATTGGCCCACCAATCTTATCTAATTCACAAAATTTAAAACCAAAAAAGATAAGGTAAAGGATAGAAAGCCTTCCAAGAATGTGAAGACTACATTCTTAATAACTAAGCAAAAAAACCTCCAAACCCCATCATGAGCAAGGGTAATCCTCAAAAACCACCAACTCTTGGAGGAGATAGAGAAGTGGAACAGTCCAATGGTCTCCAACAAAAGGCTAAAAAAGAAATATTCTTTCAAAAGAGAGAGTACGTAAAATCTTTCAAGATGTTCTAAAATTAGACCTTCAATTTTTAGAATGCAAAAAGCCAAATGAGGCCAACCAAAAAGATCACTCAAACTACTATCCTTACCATAGAATATTGGATCATACTATTGAAGACTACTTTTCATTCAAATATTAGGTCAGAAAGCAGTACCAAGAGGACAAACTGACTCTCTCGAAGGTAGCCCTATTTGAAACACCCATTGAACACATCAATCATGTTACCATGTTCCAGGACCACAAACCACTTACTGAGTTCCTCTTTCAAGAAGAAGCACCATGTACCTCTCAACAAGGGCACTTATGAAATGTTTACTTTTCAAAAGGATAAATAATTTGATGAAGAAGATGATTAGAAACACTGAAGAGACTGGGTTGAGCAAACTACCTTACCTACTTGAAGCATCAAGAAGAAAAAGAATGAAAGTAAAAAGAAAAAAATTGTTTTAGCCAGATGAATATGATGTCAAGAAATTAGCTATTCAAGCATACATTGATACTATAGATGAATATGTCCAAGGAGAAAGAAGCTAAGTAACTCTTAAAGAATTCTTCTTGACAAACTCAGAGCTTTATTAGAAGAACCTAATATGGGAGATGGAAAAAGTGAACTTTCAGTGGCATTGTGCTCCACCATATTTTAAAGGTTTACAATCAAGTCGATCCCTACCTTGTTGCTTTAGTTTTAATGAAATTTAGGATGCAAGATGAGAAGAAGCGAATAGATTCATCAGGGATGTTTTTGATTAAATGAAAGATTTCACAGGTCTCACCAAGGGCTCCTCTTGAGATAACTATCTTAGAGAGTGGTTCATCCATGAATACAATTATGACATACTCAAGTTACAACTAGATACTGCGAAGGAACTAGCTACAACTAATATGAAGTTTGCTGAGGGGTAAATGCAAATGCTAAATAAACACATGCAGGTTATGGTTGTCCACATGGAAAGAATGTCAAATATGACTACCATGCTCTATGTGGAAGTCAAAACGATGGAAAAAGTATTAGCAGAGAAGGCAAAACCATGCAAAAGACCCTACAAGAGTGGCAGAGAATCACTTACTAACCCTCCTTAGGGATAAAATGATCACTCATGCCACCTACTCCAAAGACGGGTCGAGAAAGTTAGACACTATTGAAGAAAATTATCTGAGTCTATGACCTCTTATCGCATGATGATTCATACATCTAAGGTAAACACTAATGAGCATTTTTTCCAGCCTCCATCAGGCAACCTAGTAAGAAACGCTCAACCAACTAGGTCTGGTGAGGTCCTACTCCTAGAACTTATAGAAGGATACAATTTGCCAACTTTAGAGGAATTATGTATACAAAGTATGGATAATGAATATAACTCCATGTTTGAGTTAGAATAACTTTATGACCATTTCAGAAGGTCCTACATAAGCAAGCACCAAAGGACGAAGCAAGTATTCTAGGAGAGGATCAAACAGGCTAATGGTAAAGTTCATTTTTCTCTCACATCAAGCCAATTTGAACATCCATGGAAGAAACGTCCTAAATAAAAAGTCCTGAAGAAAGTCATACTAGCAAACAAAATAGAGTTCACCCAAAGAGCTTTTGAAGATCTCTTAATAAGAAAGCCCCACATGCCTAATTCTGATATTTAGTGGGATGATTATTAGCCTCAAGATACTAGAATTAAATCAAGGAGAATAGACCAAGTATAACTCCAAGGTAGAAAGGTGTTGCCACTAAGACAAGCTTTAATGCTAAGGATCATGAACATCCCCAAGGACAAGGAAAAGGAAATTTAGATAAATGAGGGCATCGAGCTTTCTCAAGCTAAACCCACGCTCAAAAAGGTGGAATATAGCATAGTAGCCCATCTCAACAAGATCCCTACTATACTGAGTGTGTCTGATGCCTTAATGATGTTATGAGAATTTAGGGATACGCTAGTACACATCTTGCAGAATCTGACAAACTACCAGGTATATTTCGCTAAAGAGAAGATGAAGGAGTCTTTGTATGCACATCAAACTCACCATCACTTTCACAAATGATGACCTACTACCTGGAACAACATACCACAACATACTATTATATATCATAGAGAATAGCAATAGGATCAAGATTAATCGCATCCTGGTTGATCTAGATTCCTTAGTCAATTTGATGGCTTTCCAAACTCTAAGAGCTCTAACTTTAGATCTGTGTCACCTATTGTCCGAGATTATAACCATCCAAGGGTTTAATTAGAATAACTAAAGAGTTATAGGAGCCATGACTATCCCTTTGAAAGTAGTTGAATTGATGACAGATGCCAAGTCTTATGTGATCGATATCGAAGTATCATGCAAAGCACTACTAGGGAGGTCGTGGCTATATAAAAACAAAGTAGTGCCATCGACCCTACATCAATACTTCAAATATTTTGAGGATGGTGAAGAACACTAAATTGACAGAGATGTATATTTTTTTGATATTCATGAGGTACATTATGATGATGCAAAATACTACCAAAGATCTCATCACAATAGATAATTTATTTCTATCAGTCAAGTAAAATAAAAGATCGCCAGCATGATCTTTACTCCTCCTCACCTAGGAAACGACTCTGACCCAAACTCTTCAGATCTTAAGAAGCCCCACAAGTCTACCTGGGTGGTTACCCTTCTAACAAAGATGACAACAGAAGTCAAACAAAAAATATACTCTCATTGTTATTAAAGCTCCAAAAGGCTTATTTAAGTCATTAGATGAGTTGAGCATCAACATTGTGAAAAACCTTAATGATTTTTTACATTGCTCCATGGTGCAAAGCAGAAAAAAATATTTTATAAGACAATATCTTATGCCCTAAGCATACATGAAATTTTGGGAACTGAAGATCCAGTAGATGATGGTGACCATCAACCAGTAGTCATGCCTAAATATTTCTTAGACCAAAGCTTTTGCAAATCAAAATAGTCGTTGGACTCATTTATGTCACTTCGAATTAGGGCATTTTATGATATTCCTATTCTCTCTCAAAACCATGTACAAACAATTAAACTAAATATGAGGCCCTAATTACAGGACTAGAAATGACCCTCAATATGATAATATTATGCTTATATATTTTCAAAGACTCGCAATTAGTTATCAACCAAGTCCAAAGTGAATATATGGTCTACCAATTTGAGCTCCTGAAATACTATGAAAAGGCTCAAGAACTCATGAGACAAATCCCACATGTTCAAATAACTAAGAATTCTTGGTCTTTCAATGTGGAAGTTGATACCCTAGCCAAATTAGCCAAGACACTGGTTGATCCTGAATAAGGAGAAATTATAATCACAGTCTATAGCAGACAAGTGATAACCTCAATCTTCAACATCAAATGAGAAGATTGAATTTAAACTAATAGAATAGGCCATAGATTGGAGAATAATATTTACCAATTGAATCTAAACTAATATAATACACCATAGATTGGAGAATAAAATTTACCAACTATCTCAAAGGTAGAGAACTCCCAAATGATAAATTCACATGAACATAACTCAAAAAGAAAGCTGCGCTCTTTCTCCTTATCAATGACATTCTATATAGAAGGTCTTTTAATCAATTATTTCTACACTGTCTTTCAGACAAAGAAGGCAAAAAGGTCATGTATGAGGTCAATTTTGGGGTTTGTGGGGCTCATCAATCAGGCCCAAAATGATAATAAGGATTATGAGTGTAGACTACCATTGGCCCACGATGGTGAAAGAATGCATCAAATACATGAGTAAATGTCGTATGTACCAAATTCACGGTGGCTTCATTCATCAACACCCAAATCCTCTACTCCCAAATGATAAATTCACATGAACACAACTCAGAAAGAAAGTTGTGCTCTTTCTCCTTATCAATGACATTCTATATAGAAGGTCCTTTGATCAATTATTTCTACGTTGTCTCTCAGACAAAGAAGGCAAAAAGGCCATGTATGAGGTCAATTTTGGGGTTTGTGGGGCTCATCAATCAGGCCCAAAATGATAATAAGGATTATGAGTGTAGACTACCATTGGCCCACGATGGTGAAAGAATGCATCAAATACATGAGTAAATGTCGTATGTACCAAATTCACGGTGGCTTCATTCATCAACACCCAAATCCTCTACTCCCAAATGATAAATTCACATGAACACAACTCAGAAAGAAAGTTGTGCTCTTTCTCCTTATCAATGACATTCTATATAGAAGGTCCTTTGATCAATTATTTCTACGTTGTCTCTCAGACAAAGAAGGCAAAAAGGCCATGTATGAGGTCAATTTTGGGGTTTGTGGGGCTCATCAATCAAGCCCAAAATGATAATAAGGATTATGAGTGTAGACTACCATTGGCCCATGATGGTGAAAGAATGCATCAAATACATGAGTAAATGTCGTATGTGCCAAATTCACGGTGGCTTCATTCATCAACACCCAAATCCTCTACATCCAACAGTGTCCTCATGGCCATTCGAGGTATGGGGTACAAATATCATCAGCCCAATTGAACCATCTTCTTCTAGAGGCCATAGCTTCATACTAGCAATAACTAGTATTATCTTGGTAGGTTGGAGTGATTCTATTGAAAGAGGTAAAAGCAGATACTATTATTTACTTCTTTTAAAAAAATATCCTATACTGATTCGATGTCCCTCAAAGGATCAGTTTTGACAATGGACTATCCTTTAGAAGCTTTAAGGTAGGATGATTCGCACATCATCCATCTATCTACAATGCAAGTTTCAGTGGGCTCACTAAGGAATTCAATAAGACCTTTTCAAAGATATTAAAGAAAGTCATCATCAAAAACAAGAAAGATTGACCCCAAAAGCTTTTTGAAGCACTGTGGGCTTATCGCACCCCATATCAAATCCCTACCCAATCAACACCATATGCATTAGTGTTTAGGATCGAGATAGTCTTGCCACTAGAAGTGCAAATCCTCTCTCTAAGGATTGCCTTACAAGAATAAATCATAAGAGAAGATAATGTTCATCTTCACATTGACAAGCAAAACTCCTTGGACAAGACAAGGCTTACAGCTTAGCAAAATCTAGAAATGTATCGAGCATAAATGTCCAGGGCCTATCATAAGATGACTCAGCTTAGATTCTTCTAGAAGGAAGAAATGGTCTTAGTCCTAAAATGACCTATAATCCCAAGCCGAAACAAAAAAAAAGCAAGTTTGAGCCTAATTAGGAAGGTACATATATTATCCAAAGGATATTTTAAGGGGGATACTATCAACTAATTGATGACAAAGGAGAAAGGTCTATGTCACCAATTATTACTCAATTCCTCAAAAGGTACTATGCTTAAGCCTCTAAAGACAACAATAACCAAAAGTGTCTATGTTTTATCTGTAATAGAACATCCAACTTCCTCAAAAGGAAATGTCTGGTTAAATATGCACTCCATGTTTCTCAAGACAAAACATGGACACAAAATTCTACCTAATTTTTCTAGTGATCATGTCCATGCTCCCATGAAAGTCCACTTATTGTGACAAATTAAGTCCACTTCTTGTGACAAATTAAGTCCACTTCTTATGACAAATTAAGTCCACATCCTGTGGCAAATTAATTCTACCCTATGTGGTAAGTCATGTCCACTTCACATGGTAAAATCAAGTTGACTTAACATGATAGATTCTCCCTATGGCGATTCAAAGCTGCTCCACATGTCAAATGAAATCTGCTTCTTATGGAAAATCAAGTCCGCTCATTGTGACAACTCAAGTCCACCCCTTATGGCAATTAGGATCTACTCCTTGTGGCAACTCAAGCATAATCTCATATGGCAAGTCCATCATCACACAACAAGTCAAGCTCACTAATAAGTGAAAATTCAAAACTCCTTTAGTGTGGTTGGGATGCAGAAGAAAAAAAAAATATGTACGAAGTTGCAAGACCAAATTTGATGCGAAGTAAAAAAATTCCATAAAGCAATGATAATATTCCTAAATAAAGAGGGCCAAAATAGATAGAAGCTCTAGATAAAGAGGATAAGAATAAACCTAAGATATATAAAGCCTAGATGATGCCCCTGACAATCATAGTAACTCAGTGGTCACTCAATCATGCTAAAGTGACAAGTGATACATTGGGAGATAGAAAATTTTCAAGAGAAAGGAGATAGTGGGTCATTACCTGATACTGGTGATGGTGGATGAATACCCATGGATGCGAGTGTCCCTTGACTAAAGCTTGACCTAGGAACCATATTTCTAACAAGGGCAAGATTAGTAAGTACACAATATAATGTTTGGCAAAGTTTAGATGTCTCTTACTATCAAATTTTGAAATATTATCAAGAGGGCATCCAAAATCCTCATATGCCTAAAAGAAAGAGATTTTCAGCCAGAAAAATGAGAGAAAAGAAAAGGAAATTACTAGCACTTAGGGATACTCACATTTGATGAATGACCAACTGATATAGGTGATAGATAGGTCGGTCAGACTGTTCTACTCAAACCCATATCAAGAGACTGGTGTATTGGTGTGAATGAAGGAAAGGTCATCTTTGAACTTGCATCCATGTTAATAATGGAAAATGAAGAGATCGAATCTTGAGAGAGTGTATATGAACTTGTCCCCACGCTCCCACCTATAGATGGACTCACATATGCCACCAAACACCTCGAGGCATTGAACATATGGGGGTCACATATAGATTGAGGTTTCTCTCATCTCAAACTTAATTTGGGATCTGCATTATCTTGGAAATGGTGATCACTGATTCTATAAGGGGGAATGAGTCTCTCTCTATTAGGTGCAGGATGAGTGAATTTCTGGGTCAGAGCTTCTTACACCTCTTGAGTCCTCTGTCGCTTTGATCTTCTACTGCTCACCACCTAGTTTCCCTTGCTGCACAAATTAGGTTTGCTTTGGAATAGAAACTCTAGATCAGTGTGAAAATATCCTCCAATATTGTTGAAACATACTGTAACATAGGAATGAAGAACCTTGGCTCCTCATTCGATGGTAGGGATGTAATACTTTGAATCATCTTGGATGCGAGTGAGGTGTAGCTAGTAATCTGCTAGCTGGCCAATATGTGTTGGTAGTGAAGGAGCAGGGACTTTCTCAAGAAAGCCCTGGTCATACCCAAATTGTTAGCAAAATTGTTAAGGAATATAAGGTTGTGCAACCAAATTCTCCCTAGAATGAAGTGGAAGCTCCCAATGCTACAAAGAAATGACGTACTCTAAGCCTTTGATGATAATGGAAGATGAGCCATATCTACCAACATATAAGAATCAGAGCGGATGTATGGAAAAGCTCACCACTTGTAGGTCTAGGCATCTTGTATGTGCATCCTAGCCTCTTTGGGAGAGTAGGAAGAAGTGATTGTATTCATAACCTGGACCATCTCAGGAATATGGATTAAACATGGATAACATAGTGCCTTGACTTCATCACTAGGCTTTGACTCATTGTATGTCCACCTAAAATGGGAATAAATCCATCCATAAAGAAAATAAATGGGAAATTAAGTAGAAGAATCATCTGGTCCTGTAGGGCTATCAACCATTGCCCTAAGACTAGCATATATTGACCCCAACATTGCAGAAGCTAGGGTGACTCTCTATCCATGTGCCATCTTATAGATCATCACAAATGTCTCAGGATGAATGTAATGACCACTGTGTGGTATGACAAAGTGACAAAGCCACAGACTGATGAAGGTGGAAAAACAAGTCTCCAAGCTGAATTCTAGAAGGAGGTCCCCCATGTCTTGCATGATTTGGTCAAATCTAGTTGGCCTACTCATCAAGTTTCTCTCACAAAAGAGTTTGATAAAAAAGTTGAAGTACACCCATTTCTAGTTATTTGGAAATTGTGCTACCATCCAACCATAAATCTTAAGAATATCACGAAAAGTGTAACTAAAATCAAGTCCAATATGATAGTCAGTGGGGATATACTCATCATACAATCTCCCAAGAATATAAAACCCAACTATCTATCTTATATCCCAGAGAGAGATATCAACCTCGCTATATGGAGTGTGAAAGGTATTTGTAGTGTGATCCCATATCTTGATCACAAGATGCAAAATTCCTAGGTTCCTTGCATGCAATGACCACCCCTCCTCCCGCCCCCCACCCCTCTCCCCACCAAGATATCAAGACCTGCAAGTTGGCCTAAAAATTAGGACACCAAGACACCAACCCACTCTGAGTAATTTGGTAAAGCTGTCATTGCTCCGACTAGCAAGAAAGATGGTACCAAGGGTAGGAGAATAGTTGTTCAAGATGGTAAGTCCCAAAGTCGCTGAAGATTCTTGCTACCTAAAGCATTCAACGAGTTCCAACATGAGAGACTCACACATCCCATTCCTTCTTTAGAAAAGCATGCAAAAGCGTGGTAGTTGTCAAACTGCACCCATTTTCAATGCTCCTGAGGCTAGTATGTGACAGCCACTTTGGCATCATTCCCAAGATGAAAAGAAATCATAAAAAAGCCAAGCTATCTACTTTCCTATTTTTAATTTTCTCAATAACAAAAGGTTCTATGATGCCTTTAAAGAGAAAGAAAAGTAAATAAGTGAAAGAAGAGAGAGGTAGCAATCACAAAATGATGAGAAAAGAAGTGAAGGACCTCACTTATCGAACACTTGTGAAGGTCATGATGAGAAGTAAGATGCTCACTCTTCTTTTCACATCCACTCCCTTCACTGAGAAAGCTCATGAAGTGGATGTGAAGGGAACACTTTGTTTGAGTAGATTTTGTAGCCCTATTTTAACTTTGAGTTGGATTCATAATGAGACAAATTTAGACATGGAGCCTTAAATTGGATTTTTGAGGAAAAAAAGGTTTGGTTGAATTATGATTTTCAAATAAATCCCTTAGAATTTTATATTTTTAAGTAAACTCCTGAAATTTTTAATTTTTATAAATAGAACCTTAAAAAATTTTGTTTACAAACAAGTCCAAATTTTATTCACAAATGACCCTGAAAAGTTTTAGAAATTTATAAATATCTCTTTCCTACAAAAAGACCCCTAGGGTTTATAAATTTACATTTTGTTTAGATTTTTCAAAAAAATTTGCAAATAACCCCCTTGAAAATTTAGCTTCCAAAAATGGTACATATTCTGAATCTTTTCATCAGGGAAACAAATCCCAATCAAGGAGATTACACGCTAATCAAGAAATTTGGAAATGTAATCTAGTTACAAATTGTAATCTCAAACATGCCAATCGAAGAGATGAAGATCAAATTTGCAAATCACTATCCAACTAGATTTGGCAATCAAACCAATAAAAAATTTGGTTTCAAGTCTTCTCAAGGCCGATAAAAGTTGCTAAAGACCCACAGAGAAAAAAAATGGCACAAAGACACAATAAGAATGAGAAAGGGATCAGCAAGCCATCATTGTAGAATTCATCAAGTTCAAAGATTGAAAGGTGAATATTCTTAGCTTGGTTCCCCTTCTTCTTCTCTTGATCTACTCTCCTCCTTTCCTATAGGGATATCAAGACACTTTGTCCTACCCTAACTGCTAGACCACACCAACATGCCCACCGCCTCCTCCCTACCTAAGTTGTTGGAGCTTCCCATGCCCTAACTCAATTCAGCCTGTGAGCGTCACCTTGCATGCTCCTTACCTGCTCCCACTGTCTCCATCTACCTAGGAATCATATGGCTATCAACTAGCCCCTTGCACCTATGCAAGGCATCAGGACCCTCCTCATAGCTAGCATGAACCCCTAGCCTCACCGACCCATGTCCCACCTGCAGGCCTACGCCTATGCATCCCTTCTACCTCTCCGGCCTGCTTCACTGCTCTCCACCTCACACTGCTACTCCACTACCTCTTGTGGCCTTCACTGCTATAGGCTAGATCTAGCCTCAAATCTTTAGATCTAGCCATAAGATGAGGGGCAGGAGTGCTCCTCATCCTTGCCAATAGGAAGACAAGTCAAATCTGGCCATTTTCAGCTGGATTTGATCAGGAAGAAGGTTTAGCCACCATAGCCTGATAGAGATCTGATGAAAAGAGGGGAAACAGGGATGAGAGGAAGAAGGAAGAGAAAAGTAGAAAAACATTAAAAAATGAAGTTGCTGCCAAAAGAAAGAAAAAAATTTAGCCAGCAAGGTCTTGTCTTGATTTCTGCACCACCACCACTACCGTAACTTGCGATCTTTGGTGTGTCAACAAAACTTTATCAACACCGTGATCACCTGTGGCCCCTTATATGATGGCAGAACTCCATCAAACATTGCAACCAACCATAGCTTTGCGTATAGGCTAGAATTTAGGCCTACTGAAACTATAGGCAGGTATTTAAGCCCATCAAAACTATAAGCTAAGCTTGGGATCTGCCAAAACTATAGGCTATCCTTCGGGCTTACCAAATTATGGCCAACCTTTGGCCCACCAAATAGAGGCTAACATTTGAGCCTGTCAAAACTATAGGTTAGCCTGTGGACCCACCGAAAATATAGGCTAGTCCTTTGATCTGCTAAAACTATAAGGTAGCCTTTTGGTTCACAGAAACTACAGACCAACCTTCAAGCCTGTTGAAATTATAGGTTAGCCTTCCAACCTACCCAACCTAGGCTAGCCTTCCAATCCACCAAAATTATAGGCCAGCCTTTGGGCCCACCAAAACTATAGGCCAACCTTCGGACCTGCCAAAACTAGGTTAGCTTTCATGCTCACTGAAACTATAAGTCTGCCTTTGAGCCTGGAAAAATTATAGGTCAGTCTTCTGGCCCACTGAAATTATAAGCTAGCTTCAGGTCCATCAAAATTATAGGACAACCTTTGAGCCAATCGAAGCTATACGCTAACCTTTGGACCCACCAAAACTATTGGCCAACCTTCAGACCCGTTGTAGCTATAGGCTAGTTTTTGGGCCAGCCAATTATAGGCCAACCTGTGAGCCTATCATATCAAGTCAGCCCTTGAGTTCATACCTCTAAACCAGCCCTTGGGCTTGTACATCTAAGACCAGCCGACACACTCGCCTAAAATTATCATGACTTCCAAAAACTCTGATATTAAATTGATTAATATAAAGTAACTCAATAACATTAAATGTGAAACCAAATTAACCTAGATGAACCTACATTGATAAAATAAATGCACTAAAACTTAAATTGAACTTGACCCAAAATCCAAACTGAGTTAACCCAAATCAAATAAGCTCAGACTCAACCCTAATCAAATTCAAGTTAGCTTAATTCAAAATCAAGTCAAGCTCAAACCAAATCCAATTTGGATTAAGCTAAGCTTAAATCGAACCCTAATTAGGTTAAGTTAAGTTCAAACTAAAAAAAGCTCAAAGTTAAACTAGAACTAGGCTAAACTTGAATTAAAACTAAGTTGAACCATATTCGCTTGAACTCAAACTAAAGTCTATCAATATGCAAATCCAAACTCGATAAAGGTTCAACACAAGATCAAATTCAGCCTAAGTCAAATAAAATTAGACTTGAGCAAAAATTGAGTTCTAAACATTGAACTAAATCAAGTTAGACTTGAATGGAAATCAATGCTATTCCAACCAGAGTCAATGATCAGTATTTGATAAATGTTCTTCCAAAAATCAATGCTAAGCTTGGTGAATTGAATTCATTATTGCAAATTGAATATTCACTATTTTGCAAATTGAATATTCATTATTGTAAATTCATTATTTTGGAATGGATGTTTCACATGGTTCCCCTGGTCATATTATAAAGCATCAATGTGAGCCCAATCATCAAAGGTTTTGGGAATAAAAACTAGAATGCATCACTATCTTTTAGAAAGGAGTTAGTGAACATAATTCAATCAAATTTAAAATATCAACTTGAATCAAAATTTAGTGTTGAACATTGAACTGATTCCAAAATTGGACTCAAACCTAAACTATATTAGTCTCAATGGAAGTAAATGAGACTAATATAGGGTTAAACTAAGTTCTATTGGATGTGCTGAACCTTTCGCAATGCTCTAGGACTATGAACAATGGGTGATATTACCATCTTGACTTGAACTAGAACTAGTTTGAGTAGAACCAAGCTATATCAAACTAAGTTCCACCAAGTGTGCTACAGAAGTTTCGGTAGCACTCCAAGGCTATGCCCAGCTCCACAAGTAGTGGATAATGTGACTTTAAATTAAATGAAATTATTTCTTACACCTTATTAGCTATGAAAATACTTCAAAACTTAATAAAGTTATCACCTATGCTTCGTTGGCCATAGAAACACTTCGAAACTCAATAAAGTTATCACCTATGCCTCATTATCTATAGAAATACTTTAAAATCAATGAAGTAATTATTTATGCCTCATTGGCTATGAAAACATTTCAAAATCAATGAAATTATTACTTACACTCCACAAGCTATAGAAACACTTCAAAACCCAATAAAGTTATTGTTTATATCTCATTGGCTATGGAAACATTTCAAAACTAATGAAGTTATCACTTATACCCCATGGGCTATGGAAACACTTCAAAATCAAATAAAATTATTGGTTACACCTCATTGTCTATAGAAATACCTGAAAATTAATGAAGTTATTGCTTACACTCCATGGGCTATGGAAACACTTCAAAGTCAAATAAAGTTTCAAAGTCAAATAAAGTTATTGTTTATACCAAAATACTTCAAAATCAAATGAAATTATCACTTACACCTCATTGGCTATAGAAATACTTGAAAAGCAAATAAAGTTATCGCTTACGCTTCATTGGCTAAAAAATACTGTAAAATCAATAAAATTATTACTTATGTCTTATTGGCTATAGAAATACTTCAAAACTAAATGATGTTATTGCTTATGCTTCATTAGTTATAGAAATATTTCAAAATCAGTAAAGTTATTACTTACTTAAGCCATGTCTCATTTCTTAAAATTGATCGAATGCTTTCTTCTTTTCATTTTGTGTCTCTATTTTATTAGCTAAGTTTCTTGATTTAGAAGGCTCCTAACAATTATCAGCATAATTAATAATATGGACTTGCGTCTATTGAAAGTCAATATTCCCACAATACATGATAGTGCACTTGAAATTAAAATAAACTTTAATTTATGCATCAAGATCGCTTTGAAGGTCTCTGCTACTCCAGACGACTGAAATTAATCACACATGCCCAAACTTTGGAGTGTAGAATGTTCGAATATAGTAGGAAACCTATGGTGATTATTGACATCTTCGGATGGTTGAACCTCAAAGATGGATGCCCAACATTCAGAAGTAGTAACTTTTGATTTTTTTTTTTCCATGTTTAGAGTGATGCCCAATACTAGTTTGAACACCCAAACCTAGCTAGTTTGGGTGCCCAAACTTAATGACTGAATATCCAAACCCATGATATTAGTTATAATGACTAGTAATTTTTTATTGTTGGAGTTGTTAGAATGACCAAATCTTGAGGTCGAGATAAATGAACTCAGTAGAGACATTGAGGGATGATTCCCAAATGGTTAGTTTCTTACTCCAATGATCATATAAATGTTTGGGACATCTTTTCTTAGTGAGAGAATTAGGTTTACAAATTCTTAGAATAAGAATCCCCCTCCCAAGCCTTCTAGGCCCAGTAAGAGCTCAAATAGGTATTAACCTTCAAATCCTCAAATACCCTTTTACTTAAATATTAAGAGATTATTGTTGTGAGTTTTATATTTCTTTTTCCATCTTTATCATCATAACTCTCCTAGTTTGTTAGGAGAGGAGTGCTCTTCTAGATTTTAGAAGAGTGGTGAGAGTGTTCACTCCTCAAGTTGTGATGAATGGCATATTAGCTCAGTAGGAGCAACACTCATAGTTCTCAAGTTTGTAAGGGCATGACTTTACCCTAACAAAGTGACAACTAGTGATTAGTTTAAACCCTCAGGATTAGGGCAAGGACCATGGAGTAGGTGTGATTGATTGCTGAACAATGTATATAAGGTTACATGTTTTCTACTTTCCTTTTACCTTAGGCACTTAATTTGATATTGATTGGAAATCATCTTATATTTGATTATGGATTGATCATTCTCACCTATTTTAATTATCTTAGTATTTCTAATTGAGTTTTGATCATCTACTTGGGCTTAAAATACTTTTGGGTTCATTGTGCTATTAATATTTTTTTATTATTTGAAAACCAATTTCAACAACCCCCCCCCCTCCCTCCCTCCCTCCCTCCTCTCTAAGGTTGTCATTTTGGTTCCATTATCAATGGCTTTTTGGGTTGAGCTTGAAGTGTAGTTGACAAATTTGAGCGTATTGGTGATTAACTTCTTTTGGTAGCATTGTCAATGACTTGTTGGGTTCATAACTTCTTTTGATAGTATTATCAACTTGTTGGGTTTAGATCAAAGTATGGCTAATAACATTTAGCATTGGCAATTAACTTCATTTGATAGTATTACCAATAGTTTATTGGGGTCAGCTTGAAGTATGAACGATAGCTTTGAGCATTGACAATTAACTTCTTGTGATAGCATTATCAATGGCTTGTTGGGTTTAGCTTGAAGTGTGGCTAATAAATTTGAGCATTGGTGATTAACTTCTTTTGATAGTGTTACCAATGGCTTATTAGGTGTCTCTTGAAATGTGGCTAATAACTTTGAGCATTAGCAATTAACTTCTTTTGATTTAATTATCAACAGCCTTATTGGCATATTGTTGATAAGAGCTTGTTGTCAACTAACCATGATTGGATTTTGGATCCTATAATTTTGATTGGTTTCTTAATGGACCTAGGTTAAACCAGTTGGTGGGTTTGGGTTTGACTTGCATTGAGCCCTTGTTGGGTTTAGGTTCAAACAAAAATGGACTTGAGTTCAAGTTCAAGTTGGTTTGATTCAACTTGGTCTTAGTCCAGGTTTGAGTTATTTTGGTTCAAGTTTAACCTGTTCTAGTTTACATTTGAATTATTCTAGTTTAGGTTTTGATTTGTTTTTCATTTAGGTTTGACCTATTTTGGGTCAAATTTGACCTATTCTAGTTTAGGTTTGTCCTATTCTAGTCCAGGTTTAACTTGTTTCTGGTTTAGGTTTTAGACCTACTTCTGGTTCTAATTTTGACCTATGTTTTGGTTTAGGTTTTGACCTACTTCTGGTTCTAATTTTGACCTATGTTTTGGTTTAGGTTTTGACCTATTTTGGTTTAGGTTTTGACCTATCTTGGTTCCATTTTGAGTTCAGCTTGACTTGAATTGGGTTCAATTTGAACTTGGTTTATCTCGATCAAGATGTACTTCAAACTTGATTTGAACTTGAACTTTGAATTTGGTTTGACCTGATTATGGTCTGATTCAGTTGGAACTTCATTCAAACTTGGCTTGACCCAATTGGGACTTGGTTCAAACTTAGCTTGAACCAGTTGAGGCTTGGTTTGAGTTCAATTTTAATTTTTTTATTTATTTGATTCAGGTGTGGCTTGACTTAGTTAGAGTTCAACATGAATTTGTCTTGATTTAATCTGAATGGTGTTTGACTTGCTTTGGAGTTTAATGACTTAGTTTGAATGTAATTTAACTTAATCGAATTTCAATTCAAAATGTTGTAGCTTGACTCAATTATAATTTTATTTGAATTTATTTTGGTTTAGTTCGAATATTGTTTAACTCGATTGGAGCTTAATCCAAACTTTTTTTGATTTTAGGTTGTCCTGATTTGATCTTGAATTAATTTATGTTCAGATTGATCAAGACTTGACTCAATCTGGACTAATTCTAAACCTATGTCATCAATTTTCTAACTAAAATGGAAAACCAATTGAGATATTAGTTGTTTGGCCAAGGGGGCTTCCATTGCTCATTCAATAGAACTGGTCAACCGGTCTAGATACCGCTCGATTGACAAAGGAGGTTCCATTCTCAATTCATCAAGACTGGTCTATTGGTTGAGGCTACCGATTTACTAATAGAGCCTTTTTTTGTTCATCTAGACTAGTTTTGGTCATTTGTTTTGGGTCCATTTGATGATTTGTTTTAAGCCAATTTGGTTCTATTTATTGATTTTTTTTTAATCAGCTTGAATTTGATGTGATTAAGTCACTCAATCAATTTATGTTTATCAATTTTGATTTGAGAGCCCTAGGGCTATTATAATGATACTGGGGTGAGCCCACGGGTTGACTTTTAGTTTGAATAGACATTTAGGCTAGCCACAAGCTTGCTTTTACCAAATTGATGTTAGATGAGCTTGCAGGCTAGACTTTAGTCTAAATTGGCTTTTGGATAAGTTCACAAGTTTACCCTTGGCTAAATTAACTTTTAGATGAGCTTGCAGGCTGACCCTGGATCAGAATGACTTTCTAACAAGCTTGCAGGCTGGCTCTAGGCTGGTTGAGTTTTGGGCAAGCCTGCAAGCTAGCCCTAAGTTGGTTGTAGGGAGCATGTTCAATAAGATGAGGATGTATTATCAGTTTATGTCAATTCTCTCTCTTCTTGATTGTTGTTCTATTATCAGTTTATGTCAGTTCTCTCTCTTCTTCATCTTCTCCTCTTCTTTTCTTTAGAAAAATTCATGGTGGGCCTCAAGGTTTGAGATTAGTGAAGATGATGTTGCAGTAGAGATGGGGATTGCTCGTGGGTGGGTGGGTTTTGGGTGGTGGGGGGGGTGGGTGGGGAGGTGGGGCTGGGGCATGCATCAACAACTAGAACCTCACAAGAGACAAAGGAAGGAGCAAGATGAAAAAAGAAAAAGAAACAAAAGAACAAGATAGTAGCCTTACATCTTATTGCCTTCTTAACAATACTCTCTCAATCTCCTTTGTCTCTGAATTTCTTGCTCCTTGCATCCTAATTTTTGTGCTAATAATTTGTGTCAAATTCATGATCTTGCCATGTTTTTATACGGTTGAGAGGATCTTTAAATTAAATCATTGATTGATTTGAATTTGAGATTTGATGGATATGTTTTTGCCATTAGTTCTCAAATTTGGACCTTTGATTGATATATTATGAGATTGTTGACTGAAATTTTGTCGATTATTAATGAATTCAGTGAAGATTTATTTTCTATTTTGTAGATTGTGATTTGAACTAGATAACTGGTTAAGAGGTCATGTTGGTCTCAGTTTGTCCAAACTGGTTGATTGGCAGGTGTTACCAATCCTAGTTCATGGGAATCAGTTGATCGGTATGGCCCGATTTAGTATTTGGGTTTGAAGTTTCAGCCCATATTTATTTTAAATTAGACCCCACCTATCATGAATTAGACTCAAAGTCTAACTCTAATTCTTATCAAACTCAAATGGAGAGAGTGGTTACAAAATCTACTCAAATGGAGATGAAGCTTAAAGCTCAAGTTGAAAGCTCAAAAATATTCAAGATATGAGATCAACTCCGAGCTCATAGGTTTAGATTTTTTTATTTTATGTTAAGTCAAGAAATTGATTATTTATTAGAGTTTCTTGATTAACACTCAAACTAAACTTGAAATGCTTTTACTGGCCTATCATTTTTATCCAAGATCAATTATGAGATAATGTCATACAGGACTAAAGTTATATTGAACCAATTAAGATTTTTCTATTAACTTTGAATGCTTGAACTTTAGA
This sequence comes from Trichopus zeylanicus subsp. travancoricus, assembly GCA_005019695.1. Lineage (NCBI taxonomy): Eukaryota > Viridiplantae > Streptophyta > Magnoliopsida > Dioscoreales > Dioscoreaceae > Trichopus > Trichopus zeylanicus. Next base: position 2,874,891 of record RXID01021984.1, on the reverse strand, counting down.
ATTCAGATGTCCAAATATAGCAATAATAACCTTAGGGTTATTGACAGCTTCAGATGCTCAAACCACTAGATCAGATGGTCAATGATCAGAAGCTATAACTTTATGATTCTCAGATTTTTGGCTTTTGATAGGATTCAGTTGCTCAAACCTAATGACCAGATGTTCGAACCCATGACATCAGCTATAATGGTTAGTTACATTTTGATCGTTGGGATGTTTTCAGATGATTGAACCTTATGATATAGATGACTGAACATGATAGAGAATTGTTAATAACAGCTAGTTCTCTTCCCAACAGGCATATATGGGCTCGAAAATTCTTTGCTCAATATGAGATTGAACTTTCAATATCTTTAGAGCAGATCTATATTTCACAGGCTATCTAACCTTAACAAGAGCTCAAATATGCTTTAATTTTCATATCCTTATTGCCCTTGTATTTGATCTTTGGGATACTCTTGTTGTGAGTGTTTTTCTTTTTTTGTAACTCTCCTATATCATTAGGAGAGGATTGAGTGCTCTTCTAGGTGTTAGAAGAGTATGAGAGAGCTAGCTCTAGTGTGAAGTACCACTTGCTTAATTGGAGCAAGAGATTATAAGGGTGTGGCTTCACTCGAAGGAATTGACAACTCTAGTGGAGAGTTGAAGTCCTTAAGATTGAGATAAGGGTTATGGAATAAGCACAGTTGGTCACCAAACCACGTAAATTAGTTTACACTCTCTCTCCCTCTCTATTTATATTTTGCACTCTTGTACTATTATGTTTGCTTGTGGTTTGAATTGGGTATTGAATTTACACAAAATTGTCATTTGTGGTATTAAACCTAATTCACCCTCCGCTCCCCTCCCTTCTCCTCCTCCCCCTCCTCAAACCTAAATCAAAATCAAATCGAACTCGAACCAAAATCGGGTCAAACTAGAGCCAAAATTAGGTTGAACCTAAACTATAACTAGGTTGTACCTGAACTAGAACCCAATAAGGGTCCAACCTCGGTCAAGCTTGAACCCATTAAGGGATCAAGCCCAACTAGATAAGGATCCATTAAGGATCAAATCCAGATCCATTAAGAGTTGGATCCAAGATCTATTAAAGATCTAATAAGAACCCAATAATAGTTGAACTAAGATTCGTTAAGGATCCAATAAAAATCTAATAAGTGTTGAACTAAAATCTATTAAAGCTCCAATAATGATCAAATCCAAGATCCTATAAAGATTGGAGCCAAGATCCGTTAAGGATCCATTAAGGGTTGGATTCAAGATCCATTATGGATCTATTAAGAGCCCAACAAGGGTTGAATCAAGATTCATTAAGGATCAAACCTAGATCTATTAAACATTCAATAAGAACCCAATAAGGGTTGAACTAAGATTTATTAAGGATCCACTAAGAACCTAATAAGGGTTAAACTCAAGTTCATCAAGGATCCATCAAAGATCTAATAAGAATAAGGTCCAAAATCCATTAAGGATTAAATAAGGATCCAATAAGAATCAAAACCAAGATCTATTAAGGATCTAATAATAGTCGAATTAAGATCCAACAAGAATCAAAACCAAGATCCAACAAGGATCAAGTCATAGGTCTGTTAAGGGTCAAGCCCAAAGTTTGATGAGGATCCATTAAGAGTCAAACTCAAATCCATCAAGGATCCATTATGGATCTAATAATTTTGGTAGGCATGTGTGTGGTGAATCTCTACACCTTCTAGCACTGACTAGCTACAAATTCTATGTAAACTCATTAAGGATCTAATCCAAAATCCATTAAGGATGCAAAAAGAACCCAATAAGGGTCAAATTAAGATCAAATAAGGATAAAGTCCAAGATCTAATAAGGATTAAGTCCAAAATCCATTCAAGATCCAACATAGGGTTGAACCTAACTTAGATTGAATCAAATCAGGCTTAAACTGAAATCAATTCTGAATATCAAATTAAATCAAATTAGATTTGAAAAAAATCAAGTTTGAATCAAGCTCAAATCAAATGGAGTTAGTAAAAAATAAGCACAAAGCACAAACAAAAGAGCTTTTAAAATGACTCCAATTAACTGTCGACAACATCTCAAGCCTAATCAATAACAAACCAAAAAAGCTATCGATTATTAAATTAAAGATGATTAGCATCAGGCTAGGCTGTTAACTATTTTTCAAATCAAAATTGAACTAAGGCCATACTTGAACTCATCCAATCTGTTATCCAATGCTACATTTGAAGGAAGTTTACTGACACAAGAGTAAAGTCGTCAGTCATGCTTCAAGTTCATTTGACATAAGCCGAAAAGGCCGTTGATTATTAAATCAAGAATGATTAGCATAAGTCAAAACTACTAATCATTTTCTCAAATGAAACCAAACTAAGGCAAGCCTATACTCAGATAGTTAGTCAGCCAAGTGTCATGTTCGAAAGAAGTTAACCAACACAAATATAAAACCATCGATAACACTTTAGATTTAATTAACACAAATGTGAAATCCATCCATTATCAAATAAAGAGTAATTAGCATAATCTAATGCTACTAACCATTCTCTCAAATCAAAGATCAGAAGAAGTCAACTAATAATAAACATAAAGTCCTTGGTAGCACTTTAAACGTAACCAACACAAGCATAAAATCATCGGTTAGACTTCAAACTTAACCGATATAAGCATAAAGCCGTTGGTGATAAACCTAGTTGATAAAAAGCTTAAAAGTCATTGATTATCAAGTCAAGAGTGATTAGCATAAGCTAATATTGCTAGCTATTCTTTCAAATCAAAGATCAAAAGAAGTCAACTAACAATAATCAAAAAGCTATCAACAATACTTCAAGTCCTAATGAAGTCAACTGACACAAGTCCAAGTAGTTAGTAACACCCGAAATCAAGCAAGGCTATTAATATCATTTAAGGATCAAACCAAGCTTGCAATTAACCCAAACAAGTTTGGTAGGTCCTTAATCCTCTACACTACTATAATGGAAGGGTCTGTAGGAGCACTTCTCACCCAAAATAACAACGAAGGAAAAGAAAACAAACTCTACTATTTTAGTAAAATGCTAGTGAGGGTAGAGAATAATTACTCTTCAATTGAAAAGTATTGTCTGACATTTATATTCATAGTCAAGAAGTTTAGACATTATCTATTCTCCCACCATGTCATTCTAATGTCAAGATGATCCCATAAAATACTTGATGATCAAATTCTTACTTATGAGAAAGCTAGCAAAATAGGCTCTAATCCTCATAGAGTACAATATCAAGTTCACTCCCTAAAAGGTAGTTAAAGGACATTGCCAATTTTCTTACTAAGTTGCAAACTCTCTGATGAAGAAATTTTTTCTCAAGGTAGGGGAACACTATTGGAAGCTATACTTTAATAGAGTATCATCCATCAAACAAGGAATCAGGCCAAAGCTTTGATAAATTAAATAGACATTGGACTCATATTTGTCACTCCAAATAGGGGCATTTTATTATACTCTTATTCTCTCTCAAAATCATGTATAAACAATGAGACAGAATGCGAATCTCTAATTGCAGAAGTGAAAATGGCCTTTAACATGAGAATCTCACACCTGCATATTTTTGATGATTCACAATTGGTCATCAATCAAGTGGAAGGTGGATTCAAAATTCATAAATTTGAGCTACTAAAATACTATGAAAAAACTTGAGAATATATGGGACAAATTCCATATGTTTAAATCATTAAAAGTTCATCAATCTATCAATGTGGAAGTTGATTCCTTAGACAAGTTAGCTAAGATATTAACTAATATTGATCAGGGAGAAAATCTATTCGCAATCCATAGCAAATAGATGATAAGTTTAGCCTTTAGCATTAAGCATGAGAAGGAGAGGCAAAAAAAGTCATATACGAAGTGCACTTTAGGGTCTATGGAGCTCATCAATCAATCCCTAAAATAATGATGAAAATCAAGAATATGGACTACTATTAGCCACATGATGGTGAGAAATTGCATCAAATATGCAAGAAAATATCACTTATATAAAATTCACAGTGACTTCATTGATCAACACTCAAACCCTCTGTATCCAACAATATCCTCAAAGTCGTTTGAGGTATGGGGTGTAAATATAATCGACCCAATTGAGCCACCTTCTTCTAAAGGCCACCACTTTATATTAGCAATGACTGATACTTCTATTAGTAGGTAGAAAAATCCTGCTAAAGGAGCTACAAGCTGATATTGTTATCCATTTCTTCTGAAAACATCGTGTATCAATTTGATGGTCATTGAAGACTAATTTCTAATAACAGATAGTCCTTTAAAAGCTTCGAAGTGGGACAATTGATAGATCATCACAAAGTAGGTTAGTTATATTTATTCATCTATAATGTAAGGGAAAATAGCCTCATGGAGGTATTCAACTAAAGAAAGTCATTGACAAAAATAAAAGTGACTAGCACTAATAAAACTTTTTGAACCACTGTGGGTTTATTACATCATATATTGAACTTCTACCTAATCAACACCATATGCACTGATATTTGAGACTGAGGTGGTCCTACCATTGGAGCTACGAATTCCATCTCTAAGGATTGCTTTGTAAGGAAAAATCATAAAAGAAGATAATGCTCATCTTTACTTAGATGAACTAGACTCCTTGGGTGAAATAAGATTTGTAGCTCAACAAAACCTAAAAATATATTGATCACAAATTTCTAGGGCCTACAATAAGATAGCCCAGCTTAGATGTTTTCAAAAAAGAGATGATGTTAGTATGAACGAAATTCATAGTCCCAAATTAAAATAAGAAAGGCAAATTCACACTTAACTAGAAAGGCCCATATATCATTTAAAGGGTTCATGATGGGAAATTCTACTAATTGATTGATGATAAAGGAAAAAAGATCTATTACACTGATCAATATCTGCTTCCTAAAGATGTATTATGTATGAGCCTCTGGTGGTAATAAAAAAGAGTATGCTTTGTCTATGACAAAATGTCTAGCCATCTCAAAGAATGTCTTGTCAAATATACACTCCATACTTCTCAAGATAAAATACAAATACAAAATCCCACATAGTGAATTAAGTTCACTCTCACATAGCAAATTAAGTCTATTCTCATATAACAAATTAAGTCTACTATTACGTAGTGAATTAAGTCCACTCACACATAGCAAATCAAGTCCACTCTCACATAGCAAATCAAGTTCACCTCATATGGTAAATAAAATTCACTCTCATTTGGCAAAGAAAGTCCACATATATATGATAATTTAGGTCCACTTTCACATAGCAAATTCAACTCTCAAAGAGTTGATAGAGGGACTAGACACTGAAAAATTATTTGCACCTTGTTTTCTTATCAGAACTTGAGAAGAGGATGCAAAAGGGGCATTTTTTGGTTGATTTTTATCCAAATCAGATTTGATAGGAACTTGACCAAAATTAGAGATTGGATACCACCAAATTATGATCCAAGTATGGGTCTCAGTTAGATCGAAATCGCAATCAAATTTGACTGAAAATTGAGTCAGATTCAAATATGAATTGTTGTAAAATTCAGTCTCAAACTGAATTTAGCACAAAGACATGGAAAAAATTTGGACCAACATTAGGTCCAAACTTCATAAAAAATCTAGGCCAAAATGACAAAAAAAGAATTTTTATAAATAGGTCCTTGGATCAAAAAAAATCTTTACAAATAGGTCCTTGATCGATTTTTTTCACAAATAGGCTTTCAATATGAAAAAAATTGCGAAAAAATGTATGATATTCTTCAAATTATAAATTGGCCCTCACAAAATATAAGTTTTGCAAACAAACCCCTCAAAGTTTAATAATCACAAATTAATCTTTACAGAATCTAGCGTTTATAAATAAATCCTTTAAAGATTTATATTCACAAATAAATCCCTAAAATTTTTATCTCTTACAAATAAACCCTCCATAAATGCTAAATTATAAATTTATAAATAGGCCCTTCAAAGATTTTAATTTATCAATTAGTCCAAAATTTATTTAATTTGTATATAAAATTTTACAAAAAAGCATCTCGAAAGTTTTAAAATGTTACAAATGGATCTTTGTGTTTGATTTTATAAAAAAGTATTCAAATTTTCTGAAATTACAAACTATTCCCTGAAAATAAAATTTTTGCAAATAGGCCCCTCATATTTCATTATTTTGCAAAATAATATAATCTCATCCAAACAACCAAAGCAAAAGTTGATATTAATAATATCAGATCTCATCCATACAATCATTCAAAATTCAAAATCATATCGCAATTTTATCATCATCAATTCAAAAAATTGAAGTCAATCCAATATCCTCTAATGGCTATAAAAGGTTTGAGCCCTACAAAAAAAGGGAGAGGATCTAGAGAGTAGGATATTTTACAAATAAGAGATCGAGCCACAATGAAATGAGGAAGAAGCAGTTGGTAAACAAGGAAGAAAAGTAAGAATTTTCTACTTTTCTTCGGTCCTTTCTATTTCTCCTTTGTTGCCTCCTTATCTTCGTTCCCATAAGACACTCTACTACACTACTACTCTCATTGGAGACCTCCCACTGTTGCACCCTCCAACCTGGATCCTATAACACACTCCCCATGCCTGCCTAAGTTTGAGTGACTACACTCAAGGGTGTGGTCACTTGAACTTGTACCCTTGTTGTCTTGCCATCTGCACCATCTCCAAAGCCACTGGAGGAGGGCTTCTCACCAACGAAACCTTAAGTCTTAGTTCACTCCAACCAAAACCTTGGCCTTGCCACCTAAAGCCAAATGTCATGTTTAAAGAAAGTTCATTATCATAAGCATAAACCCATCAATGATGCTGCAAATTTAATTGACATAAGCCAAAAGGCCGTAAATTATCAAATCAAGAGTGATTAGCATAAGCCAAAGTTGCTAATCATTCTCAAATCAAACTAAATTAATGCATACTTAAACTCGCTTAGTTAGTTAGCCAAATGTTGTGTTCAAAGAAAATTTACTGACATAAGTATAAAGCTATTAGCCATACTTTAGCCTTAATCAACACAAGTCAAAAGGGTTATCGATTATAAAATTGAGAATAATTAGTATAAGCCAAAGTTTCTAATTATTCTCAAATCAAATTAAGGCATGAATGAACTCATCTAGTCAATTAGTTAAATGCCATATACAAAGAAAGTTAACCAACATAAGCATAAAGTGCTTGGTAACACTTCTAGCTCAATCAACACAAGCATAAGAGTCGTCAGTGATGTTTTAAATCTAATCGACAATAAGTTACAAGTTGTCAATTATCAAATCAAAAATGGTTAGCATAAACCAAGACTGCTAACCATTTCCTGAGGTCAAAGACCAAAAGAAGCTAATGGATAATAAGGAAAAAGCTATTGGTGGTACTTCAAACCTTAATAGGGACAACAAAAATAATCCAAGGCAGTCAACCACACCTTAAAATCAAGCAAAGTTATTAACATCCACCAAGAATCAAACTAAGCACCTATCCGAGCTAAGTTCCACTTGATCAAGTGAATGGGAGTGGGGCAATAGTGAACATCAAGCCTTTCCCATTCCTTTCCTCATTTCCTCATTTCTAATTATGAATTTAAATCTTTTCAATTGTAAAATAAAAAAATACCCTTGCTTAAGCCATCTAATCTTTCTTTAAATAATCAAATTATGCTTTATTTGTTTGCGTCTCTATTTTATTAGTTTGGTTTCTCACTTTAGGAAGCTCTTAATAATTGTCAAAGTAATTAATAATGGAAACTTGTGCATGTTGAAAGTCATATTTTCATAATACCTAATAGTAAATTAAAATAACTCAAGACTGCTCCTTAAGATCCCTTAGCTATCCTGGGTGGCTGATCACTGCTCCACATCAATCTTACATCAATGTCTCAAATACTTTGAGGATAGTGAAGAATATCAAATTGATGGGAATGTGCATCATTTTGATCTTCATAAGGTACATTATGATGATGCAAAATATTATCAAAGATCCTATCTGGTAAAGCATTTATTTTTTTATTAATCAAGTAAATAAGATGAATGCTAGTATGATCTTCAGGCCTCTTTATCTAGGAAGTGATAGAGAGCCTTAAGATGAAGGAACCCCACGATTTTTGTCTGGTGACTATTCTTTTGATGAAGATAATAATGAAGGTCTAAGAGAAAGTACTCTCATTGTTACAAAAGTCCTAGAAAGTTTACTTAAGTTATTAGATGAGCTAAATACCAATAATCTGAAGGAATTAACAACCTTTTATATTCTTCCAAAACACAAGGGACAAAAGGAGATATTATTCTACAAGGCAATTCTCTATGCCCTAAGCATGCATGAAATCCTAAAAACTAAAAATCCAAAAAATAATTGAAACTATTAGCCTGTGGTCATACCTAAATATTTTTTAGATAATACTCATCAAATAATCAAGAAATTCAACTATAGACTTCAACAAAGGAAGAAAGAAAGTCATTTCTCAAAAAATCTATAGGACCTACCCTAGGGGCATGCTATAAGAGAGAAAGTCATTTCTTAAAAATTTAAAATCTATTTTGCTTCAAGCATCTATACATGCCTTATAGTTGCCATTAAATCTTTGTCTGATAATGAGGATAATCAAACACCTTCAGTGCCTTTTGACACAAATCATGTGCTTCAAACTAGTTATGGTCTCCAAAGCACTCCAAGAAGGAAAAGTCCATAGCAAAGCTCTATCAAAACTTGAAGAAAGAATGGCAATCCATAGTCAATCAATTGATGAAAATCAGCCTAGGTTCAAAAGAGGATTCTAGGCCTACCTTTATTAGCATATAACTCTTAGAGGAAGGCCAAACCCAACTAAAAGTAGCGCTCAAGGAATGCATTGACTACTTTGCATTGAGCTATAAGGAAATGACTAGACTAGACCTTGAAGTCATAGTCCATAAGTTGGCTATCAATTTTGAAGTTTTACCTATCAAACAAACACCTATGAAGATGAAACTTGACCTAGAACAAAAGTTGATAGAAGAGATAAAAAAAACTAATTGAAACATGCTTCATCTAAGAGAAATATCTAGATTGAGTAGCTAGCATTGTGTCAGTTAGGAAAAAGAGTAACCAAATTTGTATTTGTATGGACTATATGGACTTAAATAAAGCATATTCAGAGGATGATTTTTCATTACCAATTATGAAAATTATAATTGATAATATAATCAATTTTGAACTATTCTCCTTTATGAATGATTTTTTAGGATATGACCAGATCAAGATGGATCTTGATGATGAAAAATATCTGGCCTTCTAAACTCCAATTGACATTTACTGCCACAAAGTGATGTCTTTTAGGCTTAAGAATGCATACGCTACTTATTAAAGGGCCATGACCCAAATCTTCGATGGCCATCGACTAATAGAATGCTATTTGGATGATTTGGTGGTCAAAACTAAAGCCAAAGACAAGTACACCCAATATCTAAGATTAGTTTTTGACCATCATAGAAAATATAACCTAAAGATGAACCATATAAAATATGCCTTCGGAGTATCATCAGGAAAATTTATTGGCTTCTTGGTTTAACATCGAGGGATTAATGTTGATGATCTATCTAAGATCAAGGCCATTTTTGGGTATGCCACCACATGACAAGTTAAAACAATTGAGGTCATTCCAAGGCCAACTCGTGCACCAAAGGAGATCCATCTCGAATCTATCCATAAAATGCAAACCCTTTTCTAAATTAATGAAGAAGGATGCTCAATTTATATGGGATCTAGAATGCAAGCAAGCTTTCAAAGAGATTAAGTAGCATCTCTTAAAACCACCATTGTTGGCAATGCATGTACCTAGTAAGCCCTTAATCCTCTACATAGCTACAATAGAAGGGGCAAATAAAATGTACTCTACTATTTGAGTAAAATATTAGCAAAGGCAAAGAATAACTAGTCTCCTATTAAAAAATATTGTCTAACAAAATGTACTCTACTATTTGAGTAAAATATTAGCAAAGGCAAAGAATAACTAGTCTCCTATTAAAAAATATTGTCTAATACTTATACTCACAGTCAAGAAGCTCAGAAAATATTGTCTAATATTATACTCACAATCGAGAAGCTCAGCTACTACCTTCTCTCTCACCAAGACATTTTTAACATCAAGAGTTAGATCCCATAAAATACTTAATGACCAAACATATATTCACTAAAAAGCTAGTAAAATGGGCTCTAATCCTCATAGATATTTGAGGTATGGGGTATGGATATAATCGGCCCAATTGAGCTGTCTTCTTGTAAAGGGCATCACTTCATATTGGTAGCCACCGATTGCTTCTTTTGGTAGGTAGAAGTAATTTTACTAAAGGAAGTAAAAGTTGATGCTGTCATTTGTTTCCTTTGGGAATATATTCTATACCATTTGTGTATTCCTCGAAGGTTTATTTTTGATAACAGACCATTCTTTAAAAGCTTTATGGTGGGATGACTTGTAAATTATCACAAAATAACTTGGAGATATTCTTTTATCTATAATGCATGGACAAATAGCCTCGCTGAAGCATCAACAAAACTCTTTGCAAAATACTAAACAAAATCATTACCAAAAATAAAAGAGACTACTATCAAAAATTTTCTGAAGTATTATGAGTTTATTGCATTCATATCGAACTTCTACCCAATTAATACCATATACACTAGCATTTGGGATTGAGGCAGTTCTGCTATTGGAGGCACAAATGTCCCATTTAAGGATTATTTTACAAAAAAATCAAGTCTACTTATATATGATAAGTTGAATCCACTTATATATGATAAATTAAGTTCACTCTCATATGACAAATATAATCAATTCTTAGAGCGTTAACATAGGGGCTAGATACCTAAAAATATTCACACCCTCTCGTCTCATCAAAACACTCAAGAAGAGGATGCGAAGGAGGTACTTTGTTTCGGTGGTTTTCATAAAAATAAAATTTGATAAGAATTTGACTAGAATCAAAGATCGGAAGCCATTGGATTATGGTCCAAATATGAATCTTAGTTAGACCAAAATCACAGTCAAGTTTGACTAAAACTTAAGTTCAATTTGGACCTAAATTATTATAAAATTCAACCTTAAACTAAATTCAATCCAAATGAACTGAGTAGGCTAGAAATTTGGACCGAAATTGGGCTAAAAACTCATTAAAAATTTGAGCTAGAATGAAAAATGATAAAATTTTTACAAATAGATTCCTAAACCAAATAAATTTTAATCAATAGGTCCTTGGCAGGATTGGTTTCTTACAAATAGGTCCCTAAACAGAAAATTTTTATGAAAAGGTCCATAAAGCTCTTTGAATTACCAATTGATTCTTGCAAAATCTATAGTTTATAAAAAAATCCCCAAAACTTTATGTTGACAGATAGGTCCTTGGAGAGCTTTCTGAATTTACAAATGTAATTCTCAAAGATTTTAATTTACAGATTTACAAATAAACTTCTCAAAGATTTTAATTTACAAATTAGTCTAAAATTTATTAATTTCTAAATAAAATTTAATAAAAAAAGACCTTAAAAGCTTCAAAAAATTTATAAATAAGTCCCTATGATTAATTTTGCAAAGAGTTTCCTAAATTTTCTAAAATTATTAATCAACCTCTAAAGAGGAAATTTTACAAATAACCCCCCCTATATTTTGTGGATTTGCAAAACACTATAATTTTGAAGCCATTACAACTTCATTCAAATATAGCTTGTCCTTATCCAAATCAAAGTGGATCAACATCTATCTACATTAGTGTTCAAAATTTGAAGAGAAGGTTGTTATCGACATTCCCCATTTCAATTTTTAAATCAAGATTGATCCGATCTTTTCAAGCCCTATAAAACCCTACAAAGATTAGAAGGAAGAGGAGAGATGAGAGGATTATGGGAAAGAGAAGGTCAGTGATTCTAGGAATACAATAGAAAACCAAAGATCGACTACAATCAGGTGAGGTTTAACGCTTAGCTTTATTTGTTTCATCCTTCTCTTCTTTGTTGATTTTTCATCTTTCGCTTCTATATGAGGACCTTGCCTATGCTCTTTCATCGCACTACTCCCTCCATGTCGCCACCGCATGCGCCACTGGCACCTGTGTGCTTTGTGCGTGTTGCCTCACGGCTCTACCCATGCTCTAATGAGCCTTCAATCCTACAGCCACCACCTATAGCCCATGTAGCTGCACCCTAGCAGCTCCTCCCGTGCTCTAGCAGGCCTCCTGCACTGTAGTCACTTCCGACCATCCTCGGACCTACAATCGAGGTTTCTCGCTACCACCTTTGCCACTTGATGTCGAAGATTGTCTTTGCTAGAGCCCGGAACTGCCACCTTATGGTAGGCCCTGCCGCATCCACCTCAAGCTCACCACACAACCTCACCACTCGTTCGAGCTCTCAACTAGGCCTCTCTTGAGCCCTCCCTTGCTGCAATTGTGTCCACAACTCTACCCCAGCTTGGCTAGCCTCAAGCTTGTAGCTGCCCAGGCTGTGTTACATCTCGAGCGCTGTGTGCCCAGTGACTTACCAATAGCAACTAAATCATTCTATCTCGCTACTCATGACTCTATGCTCCATCGCAACCCCTTTGAGTTGCACGAGGCACCCCACAAGCCTACCTTGCTCCGAACTTATTCTGGCCATACCACGCCAGCCTGAGCTGCTAATATAACCTCCGACTGCTTCGACTTTGCCACGATGCTCCAGCCTTGCTCCTCACTGCTGCAGGGGGCCCTCGCCACTGTCCACTGCTATTCGTGGTTAGATCCCACTGGTTCTAGCCAGATTTAGCCACAAACTCAAAGAAGAAGAGCAAAGAGGGCTTTGAGCATGGCACAGGTGGAGAACAAAGGAAGGGGAGTACGATAAAGAAGAAGAAAGGTGAAAAAAAAAAATTAAATAAAAGTAAAGTTGGTGCAAAAAAAAGGAAACAAAGAAAATATATTTTTCTCATCTCAATTTGTACAATTTCAACTTCTGATTTAGAGCTATTCCGCAGGCTTATCTCATGGTCAATTCAATTTAGAGCTAATTTGTGGGATCGCCTGAAAATCATTTTGGTCTAGGTTAGCTTGTAGGTTTGTTTGAAAGTCATGTCAACCTAGAGCTATACATTTCTCTAGTCGATTTTGCGTTCAGTTTTGACTTTGAGTTATATGGTAAATTGGTTCTTGAAGTTGGTTAAATTCAACTCTTTCAAAAAGTGTACTTTTATAAATAGCTCTCTCAAATTTTTAAAATCACAATCAAATATGATTTTAAAAATTAAAACATGACTTTTTTCAAAAATATAATTCTAAAATATTTAAAAGTACGAGAAAGCTGATAAAGGTATGGTATTTTTGTAAATAAATTCTCAAATAGTATAATTTTATAAATGTGCCTTTGAAATCATAATCAAGCCCGATTTTAAAGATTAAAGCATCAATTTTATTGAGAATATAAATCTACGACATTTTAAAATATAAGAAGGCCTATTGGGTTTGGTACTTTTACAAATATTCTTCAAAAATTGTGGCATTGTATGAGAGTCAGAATCATAGAATTGGTCGATCTGGTCAGTTTAAGGGTACATATTTAGAGTTTCAAAGAACTAAAAAGATGGATATCTATACATGCCCCTCCCTTGGCGATGCTAAGATAAAGCCTGAGTCAAGAGCAAATTGATAGCCACCTTTGAGGATAAATTGATCGACTTTCTGACTGATTTATTTGCTTCAAAAAAAACTAAGAGGTTGATTTAATTATATTGGGGGTTTCAAGTAAATCCAGGGGCTCATAAGCTTACCTATGATTGTCATGCATAAAGGGAGAAGAAGTACGAGGTTGATAAGGACACACTAAGAACATGATATCTCCTTGTGGTTCAAGCAACTACCACTATTTTTGCAAAGGGGCATAAATTTTCAAAGCGATCAAGCTAGTTAAAATAGAGTAGATCAAGCGATTGAGTCTTCTAGTTAGGTTTTGTTAAAATGTCAGGCAAGTTATGGAAAAGTTGCATACATGCTGGAGTGATGCAAATGCAATATTTGCTTATGTAAATGTATTGATGGTCTCATTTGAGGATGAACTAATTGACTTTCTAACTAACTTGTTGACTTTGAAAAGAATTAAGAGGTTTATTTAATATATTGAGAACTTCGGATCAATCCAGAGGCTTGTAAGCTTGTCTGCTATTGTCATACACAAAGGAAGAAGAAGTAGGGGATGGATGGAAACACGTCAAGAATACAATGTCTTCTTGTGGTCCAAGGAATTACCACTATTTTTGTAAGGGAGGATAAATTTTTCAAAGTTGTCAAGCTAGTCAAAATAGAGTAAATCAAATGATTAAATTCTTTGCTTTGGTTCTACTGAAGTGTTAAGAGAATGATGAAAACAATCCATGTATGATGGGGTGATGCAAATGTAATGATGGCTCTAAAGAACGCAAAATTTTAAATGCAGAAAATCAAAAGAATACAAAATTTTAGATGTAGAAAGGCTATCAACCACTAGTCAAGTTAAGAGATCCTGCTTGCAAAGTCGGGATTGTAGACCACCTTGATCTTTCCCAAGTGGAGGTTTTTTGAAAAATATGTCCTATGTCGGTGTCGCTTTCCATGACTGAGCTCTTATTTCTTCATTTCTTCTCCTTTCTTCAGCCAAGATTTTCTTCTTCACATCTTCTCTTTTGTCAAAAACCTCCCTTTTTTCATGGACAAGAATGTTTAGTTTGGACTTGCCAACAAGGAGATGGCTTCAATTGATGGTGTAGACAAAGGTAGAGGTGATGAACGTTCTCAATAGAAAATGGTGAGTGGTGGTCCACCTTGATCCTAAGCCTCCTGTGGAGAAGTTAGTTTTTTGTACATTTTGAAAGAATGTAGATTGGCAAAACAATTTTTTTTGGGGTGTGCCATGAGCTTGCTGCCAATTTAATTTGGATGCCAAGCTTTTATTGCACCATTTTATTTTATCTTATTTTACTTTTTTTTGGGTGTGCCATGAACTTCATGCACACCATTTTCATTTTTTTTTGGGTGCACCATGAACTTAGTGCACACCCTTTTTTTTATTTCTGATGATCCTCCTTCTATTATAGTTCAAGACAGATTACATATTTGAGGTCTTGACTAGTGATACCTTAGAATTAGTTGGATATTCGGTGTGTCATGCTTGAGCAAGATCAAGAACTTTTTAGCCATCTTAGAATGAGTTCTGCTGGTTTCGGTTCTCTATTTTTGCACTCGACTCGTCATCATTCCCCTGCAAGTTCTAAGGCCAAATGCTCCTCCAGTGATCAAGAATGAGGTGTCCTCACTTATTTGATGTATTTTCTTTTTTTATGCTTATACTTGTATCATGTTCTTTTGAAAAGAAATTGTTAAGTAGTATTTTTATTTGCATAAGATGGAAAATGAATTTTGTGCCTCCCTTTCTTTTTTTTTTTTTTTTGAACTTAGACAAATTACTCCATTCTCCGTAGGTGTGATGTTCTACTTGATTAGGTCAACCTGAGCTTTAGAAGTTTTGTCTCAGACTATGGGTAGTTGACCAATTGAACTTTTTTTCCATTCCTTACTCTAGTATGATGTTTCCTTCAGCAACTCATTTTAAGTGGTCAATCCATTTTTGCCTTCTTCTCATAGCTAGTCAACCCTCTCTAACTTGGCTTCGGCTTTTGGTTGTCCCTTGACCTCAATCTCTAAGATTTATATACCCATTAGATACCTTCTAATACTTACTTCTTGGATAATTTTTCTTGTTTAGTAAAGCATTGAGATGAGGCTAGATTAGTCCTCCCAATTCTAGCATTTGATCCAGTTTTCTCTCACTTTTTTTTTCTTTTTTATTTTTTACTTCTTTTGATCTAGCAATCTCATTCCTACTTTGAGGATCCAAGGTTTGCAAACTCATGAATACCAACCAATTCTTACTCCTCGAGTTCACCTTTTTTGCTTTGGTCTTCTATATAAGACTTGTTTCTTTAGGACTATGCTTTTCATTATTTATTTAGGCGAGTGATCTTGTGATTTTAGGAGGAGATTCCCAAGAGGTTACCCTTTTATCTTTGCATTTAGCCCGATTGGTGAGTTTCCTGACAAGCTCTCAATTACTTTGAGATTGACCACCTTACTTTTGAGTTTTTATTCCTAAGGTCAACTTAGAGTTTGAGTATGAAAGATAAGTCCAGAGCCTCCAAGCCACTTGTGAGAGTTAGTTGATTGATAAGCATTACTAGGATAAGCTTTCATGATCGCGTATGGTTCCTCTTAGTTAGCTTTCAGCTTTGTTTTGTCCTTCATGGGGAACACGCTTCAACACCAAGTCCCCTTTCTCAAACTTGCATTTGATCACCTCCTTTTGGTAGAATTGGGTAGTTATCATTGGTAAGCTTGTGCACGATTGGTTGCACGCAATCTTCTTTCATCTGGTACTTCAAGCTAGCTAAGAACAGACTCCTACATCTTAGTTAGACTTAAGTCATTTTATATTATAGTTCTAAATGATGGAATTTAGATTTCATATGGTACTACCACCTCCATTCCATACATTAGTGCAAACAAAGTATGGCCCATTGGGGTATGTATGAAAGTATAATAGGCCTATATAGCCTCATCTTCCTTATCTATCCAATTTAATTTTTTATCAGCTTCGACTATCCTTTTAATAATCTTAATTAGAGTCTTATTAGGAGGTTCAAATTGACTATTACCTTGAGGGTAATAAGGAGATGAATGACGTAGCCTAATAGAAAAGTATTCACATAAGTCCCACATCTGTTGTGAGAGGAATTGTGGCCTATTGTCTGTCATAATCATTTTTGGCACTTAAACCAAGCCAGAATGATGTGCCTGATAAATTGAACCATGCTTACTACTTTGAGCTTTTGAAAGCATTTAGCTTTAAACCATTTAACGAAATATTTAGTTAAGTTAGGACAAAACTTTTATTACCACTAGTGGCATTCTTTGAGAATGACATAACCATGTCCATGGCCTACATCGAGAATGGCCATGGTGCTAATAGAGTGTGGAAGTAGGATGCAAAAGCATGGATCTTGGCGACATAGAACTAGCATTTCTGGCATCTCCTTACGAAGTCCCCATCACAAGCTAACAGTATTCTATTATGATAATCTTTTTTTGCCAACCTTTGAGTATTAACATGGCTACCATATACTCCTATATGAGCTTTCATGAGGATCTTGATGGACTCCCTCTCATCTAGGCACCTCAGCAAGGTCTCATTAAATGACTTCTTATAAAGGGTGTCACCTAGGATCACATACTGGGCTATCATCCTTTGAATCGCTTCATGATCATCTTTGATAGCATACTCAAGGAAAACTCCTTTCTCTAAGAAATTATTAGTGTCATGAAACTATGGGTTCCCATCATCTTAGATTTTTACCAACTCCATCAGGAGGATGTGTGCTACAACTCTAGGGTTGTGTGACTCTCTCATGGGTCACTTGACTTGAGTATTAGTTGTGGTTTTCCCAGAGAAGGATTTGGTATAATAGAATGCTAGAAGGATTGCAAAATGCTGGCCCAAATGAGGCTAGGGCATTTGCTAGCATGTGGTTGGTTATTAGGACATGAGCAATAGTAACGTTCTCAAATTACTTAGCCAAGAAGAAGCTAAGCCTTGATATTATGCAAACTTGGCATCTTCAGTGTGGTATTGACCTAGAACTTGTAGGATGATAGTTTTCAGTCACTTTTGATCTTAAGGTACTTGACTCCCAGAGAGAGCCTTAGATGGATGCTAGTTATAAGTGCCTCATACTTGGCTTAATTGTTGGTGCAGGGAAATCAAAGCCGATATGCTCAGAGATTAGAATAAAACCTATCCCTCCACCTGCTAAGTTGAAGGCACCATCAAAGTACAAGGTCCATGTCTTTGGGTGATCTTCTTTAGAAATGAGTAAGATTGACTGCCCCAGGATTACCTTCCTTGTTATGAACTCCAGGTCAAATTTAGCTAGGAGCATTTGCCATCTTGTGATTCACCCTAACAATACTAGCTTTTCAAACTAAATTTGGTTGGATCCATTTGAGCTAGAATGAGTAGCCATAAAATAATGCCTTAGCTTCTAGGAGGCCCAGATCATAGCCAAATAAGTCTTCTCTATTTTTGACTACTTTTTCTCATTTTCCAACATGTTTAGACTAAGGTAGTATATCACCCTTTCTTTCTTATCTTTATCCTCCTTCATCAACATGATGCCAATTGATTCTTCATTGATAACAACATACAAGATTAGTGGCCACCTTGAGATTCGGGCCATGAGGATTAGTGGCTTAAGAAGGTACTTCTTGAGTCAGTTGAAGGCTTCTTGACACTCCAAGGTCTACTTGAACTGAGCTCCTCCTTTAAGAATCATGTATAATGGGAGACATGTTTAGAGTATTGAGATATAAAACTTCAAATGAATTGCAATCCTCTAATTAGACCACGAAGCTCCTTTATGTTCTTCGGAGGTGGCATTTTTACAATGGCTCGAGCTTTAGTTGGATTCACTTCAATTTCTTTTCTAGTTATCAAGAAACCAAGTATCTTCCCCGACAAGACCCCAAACTCACATTTCTTAAGGGTCATTCTTGGTTGATGCTCTGATGATTAGTGGAGGACTCACTTTAAAGCTGAGACATGCCCTTCGCTGGTTTGGGACTTGACTAAAATATCATCAACATATACCTCCATATAGTTATGGATAATGTCATAGAAAGTGTTTTCATGACCTATTGGTATGTTGCTCTAACATTCTTTAGCCCAAACAATATAATCACATAACAATAAGTCTCCCAAGAAGTAGTAAAGGATGTCTTCTCTTTGTCTTCTAGTGCGAGACATATCTAATTGTATTCATCTGTAAAAGACAATATTTTATGGCCATGTGTTATCCATCAGGGTGTTGATGTGAGATAAGGGGAAATAATCCTTCAAATAAATCTTGTTCAAATCTCTAAAGTCAATGCATACTCGTACTCTATCATATTTTTTCTTAACTAGAATAATATTTGCCATCCACTTTAGATAGAGGACTACATGTATGAATTTATCTTGATGGGACTTGTCAATTTTCTCCTTCACCTTGAATGCAAATGTCTGGATGTAGCCATCTTAGCCTTTGCTTTCTTAGTCTCACATTATCTTCTCAGGTGATCCTATGTTCTACCAACCCTCCATCCAGTCTTGGCATCTCCTCATATGTCCATGCGAAGACATCTTTATATTCTATAAGGGTTGAGATTAGCTGAGCTTAAAATTCACTTGGTAGGTTTTCACTAATCAGGATCAGCCCAAGATTCTCAAGTGACCCTAGGTTGATTTCTTTAGTTGGTTCTATGGTTGTAGTCATCTCCTCATTGAATCTCCCAAGCACCTCCATGAAGTCCTCAGGTCCATCATCTTCATCTTGGTCTTTCTCAATCTCATAGGCCCCAAATGAGCCTTCATGTGGCCCTTTGTGCAATTCAAGAAGCGGTTCATTAAGGTAGAATGCATCTTTCCTTTGCCCTAAGTCATAGAGAGGTAACTGACCTATTTCAAGCATGCTAAGCATATAATTTGGAATGCAAGTACAAAAAATTCCTAAATGTAGACTACAAAGTGGGTCCTACTCTGGGGGAGGACAAGGTACCCCTGGTATCATCATAAGGTTGTGCCCTTTGGATGAGGGGGCATATCACCTTCTTCTATCAAGAATAACTAGTCAATCCCACTAACAATGCTTTGGAGGTTATCATCTTTACTCTCTTGATCAACAGCAGGGGTGGTAGTGGCATTCTCTACTTCTCTAGCTATAAAGTGTGATTTGAGCACCCATGTTGGTAATGGATGTTGATCTAAGCCTTTGAAAGAGTAGAGAGGCTGATCCTTCTTCTTACACTCCCTCCATGAGAAGTAGAGACTCGCTCTTCCTCTTGGAAATC
This sequence comes from Trichopus zeylanicus subsp. travancoricus, assembly GCA_005019695.1. Lineage (NCBI taxonomy): Eukaryota > Viridiplantae > Streptophyta > Magnoliopsida > Dioscoreales > Dioscoreaceae > Trichopus > Trichopus zeylanicus. The sequence goes on along the minus strand of RXID01021984.1, from coordinate 2,855,009 downwards.
CTTTAGAAAGTGGTTTGGAATCTCCTTAGTTTCTCCTATCAAGCCCTTGACCAGGTTTGTCGATGATCTTGAATATTATTTCTTATGGTTTATCAAGGTAAGGTGGGTTAGAAATTAGGGAATGAAGGCTTGGATCTAAGGAAAATGGAGGAGAGGCTATTTCTAGTAAAGCTTGAGGTGGCAAGAGCACATGAATTATTTTTTGTGATTGTAGCAAGAGTTTCATTAAAATTGGATAGAGCTCAAGTTTAGTTTGAACGAGAGGAGGTTAGTTGGGAGTTTAAAAAAGAGTTTGAAGTGCAGTTTTGAGGGATGGCTTTGTTGTCTATCATGATAGTGGGTAATTTACAAATCACTTGGCAATCTCTATCTTAAATTGTTGGGTCATCGTGGATCTTGATGATAGACCCTTTGTGAGGAAATTTGAGGCACTAGTAACAAGTTGATGAAACCACTCCCATGTCTCTGAGGCAACACCTTCATAGGATAAAGTTGTAATATAAGAGAATATTAAACACATGAAACTTTGCTTCGACCATTTTAGGTTCACAGGTGACTAGTAGGTGAATTCTCCCTTAGAATCTCCTCTTTGAGTTAACATATGTCATTACATTAATGTCAAATTCCACCAATTGGTTCTCTAGAATATTTATTACTTTTAGAGTAGATAGTATACAAATATTCAGTGATGCCCTTGTATCCACAAGCACTGTGTTGATCATTGTATTGCTAATTTGAATAGTTATATAAAATGCCTTATCCCTTAGCTCCTCCTCAAGAAGGTCCTAGTCAAAAAAGGTTATAGTAGAGTTTTAGAAAATGCCTTTACAAAAAGTTACTATCTTTTTAGAGGTTGTCACTCTAGAGCTCTATTTTGAAGTTTTAAATAAGATCTCTTTGTGTTTAAGGAATTAGTTATTATTAATTTATTCCTCTTTAGTAGCTTTTATATAGTGATGAATTTTTGTTCATATATTTTAGGAGGTCATAATTATCATCCTCTGAACCATATCTATAATAGGTATCATTATAGCTATAGAAAGTCCCTACATAGCCTTCAATCTCAGGTTTGAATTTGAAGGTTAAGGTTTACTCCAGAAGATCTTTGTGAAGGAGAAGCCCATCCCAAGGATCTTTCACTTCTTATGTGAGTTGTTCAAAAGATGATTTAATTAATTTAGGAATAACTTGCTCATAAATCAACTCTCTACTTAGCTCGAGTAGGTCCTCATGAAGAAAAAGCCTCCCCAAAGAACCTTTACTTCCTACTTACCATACCTCTTTTTAGGTTTACAAATGGTTTGCACACAATCCACATTATTATTGGGGAAACTAAAAGTGGGTTGATTACAATAGTCATATCTCTTATCCTTCTCCAATTTACAAAGTTTTGAACAAGCTCCTAGTCTATTACATTTTGGTCATTTAGATTATAAATTATATCTTTTATACTATGGCATTGCTGAAGGTTGTGCCCCAATATTCTTTAGAAGGGACAATAGTAGGAGTAGTCAATACTTGGGAGTATGGATCTTGGTTCTGGGAGTTGAACAAGTTTATTAGCTAGGAGTGGTATGAAGATGTTAGGGATGGATTCAAGCAATGAAGAATAATTTTGCCATCATAGCCTATGACAGAGTTGGTGTTGGGGGTTGGATCACATGGTGCATAATTATTTAGTATGTTTTAGTAGTTTCATGGAAGATTAGGGTTTTAGGCTAGTGGTGGCTGTGGACATAGAGAGTGGCGGAGGATTGGGTTTCTTGGTGATTGAGTTTAGGTTAAAAGTTGATATGCAACTGGAGGAGGTGGAGGTTGATAAAAAAACTAGGGTTTGATAAGCAGTAGGTTGGTAAGAAGCTCGAGATTATGCCCATGTATACTCAAGATCAGGCTTTGAAATTAAGACCTGATTAACTTGGGCATTGTCTCCTCCATAAATAGTTCCCTCAATTGTCCCTTGTACTGCCTTCTTAGGGAATCTCTTGTAAGCTTAGTACTGTGTTTTCATAAAAACTTTTCTCATACATGCATGTTTAGGTGGTTTTTATCAAAATCATATTTAATAAGAATTTGATTAAAGTCAGAGATAGGATGTCACTAGATTACGCCCAAATATAATTTTCTTTTGGATCTGAATTGCAATTAAATTTGACTAAAAATTGAGTTCTATTCGAACTTGAATTATTAAGAAATTTAGGATCAAAATGAATTTAGCCAAAATGGGTCAACTGGGCCAAATTTTGGACCAAAATCAGATCCAAAATTTATCAAAGATTTGAGCCAAAATGAAAATAAAACTTTTACAAATAGATTTCTAAAATAAATAAATTCTTAGAAAGAGATCTCTCGGATGCAAATTTTTGCGAAAAGCTCCATAAAAGTCTTGTAATTATAAATTAGTCTTAAAAATCTAAGGTTTGCAAATAAATCCCTCAAAAATTAATCATTACATATTAATTTTTATGAAATATAGGATTAGTAAATAAATCCCTAAAAAATTTATATTCACAAAAAATCGTAAAATTTATATTTTCATAAATAAATCTCTCAAAGATTTTTATTTATAAATAAATCTGATTTTATTATTCTTGTAAATAAAATCTTAAAAAAGGACTTTGAAAAATTTTAAGATTTTACAAATAAGTTCTTTTATACAAAGGTACTTAAATCTCTCAAAATTACAAATTTTTTGGAAAAATTGTAAATAAACTCTCTTGTAAATTCAATATTATAAGTGAGTATAATTTGCAATTTTTCTCATCTACAGAAAAAGAAATCATCCTTATTCAACCCAAAACAAATTCCTATCCAACAAATTACAATCACATCTACAGTTATCATGATTCAAAATTTATAACTGATGCTAATCCGATCTGATCTTGGGATGAATATATAAAATCCCAAGGCTCCTACAAAAAAATGGTGGTTTTTAAGACAATTTGAGATCAGGAAAGGTCAAAACTCAGGTAATAGCAAACAAAGGAAAATTAATTGATAAAAGACGGGTAAGAATCTCATCTCAACTTGTATTTTTTTTTCGGTTCTCTCTTGTTGCTCTCCTCTCTTTGGTTTTCAGCAGGGTCTTTGCCACTCGCCCTCATACCTCCCTGTCGTCTGCTCCTCGCTCCCTGCTCCTCACTCCACCACTACCAAACTGTCCTTTGAAGTTGGTTACCCGAGTTGTTGCCTGCGGCCATCCGCGGCCCTGTACCACCATGCTTCGCTAGACCCAACCGCTCCCTGATCTCACTAAGCCCGTGTCTCACTGGACTCATACTGGTGAGCTCACACCTCAGCAGACTTGCACCAATTGAGCATACCGCTTCTTGACCTTGCTGGACCCAGTTGCCGTCGCTCACCACTCCAGTCATTGCCACTTACTTCCAGCAGGCCACGACACCACCGAAGTGCCTCTAATCGACCAAGATACCACTGAAGCACCTCCAGGTAGCTACTACTATCTCCCAGCAACTACTACAACCTCCTGTCAGCTACCATTGCAACCCGATCTTCCTCTAGCTTCAGCAAGGGACACCATTGCCTCTGGCCACACATGGTATAGCTTCTGCACGTGGCCACAGCGGTACTCTGTTGAGTTTTAGATATCTCAAATTCGAATTAGAATTTGAGTTAAAGTAGGAATTCAAAATTAGATTTAGACTTATGATTGATTTTTAATATTATAAGTTATAATTAAAGTAAAACTCAGACTGAATAAGAGTTTATAAATATATTATAATATATAGGGCTTAGGATGGTGTAGTATTGAGATTGAACTAGAGAGTAATAGAGAGAGAGGAATAGAGAAAAGAGAAAGAGAGAGCGTGTCGCCCTCATGTGTGGGTCTTTCTAGTACTTCTCGATGGTCTCTCATGGTGGTTCCTCATGGTGTTCTCTTAAAGATTCTCTCTGAAGGTGGAGGTATTGCCGAAACTTGGTGAAAAAGTTTAGTTGAGTAAAAAAGAGTACAGACTTTCTTGTAAACTCTTATATAGCTTTTTTGATAGTGGATCTCTCGCTGTCTTATCTTGTTATTTTCTTTTATCCTGCATTACTTCTCATTTCTTGTGTTGAAAAAAGAATAAAGTGATTCATAAACCTTCCGTTGTGAATCCCAATAGTGCTCCACCCATCTACACCCTCGCGCTAGCCTGCTCCATCATCCACCTTGTTGGAGGCCCCTGTGCATTGCAAACCATAGAGAAAGACTAGATTTACTTAAGAGGTAGGAGAGAAATAGGATCAGGAGAGAAAGAAAGGCTGGTAAGGAAGAAGAAGATAGGGATTTATAAAAAAATTTTAAAAAATAAAAGAGAGAGTTGCAAAATAAAGAAAAGGAAAAAAATATACTAAAAAAAGGATACTAAAAAAGAGGAAAAATTTTGTTGCAAAAAAATATACAAATTATATGCTTTGATTCACGTGCTTTCGGCTTCCAACTTCTAGTCAGTTTGTGGGCTTGTTCGAAAGTCATCCTAACTTTAGCCCAACTGATAAACTCGTCTAAAAATTATTTAGATATAGTGCTAATTTGCGGGCTCGTTCAAAAATTATTCAGATGTGGAGCCAACTGTGGATTCGTACGAATGCCATCTAAATCTCAAGCCAACCCGCAAACTCATCTCACAGTTGTTTTAAACCTTGGGATAGTCCACAAGCCACTTAAAAGTCAATTCACACTCAGGACCTGCTCACAGACTCATCCAAAAGTCAATTCAAACCTAGAGCTAGTGTACAGACTCATCTAAAAATTATATCAAATCTAGGGCCAACGTACAGGTTTGCATGAAAGTCATTCAAACTTAAGGCCAATCAGTGAATTGGCCCAAATTCCTACAAACTTACTTGAAAGTTAAATCAACTCAAAGCCAGACAAGCTCACATAGAAGTTAAATTAACTCAAGATCAATTTGCGAACTCACCTGCATATCAAAATTAACTCAAGTTCAACCCATACGCTCATCCAAAAGTCATTTTGATCAGTGAACAACTGGAGGACTCTCTAGTTAATTAATCAAATCGATTAAAATAAATTAATAAAAATAATTTGCTTGATTACATTAAAATTAAGCCAATTTAGTTAAATAAAGTAAGTTAATTAAGCTAAACTAACTTGATTCAAATGGATCACTAGATGAACATAAATTAATCAAATAAATAGACTAAAACTCAAATTGAGTTAGATCCAAATCTAAATTGAGTTAACTCAAATCAAACTCATTCAGACCTAAACCTAATTTGGTTCAAATCGAGTCAACCCAAATCAAATAAATTCAAACTCAAACCCTAATCAGGTTCAAATTGGATCAAGTTAATACCCTAATCGGCTTAAATTATGTTTGAATCAAAACCTAATTGGATGGAATCAAGTTCAAACTAATTCCCAAATGGGTCAAACTAAGTTCATACTAACCCTAATAAGGTTAAATCAAGTGTGAACCAAATCCTAATTAAACTAAATTCAAACTAAACCCTAATTTGGTCAAATTAAGTTTGAACTAAATCCTAATTAAGTCCAACCAACTTAGAATCAAGCCCTAATTAGGTTGAATTAGGTTCATCGATTGAGTTCCAAGTTCAAACTAACATTGATCGAGTTAAACCAAGTTTGAGCCAAACCCTAATTAGGTCAAATCAATTTCAAACTAAACCCTAATTGGATCAAACTAAGTTTAAACAAACACTAATTGGGTCAAACTAAGTTTGACTAAATCCTAATTAGGTTAAATCAAGTTCTAACTAAATCGTAATTGGGTTAAATCAAGTTTCAGCCAAACCCTAATTAGGTCAAACCAAATTCGAACCAAAACCCTGATTGGGTCAAACTAAGTTCAAACTAATTTCCACTCCAAGCTAAACTCTAATTGGGTTAAATTAAGCTCAAACTTGCATCAAAATAAGATCAAATCTGAACTAGAATCAGGTCAAGATTAAACCATAACTAAGTTGAACCTGAGTCAAAAGCAGGTTTCACCTTGTTGATTTTGGCTAAAATTAAATCTAATCGAAATTTAGTTAAAATAAAAGGCATGAAGGCCACCGAATTATAGCTCAAATTTGGGTTTTAATTAGACTTAAATTGTGATCAAATTTGATTGAAAATTGAGCTCGACTCGGACCCAAATTACTGAAAAATTTGGGCTCAACTTAAATTTATCCAAATGGAATGAGTGGGCTAGATATTTGAACGAAAATTGGCCCCAGAATTCATAAAAAAATCTAAGACAAAATAAAAAATATATAATTATTTTATAAATAGGTCCTAGATAAAATAAGTTCTTACAAAAAGATCCCTGGTTAGCTTTTTCTTACACATAGGTCCCTAGAATATGAATTTTGTGAAAAAGTTCATAATATTCTAGAATTATAAGTTAGTCCCTTCAAAATGTAGTATTTGCTAATAAAATTTTCAAAAAAATCGATAATTACGATTTAGTTTTTTTATAAAATTTAAGTTTACAAATAAGCCCCTCAAAAATTTCTTATTCAGGATTAAATTCCTAGAATATTTACTTTTTGAAAATAAGTATCTTAAACATTTTTATTTACATATAAGTTCAAAGTTTATTATTTTATAGATAAATCTTACAAAAAGAGCCTGAAAGTTTTAAAATTCTATAAATAACTCTTTTATATTAAAAAAAGCTCCTATAATTCACAAAATTACAATCTAATCCAAAATTTTTAGAAATATTTGTAAATAGCCTCATGATAAATTCAATATCCAAAGTAAGTATATTTTTAAATTTTTTCATCTATAGAAAATAAATTTATTCATATCCATCCACAATCTTATCTAATCTTAAAATAAATTACATACATATTTATTTACAACCACATCCATGATTCAAAAATTCAAATAGAAAAAAGGTTGAGATTTGATCCAACTTGATCTCTCCAATCCTTATATAAACCCTGTTAATATCAAAAAGAAAGAGGAGATTAGAAGTTAGAGAAAAGAGAGAGGCCGAAGAAGATCAATCATGAGTTGAATACAGAGAAGAAGAAATGAACACGAGGTTAACTCTTATCTCATTTTTGTCTTATTCTCTTCGACCCTTCTGTCTTTCTTCTCTTCCTTTCTGTTTTTGCCCTCCTAGCCATCTTCAGCCCCGAACTGAGACGCCCACTGTTATGGACTGGATCTGCTCGGACATGGCCTCATCCCAGCAATGCCATGCAGGCCTGAACTCCTGTTCTGTCCTCACCACTCCGGCCTCACTAGGGCCCACCATTCCTCCCGCAAGCTACCCCCGCTTGCACCGCATCCTATGCTCGAGCTCCAGTAACCCCTCCCACCATGGGTCTGCTCCCCATGCCAGTTGCTACTCTGACCACGTGTGCCCTATGCATGGCATTGCACCCCTCCACTGAGCCTCTACCAGTTATGTTGGCTCAAGCCACTCGCCACCGACCTCACCGATCGGAGCCTTCTATCATCCAGCACTCCCCCACCTCCCCCCTCCGGTGGTGATGCTGTCCAAGCATGCCGTTGCTAGAAGAGCAAGCGGATCCGACCATGCCATCTGGGAAAAGGAGGAGCCACCACCTTTGATGGGTCACTGCACTAGTTGAACCCGCATCATGTTGGCCTCTCACGTTGTCCTCCCTGGCAGGCAAATCTAGCCAGATCCGAGTGCAAGCTCCAAGAAGCCCGACCATGGTTCGGTCAGTGAGTCAAAAATGATGTCGGCTGCATGAGGAAGAAGAAGATTTTTTAAGAAAAAAATAATATACAAAATTATTTTCTTTGGCCTTTAAAAAAATCCAGCCATCGTCAAAAAAAATAAAAAATAAAAAAATATTGCTCCAAAAAGAAGCAAAAAAAAAATTGTCTCAAGGTGTGTGCCTAAGTCAATTGACTCAAGATCAATTTATAGATTTGTCCGAAAATCAATTTTGACTTAAGGTCAATTTATGAACTAATTTAATAATTAATTTCAACTTAAGATTAGTCCGCAAACTTATTGGAAAGTCGATTTTGATCAAGGGGCATCCTACAAGTTCATTAGAAAATCAATTTTGACCTAAGGTTAACTCATAGACTCACCTAAAGTTAATCGGTTTAGAACAAGCCTGTAGGATTGTTCAAAACTTAATTTTTGACTCAAGGCTAGTCCGTGGGCTCACCTAAAACTTATTTTCTAACTCAAGGCCGGCTAGTGGGTTCGCCTGAAAATTAATCAGTGTAGGACTATATCATGAGTTTGTCCGAAAACTAATTTCTAACTCACAGCGAGCCTGCAGACTTATCTAAAAGTTTAAATGACTAAAGGCAAGTTTGCAGGCTCATCTAAAATTCAAATATACACAGGGTCAATCTGTAGGCTCATCAAAAATTGTTCTAATTAATTGATAGCCTGAGAGCTTTCTAATTATCTAATCAAATTAATTAATATAAATCAATTAAAAGTAATTGACTTGATTAAATTAATTCAACTCGAATGGACTACCGAATAGACCTTAATTAATTTAATAAATAAACTAAAATTTAAATTAAACAATACCCAAAATGGTTAATCCAAATCAAATTAGCTCAAACTTGATCCCAATTGAGTTCAGATCAAGTCAACTTGAATCAAATTAGTCCAAACCCAACCCCAATTAGGTTTAAATTAGGTCAATTCAAATAAAATCGGTTCAGACTTAATTCTAATTAGGTTTAAGCAAGGCCAATCTAAAATCAAGTCATAATTTGGTCAAACTAAGTTAGAACCAAACCCTAATTTGGTCAAACTAAGTTCAAATCAAATCCTAATTGGGTTTAACCAAGTTCGAAGTAAATCCAAGTTGGGTCAAACCAAGTTTGAACAAAATTATAATTGGGTCTAACCAAGTTTGAATCAATTCTAGTCAAGCTAAACCAGTTCAAATTGAATCCTAATTTGGTCAAACTGAACTCAAATTCAAATCCAAATTAGGTCAAACCTAAACAAAAACTAGGTTAAAGCTAAACAAGAACTAGGTTAAACATAAATTAGAACTAAGTCAAGCCTAAAGTAGAGCCAAGTCAAACTTGAATTAGAACTAGGTAAAATCTAAATCAAAACCAAAACCAACTTGAATTTGAACTCAAGTCTATTTAGGTTTGAGCCCAAATCTAATAAGGGTCCAACATGGGTCAGGCCTAAACCCATTAACAGATTGATCCTAGATCCAACAAGAACCAATTCAAAGTTAAATCCAAGATCTATTAAGAATCCAATAAGAACCCAACAAGGGTTGAGTCCAAAGTCCACTAAGAATCCAATGAGAACTCAATTAAAAGTTGGGTCCAAGATCCATTAACAATCTAATAAGAACTCAATAGGGGTTGGATCCAAAATCCATTAAGAATCCAATAAGAATCTAATCAGGGTTAGATTTAAGATCCATTAAAGATCCAATAAGAACCCAATCAGGGTTGAATTCAAAATCCATTAAGGATCCAATAAGAACCCAATCAAGGTCGAATATAAGATCCATTAAGGATCAAATAAAAACCTGATCAAGGTCGAATCCAAGATCCATTAAGGGTCTAATAAGGACCTATTGAGGGTTGGGTCCAAGATCTATTAGGTGTCTAACAAGAACTCAACAAGGGTAGGATCCATGATCCACTAAAGCCAAGTTCATGGCTCGATGGAAATTTAACATAAGGTCAAACCTGATTCAAATTAAGATAAATCAGACTTCATCAAAATCAAGTTCTAAATATTAAATTGAATCAAATCATATTTAAATCAAAATTGAGTTCTAAATATTGAACTGAATCAAATCAAATTTAATCAAAATTAAGTTCTAAACATTAAATTAAATCGAATCAAACTTGAATCGAAATTAAGTTCTGAACATTGAACTAAATCAAATCAAATTCTGAACATCGAATTAAATCAAATTAGGTTTCAATTAAAATCAAGTTCTAAACATTCAACTAAATCAAATTAAACTTAAACCAAAACTAAGTCTAAACTTCAAACTGAGCCGAATTAGACTTGAACCAAAATCAAGTCTAGGTTGAGTTAATCAGCAGCATGCATAATGTTGTCGGTCACACTTCAGTGTCAACCAACACAAGCTTAAAAGTAGTTAGTAATGCTTCAAACTTAATCAATAATTTGATAAAGAAGTCATTAATTATCAAATCAGAAACGGTCAGCATAAGCCAAGGCTGCTAATAATTTCTGACCAAACTAAGACAGGCTTGAACTTACTTGGGTAGTTATCCAAATGTTGTATTCAAAAGAGGTCAATTGACAATATGCATTAAGCCATCAACCACACTTTGAACTTAGCCAATGTAAGCATAAAGCCATTAGTGATATTTTAAACTTAATCGATAATATGGCAAAGAGGTTGTCGATTATCAAATTAAAAATAGTCAACATAAGTCAAGGCCACTACCTATTTCAAACTGAACAAAGGTAGGTTTGAAAATGCTTAATCAGTCAGCCAAACATTGTGTTCAAAAGAACTCAACCAGCAACACTCATAACACTATCGGCCACACTTTAAGTTCAACCAACACAAGCTCAAAGCTATCAATTATGTTTCAAATCTAATCAACAACAAGCTAAGATGTCATCAATTATCAAATCAGAGACGATCAACATAAGCCAAGGCTGCTAACTATTTTAAACTAAACAAGGACAGACTTGAACTCACTTAGTCAGTTAGCCAAACACCATGTTCAAAAGAATCAACTGACAATACACATAATGCCATCAGCCACACATTAAGCTCAATTATTGCAAGCTTAAAGTCATCAGTGATGTATCAAATCTAATCAATAATAAGCCCAAAGGTCATCGATTATCAAATTAGAAATGATTAGTATAAGCTAAGCCCACAAATCATTCTCTTAAATCAAAGAGCCCAATAAGGGCTGGATCCAAGATTCATTAAAGATTCATTAAGAACCTAATAAGAGTTGAACCAAGATCTATTAAAGATTCATCACGAACCCAATAAGGGTGTCAAACATAAGGTTGAAACTGACATGAATTGAATCAAATTAAACTTGAATTGAAATCAAGTTCTAAATATTGAATTGAATCAAATCAAACTTGAATTAGAATTAAGTTTTGAACATTAAATAGAATCAAATTAGAGTTGAACAAAATCAAGTTCTAAACATTAAATTGAATCAAATTAGACTTAAATCAAAATTAAGTTCTGAACATCGAATTGAATTAAATCATACTTAAATAAAATCAAGTTATAAACATCGAATTAAATCAAATCAGACTGAAATTGAAGTTAAGTTTTGAACATCAAATTAAAGAAAATCAAACTTGAACGAGACCTAGTTCTAAACATCGAATTAAATCAAATCAGACTTGAACAAAAATCAAGTCTTACCTTCAAACCAAACCAAATTAGGCTAGAACCAAAATACAGTTTGGGTTGAGTCAAGTTTAAATCAATTGGGGTTAGTCAATAACAAGCTCAAAGTCATCGATAATGCCTTAAAAACCTAATCAACATAAGTTAAGAAAGGTCATCAATTATAAAATTAGAAATAGCTAGCATAAGCCAAGATTGTTAACCATTTCAAATCAAATTAAGATAGAATTGGACTTGTTTAGTCAGTCAACTAAATGCCATGTTCAAAGAAAGTCAACAAACAACAAGGATAAAGCCATCGGTAATATTTCAAACTTAACCAACATAAGCTCAAAAGTCATTATTGATACTTCAAACCCAATCAACAAATAAGCCAAAAAAATCATTGATTATCAAGTTAAAAATGGTTTGCATAAATTAAGACTATTAATTAGGACTAAAGTAGACTTGAAGTTGCTTAGTTAGTTAGTAAAACACTATATTTGAATGAAGTCAATCTACAAAAAGTACAAAGTCATTGGTAACACTTCAAGATCAGCCAACACAAGCTCAAAAGTTATTGGTGGTAGTTTAAACCTAATAAACAAATAAGCCAAAAAGGTCATCGATTGTCAAGTTAGAAAAGGTTAGCATAAGTCAAGCCTACTAACTATTTCAAACCAAACTAACACAGGCTTGAACTGGTTTACTCAATTAGTCAAATATCATGTTCAAAGAAAGTCAATCGATAATAAGTATAAAATCGTCAGTAATACTTCAAGCTCAGCCAACGTAAGCTCAAAACCTGTTAGTGAAGCTTCAAACCTAATCGACAAATAAGACAAAAAGATCGTCAATTATAACGTCAAAACTGGTTAGCATAAGTCAAGACTACTAACCATTTCAAACAGAACGAAGGGAGACTTGAACTCCATTAATTAGTCAGCCAAATGGCATGTCAAAGAAAGTCAATTGACAACATGCATAGATTCATCGATAACACTTCAAGCTCAACTAGTACAAGCTCAAAAGCCATTGGTGACACTTCAAACTTAATCAAGAATAAGCCAAAAAGGTCATTAATTATCAAATCAGGAATAATTAGCACAAGGTAAGCCGGCTAATCATTCTCCTAGATCAAAAACATAAAAGAAGTCAACTTACAGTAAGTAGAAATCCATTAGTAATACTGCAAGCTCTAATGGAGTCAACTGACACAAGACAAGACAATTAGTCACATCCTAAAATCAAGTAAAGTTATCAATATCTTCCAAGAATCAAAACCAAGCACCGAGTGAAATTTCACTCGATCAAGTGTATGGGACTAGGGCAAAGATGATCATCAAGCCTCTTTCCACTTTCTTTCTCATTTCATACTCTTTAAGATTATGAATTTATTATAAAGTGAGGGTATGTCATTACTTAAATCATATATCCCTCTTTAAATTAATTAAATTATTCTTTTTTTTAATGTCTCTATTTTGTTAGCTAAATTTCTCACTTTAGGAAGTTTTTGATAATTATCAGGGTAATTAATAATAAAAGTTTGTACTTGTTAGAAGTCACATTCCTATAATTCTTAATTGCACACTCAAGCTCATCTAAATTTTGTTTGTTATTTTGAGATTGCTCCTCGTGGCTTTTAGCTATCCTGGGTGATCGATTGTGGATCCATAAATTCTAGCACACTCAGTGCAACTTGATTTCTCCTTCAAGTGTAGAAGCCTAACTAATACAATAAAGATTTATCAAAAGAAGAAAAGATTGAAAACTATTGATTTGATATTTTTCATTACAAGAAAAGAAAGATGGCATCATCAAATGATCCTCCTACCACAACCTACACCATCATCTTTAGCCAAGGATTTGTGATACGTTTTCCTCAATTAATGATGGCTGTAGGGCATCTGGAGTCCATAGAAGCTACAGACCTGTGCGTAACTCTATCCAATTTATGCATGGTGCTTTTATCTTCACCAAAAACATTACTACTCCTAGCATCATTGTTGCTACTATGACTACCATTGATCCAGTTATTGCTATACCTATCCAGTATGAATCAACTCCTTACCTCAAATTCAGGGGGTAAAGATCAAGTCCATCTGGGGCAAAAGCTAAATTTCATTATGTCAAACTTTGATTATGAAATAGAGTGTCTATTGGTACAAACTAGGGTATCAATTTTTAAGAGACTTGGCAATTGGTGAAAGTCAATTATTGACCACTTACAACCTCATCTAGAAGACAAGGAAACTAATACAAGTAATCCAAACAAAGGAAGGATTGATGGGGTGTTCAACTAATTTTGGGATGCCAAGTCAAAGGCAAAGCTAGATACTATAATCCCTACCTAAGAAAAGAACATGCATTCAATCTTCTTCAGCTAAGAAAAGAACAACACCATCTTCTAAGATCAGAATGTTTAATAGATGAGTAACTAAATCTAGAAAAAGAATACTCATAGCAAATCTATGGTATGGAAGAGTCAAATGGTTGCAAAAGCTTTGAATCAAAATAAATAAATAAATAAATAAATAGTTATGATAGCCTATGACAAAGTGTCTAGTCATATTGAAGCTAGCTATTTGAGTATATATTATCTTTTATAGTTTTCATGATGAATAAATCTTGTATTTGATCATATCTTGGGCATGTGTAGCTTGTAGCCAAGCCAAGCTCAAAATGAAAATCAAGCCCGTTCAAAATTCTCAAGTGTAGATGGACTTAAAATAGACTAAAAGATGAGGTGTGATGGTAGATCAATAGATGAAACTTAAAGAAATAGAGATGGCTTAAAGAAAACTCAAGAGATCAAATTCGGCTCACTAGGTATAGAATTTTTTTTATTTTAGTCGAGTTGAAGATTTATTTTGAGATTAATTATTTAGAGCATTCATCACATTAGATTTTGCAGGAAGCTCTTAATAGAGCTTTTTTGATGGAATAGAACATTTGCTTGGCTTAACAAATGACTAGTTGAGGAACTAGATGATGATCCAAAATGCCCAACCCCAATTCATCAGAACTGGATGGACTTTTGGGAATCAAATGATCGACAGATCAAATATGTCAATTCTCAATTGACCAAAATGGTGAATCGGTTGCCCATTGGAGCAAGGTTGGTTGTTGGATTTTACCCCCCAACAACTAATTTCAATCCATAAATTATAAATAAGCTAGGATGGGCTTCTCTAAATAATGTTTATATCTTCTAATTTATTTTAGACAAGACATTAAAGCCCCCCAATCATTTTAGCCCTTGAGTGCTCTAAGGCTTAAATTTCATATCAAATTTTCTAGCCTTTATACTTACTTAAGAGGATTTTGTAAGAAAGGTAAAATTGTATCTTATTTTTGTTGTTTTTTGCTTGTAAACACTTCTAGAGTGTTAGGAGTGTGTGAGGGATAAATCTCCATATTGGAATAAATATTGGCTTGGTTGGAAGTAAAGTTGTAAGAGGGTGACTTTACCTAAGAAGCGATGACTCTAGCAAAGAGTCCAAATCCTTAATATTTAGAGAAGGGCCATGAAGTAGGTGTGGTTGGCCACCCAACTGCATAAAAATTATGGTGTCATCTTTACTTTACTCATTTCTATTTATAGCATTCATGATTAATTTCTTGCTTGTGGGCATGTGATTTTGCCATTGGTTTGTGAATTAATTTTCAATCTTGAAATTTATTATTATTACTATTAAACCTAATTCCCCTCCCCTCCTTTTAAGTTGCCATTTTGGGCTAACAATTAGTATTAGAGTATTGTGCTCAGGCTTTTGGTCTAACAACCTTTAGTTTTTTGACCAATTATTATTATGAAAATTTTTCATATTTCTCTTTTTTTGAGAGGGTCAATCTATTTTTCATCCCCCATATTTTAATGAAAATAATTTTAATGCCTAGAAAATATGGTTCAAAGTTTATATTAAGAGTATTAATTTTGATCTTCGATATGTGGTTGAAAATAGGTATTCTCCATCCATGAAGATGATTGATAGTGTAAAGGTTCCCAAACCATCTCAAGAGTGGAATACTGAGGAAAAGAGATTAGATTCCACTAATGCCAAAGTCATGAATATATTGCATTATTCTTCAAATAAAAATGATTTAAAAGGATTTCATCTTTTGAAACCACTCATGAGATCTGAATTTGCTTATTATATACTCATGAAGGTGTTGACAAAGTGAAAGATTTGAAAATCTCTATGCTCATAAATAAATTTGAGTTTTTCAAAATGTATTCTTTTGAATCAATATTGAATATGCTCTCGCAACTTATGGAGATTTTGAATGGCCTATATTTGTTAGGCAAATCTTATACTAATGAAGAAGTTGTGAGAAAACTTCTTAGCTCTTTGCCAAGCTCATGGGAGCCAAAGGTGACAATAACTCAAGAAGCAAAGGACCTCGAGACACTCCCATTTGAAGAACTCATAGGTCTATCATTAACCTTTGAGATGAGCCTCAAAAAATTAGGAACACATGATGATAAGGAGGAAAATAAGATGAAAAAGAGAAAAGACTCAAGGAAAAATAAATTAGGAACTAAAGAGTCATCCTCTCAAGCATAAGAGAAGAAGAAGAAAAGAAGAAAGAAAGAAAAATTCTATATGGGATAGCATGGATGATGACTTCAAGAATCATAACCTCAACCTTTGCCTCATGGCAAAGGATTATGGAAGTAATGAGGATGAGGTATGTGATTTAACTTTCAAAGAATTACAAGAAGCATTTGAGGACTTAAATCCTAGATATGAGAAATTGCTTCATAAGTATTCCTCTTTGAAAAATAAATTGCTTCTTCATAAGTAATCCTCTTTAAAAAAAAAGTTGCTTTTACTTAAAAATAAGTTTAGTATTCTAAATTTATTTACTAGTTCTTGTGATTAGGAGAAGGACTTGGAGTGATTTGAAAAGGAAAATCATGCTCTAAAATCTTCTAGAATCTTTTGTGATTGCAAGACTAGTTTTGACAAACTTCGAAAGGAAAATTTGGATTTGAAAAGGAACATTGAAAAATGCTTCATTGGCAATACTACATTAATATGATTTTGAAAAGTCAAAGAAATATTTTAAGTAAATTTGAACTTGGTTTTATGTTCTCTTCTAGATCTAAAGGCACCAAGTCAACTTTTGTGAAGGCTTTAAACCTCACAACTTTAAAATTAAAATGTAATTATTATTGTCATAATGGACATGTCTCCACAAGTTGCCCAATTAACAGATATTCTTCTCTAAAATAAATTTGGGTACCAAAGAGTATGATTCCTAAACATGTCAAATGCAAACAAGTTTGGATTCCAAAATCATCTCTAACTTAAACTAATCTAGTTAACTAGGGATGACACTAGTCCTTGAATAAATATCTTTTAGTCATCCTCTAGTTAGGTTAGTTTAAGTAGGGCATTTTTGCTTTAAATTAATTTTATATTTTTTTTATTGATCTTGCTTGCAATTAATCATATTATTCATGCTTGATTATACACTACTAATCTATTTTGGAAAGATAGCTATATTATACTCTATAGAAAATAAAGAGGAGATTTATATGGATGGAATCCCAGCTTGCCTTAAAGGTTATATAACTACTTGGCATAATCTTAAACTCTACTACTTGTATTGTCTTTCTATCAATGCAATGCTTCTCTTAGGTATAAATTTTAATATCTTTTTAGAGAATATGAATTATTTTTGGGGTAGCTAATAGTTTTTTAACTATTTTAGTCAAGGTTATATATATTATAGGTGGGGAGTGCTCATTTGATGATCTTATGATATTTTAGGGGTGCTTTATAACTAATTTAGATAAGGATGTCACTACCATGAACTCATTATATTTTAAAAAATTTTAAATTAGTACTTTCATTTCTTATATGGGCTTATTCTATTGAAATTTGAGATTTCTTGTTATTGTCTAGATATAACCTTTTTGTTGATGTCAAAAGGGGGAGATAAATGACGTGAATAAATTACTATAAATAGGCAGAGAATTGTTAGAGTAAGGGAGAGCATGCTATTTATTTGCTAATGTGATATTTTCACATATATTTCTCTAGTTTATACATGTGTTTTATTGTAAAAAGAATTGTAATCAATTAGATTATTTATTTCATCTTTGTAAGGGTTTGTCATCATCAAAAAAAAGGGAGGTTATTGCCCTTCATAATTTTAATAATAAACAAACCTTGTATTTGATCATATCTTGAGCATATATAGCTTATAGCCAAGCCAAGCTCAAAATAAAGATCAAGCCTACTCGGAAACCTCAATTGTAGATGGACTTAAAAGATAGACTTAGTGATTATGGATCAATGGATGAAACTTGATGAATTGGAGATGGATTGAAGAAATCTCAAGAGATCAAGTTTAGCTCACTAGGTTTAGAATTTTCATTTTAGTTTAGTCGAAGATTTTTTTTTTAGATTTTTGTTGATGAAGCCCAGCTTAGACACTAGTTCTAGTTTGAGAGACTCTTTGAGATCAGATCTACTAAACTACTCCTTCATTGATTTGCAAGAGCAAGTAAGAATTATGAGGAGGATTATAGAGAGCTCTCCGGCAATGATCACTATGAAGCTCAAGTCAGAAAAGGTTTCATTAATTCTCTTCAAGAGAGCCTTAGAGAGAGAAAAAGAGAGAGAAGAAGTCCCTTACCTTCATGGGTTGTCTCCTATTTTATAGGTTAAGGAGGTCTTTCAATGGATCCAATATGCCATGATTTTGGTCTAGATTTTATCATACTCTTATTTGGTTGCCATCACTCCCAGATTTTAAGTTAAGAATCTTCACCCAGATCTTTGTTTTCTAATTTCTATAAATATCAAACCATATCGATATATGGACTAGGCCTATTATTCTTTCTAATATGCCTCGGGATATGTGTTTACAGGATCTGCATTGCTTGTACCACCAAGCCTACTTGACCACAATGGTATTGTCTTGAATGTCAACTCCAAGGTCTATACTTTGTGACCTTGGTTTGGGGATTGGGTCCCCATTCGTTTTCAGCTTAGCTAATTTTAGCTCAGTATAGCATCAGTGCCCCCCAACTCCAAACATTGAGTTTGGATGGCTCTGTGAGGGAGTTACTCTCTTATCCTTCACTTAGGTGCATTGATCCAAGCTAAGGCTTCAAGCATGCCATTTTGTATTTTAGCAATTTGAGTCTGTTACTTTCATCAAGTCATGAGGGGTGCCAATTGTCATGCCTCCTCATGAGGTTAGTCATAGCTTTGCATTGAGCATGAGCTTCTAATAGATGTGACTCTTTAGAAGATAGGTTGCCACCTGATTTAATCATGTAGAATTATCCAAGATGCTAGTCTAGAAGTGTCCCTTTAGATATTGAGATGGCCCCTAATATGGACATGTGTCCCTCGTGATTGGTATAGCAATCTCTCGCCCCCACCTTTTAAGCTTTCTCATTATACATGGCAATGATATGATGATTTGGGGAATACTACTTTGAGGAATCCTTCATCCTTTTTCATCTATTTTTGGCAATCTTTATGTCTTGTAGCTTTCTCCACTCCTACTTTCTTTCCTTATACATTCACTAGGTCTTTCTGAAATGGCATTCTCTTTCTCTTCTTCCTCCTCCAAAAAATGGTCATCATCCAGTAAAGGACCTACCACTTCATTAATCTTTATGGCCATAGCTCCATCCTCTAAGGTGGTTGCAACTCCATTTGTCTCAACGCCAATGGTGTCCTCCACCAAGGCTTCTACCATTGGTGGGTTGAGCTTAAGCCCTCCACCACTACTGCATCCTCCAACAAACATGCTCCTTCTACTATCCCATCCTCTTCCATGGGGATTGGTTCCCAGCCACTATTGTTCCTATGACGATGGCTCCAAGTCCCACTGAGAAATTGTCCCAGAGAAAGTGTCATTTTTGAACTCTTTTCAGCATTGTGCCTTTTTATTTTTGGATTGGGGCACTTTGTTTGCTTTAGAGAGTGAGATCTAACTTTTTACTACATTAGGTGTTCTTGAGGTGAGAGTTTGGATTTTTGAATTCACTCTACGAGAAAAACACCTCGAGGACTTATTTAGCATGTTTGGCTTCTCGAATGGGACTTTGAGATTGAGATTAACCACTCAAGATAATGGAGACCCTGAGGAGTGACTTTGAATCACAAATCAAAATTCTTTTTAATTTTAAGTATACTTTTAGGTGTTGTGAGAACATTACTTCCAATATACACAAGCTCCTATTGTTAATTATCCCAATGATTGTTAGAAATCTTCTAAAGGGAGAAACCTAGTTAATAAAATAGAGATATAGAAAAGAAAAAAGAAAGCATTTAATTAATTTTAAGACATAATACATGACTTAAGTAAGGGTATACCCTCACTTTATAATGAAGTTCAGCATAGAATTATAGAAAACATACAAGAAATAAAGAAAGAGAAAGAGAAAGAGTCAAGAAGAAGCTTTATTGTGTGTTGCTACTCTGCTCCCCCTATGTTAGGCCATGTGGCATTTGATCTGAATTATGGAAGGGAATAGGAGAAGTTTGAACCATTTTCAATAGTTGATAAGACATAGGTGATAACTTCATGAATTGAAGTATTTTCATTAGCCAATAAGGTGTCGACAATTACCTTATTTGGGTTGATGTATTTTCATTAAATAATAAGGCATTAACAATAACTCCACTAACCTTAAAGTATTTTCATAGCCAATAAGGTGTTGGTGATAACTTTTTTTGATTTTTGAAGTGTTTCAATAGTTGATAAGATGTAGGCAATAACTTCTTTAGTTTTTAAAGTATTTTCATAACCAATAAGACATAGATGATAACTTCTTTGGTTTTGAAGTGTTGCCATAGCTACCCAATTTATTTTGAAATGTTGGACCTTTATTGAACTCAATTCTACAACTTGACGGACTTTAGCTCAACTTCAAGTCAATTTAGTTTAATTTGATTTTGGCTCAGGCTCAGTCTAGTATGGTCCTGGTTTGACTTTGAATTTAGCTCTTTTAATTTGGACTTGATTTAACCCAATTATGGTTTAGTTTGAGCTTAGTTTAGTTCAAATTGGATTTGAATGCAACTTGATTTTAAATTAACTTATCTCTCTAATTAGGGTTGAGTCTGCGTGTATTTTCAGCTAACTCAATTTGAATTTTTTTGGAGAACATCATAGTTTGGGTTTTAGTCCATTTTTCTGGTCAATTTAAGTCCATTTCAGTCAATTTGTCCTTTGTCCATTTGTTGTAATTGAGTTCAATTTTAGTGCTCGGGAGTTACTTCATGTTAATTATTTGATTTGAGAGTTCTTAACAATTTATGATAATTTCAAATGGACTCGTAGACCATCTTTAAATATGCAAACCTAAAGATTGGCTTAGTTTGTGAACTTGAAAGCAAGCTTAGTGCGAGCTCGAGGACTGACTAGGTGTGAATATAAAGATTGGCCAAGGTGCGAGCTCAAAAGTTGACTGAGTGCGAGCCCGAAGGTTGACTGAGTGTGAGCCCAAATGCTAGCTAACTATGAGCCTGAAGGCTAACTAAGCATGGGCCCAAAGGCTGGTTTGCATGCAAGCTCAAAGGTTAGCTGAGTGCAAGCCTAAAGGTTAGTTGAGTGTGAGCCTGAAAGCTAGCTGAGTGTGAGCTCAAAGGCTAGCTGAGCATGAGCCTAAAGGCTAGCTTGTTGCGAGCTTGAAGGTGGGCTTAGTGAGAGCCTGAAGGCTAGCTAAGTGCAAACCCAAAGGCTGGCTTGGATATGAGCCCAAAGGCTGGCTGAGTGTGTGCCAGAGATTGGCTAAGTGCAAGCTCAAAAGCTGATTGAGTGTGAGCTTGAAGGCTAGCTAACTGCAAGCCTAAAAGCTAGCTAAGCGCAAGCTCGAAAGCTAGATAAGTGGAAGCTCGAAGGCTAGCTTAGATGAGAGCCTAAACGCTGGCTGAGTGTGAGCCTAAAGGTTGGTTGAATGCAAGCCTAAAGGCTGACTGAGTGTGAGCCCAAAGGCAGGCTTGAATGCAAGCTCAAAAGCTAGCTTAATGCTTGCCCAAAGGCTAGCTCAGGTGTGAGCCTAAAGGCTGACTTGGATGTGAGCCTAAAAGTTGGCTTAAATGCAAGCTCGAATGCTGGCTAAGTGCAAGCCCAAAGGCTAGCTTGGATGCAAGCTCAAAGACTTTCTTGGTTATGGGCCTGAAGGCTAGCTACTTGTGAGACAAAAGGGTGGCTTAAATGTGAGTCCAAAAGTTGGCTAAGTGTGAGCCTAAAGGCTAACTCGGATGTGAGTCCAAAGACTGACTTGTAGTAATGGGGATCCACCATCTTCCAAGGGTCACGGGTGGCCACGAGCAATGTCGAGAGTCCACTATTTTTGAGTGGGACTGCAAGTGGCTGTGGTGATGTCAAGAGTCTGTCATCTTCAAGGGACCGTGGGTGATTTCGAGAGTCCACCATTTTTTAGTGGGACTATAAGTGGCCGTGGTGATGCCAAGAGTCTGTCATCTTCAAGGGACTTTGGGTGATCATAATGTTGGTGGAGTTCTGTCGTCGCACCAAGGATGCGAGTGGCCATAATATTGATGAAGTTCCATCGAAAATCAAGATGGGAGAAGTCTTTTATCCTTCATTTTTTTTAACAAACTCTTCTTTTCTTTTATTTATTTTTTTGGCTGAATATTCCTTTTTTTATGCACAACAACATTTTTTAGTTTTTAGATTTCTTTTTTTTATTATTTCTTCTTCTTCCTCAAGCTTGAAACACTTCACTATTTTTGAGCCAAATTTTCCTTTTCTTTTTTTACACAATAATTGTTTATTTTTTATTTTTTTCCTCTATTTCTTCTTTTCCCTCACCTAAATCAAACTAAACCCTTGCTTTCTTCTTCTCGACTGGGCCATGACAGCCTAGTCTCCTTTTCGATAGATCTAGTTGTCTCCCGATTGGATCTAGCTATTCCTCCTGATGGCAAGGTGAAGCAACTTCCAAGGAGGCAAGGGCAAATCTCAAGCATGCTAGAGGTTGAGGCGAGGCTTAGTGGGCTAGAGGAGGAGGCAATGATGGCCAGTACGAGTGGAGGGCGTGTGGTGGGTTGTTGAGGCTTGTCTAATGAAGAGAAGCCATGAGGTAGGCCCATAACGACAACTGAAGGCAACAATGGCAGCAGAAAGCAGGACCATGGCGGGTCTAGCATGCCTTGCAACAAGGTAAGGACCAAAGATTCTATGAGAGTAGTTGGATGTAGCCTAGATTGCAGGTTGACATCATTAAGTATGATGAATATGGAAGACTAGAGCTACAATGATGAAGAAGAACCTATAGGAACAAAGACAAGAGCAAAGCAAGGAGGAAAAAGAGAAAAAAAATAGAGAAAATTAGGGAAGAGATCACCTTCTTTTACTTCTCATTCCTTAGCTCTCTCATCTTCAGAGTATTATGTTACTCATTCTTTTCTTTCAATTCATCAAACTCTCCTCTTTGATCTCCATCTATAGGAACTAATCGCTTCTCCCTTTTCTTGTAGGCCTTTATGGTTTTTATAGCCCATGAGTGGATCGGATGATCTCTATTGAAAAATTTAAATTATGGACAAGGATAATGATCTTTTGTTCAAATTTTGAATGTAAATAAATAGATGTGGATGAGATTTATTTCTATTTTACTTTGGATGAGGATTTATTTAGATAAGGATTTATTTGGATAAAGATTTATTTAGATGAGAATTTATTTAGATGAGGATTTATTTGGATAAGAATTTGTTTGGATAAGGATTTATTTGGATAAGGATTTGTTTAGATAAGTGTTTATTTAGATGAGAATTTATTTAGAAGAGAATTTATTTGGATAAGAATTTATTTAGATTAGAATTTATCTAGACAAGGATTTATTTGGATAAGAATTTATTTATATGAGTATTTATTTGGATAAGAATTTGTTTGGATAAGGATTTATTTGGATAATGATTTGTTTGAATAAGTATTTATTTAGATGAGAACTTATTTAGAAGAGAATTTATTTGGATAAGGATTTATTTAGATGAGAATTTATCTAGAAAAGGATTTATTTGAATAAGGATTTATTTAGATGAGAATTTGTTTGCATGAGGATTTTACTTGAAGAGGATTAGCTATGGATAATGATTTGTTATTTAAATTGGTTATGGATGGATATGGATGTGACTAGACGAGTGTTTATTTGCTGCAGTAACAATGATTTTAAAATTATACTTATCTTGAATATTAGATTTATAAAGGGCTATTTGTAATTTTTTTGAAAAATTAGGCTAACTTATAATTTTATAATTTTCAGGGGGTCTTTTTGCAAAAAATTCTTATTTATAAAATTTTAAAACCTCCAACGTCCTTTTTGAACAAAATTTAGATTTATCCATAAATAAAATTTTTTGAGAGACTTATTTGCAAGAAGTTGAAGATTTATTCAGTCTAGGATGTTATTTGTAAAATTCTTGCATTTTATCATTTTGGCCCAGATTTTACATAGATTTTGGGCCTAATTTTGGTCTAAATATCCAGTCCACTTAGCCCATTTGGATTATGTCTAGCTTAAGCTTGAACTTTCCAATGATTCATGTCCAAATTGAGCTCAATTTTCGATCAAACTCAAACCTGATTTAAATTTGACAAAGACCCACATTTGAGACATGATTTAGTGGCATACAAGTATCAATTTTAATTATATTCTAATAAAATTTGATTGTGGTAAAAAATTGTCTCAAAAAAATTGCCTCCTTCGTAGCCTCTTCTTGAGTTCTAACGGGAGGAGAGGGTGCGAACAATTCTCAAGTATTTATTCCTGTATCAATATTTCAAGAGTCAACTATATGGGTTTGACTTACCACATGAGAATGGGCTTGATTTGTCATGTGATGATGGACTTATTTTACCATGTGAGAGTGGATTTAATCTACCATTCAATGATGGATTTATTTTACCACAGGAGGTAGACTAGGTTAGCCATATAGAGCAAACTTGAGTTATCAGAATAAGTGGACTTGACTGTCATAATGAGTGATTTTGATTTGCCATGATAAATGGACTTGAGTTTTCACAATGAAGTGGACACGATTTGACACAAAAAGTGGACTTCATTTACCACATGAAGGTGAATTTGATCAATTAGGTAAAAATAGACTTGATTCACCATGTAGATATGGGCTTAATCACTACATAACATGGACTTGATTTGCCATGTGAGAGTGGACTTGGTTTGACACATGGAAGTGGACTTGATTTGGGATATAGATGCAAACTTGATTGTCACACAAAGTGGACTTTAATTTACCACATAGATGTAGGCTTAATTTGCTATATAGATGTGAACTTGATTGTCATGCAAAGTAGACTTTAATTTGCTACATAGAGGTGGGCTCAATTTGACACAAGGAATGGACTTAAGTTACCATAATAAGTGGGCTAGATTAACCACAAAAGGTGGACTTAATTTTTCACATGAAAGTAGATCTGATTTACCTCGTGAAAATGGACTTGATTCACCATGTAGACAAGGGTTTAATCACCATCTAACATGAACTTGATTTACCATGTGAAAATGAACTTAGTTTGTCATATGGAAGTAGACTTAATTTATCATGTGAAAGTGGACTTGATTAACATGTGGAAGTGGACTTAATTTGCTACATGAAAGTGGACTTGGTTTGCGACGTAGAATTAGACCTAAATTACCATGTAGAAGTGGACTTGATTGACACATAGAAGTGGACTTGGTTTGCCACATAGAAGTAGACTTAGATTGTCATATGAAAGTAGACTTAATATGCCATGTAAATATAGGCTTGATCACCATGCAAGATAGGCCTCAATTTGCCATGTGAAAGTGAATTTAATTTGCCAAGTAAATGCAGACTTGATCGCCACACAAATTTACTATGTGAGAGTGGATTTAATTTGCCACAATAGGTGGACTTTATTTGACTAGTTTCTAAAGTTGCTACTTTGGTTTCGCTATGTCAGAGATAGTATGTTTGACTTACAATTCTCATGAAAAAAGAATTTGATTTTATCATATTGGAGGTAATCCATTTGGGTTTACTACTTTTGAGATAATAAGCTTAACCTCACCATGTTGAAGGTGATAAGCTTGAGGTGATATGCTTAATTTCATCATATTGAAGTTGATAAGCATGGGTTTACCATGTTAGGGGTAACAAACTTGAGTTCACCATATTGGAGGTGATAAGCTTGAGTTTACCATGTTGGAGATGGTGTCCTTCATTTACCATTTGAATAACATATTTAGTTTTATTACTATAAAGTGGTCTACTTAAAGTCTTTGTCAAGGATATCATGACTTTTGGCTTAATCTATTAATTATAGAAGCAATAGAAAATATCACATATGTTAGTTTCTTTTGAATGCCATGATGATAGATGTCTCTTAAAAATTAGGGGAGAGAATTTTTCTTGTCCTAGTATTTTGAGGTGAGAGAAGAACCCCTTATTACCTTTTTGTATTATTGAAGTCTCAGCTATATGCTTCCTTTGTGAGTATTTGACAAGAGAGTCTTAATTTTCTTATCTGCAACCTCTTAATGCTGGGAAATAAAGATCACACTTGGTATTAACCTAATGGATTGGTTGTCTATTCCAAATGCTTTAGCAACATACTTTTCTTAAATATGAGAGGACTTTACCTTTACCTTTACTATCTTCTCTTATAGGAGAATGGATTTAATATATGATTAAGCATTTACAATGTAGGCTCAGGTAATATGGCCCCTAACATTATCATGTATTTTTTCAAAGAGAGTTGGTGCATATGCTCATATACTTTAGATGTGAGCATTTTACATCTTCATCCTTGCATAAGATAGCAAAGGCACATGATGCTTGTTTTCAAAAAAATTGCCCCATTTTGATCAAAAGGAATTTCATCCTTTTCCTCTTTAGAAAGTTAGAGCTTTGTATCTACAAGGGGAAAGATTGTACTTGACAATAGTTGGGGGAAGTGATCCTGACCTGTGTTAGAGTGGCCGCAAAATTGGGGACCGAAGGGGAAGATCTGCCTCCAGTCTTGATCACTTTAGATATTGATTGATGTCTTGACCAATTAGTCCAAGTGATTTAATTCTGATTTCTAGGAGGGCTACCTTGAGTGCCACCTTGAAACTTATTCACCTTGTTGTTCATACTATGTCTTAGTAGGGCAAAGAATAAAGTAAGAACTTGCTATTTTCATGAGACTTGTCTCCTACAATGTCATATTGACATGCTGGAGTAGGACACGCTATAGCAGTCAGCTGGCTCAGTGAGTAGATGCTTTGATCAATGCTTATCGAATTGTAGTGCTTCAAGCTGATAGTTCATTTTCTAGAATATCAAATTGACATACGAGCTTTAAGAGAAGTAACCTTATAAAGTGATATTCTCTCTATTTTTTTTTGCAATGCTGAAAGAAGTAAATAATTCAAATCATATGTATTTGTTCTTATTTTATTTTTCAAAGAAAAATTTATAGAGATTTACTATTTTGAAATTTTTTTGATAAACAAGTAATGTATCATTTCATCTTTGATTAAGGCTTTATACTTGGTTAGGTCTATTGAAGTTTAAGGATAATTTTGGTCTTAAAAGGTGGTAGGTCACCAATCGACCTCCCTTTATACCTTTTCCTTAGGGCATTATTTTCTTTAGGAACCTATTTTTCTGGTGACTTCATCACTTTCACCATATTCCTATTGGTTAGTTACTTCTTTGAGTTTGGCTTTGATCTCGGATGCCTCTTAACCTCAATTTTTAAGGTTTACACATCCATAGATGCTAACCAGTACTTACTCTTTGGGTGATTTTTTTGGTCAATAATACACTAAGATGAGGTTGGGTTAGTTTTCCTTATTTCGACATGCAATCCAATTTTCTCCCCCATTTTTTTTCTTATTTGTTTTTTTCATTTTTTTTAGCAATCTCATTTTTCTTTTGATGATCCAAGGTTTGCGAGCTCATAGATACCAACTGGTTTTTACTCTTTGAGTCTGCCTCTCTTGGGTTGGTTTTCCATATGAGACTTGTATATTTAGGATTTTATTTTTAATTCTTCTTGATTTTCTTTTTTTTAAATAGAGGTGATCTTTTGCCTCTTGGAGGAGATTTTCAAGAGGTTATTTTTCAATCTTAGCACTTTCATCTTTGAAGTAACCTTTCTAACAAGATTTTAGTTACTTGCATATTGATCACCATATTTTCAAAGTTGCATTCCTAAAGTTAACTTAGGGCATTGGTAGATAGGGGAGGTTCTAGGATTCTAACTTTACTATATTTCATCATCAACCATCATTGACTTCATTAACCTTTCATTTTTAGAGACCCTGTCTGTAAGATAGAAGGTATGTCACCTGAATACTAAGAAATTTTTTTATTTTATTTTTCTTAATGAATTTATTTTATTTTATATTTTACCTCGAAGTATGTAATGCATACTTGACTAGTCAATTTTGATGTAACTAGACATTTCATCATAGGCTAGATATTTTTTTTTGTGGTTTTGAAGCTCATGCAACTATTAAAAAAGATTTCTATATTATTGACTTAGTGGGAGCATCCTTCTTTTCAGATTTAATTGCTCATCTATTAATCAGTCTAATGTTAGAAGATGGAATTACCCCTTTCTTAGTTGAAGAAGATTGAATGTGTGTCCTTCTGTTATTCTCCTTTTGTCTTTGTATCATTGGAGGTGAGGATTGTAGAATCTAGCTTTGGATTCAGTCCGATATCCCAAAGTCAACCAAATGTCCCATTTATCCTCTAATAAGTTGTAGGTAGTCAAAAATATCTTTTGTCTATTACTTAGTCTTTGAAAGACTGATGTCCTAATTTGTGCTAATGGAACATCTATTTCATCATCAAGATTCAAGATAATGAAAATTTGACCATTGTCTTTGGGGTAAACTCGGTCTTTACCTTCTTGGTGGGCTTGGTTTTTGCCCCTAGGGTAGACTTGATCTTTTGCCCCTTGGGACGAGTTGATATTTTGCCCCTTGGATGGACTTGATCTTTTGCTCCCTAGGTAGAGCAATGACTGGATCAATGGTAGTATTAGTGATGCTAGGAGTAATGATGCTATTAGTGAAAGTGGAAGCACCATGCATGAATTGGATGGAGTTGGACATAGCCTAATGGCTGATATGAACTCCATTTATCCCACATGATGGTTGTTATTTTGTCATCGATGATTGGCATAATGGCATCTGGACTTAGCCTATTTAAATGGGTTTGAACCTTGCTCCCTAGGTGGAAGGTCCTTACCCCTGTATAGGAGGTCTCTTCCCCTTGGATGAGAGATCTTTGCCCTCTGAGTGGACTTAGTCTTTGCCTACTAGGTAGGAGGCAATGGGTTGGTCCATGCTTATGTGGACTTCGGTTGCCCTTATAGTGATTGTTGATTGCAACTTTGTCCCTATAGTGATCTTTGATTGATGAAGTGTGTTATAAACCTTTCACTAAGAATAATGGTGTGGATTGGGGCAGGAGGGCCACTTGATGACACCATTTTCCTTTCTCTTAATCAATCATCAGCTTTTAGCTTTTCTTCTTCTGATATATATCCATTTCAACTAAGTTTCTCTATTTGGAGGAGAAGTTAAGTCTCATCAGGTGTGCCAGAACTTGTAGGATTGAGATTGACCACCCGGAATAGCAGATATCCTAAGGAGCAACATCGAATCACAAATCAAAATTTGTTTCAATTTAAAGTATTCTATTAGATGTTATGAGAAAATGACTTCCAACAGGCGCAAGCATCTATTGTTATTACCTCGATGATTATCAAGAACCTCCTAAAGCGAGAACCTAGTTAATAAAATAGAGACAAAAAAAATTAAAAAAGTATTTGATTGATTTTAAGAAATGATATATGAATTAAGCAAGGGTATACTCTCACTTTACAATGAAGTTCAATATAAAATTATAGAAAATATAAAAGAAATAAAGAAAAAGAAAGAGAAAGAGTAGAGAAGAAGCTTTGACATGTGCTACTGTCCCGCTCCTCCTGCACTAGACCACATGGTGTACGACTTGAATTGTGGAAGGGAATGGGAGAAGTTTGAAGTGTTTCCAATAGCCAATTAGGCATAGGTGATAATTTCATGATTTGAATTATTTCTGTTAGCTAATAAGGCATTGGTGATAACTTCATTTAGGTTGAAGTGTTTCTGTTAGTCAATAAGGCATTGAAAATAACTCTATTGACCTTGAAGTGTTTCCATAGCTAAGAAGGTATAGGGGATAATATTTTTTAGTTTTTGAAGTGTTCTATAGCCAATAAAGCATAAGCGATAACTTATTTGGTTTTTGAAGTGTTTCCATAGCCAACAAGTCATAGATGATAACTTCTTTGATTTTGAAGTGTTTTCATAGTTGACAAGGTGTAGGTGATAACTTTTTTGATTTGGCAGCATCACCAACGGCTTTTAGAGTTGGATGCCTTGAAGTGTGGCCAATAGCTTGGAGAGTATTATTGGTTGACTTCATTAATTTGGTAGCATCACCAACGGCTTGGGGGGTTGGGTATAGCTTTGAAGTATGGCCAATAGATTTGAGCAAATTGGCGATTAATTTCTTTAGATTGATAGCATCACAAATGACTTATAGGGTTTGATATAGCTTGGAAAATGTGTCATTAATAGCTTCTAGGGTTAACTAGCTTCAAAGTGTGACCAACAACTTTAAGCATGTTGGCAATTAATTTCTTTACCTTGATTGCATCACCAATGACTTATGGAGTTAGATATACCTTTGAAATGTTACTAAATGCTTTTGTAGCGTACCCAGCAAGGCTCAGTCTAACCTTATCTAGTTATATTGAAACTAATTTTGGCTCTAGTCAGGATGGTAACATCATCATTTGCTCATAGTCTTAGAGTATTGCCAAAGATTAAGCGCATCTAATGGGACTCAATTTGATCCTATTTAGTTAGGTTTAAATTTGATTTCATTTATCTTGAGTCGAGTTCCACTTTGTGTTTAACCATTATTGAACTCGGGTCTGCATCTTGATGGACTTCAACTCAAGTTCAAGTCAATTTAATTCAACTTGGTTTTAGCTCAGACAGCCTAGTTTGGTCCTAGTTTGACTTTAAATTTAGCTCTTCTAATTTGGACTTGACTTAACCCAATTAGGGTTTGATTGAGCCTAGTTCAATTCAAATTGGATTTGAATGCAACTTGCTTTTAAATTAACCCATCTCAAGTCTAATTAGATTGAGTCTAAGTTTATTTTAAGTTAGCTTAATTTGACTTCTTTTGGTGTCTAGCTCAATTTGCATTTTGATCAATCTATTTGACCAACTTAAGCCCATTTGATTCAACTTGGCCTTTGTCTATTTGCTATAATTGAGTTGATTTTAGTGTTATTGAGTTACTTCATGTTAATCAATTTGATTTGAGGGTCATTGGCTATTTGTGGTAATTTTAGATAGACCCGTAGCCCAGCTTCAAATGTGAGAACCCAAAGGTTGGCTTTGTTTGTGAACTCCAAAGCTGACTTAGTGCAATCTCAAGGGTTGACTAGGTATGAGTCCAAAGACTGGCCAAGATGCAAGTCCAAAAGCTGGTTAAGTGTGAGCCAGAAGGATGTCTAAGTGCGAGCCTGAAGGCTAGTTGAGTAGGACCTCGAAAGATGGCTAAGTGTAAGCCTGAATGTTGGTTTAGATGGGAGACCGAAGGCTAGCTGAGTGTAAGCTTGAAGGCTAGCTGAGTGTGAGCTTAAAGGATAGTTAAATGCAAGCCCAAAAGCTGGCTTGGTGCAAGCCCAAAGGCTAGCTAAGTGTAAGTTCAAAGGCTGGTTTGGATGCGAGCCTGAAGGCTAGCTACGTACAAACCCGAAGGCTAGTGGAGTATGAGCCCAAATATTGGTTGAATGCAAGTCTGAAGGTTGGCTAAGTGTGAGCCCAAAGGCTAGCTTGGATGCAAGCCTGATGGCTGAATAAGGTGCAAGCCCGAAGACTGGCTTGGATGTAAGTTTGAAGCCTTTCTTGGATGCTAGCCTGAAGACTAGCTAAGTGTGAGCCCGAAGGCTAGCTCAAATGCGAGCCTGAAGGTTGGCATGGATGCGAGACCACATGCTAGCTTGTGGTGATAGGGATCTGCCATCTTCGAGAGACTGCAGGCGGCCACGAGCAATGTCGAGAGTTCACCATCTTTGAGTGGGGGCCATGATAGCTACAGTGATGTTGAGAGTCCACCATCTTTGAGGGGCTATGGGTGGTCACAATATTGGTGGTTCTCTCATCACACGAAGGACCATGGGTGGCCGCAATGTTGATGAAGTTTTACTAAAAATCAAGATGAGAGAAGTCTTTTCTCCTTCATCTTTTTCATTTTGTTTGAACAAACTCTTCATTTTATTTATTTATTTTTTGGCTGAATTTTCCTCTTTTTTTTACACAATAATTTTTTTTTGTTTTTTATTTCTTTTTTTTCCTATTTCTTCTTCTTCCTCAGGCTTGAAATCCCCTATCAAATTTTTCCTTTTTTTTCCACAATAACTTTTATCTTTTTATTTCTTTCTCTCCTATTTCTTCTTCTTCCTCATATAAGCCAAACTAAACCCTTGATTTTTTTTTTCACGACCGGGCCATTGCAGCCTAGCCTCCTTTCTAGCAAATTTGGATGTCTCCCAGCTAGATCCGATCGTTCCTTCTGGTAGTGAGGTGAAGCAGCATCCAAGGAGGCAAGGGCGAATCTCAAGCAAGCGAGAGGCAAAGGTGAGGCTCAGTGGGCTAGAAACGTAGGTAGCTCAATGAGCTGGAGGCATAGTTGGTGATGGCCGACTCAGGTGGAGGGTGCATGGTGGGTTGTCATAGCTTGTCCGGTGAAGACAAGCCATGAGATAAATCCGACAAAAGAAACAATGGTAGCAAAGAGCGGGATCATGATGGGTCTAGCTGTGGCTTGTGGCAAGGTAAGGGCCAGAGGTTCTATGAGTGTAGTTTAGTGTAGCCTAGACTACAAGCCGACATCGTTCGATAGGATAAATATGGAAGACCAGAGCTATGACAATGAACAAGAACCTACAGGAATAGAGTCAAGAGCAAAGCAAGATGGAAGAAGAGAAAAAAAATAGAGAAAATGAGATAAGAGATTACTTTCTTTTACTTCTCATTACATAGCTCTCTCATCTCTAGACTATTATGTTATTCATTATTTTCTTTCAATTCATGAAACTCTCCTCTTTGATCCCCATCTCTAGGATCTGATCTCTTCCCTATTTTTTTTAGTTCTTTTATGATTTTTATAGCCCATGAGTGAATCGGATCATCTCCATTTAAAATTTTAAATTATCGACATGGGTAATAATCTTTTATTCAAATTTTAAATGTAGATAAATAGATGTGGATGAGATTTATTTCTGTTTTACTTTGGATGAGGATTCATTTAGATAAGGATTTGTTTGGATAAGGATTTATTTAGATGAGAATTTGTTTAGATGAGGATTTATTTGGATAAGAATTTATTTAGATAAAGATTTATTTAGATAGGGATTTGTTTGGATAAGTATTTATTTAGAAGAGAATTTATTTGGATAAGAATTTATTCGGATAAGGATTTATTTAGATGAGAATTTATTTGTATTAGAATTTATTTGGGTAAGGATTTATTTAGATGAGAATTTGTTTGGATGAAGATTTTATTTAAATGAGAATAAGCAATGGATAATGATTTGTTGTTTGAATTGGTTATGGATGCATATGGATATGACTAGTTGAGTATTTATTTGATGCAGATAACAATGATTTTAAAAGTTATACTTATCTTGGATGTTGAATTTATAAGGGGGCTATTTTCAAATTTTTAGGAAAATTAGATAAAATTATAATTTTACAACTTTCAAGGGGTCTTTTTGCAAAGAAGACTTGTTTATAAAATTTTAAAACCTCTAGGATCCTTTTTGAACAAAATTTAGATTAATTTGCAAATAAAATTTTTTGAGAGATTTATTTGTAAAAAGTTAAAATTTTAGAGGTTTACTTGTAAATATGAAATTTTAAGGGGATTTTTCATAAAGTTTAAATTTTGCGGATACTAATTTATAATTTTAAAGTTTTATTAAACTTTTTCACAAAATTTTTATTTGAGGGACCTATGTGTAAGAAAAATCAGTCTAAGAACCCATTTACTAAGATTTATTCAGTTTAGGGACTTATTTACAAAATTCTTGTATATTGTCATTTTGGCCCAGATTTTAAATGGATTCCAAATATTCAGCCCACTCAACCTATTTGAATTAGGCCTAGCTTGAGCCCAAACTTTTCAATGATTCAGGTCCAAATTGAGCTCAATTTTCAGTCAAATTTGGATGTGATTTAAATTTAATTGAGACCCACATTTGAGACATAATTTAGTGGCATACAGTTCTCAATTTTAATTATATTCTAATCAAATTTTATTGTGGCAAAATCACCTCAAATAGGGACCAAGTTGGACCTATGAGGATTTGAGTAGGAGAGCAAAAAATTGAAAGAGAAGTTTGTATTAAGTTTAGTACTTATTAGAAGATGTTTGAGAGTGGCTTTAAGTACTCTATAAATAGTTTTACTTGGGATGTCCTAGGAGATTGGGACCTTGTTCTTGACCAGATTATGCCTAATACCATGAAATTTATCACTACCCTCCAACCTAGCCCAACCAAAGGCTTTGCCTTTACTGCAGAAATGTTTTGCTCCCAAGAAATGATGTAGGTTATTTGCCTCAAATTCTAGCTTCATCCACTCTTGGAAAGACTATCCCTTTAGAATTTTTATCTAGGTAAATAAAGGTCTATCTTGTGAGGCCAACTTAGAGATCTATCTCAAGGTTCACCAACTCTTGATCTCTTGAATAGATGAGGTTGAGAATGTTTGGTTTGTCCCCACAGGGTCCGATGAGGCCTATCTGTGAGAGCATGGCTTGTTCATAGCTTGGGAAGCTGGTACACACTTTAGACTTTTGTGCTCTTGATTATTCAGTTACTTCCTTCTCTTCTGATTGTGAGTTTAGTTTTGTGTAGGAGTGACCCAGATCTTATTTATGAATGAGTTTCTAAGATAGTAGGTAGGTGCTCCTCTAGTGTCCCCTATTTTGCCATCTCAGAAGAGGCCTACCAAAGTAAAAGGCAATGCTCCTACTCAAGAGCTCATCTAAGGCCCAGGGAAGAGGAGGCAAGAGGAGGAAGGAAGTTAGTATGTGGGTGGAGAGCAGATAAGGAAGGGGCACGCCATACCTCACCCTTTCAAGCCCCTCTCTCAAGTTAGAGAATCCATGAGAGAGGCCATCCAAGCATCGAGCTTATTTATTGTGAAGTCTGCCAACCATAGGAAGAAGGTGACTATAACTTAGGCACCTACATCTCCTCCTCCTCAGACCAAAGCATGAGCGAAGCCTTCTTCTCACCACGAGAGATCCTTGAATAAGAAGACTGATGCTAAGAAGTATTTCCTTGGGGACTTTGGTGATAGTGAGAGGCCCTATATTCTACAGCTTCTTCTTGATTAGGTCTTCATGAAGGAGGTCTAGACTAATGCTGATATAAGTCATCTAAACTTCTCCTGTCAATGTTGCCCTTTTTTTTCTCTTTTTGCTGAATATTTGACTCAATCACAAGCACTATAGTTTTTTTATTATGCAGCTCAACACTTTTATGAGGCTCAGAGGCAAAGGGCCTCTAAGAAGAATAAGGCCGGTAAGGCCGAAGAGGATGTGAACCTCCTATGTTCTCAATTCTAGTCACTCCAACTAGAGATTGAGGAGACAAAAAGGGAGGTAGAGGAGGAGAGAAATCTCCTCCAAGCAGAGTGAGAGTTAGCCTTGACAAGGTTGAAAGAACTTGAGGATAAGTAGAAGGTTGAGCTAGTCCAAGCCAATGATGAGGCCGTGGCTATGTTTTGCCAAAGCTCAGAATACATAAAGACTTTGAGGTTGGTCAAGATGCAAGCCATCCTAGAGTTCAAGGCTAGTGATGAGTATCGTTGATAACAAGGCCTCCTTTATGCCAATTCCTTCTCTGAAGGCTATATTTGCTACAAGGACATAGTAAAGCAAACTCACCATGATCCTAACTTTGAGCTCGATAATCTCCAAGTGGAACTTCATGATGACTTGAAGATCCACCACCTCAAGCTGGAATATGAAGAGATCATTTGGAGGGAGATGGGGGAAGAGGAGACTTGTGAAGCCGAGCCCCCAATGCCTGTTCCTCTTGAGGAGTTTGCCCAACCTTCAACATTTTACAAGTGACCTTGCTTCATCCTCCTCATTATATTTTTTGTAATAGGTACTTTTGTAACCAAGTTTCTTTTCGAATATAATTATTATTCTAGTAAATTAAAGAGATTTTCTCTTTACTTGTGCTTTTCCCTTTGTGTCTATAGCTTATGCCTTTCTTCCACACATCATTGCTCGAGCTTTCTTGGAGGTCCACCGGCTTTCAATACACCCATGAGCTATGTGCAACTTTGTCCCTTTGTTGTGATGAAGATAACTTTCAAGTGATAAGTCATAGTTTGCTACTGCAGCTATTAGGTTTGAAGTCCTTTCAAGTGGAGGCACTTCAACTTGATATGGCTAGTACTTGTCTTCCCACCAAGTTTGAACATAAGCTAAGAAAGTTTCCTATAGAGGAAAAGAGTGTCTATTAAGAGGAAAATATCCCAAGATCAAAGTGTGAAATGAAGTGAAAACTTTGCTTAAGGATCTTATGCCTTGGTAAAGTTTTGAGCTTTCATAACTAGGTGATGTCTAGTGTCTTATTCCTGGTGTAGAACTAAGGTATTATGCTTGGCTTAATGTTGAGGTCTCATGCCCTGAGTGAATCGAGGTCTTATGCTTGGTGTAAAACTGAGGTCTTATGTCTGACTTAATACTAAAGTCTTATACCTCTAGTGAGCCAAGGTCTTATGCCTAGCTTAATGTCGATGTCTTATACCCTGGGTGAACCGAGATCTTTGTGTCTGGCATATAGCCAAGGTCTTATGCCTCGGGAAAACTGAGATCTTTATGCCTGACATATAGCCAAGGTCTTATGCCTCCAGTAAATTGAGGTATTGTTCCCTAAGTGAACCAAGGTCATTATGCCTGGCATATGGCTAAGATCTTTTGTCTCGAGTAAACCGAGGTCTTTGTACTAGCATATAGTTGATGTCTTATGACGTGGGTGAACAAAGGTCTTTTTGCCTATCATATAGCCAAGATCTTGTGGTGGCTTCTTGAGATGATTTGCCAATATCTAAAAGAGATAATAAAGACATAATTTATTTTAAAGATAAAACTTTTTGAGGTTGTCCACATGCCATGTCCTAAGAAGTTTCTTACCATCTAGGTGTTAGATCTTGAATGTCCCTAGTCACACAACCCTAGAAATTTTGAACGAACCTATCCAATTTAGAGATAGTTTGCCTGAAACTAAATTGATGAGTTTAACCTGCCAAAGTATCCAATTGCTCAATTGTAGTCCTCGATTGTGCACCCATGCATTATATTATCAGACCACTCATCACTAGTACTCAGCAACCTTGGTGCCAACCTTCTCCTGAACCTCCAAGATGAGGTCCTTCTTAACTTGGATGTTTGCCTCGATCATTTTAGACTCATAGGCCGTAACTCAAGGTGAAGTAAGATTAATTTTCACCAGAATGATAGCTTTGACCCCATAAGCAAATAGAAAGGTGATTTCTTGGTCGTTGTCTAAGGTATGGTTCGGTTAGACCATAGAATGTGTGGTTGTTCCTCAACCCAGGTGCCTTTAGCTCTTTGGATATAATTGTTTATACTTGAAAGTAGGGTTTAATTAGTTACCTTAGCTAAACCATTGGATTAGGAGTGTACCACCGAGGTGAACCTCTACTCTATGTGGAGGTTGCTGCAGTATTCTTTGAATCTTGAGTTGTCAAACTGCTTTTTGTTGTCAGTAACTAGCACATTTGGTAGCCTAAACCTACAAATCACACTCTACTATAGGAAATCCTAAATCTTCCTTTTGATGATCTTGGCTAGGGGTTCAAGTTACCCATTCAGTGAAGTAGTCAATAGCAATCACTAAGAACTTCTTTTATCCTGATGCTATCTAGAACGGACCCAAAATGTCCATCTCAATTGGTCAAAAGGCCATATAGATTGAGTTTGTTGGAGCTGAACCACTAGGTTATGAAACAATAAGGTGTGTCTCTAGCATTGTTCACACTTGGAGACGAACTCGGATGCCTTAGAAGCCATATTGAGCCAATAATACCCATTTCTAAGGAGCTTATGTGCATGGGCTCATCCTCCATCATGACTTCCTTGTATTTCACCATAGACCTCTTGAAGGGCATAATTGGCTTCCTTGGGTCTCAAGCAATGAAAAAGGGACTGTTAAAAGACAACTTCTAGCAAGATGAACTTTGGGGCTAGCTTCTTGATCTTCCCAGCTTCTTTCATATCCTTGAAAGTAAGCCATCATTGAGGTAGGAGATAATGGGATCCATACAATTGGGCTATGCATCCACTGAATTCACTTTGGTAGTCTTTGATTACTTGGGCTATAGAAGATTCTCCATAAAGATTTACCTAGGTACTGAGTTTGAAGAAATTGAATCCAACCAAGCTGGAGCTTCAACCTCTATATTCCTATTTTGAAGTACCTAGTAGATCTCCATCCGATCTTTTCATGACAAGCTTCTATGACTCAGCTAGGTACTAGTCCATGGTGCTATCTTTCACCTCATACTCTCCTATTACCTACAAACACACAATATAGGAGTCGCTAAACTGCTTCAATTTTTTGGCTCCAATTTCTAATGCCATGCATAATCTAAGGAGGCATGCCTTGTACTCTACATAATTTGACGAGGAATGCCTTGTACTCTACAATACTATTTGAGGCTTTGAACTTGAGCCAAGCTAAATACTTAGCCACTCTCCCATCCAAACTCTGAAGGATAGTGCTGATCCCATAGCTTGACACATAAGATGAGTCATCTATGCAAACTTCCTATAGTTTAGATTTTGGTCTTGTAAGGTATGACGTAGTCTCCACTAGGAAGTTTGCTAAAGCCTAAGCTTTGATAGTCTTTTGAGCCTTGAAGGTGACATTAAATTTACTTAACTCGATGGACCACTTGAGTAGTCTTCTCAAGATCTTCGGCTTTTGCAACATCTACAAAGTGGGAGATTAGTGAGCACTATGATTGGATGCGCTTGAAAGTAAGGGTGGAACTTTCTAGTTGCCAATACCAGGATGTATGCTAGCTTTTCCAATGGTGGATACCTGGCTTCCACGCCTGAGTACATGGCTCACATAGTATATGAAATGTTACTTTTCCCTTCTGTTATTTATTAACACTAAACTGACCACTTGGTCTAATGCTACTACTATAGAAAGCGTACCTCCTTTGGTTCAAGTCTTACTAATAAGGGTGGTTTACAGTGCCTTTTGAGGTCTTCAAAGGCTTCGTTGCATTCCTTGTCCATTCAAATTTGGGGCTTTACTTGAGTGCCTTAAAAAAGGAAAGGCATTGCTCTCTAAATCTAGATTGAAAGTGATTAAGCATTGGCAGGCTACCCATGAGCCTCAACATTTCTTTGGTGGAGCTCAAAGGCTTCATTCCCATAATTACTTCAATATTTTCAGGTTTGGTCTCTATTCCTTGCTCTGAGACAAGGAAGCTAAGGAATGTTTTCGAACCCATCCTAAAAGCACATTTCTCGAGGTCCAATTTCATTATGAACTTTTTGAAGTGTAGCAAAAGTCTCTTCTAGATCTTTCACATGCTCATTAGTGCAGAGGCTTTTCATGAGCATCTCATTGACATATGCCTCCACATTCCTTCCAAGCAAAGGCTCAAAAACTTTGTTCACCATTCTTTGGTACATTGTCCCTATATTCTTTAATTGAAAAGGTATTAAAACATAATAGAAGTATTTTGACCCATGATGAAGGCTATTTTATTCCCATCTTTGGGATGCATTTGAATCTAATGGTAGCCCAAGAATGCATCCAAGAAGCCTGGGAGTTCGTGATCTGAGGTAGAGTCAATGAGTTGGTTAATCTTTGGTAAAGATTAGTTATCCTTTTGGTAAGCTTTATTCAAGTCAGTGAAGTTAACGCACATAATAGAAGTATTTTGACCCATGATGAAGGCTATTTTATCCTCATCTTTGGGATGCATTTGAATCTGATGGTAGCCCAAGAATGCATCCAAGAAGCCTAGGAGTTGGTGATCTGAGGTAGAGTCAATGAGTTGGTTAATCTTTGGTAAAGATTAGTTATCCTTTTGGTAGGCTTTATTCAAGTCAGTGAAGTTAACGCACATCATCCACTTTGGTAGAGGATAGTTGTTGTTTGGGCAGGCTTTACCATGACCATGTTTGCTAACCACTTGGAATAGTAAACTTTCCTTATAAATCCTACATTGTGAAATTTACTCACCTCTATGGCAATAACTTTTTGGCACTTAGGGGGAAGTGCCTCTTCTTTTACTTGACTATTTTATGATTTTCCACAACTAAGAGCTTGTTGGGCCACCAAAAGATCAATACCTAGGAGGTCCTTAGGGGTCCATGCAAAGATGTCTTGGCTCCTTCTCAAGAGCTCATGTAATTTGGTACACAACGGTTCTATGAGGTTTGTCCCTAGCTTTAGTGTTCTCCTAGAGCCTTCATCATTGATCAAGCTAACGAGTCACTCCACATGTTCAACATATCCCTTTTTGGACTCAAGAGTGGATTCATTGATCCCCACTACTACTAGTCCCTTGCTTTTCTAGCCAAAATTATTTTGCCAATAAGGTGCTTCACACTTCTTAGTGAGGCTTTGGTCTCCCCATACTTCACTTGAAACATGTTTCGTTAGAAACCTCATAAGCAAATGAAAAGTTTAAATTACCGCTTGGAGTTGATTAAGTACTAGTCATCCCAATATCACATTATTGGCAGAATATGTCTGAACTCCCATAAATTTTAATTTGATGGTGGTATTCCTAGGTTCTTCTCCAACAGTGAAGATTAAGTTGATCGCACCAAGTGGGGTGACCAAGTCCCCTATGAATCTGATGAGCATCCTGACATATACCTCTGCCTTTTTCTCGATCTTCATTTGGTCATAGGCTTAGTTGAATAAGATGTTTGCCAAACTTTCTATCTCATCGTGATATAATGATTGGTATAGCTATCTAGGACTATCAAGATTACCAATGCATCATTATCGGGTGTGAAAATTCCTTGTAGGTCTTGGCAGAGAAGACTATGTCCCCGTGGCCAGGCCCACAATGGTATCTCTTTTTTATCTTCTCTTTTAACACCTCCTACCCCCCCAGTGGGGTTTTGACATTTTCCAGTTGATGTCAAAGTGTCACTTTGAGTTAGTGGGCTCACATGGATCATGTTGAGGTTGCCCTTGACTAGAGGGTTTGTAGTTTGAGAGTAAGGTCCCTTCAGGGGGAGCGTTGATGACTCTCTCACTCATGAGCTTCTTCTGCTTGTTCACCTCAATGTACAAATTACATGAGGTGACCTTCTTTGATAAGCCTCTAAGTCTCATCTTTGAGGGGTCGTACTCTTCTCTATCATGACCATAATCATGATAAAAGTGATAGTATCTTGATTTGTCGAGATTTTGTTCAGTAGTGTGGATAGGCTAGAGCCTTCATAAAAAGTGTTGATGTTCTATCTATGCCAAGACTTTGGACCTAGAGTTATTCAATAAGGAACGGGCTTGAAATTCAGGCCTACACTCCTGTCAATCAATTTTTTGCTTCTTTAGCTTGGGAGGTTTGTTATCCTGAGACTCTCTCTTCTTGCCACAACCTTCAAACTCCTTTGCCAGCAAAGGTAATAGAATTCTCTATCTCAATAACATCTAGTCAGTCTTTGTTAAATTATGCAAGATTATCCCTTAAGTTTTCTCCCTTCTTTTGCTTCAATGTGAGGAGAGTAGAGGGGTCCTTTCACTAAGGGACCAATGAAATAAATTATTCTCTGAACCTATCTACCAAGTCATCAAAATAAGTTATTGTATATGTTGGGAGTCTCGAGTACCACTCTCTAGCTAGTCCTTGCAGCATTATTGGGAACACTTTACACATGGTTGAGCTACATGAACCTTATAGAATCATGGTGTTCTTGAAGGTACTAGCATGATCAATTGAGTCCTTCAAACCATTATATACTTTGTAAGGATGTTGGCAAAACTATAGCTACACTGCTGATTATGCTATTTTGAGGACTAAAGGAGTATCATACCATAGTGAGGATGACCTGATTTCCATGACCTCCCCCAAAATGGGTGTAGCATATCTTCCCTCTGGAGCTCCATCGCTCTAGCATCTTGTGCTTGGCTTGTGTGTGTTTGATAGGTAGCTTTGTTAGCCAAATCATACATTAGGTCTCACCCATCATAATCCCTCAAGCTTGGTACCCAAGCAAAATAATCATCAAGGGGTAATGAGGGCTTCATTGATGGTGTCTTACATGGAGGCCAAAGTACAACTATGGTTCCTGGTGTTGGTTCAATGCAACACCTCAAGTAGGTGATAGAGCCTAAACTAGACCTTGCTACTGCTAAGGCATTATGAGCCTAGAGGCACTACATTACTTGGGCTTGATTTTGCAATTGTTGGACCTATAGGTTCTGCATGGCTTATGCCTCGGTCTTGAGCAACTATGTCATCTGCTAAATGACAATGATCAGAGTTTGGAACCTTTTCATCCCACCAAAATGGAGGGGCTAGTTGACACCGTTGAGACCATTAGTAAAAGGGTTCGCTGAGGCTATGGCTGAGTCTGAGTTGCCAAGGTAGCTTGTTGCACTAGTCCACCTATCCCATTAAATAAGTTATGCAACTCCACCAGCATTGGAGTTGTCTACCCCTAGGTGGGTTCTTTGACAATGAGGGTTGTGTTGCCCTTGAATACATGGTTGAAATATTATCAGAGGCCTCCTAGATTAGTCGAGAAGAGAGCAGAGCATATCTCAATAAAAGTACCAATTTGTTGATGGAGCCTAATTCAAAAACCAATTCTTATCCAGGAAGCTCATTGAGATTAGATCAGCTAAGCTACTCTTCTAGTTATATGTAAGAGGAAATAAGAACCATAAGGAGAACCGTTGGGAGCTCTCCAATGATAGTCATTCCAATGCTCAAGTCAAAAAAGATCTTGTCAATTCTCTTTAGGAGAGTTTTATAGAGAGAGAAGAAGACCCCTATCTTTATGGGTTATCTCTTGTTTTATAGGTCAAGGAGGTCTTTTAGTGGATCTAGAATTTCATTATTCTAGTTCTAATTATGCTAGACTCTCCTTTTTTGGTTGCCATCATTCC
This sequence comes from Trichopus zeylanicus subsp. travancoricus, assembly GCA_005019695.1. Lineage (NCBI taxonomy): Eukaryota > Viridiplantae > Streptophyta > Magnoliopsida > Dioscoreales > Dioscoreaceae > Trichopus > Trichopus zeylanicus. Next base: position 2,812,442 of record RXID01021984.1, on the reverse strand, counting down.
TCAATTCTGTGTTAAGGATCTTTCCCCTAGATCTTCATTTTTGGTTTTTGTGAATACTTGGCCATATCCATATATGGACTAGGCCTATTATTCTCTCCCATATGCCTTGAGATATGTGTTTGTAGGATATGCATTATTTGTACCACCGAGCCTACTTGATCACGGTGGTATTGGCGTAGATGTCAACTCCCAAGGCTTATGCCTCAGTTACCTTAGCTTGGGGATTGAGTCTCTATTTGCTTTTGGGTCAGCTAATTTTAGCTCTATGTACCATCAAGATTAATTATTTAGAACATTCATCATGTTAGATTCTATAGGAAGCTCTTGACAAAGTTTTTCTAATAGAACCAAATGTTTACTCAACTTAACGGATAAACTCAAATTTCTAACCTAAGCAAAATTGAACATTTGGTTGAGGAGCTAGATAACTGACTAACAATCCTAGTTCATCAAAATTGGATGATCGCTTGGGAACTGGATGATCAATAGATCAGATATGTCAATTCTGGTTGACCAAAACCAGTCAATTGATTCTCCATATGGTCAACTAGATCAGATTCTTTGTGTAACTAATGGCTAATTTTTTGACTATTATATTGAGACTACTTGTGGGATTTTATCCCCAATAGCTTGTTTCAACCCATAAACTATAAATAGGCTAGGATGGACATCTCTAAACAACATTTACATCTTCTAATTCATTTTAGACAAGAGATCAAAGCCCTCCAAGTCTTCTAGCCCTTGAGTGCTCTAATCCTTAAATTTCATATCAAATCTTCTATCCCTTGTACTCATCTTGAGAGGCATTTATACAGAGGTAAAATTGTATCTCATTTTTATCCTTTTTTTACTTATAAATACTCTATATGTTACTACAATATCCGCCAAATAGGCCGCGGGGGTTGTGAATAATGGCACCTTTTGTGTTTAAATAAGAATATGTTAATCCAATAACAAAATGATTTCAAGCCAATCTCAATTAATCATAAATATAATTAAAATAAAGCAAAGTAAGAATGCACCATGATGTAAAGTGGTTCGAAGGCCAACCGCTCCTACTCCACTACCCTTGCCTCGCTCTTGAGGACTTTAACACTTCACTAGTGCACTACTTCGTTGGTGAAGCCAACCCCATATACTCACCCTTGTTCCAACTAGCAGGCCAACTCCAAACTAAAGCTTTACCCTCTCAACAGCTCCAAACAACCTTGGAGTGGTTACAAATGTTATTGGAAGAGAAAATAAAACTCTAATACTTCACTACAAGATCACTCACTATGAGAACAAGGATTTTGAAGATTTGAAAGTTGACGTGCAAGGAATAGAGATCTTAAAGGCTAGCGGGCTATTGGGAACTCATTATCTTAGGGAATGACTGCTCAAGAATGTGCAAAAGCTATTAAAAAATAAGTTCCATGCCCTTAAATACCAATTGGTGAGAATACTAGCCATTGAGTTGTGCTCTATTACATTCAGGCATCCAAATCTTACTTTTTCGAACATTTGAAGCCTCCTAATAGTCAAATTGTACTAACCATTGAAGTTAATGTCATAGGTTCAGGCACCCAATTATAGGTTTAAATGTCCAATCACAAGGTTCAGAAGTCCAAACTATATAGTTTTAGACATCTGACCAAATCTTGTGGGATGAAGTTGACCACCCAAGATAGCAAAGACCCCGAGAGTTAGCTTGCCTTCTTGGTATTATTTCTCAACCCAATCCTTGAACACATAGTAGTTTTCAATGTTATGCCCAAAGACTCTATGGTAAGGATAATAGTTTAGGTGATCTGTTTTGTTGGACTTGCCTACCCTCTTGGATTAAGACAATTGGAGGCCTAACTTTAGTGCATTCCGGAAGATTTTACCTACTCATTTCCTTTTGAAAGAGTATTTCTTTTTGAGCCTTTGTTGGAGATCATTTAACAATATCATTTCTCCATCTCCTCTAAGTGCTAGTGGCTTCTGAGGATTACCCTTGTTTAAGGTAGGGTTTAGAGGTTTCTTTTGCTCAGTTGCTATGAATGCAACCCTCATATTTTTAGAAGACTCTCCACACTTTATCTTATTCTTTTTTTGTCTGAATTTTGTGAACTAGATAAGGTTGGTGGACCAATCCTTTCTAAATTCGTAACTTGCATGATGAGGTCTTGGAAGGTATGAATAGAAGAGGTGCTCAAATAAGGTGTCATCCATTCTCCCCTTATATTGCTGAGGACTAAGTTTACTATCTCAAATTAACTCATGGGTTGTTCACACTTAATACTGATATTTCTCTACTGTGGATATAATCCAAAATTGACTTATTATCTTGCTTTGGTATTAAGACAAGGTCTATAATGGTTACTTTATCATGGACTCCTCCAAACCTAATTCAAAAAGCCTCTTTCATTTGTGCCCAAGTCTATATGGATTCTGGTTGCATACTAGCATACCACTCAAATGCTACACTATCAAGCTTGCTAAAAATTGGAGGAGTAATAGTAAGGGATTGTTACTTGAATCTCCATACAAAGTCACAAAATGAGGTGTATGCTATTTAAGATTGCCCAAGCCATTGATCTATTTGAAATTAGGCCCTGTATAGCCTTTGGGATATGGCACTTAACCATGATGGCTAGGGTATAGTTTGCTACTATCATTCACCCTACCCATCTCACTTCCTTGTCTTAATTGTATAACTACCATTTGTTATACCTGTTACTGTTTGTATGCTTGGAGTTCTATGTTATTAGGAATCTCTGAAATCAAGGATTGGGTATCTCTTACTGGAGGAGGTACTTAAGAAGGGCTTATATTTTCATGGACCTCATCTACAAGAGATGTGCCTTATTCCACTTCTACTGCTTGAGATGACTATTGGGATCATTCCAACTTATCGAGCTTCTGACTAATTTGTAGCAGCATCTCCATTAACTTGATGACCTTCTTTTGTGCTTCATCTTTCTCTTTTCTTTGCTAGTTTAGCTATTGTTGTAGTGCTTCTATAGTCACTTCTTGGCTGGAGCTTTTAGTTATGACCAAGGCTTCTGTCAGAACATGATAGTCCCTATCCTGAGAATAAGGTCTAAGCTCTAGGTTAATGTTAACTTCCCCCATTAGTCGAGTCATCTCATTCAAGATTCTACTCATGGAGTGGGTCGCCACACCCTCCGTTTGGCATGGTAGCAAGGATTAGTTCACAAGGGTCCTCCCCTCTTGGATTTTTTTCATTAGCAAACCTTACTCGAGCAATCTTCTTTTTGTGTTTAGCCAACTGGAGAGCAAACTCATATTCTCTCCCAAATTCATGGTGAGAAATGACTCTAACAATGTGGGTGATCTTCTTTGATGAGCCCTCATGCCGAGCTACAACTTTACGGTGACAGGTAGGAATGGTAATGACCAACTTCATTTAAGTAGGCTTCCCAAGTAGGCTAAAAATTCTAGCAGCCTTTTTCTTACTTGTGACAGTCAAGATAAGCTCTTCTTCATCGACGCCTATATCTATATCCTTTTGATTTCCCCCTGTAAGGGATTGGGTGAAGGCGATTGAAAACTGAGCTTCATTTTGGTCCTAGCCTCTACAAGACTGATGTTCTTTTTGGTTGAGGCATAACTTCTGGCTCCTAATTTGAATAGCCTTTCTCATTGGGGATGATGACATTGGGTCTCCTTCCCCTTGATGAAAGATAAGAAATAGGCTAACATTGCATATCAACCACTTTAGTTGGTGTAGTAGTAGGTACCCTCTTAAACTAGATAACCTCAAAGATGGTCCCAAACTTAATCTAAGCTTTAACTACTTCTATAGCAACCATTGACTAACATAACTATACAATTGAACCTACTCCCATGATAATGGTGTATCTCAAGGCAATGATGTTCTTCATTGTTGTCATTTAATTTTTTCTTCTATAAAGGAGAATATAATTGATCAGTCTTCAATCGTAATTCTATCTTATTAACTATGATTATATACTTAAAATAGAAGTCATGTCCCACCGGACATGCTAGAATTTTTAGGATCAAAGTTGACTACTTGGGATAGCGAAAACCTTGAGAAGTGATCTTGAATCACAAATCAAAATTTATTTTAATTTAAATATGCTATCAAGTATTGTGAGAAGATGATACAAAAAAAAAAGATGATACATGGCATAAGAAAGAGCATGCCCTCTCATTACAATAAATTTTATTGTGAAAACATAAAAAAAATAAAGAAAGAGAAAGAGTGGAAAAGAAGCTTTGATATGTTGCTACCTTGTTCCCCTTGCACTAGACCATGTGGCGTCTGACCTGAATCATGCAAGGAAATGGGGGAAGTTTGAAGTATTTCTAAAGCTTTGAGCATCAGCAATAACTTTATAATTGAAGTGTTTCTATTAGCTTTGAGTTTTGGTTATAACTTTTTTGGGGTTTGTTGAAGTATTTTCATAACTGATAAGGCATAGGCGATAACTTTGTTTGGATTGGATCATTTCCATTAGCTAATAAGGCATTGGTGACAACTCCATTTTGGTTAGAGTATTTTTATTAGCCAATAAGGTGTGGGCAATAACTCTATTTGGGTTGGAGTGTTTCCATTTGCCAATAAGGCGTAGATGATAACTTCATTTGGGTTGGAGTGTTTCTATTAGCCAATGAAGTGTAGGCAATAATTTCATTCAGGTTGGAGTATTTTCATTAGCCGATAACATGTTAGTTATAACTCCTTTAACCCTGAATTGTTTTCATAGCTGATAGGGCATAGGTAATAACATCTTTGATTTTTGAAGTATTTTCATAGCCAATAAATCATAGACGATAACTACGTAATGTAGGCAATATTACCAATGGCTTATGAGATTGGGTATAGCTTTAAGATGCATTGCCAACTACTTCTGGGTTTGGCTCAAATTCAAGTTACTTAGTTCAATTTAATTTCAATTTAGGCTTAGCCTAGACTGGTTCTGATTTGATTTTAAGTCTGTCTTTTTAGTTTGGACTTGATTTAACCTAATTAGAGATTTAATTTGAGCTTAGTACAATCCTAATTGGATTTAATTTAGATTTGAACTCAATTTGTTTTCAAATTGACTCAACTTGAACCTAATTAAGGTTCAGTCTGAGTTTATTTGGTAAACTCAATTTGGATTTTTGGAGTCTAGCTCAATTTGGGTTTTAGTCCATCTCTTTGACCAATTTAAGTCTATTTACACCAACTTGGCATTTATCCATTTGTTGTGATTAAGTTACTTCACATTAATCAATTTGAGTTAAGGGTTCTTGATAATTTATGATTATTTTTGACAGACTCATAGCCCAACTTCAGATGTATGAACCTAAAGGCTAGCTTAGTTCAAGAGCTCAAAGCTGGCTTAGTGTGAGCCGGAGGGCTAACTTGGTGCAAGTTTGAAGACTGGTAAAGATGCAAATCTGAAAACTGGTTCAGTGCAAACCCGAAGGCTAGTTGAGTGCTAGCCCAAAGACTGACTAAGTGCATGCCTGAAGGTTGGCTGAGTGTGAGCCCAAAGACTGCCTTAGATGCAAGCCCGAAGGCTAGCTAAATGTGAGCTCAAAAGCTAGTTGAGTGTGAGCTTGAAAGTTGACTGAGTGTGAGCCCAAAGGCTTACTAAGTATGAGCCCAAAGGCTAGCTAAATATGACCCCCAAGGCTAGCTTAGATGTGAGCCCTAAGACTAGGTGAGTGCGAGCCTGAAGGCTAGCTGAGTGCAAGTGAGCTCGAAGGCTGGTCAAGTGTAAGCCTGAAGACTGACTTAGATGCGAGCTCAAAAACTGGCTAAGTTTAAGCTCGAAGGCTTGCTGAATGTGAGCCCGAAGGCTAGCTGAGTGCAAACCTAAAGGTTGGCTAAGATGCAAGCCCAAAAGCTGGCTTGATGCAAGCTCAAAGGCTAGTTGAGTGCGAGCTTGAAGGCTGTCTCAATGAAAGTCAGAAGGCTAACTGAGTGTGAGCCTGAAGGCTGGCCTAGAGCTGAGCCTGAAAGTTGGCTGAGTGTAAGCCTGAAGGCTTGCTAAATGTGAGCCCAAAGACAAGCTGAGTGCAAGCTTGAAGGCTAGCTTAGATATAAGCCCGAAGGCTAACTGAGTGTGAGCCCAAAGACTAGCTAAGATTCAAGCATGAAGGCTAGCTTGATGTGAGCCTAAAAGTTGGATGAATGTGAGCACGAGGACTAGCTTAGATGTAAGCCCAAAGGCCAGCTAATATGCAAGCCCGAAGATTGGCTAAGTGTAAGCCCAAAGGCTAGCTGAGTGCGAGCATGAAGGCTGACTTAGATGTGAGCTTGAAGGCTGGCTAGGTGATGGGGATCCACTGTCTTCAAGGAGAAATTGGTGGCTGCAGTAAGGCCATAGTTTTACTATCTTCATTTCCATCTTCGTTGCCATCTTCAAGGAGTCATGCGTAGCCACAGCAAAATTATGGATTTACTATCTTTAACACCAAGGACTGTGGATGGTCATAGTGTTGACAAGAGTCTTCCATTATGCCAATGATTGTACGTAGCCATGATGCCGAAAAATCTATTTTTATTACTTCTTTTTTTATCAAAATTTTCTTTTTTTTGCATAACAACATTTTTTATTTTTTTGTTATTTTTTTCTCTCTTTCTTCTTCTTCCTACCCAAAATCTCTTCTTCTATTTTTGGCTAATTTTTTTCTTCTTTGCAACACAAGCTTTTTTTATGCTTTTTTTTTTGGGAATCTTCTTGATCTTCAAGCCAAAACCCTCTTTGGCTTTCTCACAAAACTTGACTAGGCTAGGAGAGACCCAGCCTCTTCCCCATCTAAATCTAACCAAAGATGACCGGATCCAACTAGCCTTGGCCATTGCAGGGCAAGGAGGTGCCCTACCCTTCCCTCCGCAAGTTGGATCTAGCCATCTCTTGACTAGATCTGACTGACTTTGCTATGGAGAGGAAAGAGGCACCCCGCCATCCCTTTTCTCCAATCGTAGGCGGTCTCTCTTTACAGTGAGGTTAGCTTCTTGAAGAGGTAGAGGAGGGTAGTGTAGGGTGGCTCGACATGCAGAGGAGGGCAACAAGGGGCCTCATGCAAAAGTAGTGCTCAACGATAACGAGGTTCGGTGAGGCGAGCTTGAGGTTGCAGATGGGGCTAGAGCCATGGTTGAGGTGTTTAATGGGCAGATCGGGTTGGGGCTTCCAGCAATGGGGTTCGGGTGAGGTGATGGCAGGTCTCGCAGTGGGGTTTAGGTGAGGAGGTGGTGGTGGCTCGACCAATGAATAGCTCATAGGGAGGAGACCAAGTAGTGGTGCTCGATGACGGTGAATGGTCAAACACGACTGTAGTGCAAAGGCAGCAAAGAAGAGAACATGTTGAAACTCACCCGATTATGTTCTATCTTTGATTTCCTATTATATCTACAGATTCACCGATCTCCTCTCTCCCTCAATCCTTTGATCTCAACTCTTTTTTGATCTCTTATATGTGTTTTTGATTTGTAGGTTTTCAAAGATTTTATAGGCCCATGAAGAGATAGAGTTTGGCTGAAATCGAATTTTCTTGTTTGAATTCTGAAAGATGGATGTGGATGTAGACAGGTATGAATATGCTTATCCGGAATTTGGATGATCATATAAAGAGATATGAATAAACATATTTGTTATGTATGATAAAATTTGAAAATCTATACTTATCCCGGGTACTGAAATTATAGGAAGTTATTTACAAATTGTTTTAAAAAATTTGGACTAAATTATAATTTTATAAATTTTAGGAGATTTTTTTGCAAAAAGTACTTTTTTTTTGAAACTTTCATGGTATTTTTTGAATAAAATTTGGACTTATTCACAAATAAAAAAAATTGAGAAATTTATTTATAAATAGTCAAAATTCTAGGAATTATTTAAAAATAAAGAATTTTGGAGGAGCTTATTTGTAAATTTTAAATTTTACAAGGATTTATTTGTAAATAAAAAATTTTGGAAGGTTTATTCGCAAATCTTAGATTTCATGAGGATCATATCATAATTATTGACCCATTGTGGCGTTTATTTACAAACTCTAAATTTTACTAGACTAATTTATACTTTTAGAATTTTATTTGACTTTTCTATAAAAGTTTTATTCCATGGACCTATTTGTAAGAAAAATCAGGCCAAGAACCATTTATAAGGATTTATTCAATCCAAGGGCATATTTGTAAAATTCTTATATTGTGTCATTTTGGCCCAAATTTTAGATGAATTTTGAATTTTCGGCCTAATTCTAATCCAAAAATCCAGTCCACTTAACCCATTTCGATTAGGCCTAGATAGAATCCAAATTTTCTAATGATTTGAACTCAATTTTCAATCAAACTCGGACACAATCTAAGTTTGACCAAGATCCATATTTGAGCCATAATTTAGTGACATATAAGTTTTAATTTTAATCATATTTTAATTAGTTTTAATTGTGATAAAAATCACCTCAAACATCAAGCGACCAAACCTCAAGCATGAATTTTCTCAAAAGTTATAGGTTCCATACTTCGAACATCTGAACCTTGAGTTCAGGCATTCAAATCTATCAATAATTCAAAGATATATTTCTTCTACATTCGGAAGTCTGAATCATAAAGTTCAGGCATCCAAAGTTAATAGCAAAACTTCTATTTTTGCTGTAACTTTAGTCTTCATGCTTGACACCATCTTAAGCTGATCTTGGATTAAAAGATGAAATGATGAAGGATTTCCAAGGTAGGTTGAATGTTGGCCAACACTCTAAGCCATGAATTCAAATAACAAATCTTCCACTCAAATCAAATAAAAAGCTAAACCTATTGAGTCTTCTCTTGAGCCTTGTCCTATTCAATCTTCATTCCTCTAAGATTCATCTATTGATCTATCATCACACCTCATCTTCAATAACATCTTTGTATTCATCCATACCTGAAGCTTCCAAATGGGCTTAATCTTCATTGTAGGTTTGACTTGATTTCTAGCTATACATAGTTCAAGAAATAAATCAAATACATAGTTGATTCATCATCAAAATTATAAAGGACAATAATCTCTCCTTTTTGATAATGATAAACCCTTATAATTTAAAAGGAACATAATCTAGTCTTTTAAGATAAGTTTAAGTTGTAAGACAATACCAATATATGTAAGCTCCTCCTTACTAATGCCATCTATCAACATACTAACATCATATATCAACAACATAATATGGCAACAATTATAATTCCAACAATCAATAATTACTTATTTGCTCTTGCTCCCTCTTACACATGCAATCTTCATGTAATCTTTTTCTCCCCCTTTTGATATTAACAAAAAGGACAATAGAAAAGCATAATGCACAACCCATAATCCACAACACAAAAGTAGAATCCATAAGCATAAGAAAAATCCATAAGGTACAATCCACAATCCACAAACATCGTTACAAATCATAAGCCCAAAAAACATCCATATGCAAAAGACTTATAGTAATAGGCAAAATACCATCAAGAGCAACCAAAATTTACATGCCCCAATACAAAGAGCCCCAAGCTCAATATAAATCACATATATATATGGCATGAGTTCAACATAAAAAGCAAGAGATACACAAAAGCTAAGTGCTCAACCTCTATCCAAAATGATAGATGCCCAAAACCCCTCAAGCTGGTCAAGACACTCCAATACCTACTAGGTGCCAGTGGTGACAAGCCTCTCAAGGCAATCCAGCCACTTGACAACCTCATCCAAATATTGATCAACAAATTGTTACAAAGTAGCTCTGGCACTAGGAGCTCTCTGTGGGATCAAAATTGACCATCTAGGATGGCAAAGACCCCGAGAAGTAACCTCACAATAATATATCAAAAGTATAGTAGTTTGAATGTGCAATCAAGTATTGTGGGAACATGACTTCCAATAAGTATAAGCCCCTATTGTTAATTAACTTAACAATCACCAGGAATCTCCTAAAATAAGAAACATAGCTAATAAAATGGAGACACAAAAGAAAAAAAAAGTATCATTTGATTTATTTAAAGAAAAAATACATGGTTTAAGAAAGGGCATACCCTCATTTTATATTTAAATAAATTTGAATGCATAAATGACATAAAATAAGAAAGGGAATGGGAAGAGCTCGATATCTATTGCTGCCCAGCTCCCACATGTTGGCCCATGTGGAACCTGGCTCTAGTAGGTCTTGATTTAGTCAATGGTAGATGTCAATGATTTAATGAGATATGAAAGGCGATGAGAGAAGTTTTAAGTTTCCAATAATATTGAGCTTTCGCAATAACATTATTGCATGGCATTGCTGGTGGCTTATCGAGATTAACCTGAAGTATTTTCAAAAACTTTGAACATTGGTGATAACTTTGTGATTTGAAGTATTTTCATTAAGTGATAAGGCATTGGCAATAACTTCGTTTGGTTTGAAATATTTTCTAGCCAATAAGCCATGGGTGATAATTTCATGGTTTAAACTATTTCCATAATCGATAATGTGTAGGTGATAACTTTATTATTTGAAGTGTTTCCATAGTCAATAGATCATAGGCAATAACCGCGGTTTGAACTATTTCTATAGTCGATAAGACATAGGCGATATCTTCATTGTTTGAAGTACTTCCATTGCAAAGGTAATAACTTCAGGGTTAAAGTGTTTCCATAGCAAATAAAGTGTAGGTAATAGCTTCATTTAAAGTATTTCCAAAGCTAATAAGGCATGAGAGAAAACTTCATTATTTAAAGTATTTCCATAGCTGATAAGATGTAAACTATAACTTCATTTAAATAAGGTATTATAGCTAACTGACTAATCAAATTCAAGCCTATCTTAGCTCAATTTGATTATTTAAAGTGTTTCTATAGCCAATAAGGCATACGTGATAAATTTTGTGTAAAGTGTTTCCATAACTGATAAGGTGTAGACAAAAACTTTGTTTGAGCAAGGCATTGTAGCTTATTGACTAACCAAGTTCAAGCCTACCTTAATTCAATTTCACGGTTTGAAGTGTTTCTATAGCCAATAAGGCATAGGCAAAAACTTTGTTATTTAAAGTATTTTCATAGTGAATAAGGCATAGGCGATAATTTCAACATTTGAAGTATTTCCATAGCGAATAAAGTGTAGGCTATAACTTTGTTGTTTGAAGCATTTCCATAGCTAATAAGGCATAGACGACAACTTTATTTGAACAAGACATTGTAGTTAACTAACTAAGCAAATTCAAGTCCACCTTAATTTGATTTGATTATTTGAAGTGTTTCCATAGCCAATAAGGCATATGTGATAACTTCATTATTTGAAGTGTTTCCATAGTTGATAAAACATAGGCGATAACTTCATTTGAACAAGGCATTTTTGTTGAATGACTAAGCAAGTTCAAGCTTACCTTTGTTTGATTTGATTATTTGAAGTATTTTCATATCCAATAAGGTATAGGTGATAATTTTATTATTCAAAGTGTTTCCATAGCCGATAAGACATAGGCAATAACCTCATTATTTGAAGTGTTTCCATAGATGATAAAGCGCAGGGTGATAACTTCATTTGAACAAAGCATTATAGTTGATTGACTAAGTAAGTTAAAGCCTATCTTAGTCCAATTTAATTTTTGAAGTATTTCCATAACCAATAAAGTGTAGGTGATACTTCATTGTTTGAAGTGTTTCCACAGTTGATAAGGCGTCGATGATAATATCATTTGAACAAGGCATTATAGCTAACTAACTAAATGAATTCAAGCCTATCTCAGTTTGATTTGATTATTTCAAGTATTTCCATAGCCAATAAGTGGTACATAATAATTTCATTATTTGAAGTATTTCCACAGTCGATAAAGCATAGGTAATAACTTCATTTGAACAACGTGTTGTAGCTAGCTAACTAAATGAGTTCAAGCATACCTTAGTTCAATTTGATGGTTTCAAGTGTTTTCATAGCCGAAAAGGTGTCAATAATAATTTTGTTATCTAAAGTGTTTTCATAGCCAATAAAGCATAGGCAATAACTTCATTTGAAGTATTTCCATAGACAACAAGGAAGAGGTAATAACTTTATTTGAACAAAGTATTGTAGCTGACTAACTAAGTGAGTTCAAATCTATCTTAGTTTAATTATATTATTTGTAGTCTTTCCATAGTCGATAAGGTGTAGATAATAATTTCATTATTTGAAGTATTTTCATAACTGATAAGACATAGGTAATAACTTCATTCTTTGAAGTATTTCTTTAGTTCAATTTGATTGTTTGAAGTGTTTCTATAGCCAATAGGCATAGATGATAACTTTATTATTTGAAGTATTTTCATAGCCGATAAAGCATAGGCAATAACTTTATTTGAACAAGGTGTTGTAGCTGACTAACTAAGTAAATTCAATCTTACCTTTATTCGATTTGATTGTTTAAAGTGTTTTCATAGCCAAATAAGGTGTAGATAATAACTTCATTATTTGAAGTGTTTTAATTGTCAATAAGGCATAGGTGATGACTTTATTATTTGAAGTATTTCTAAAGTCGATAAGACATAGGCAATAATTTCATTTGAACAAGGTGTTGTAACTAATTAACTAAGAGAGTTCAGACTTAGCTTAGTTCGATTTAATTATTTGAAGTATTTTCATGGCCAATAAAGCATAGGCGATAACTTCATTATTTAAAGTATTTTCATAGCTGATTATTCATAAGCGATAAGTTCATTTGAAAAAGGTATTGTACCTGATGACTAAGCAAGTTTGAGTCTACCTTAATTTGATTTAATTATTTGAAGTGTTTCTATAGTCAATAAAGCATAAGCGATAACTTCGTTGTTGGACATATTTCCATAGTCGATAAAGTATAAGTGATAATATCATTTGAACAAGGCATTATATCTAACTGACTAAATGAGATTGAGCCTATCTTAGTTCAATTTGAATGTTTGAAGTATTTCCATAGCACATAAGGCATAAGTAATAATTTTATTGTTTGAAGTAGTTCTATAGCTATTAAGGCATTGGCAATGACTTTGTTTGAAGTATTTTCATAGCAAATAAAGCATAGGTGATAACTCCATTTGAACAAGGTATTGTAACTGACTAAATAAGTGATTTTAAGCTTGTCTTAGCTTGATTTGATTGTTTGAAGTATTTTTTATACCCAATAAGGTGCATGTAATAATTGTGAGTTTTGAAGCATTTCCATAGCCAATAAGGTATAAGCAATAACTCCATTTAAAGTGCTTCTCTAGTTAATAAGGCATAGTGAGTTTAGGCTTACATTAGTTCACTTTGATTGTTTGAATTTTTTTCCCTAGTCAATAAGGTGCAGGTGATAACTTCATTATTTGAAGTATTTCCATATCCAATAAAACGTAGGGGATAACTTCATTTGAATAAAGCATTATGGCTGACTGATTAAACAAGTTTAAACCTACCTTAGTTTGATTTGATTATTTAAAATGCTTCCAAAGCCAATAAGGTAGAGGTGATTACTTCATTATTTGAAGTATTTCCATAACCGATAAGGTGTAGGTGATAACTTTGTTTGAATAAGGCATTAAAACTAACTGACTAAGTAAATTCAAGCCTACTTGAGTTTCATTTTATTATTTAAATTATTAATAGCCAATAGGATATAGGTGATAACTTCATTATTTGAAGTATTTTCGTAGCTAATAAGGCACCGGCAATAACTTTATTCGAATAAGGCATTGTCACTGACTGCCTAAATGAGTCAAGTCTACCTTAATTTGGTTTGATTTATGAAGTATTTTCATAGCCAATAAGGAGAAAATGATAACCCTATTGTTTAAAGTATTTTCATAGCCAATAGAGCATAGACAATAACTTCGTTTGACCAAGACATTGTGGCTGACTGACTAAGAGAGTTTAAGCCTACCTTAATTCAGTTTGATTTGAAATCCAAATTTGGTTTAGTTTTAAATTTAATTTGATTTAGTTCAATATTCAGAACTTAATTTTAACTTGAATCCGATTTGATTTAGTTCAATGTTTATAACTTGATTGAATTGTGATTTATTAGCTCTTTTTGGCTTCTTCTTCTAATAACCTTTGGTGGTTGTGTTCACATTAATTCCTTATGGCATAACTACAGGAACCATGTGAAATATCCATTCTTAAAATTATTGTTGGCATTGATGATAAATATTTAATTTGCTATAATGAATTCAATTCACCAAGCTTGGTATTGATTTTCAGAAGAACATTTGTCAAATATTGATGATTAACTTTAGTGGGAGAAACATTGATTTTGATATAAGGCTAACTTGATTTAGTTTAATATTTAAAACTTGATTTTGATTTGAGTCTAATTTGATTCAATTTGGGTCAGGTTCGACCTTATGTTAGACTCTTATTAGGTTTGGGTTTAGACTTTGGTTCAAATTCAAATTGATTTATGTTCAAATTGGTCTCACTTCAGTATCAATCTGATTCTCATTTGACTTTGGGTTCAATTTGTCCCACTTGACTTTCAATTTTTGAATTTGATTTATCTCAATTATAGTTTGATTTGAACTTGATTCAACTTCCAGATTCACTCAATTTAACCCATTTAGGATTGGGTCTTAACTAATTTTGTTTGGATTAACTCAATTTAGATTGGGTTTAATTCAACTTAAGTTTTAGTCCATCTAGTTGATCAATATAGGTTCATTTGGTGGTCTATTTGAGTCTATTAAATTATGTTCATTGAATTTGGATTGATCCAAGAGCCCTCAAATCATCATGATAACTTTAGGTGAGCTTGTAGACTGCTCTTAGAAGTGTGATTCCAAAGAATGACTTAAGAAGTGCGAGCACAATGGTTGGTTTAGAAGTGTGAGTCTGGAGACTAGTTTGAAATATGAGCCCAAGGGCTGGGTTGATTCAACAAGCCCAAAAATTGGCCTATATTTCATGCAGACCTGAACAATGGCTTATAGTTGTAACGAGCCTAAAGGTTGGCTTTCAATTTTTAAATTTGATTTAATCCAATTATGGTTTGATTCAAACTTAATTTGCTTTTGGATTAACTCAATTTGATCCGTTTGGGGTTGGGTCTTAACCGATTTGGTTTAGATTAACTCAATTTGAATTGGGACCAGTTTAACTTGAATTTTAGTCCATCTATTTGATCAATCTAGGCCCATTTGCTAGTCTATTTAAGCCAATTAAATTTTGTTCATTAAATTTGGCTCGATCCGAGAGCACTCAAACTATCATAATAACTTTAAGTGAATCTGTGGGCTAGTCTTAGAACTGTAAGTCTAAATATTGACTTAAGAAGTGCGAGCTCAAGAGCTTACTTAGATATGCTAGTCTAAAGACTAGTTTGAAATGTGAGCCTAAGGATTGGCTTGATTCGGCAGACTCGAAAGCTGACCTATAATTTTAGCAAGCCTGAAGACTGGCTTATAGTTGCAGCGAGCCCAAAGGCTAGTTTATGATTTTGGAGGATCTGAAGGCTGGACTGATTTTCACAAACCAGAAGGTTGGCCTGATTTCAAAGGGCCCAAATGCTAGCTTGGTTTCAGCGGGATCAAAGGCTGTCCTAGTTTTGGCAGGCCTAAAGGTTGGTCTGGTTTTGGTGGGTTTGAAAGCTAGTCTAGTTTTTGCAGGCTCGAAGGCTGGCCAAGTTTGTCAGACCTAAAGGCTATTTTGATTTTGATAGGCCCAAAGGTTGTCCAAGTTTGGCAAACCTAAAAGCTAACCTAGTTTTGGTAGGCTTGAAAGTTGGCCTAGTTTTGGCTAACCCTAAGACTGACCTAGTTTTGGCAAGTCCAAAAATTGGCCTAGTTTTAGTGAACTTCAAAGCTGGCCTAATTTCAATAATCTATCAATGTGCATAATCATGGGTGGCGCGATGGTAATGGAGTCCGCCTATGCATAAGAGGCCGTGGGTAACCACAGTAGTGATGACAGTCATGGGGGCATGGACATGGCGAACCCAAGTGAGGCCGTGGGTGGCCGCAAGCATGAGATGAACCAATTCCTCCTCCCTTTGAATCGTCTCCTCAGATACTCCTCTAATGCCTTCCTTCTACCTTTCTTTATATTTTTTATTTTATTATTATTATTTTTGGCAGATCAACTTCTCTCCTTTTTCTTTTTTTTTTGGTTGGATTTTCTTTTTTTGGCCAATAATTTTTTCTTTTTTATATATTTTTTCTTTTATCTTTTTCCTCATTCTTTCCTACACTTGCATGCTTCTTCCTTCATCAACCGAGCCATGGTGTCCTAGTCTTCTTCTCAATTGAATCCAACCAAATCTAACTGGATCTGGCCCTCTAATCACCAATGAGCAGCAGGGCAAGAGCTTAGCTACTCATCTTTCCCTCTTCTTTAGTTTCGAGAGCAAATCTGACTAGATCTTGGCTAGATCTAGCTAAGCAGGCAGCAAAACCGGGCTACAAATGAGCCATGGGGCTCAAAGGCATGGCAGGGCCAACCCAGCTAGTGTGGGACTTAGAGGCAAGCTAGAGCTTGAACACATAGTGGGCAATGACTCAGGCAAATGATGGCAATCAAGGATGATGGTTAAGCTCCAACATGAGATTCTAGGGATGAGGAGGGTGTAGCCGATGATGGAGATGAGTTGGATGGCAGCACTAGAGTTTCAGTGATAAGGCACAAGTGAGGTGTGGGCCATGCATGGATGAGAGGTTTGGGCCCTCTCCAGTGGGATGAGCTACAGGGAGATGCAATGCAATGCCAGCATGGATGAGAGGTTTAGGCCAGTGGAGGAGCTTTGATGATGGCTATGAGTGTGGAGGTGAAGGCCGACGAAGGATGAGGAAAAGGAGGTCACAATGGTTCAAACACAGGAGAGCCGTGTCGAGGAAGATGGTTGAGTGTGAGCAACTAGGCTAGCTCTGTAGGGAGACAATGATAGAGAAAGGATGGAGGATAGAAAAATCATATAAGCAAAAAAGAAAAGAAGCTAAGTGAAAGAAGACTTGCCCTGTATTTGTTTGCTTCATCCTTGTCCATTCTTATGTTCAGCCAATCTCTGACTTTTCATCATGTTTCGAGTCCTCTATCTTCAAGATCTGATCCCCCTTCCCCTCTTTTGCAATTTTTATGGTGTTTATAAGTATTGAGAATATTGAGTCAATCTAGATTCAAAAATTTGAATTGGTAGGTGCATATGATGATGTTCGTTTAAGTTTTGAATATTTGTATGGATAGATGTAATTAAGTTTTGATTTAGATATGGATCGGCAATATTTGAATGAAATGTTTGAAATTGTAGTATTTCGTGGAACTTTAAAATATAATGGCGTTATTCACAATTTTTTTGGAAAATTTAGACCAAAATGTCATTTTATAAACTTTAGGGGTCCTTTTGTAAAAAGAACTTATCCATAAAATTTTAAGACTTTTAAAGTCCTTTTTAAATAAAATTTAGACCTATTCATAAATAAAATTTTCAAGAGACTTATTTGTAGAAAGTCAAAATTTTAGGATTTATTTGCAAAAAAAATTTTAAGGGGTTTATTTGTAAATCCTAAATTTTGTAGGGACTTATTTGTTAGACTTTTTCATAAAATTTCAATATCAGGGACTAATTTGTAAGAAAAATCAGATCAAAGACTTTATTATAAAAATTTATTTGATTCAAAAACTTATTTATAAAATACTTACATTTTTTATGTTAACCCATATTTTAGATAAATTTTTATGCCCAATTTTGGTCCCTATATCTAATCCACTTAACTCACTCTAGTTTGAGCCAAAAACTTTTAAGAATTCAAGTCCAAATTGAGCTCAATTTTTAGTCAAATTTAATGACATTTTAAATTTAATTGAGACCCCTACTTGAGCCATAATTTAGAGGTATATAAGTATCAATTTTGATCATATTTTAATTAAATTTGATTGTGGCAAAATCACCACAAATAAATTACCCCATTTATATCTTCTTCTCAAGTTCGAACGAGAGGAGAGGGTGTGAACTACTTGCAAGTATTTTCCCCTGTATCAATATTGTAGGAGTTGACTATATGGGTTTAAATTGTTGCGTGAGAGTAGACTTGACTTGTCATATGATGATATACTTATTTTACCATGTGAGAGTGGACTTGACCTGCCATGCGATAATAAATTTATTTTACTATGTAAAAGTGGACTTGATTAGCCACATGGAGTGAACTTGAGTTATCACAATAATTGGACTTAAACTGCCATAATGAGTGGACTTGGTTGTCATCATGAGTGATCTTGATTTATCACAATGAATAAACTTGGTTTGTCATAATGAAGTGAACTTGATTTGCCATAAAAAGTGAACTTAATTTATCACATAAAAGTATATTTGATCTACCACATAAAAGTGGACTTGATTCACTATGTAGATACGTGCTTAATCACCACGTAATATGAACTTAATTTACCATATGAAAGTGAACTTAATTTGCTACATGGAAGTAGACTTGATTTACCATATAGAAGTAGACTTGAATGCCACATGAAAGTGGACTTAGGTGTCCATGTAAAATTAAACTTGGTTTGCCATGTAGAAGTAAAATTAGGTTATCACGTAAAAGTAGACTTGGTTCACCATGTGAAAGTGACTTAGTAAAATTAGGTTATCACGTAAAAGTAGACTTGGTTCACCATGTGAAAGTGACTTAGTTTACCACGTGAAAGTGGACTTAACTTACCACATGAAAGTGGACTTAACTTACCATGTGGAAGTAGACTAATTGCCACATAAAAGTAGACTTAAGTTACTATACACAAATAGACTTGGTTTGTCATGTAGAAGTAGACTTAGGTTGCTATATGAAAATAGACTTGGTTGCCATATAGAAGTGGACTTAAATTACCACATGAAAGTGAACTTGGTTTGCTATATTGAAGTGGACTTAGATTGCCACATAGAAGTGGACTTGGTTCACCATATGAAATTAGACTTGATTGCCATGTGAAAGTGGACTTATTTTGCCATGTGAAAGTGGACTTGGTTTAGCACATAAGTGGAAAGCTATCCCAAAGTGGTGAAAGATGTGAGGGATAAGATAGCCATATCCAAGGACAGAGGTAGCATGAAGGATATACTAACCCATATGGTGTAGGATGAGGTAGGAAAGCCTAATCATACAATCAGTCAAAAGAAAATAGATTAAGAAAAGCTCAAGGAATGACACATCATGATGCCCACCCTTCAAGAGGAGGGTGTAGGCAAGCAACTAGTGGAGGACATAGGATCAGAGTGGGAGGAGCTTAGAAGGAAGAGCCTTTGTTATACATAGGGTCTATGTGTGGTTCTCCTTACACATTCTCTCAATAGCCTCTAAAAAGGTGATGAGGAGATCCTCACTGGACCATTGCTGAGCAAAGATAACATCTTCTCTCTTAGTGGATAAGCCTAGGATGGTAGTGAAAAGGTCATTGTCAAGGATAATTTTGGTATCACCATAATATGTGGTGAAGGACATGTGGTTTAGGTCAAAATAAGAATATATGTACATCCTCGTTAATGTAATGCTCATGAGTGGAGACAAAATCGAACCAACCTTAGGAAAGGAAAGGAGTAGAAAGGTTTTGGAAGGCTAGGTCTTGGAAGTCAATGAGGTGAGATGGAAAACCCCTAGAACTAGCAAATCTAGCCTTTAACCTATCAAAAAAACTTAAGGAGTGAAATTGAGAAAGAAATTAAGGTGGCTGATCAGCTGATTGGGCTTCAGACTACTTCCTCTTGGCAACAGTGGTCTTAGTGCGGGGAGGCATGGTGAATCTGAGAGAGAAGCAGTGGGAACAAGTGGGAAGGGAGCTCTAGGTGTCAGATGTAGGAAGGTCAGAGATGCTGCAAAGGATCACCAGAGGGCTAGAGGGAAGGAGATGGAGCAAAGAAAATTGGAAAAAAGGAGCAGCGACCTAGGGTTTTGAGGCAGATTTATGCATTCAAATATTTGAATTGGAGGTTCAGGCATCCAAAGTTCATAGTCAGTGGGTCATCACAATTGGTTATCTGATCCCTTTATCAAACACCTGAAAAGTTCTCCTTTGGATGTCCAATTATTGTTTCAAGCAACCAAAGACAAATAAGCTGAGAGGATAAAATTGTGTAGGGTTTAGGCATCGAAATGATTCTATTTTAGACGTCTGAACCAAATAGACTAAACAAGCTTCTTAGCAGCAAGGAACTCAAACAACCAATCAAAAAAGAAATGCTTAACTATTTCCAAAAAAATTTCAAAACACTAATCTTATCTTGAATCAAACAAAATCAAGTCTTATCCAAGGGTTTTGTAAAAATATCTGCAAGTTGACTATCAGTTTTGATAAATATCATTTCTAAAACCATGATCTCAAATAAAATGATGACGAATGTCAATGTACTTCGAGCAAGAATGTAGTATCAAATTTTTGGACAAACTAATAGTACTAGTATTATCATAATAAATTGGTACATTGAAAAAATCACAATCAAAATTTTGGAGTGTTTGTCTCATACAAAGAATTTGAGAACAATAATACCTTTCAACAATATATTTAGGCTTGGTAGTAAAAAGAACTATGAAATTTTATTTCTTAGACCTCCATTAAACTAGAGACTTTCTAAGAAACTGGCATATATTACTAGTGCTTTTCCTATCTACACGACAACTAAAATAGTCCACATCGCAAAAACAAATTAAGTCAAAGAACTCATTTCTCGTATACCACAAACCTAAATCTTGTGTGTCCTTAAGATATCTAAAAATGCATTTCATAGTAACTAGATGTGGTTTCATAGGAGATGCTTGAAATCTAGCACATAAACTACCAATCATACTTCTATACTACTTTTCATCAACCTTTTCACTTTTTTCATCCTTGTCCAACTTGGTTAAAGGACTCATTAGGGTTTCAATTACCTTGGCTTCATCCATGTTGAACATCTTGAGTAGTTCCTTGGTGTACTTGGCTTGATTGACGAAGATCTCATTCTTTATTTGTTGCACTTGAAGTCCAAGAAAGTAATTCAATTCTCGCATCATGCTTATCTCAAACTCCTTTGTCATGACACTTGCAAATATCTTACAAAGATTTTCATTAGTAACACCAAATATAATATCATCTACATAAATCTGAACTACTAATAAATCATTTTACTTTTTCAATAAGAACAATGTGGTGTCTACACAACCTCGAGTAAAATCATTTGAAGTTAAGAACAAACTTAGTCTCTCATACCAAGCTCTTGGAACTTCTTAAGACTGTATAGTACCTTCTTCAATTTTAAAATATAGTTTGAAAACTGAAAGTCCTCAAAATTGGAAGGTTGTTCAACATAAATTTCTTTAGAGAGGAAACCATTTAGAAAAGCACTATTGACATCCATTTGAAATAATTTGAAATCTTTAAAACATGCAAAGGTGAGTAAAATATGAATGGATTCCAAATGAGATGCGGGTGTAAAGGTTTCTTCAAAATCAATCCTTCTAACTTGGTTGAAACCCTTGGCTAGTAATCTAGCTTTATTTCAAATCATGATACCATTTTCATCTAACTTGTTTCTAAAAACCCATGTTGTACCAATAATTGGGAAATATTTAGTCTTGGAACAAGTTTTCAAACTTAATTCCTCTCAAATTGATTTAGTTCTTCTTGCATGGCAAGAATTCAACTTTCATCTTTTTGAGCTTTATCAAGATTCTTAGGTTCAACTTAAGAAAGAAAAGCAATAGTATAAATATTGTATTTAATAGCATGTCTAATTTTTACCCCTTGATCAACATTACTGATGATTTGATCTTCTAGATGACTCTTTTGAAATCTCCATGCCTTGGGTAGCCCATTATCTTCACTTTGCTCTGTGTGTTGATTCTCTTGATCTTTATATTTCTCATTCCTTGAACATTGGCTTGACTCAACCTCTTCCTTCTCCTTAAGATACATCTCATCTAATTTCTTGGAGATATTTACATCATCATCAATAAACTTTTTCTCCAAAAAGGGTTAGTTTCATCAAATACTATATTAATAGATTCTTCAGCAACCATGGAGGACTTGTTGAAGACTCTATAAGCTTTAGAGGTAGTTGAATAGCCAAGAAAGATACTTTCAAATATTTTTGAATCAAATTTTGACAAGTGATCTATTGTATTCAAAATAAAGCATTTACAATCAAAAATATAAACATATGCAATATTCAACTTCTTGTCATTCCATAATTCAAATGGAGTCTTATCAAAAATCAGATGAATAGAAACTCAATTCAAGATATAGCATGCCATATTAATGACCTCCATCCAAAAATATTTGGGTAGAGAGTACTCATTAAGCATGACTCTTGTTATTTTTTGAAGAGATCTATTCTTCCATTCTACTATTCTATTTTGTTGTGGAGTGTGAGGAGATGAGAAGTTATGCTTAATGTCATTTTTCAAAGCAATAATTTTCAAACAAATGATTTTCCAAATTTAACTCCATGGTCACTATGAATTTTTGAAATTATATAAATTTTTCCATTTTGAATTTATTTGCAAAGATCAACAAAGGCATTGAAAGAGTCATGTTTATGCACAAGAAACAAAACTCATGTAAATCTAGAATAATCATCTATAATTACAAAAATATAATTCTTACCTCCTGAACTTATACTCCAAATTGGTTTAAACAAGTATAGGTGAAGGAGTTGTAGCGGCCTTATTATTATGACAAATGTTTTGGATTTGTGGGAGGTCATGACTTGTTTTCCCATTTGGCATGCAACACATATTTGATCCTTGATAAATTTACCTTCGGGTAAATCCCTCACTAGCTCCTTCTAGGCAACTTTAGCTATAGTATCCATACTTACATGTCCAAGTCTTTTATGCCAAAGCCACCCATTGCTATCTTCAGCTACAAAATACTTCTCATTTTTTAAGTCATTTTAGTCTATTGTGTATACATTTCCATCTCAATGACCAACAAGGGTTACAACATTAACATCATCATATCTAACTATACAAACTTTTGATTTAAAAAGAATATAAAAGCCCCTATCAGATAGTTGGTTAATGAAAAGTAAATTATGTTTGAAACCTTCTACTAAAAAGATATTTTTAATTAGAGAAGATCCAATAGAAATATTTCCAATAACTATGATTTTATCTCTATCATTATCCCCAAAAGTGATGTGTCATCCATCCTTTTCTTTTAGCTCTACAAAATATGGATAGATTTTTCATCATATATCTTAAGCAACCACTATCTAGAAATAATTTATCCCTTTGATTCTTAGGGTAGAAGCATAGCTAAAAATAATCAAGAACATTGGGATGGAACTCATTCTAAATATGGGTCCATATAGTTAAAGAGTAAAATAATTATAAAAATAAATAAATAAATACAATGTATAATAAATTAGTGAATCTTACCTTTGGATTATCTAGAAGAGTGGCGATGTGAAATTAGCAAGTGTAAACTATGTGGGCCACTTCTATCTAACTAATGATACTCAAGTGAAGGATCTTTTAGAAATTCAAACATGTATGGACTCCTTAACTTTAGAAAACATCCCCTTACATACCAAATTTGCTAAAGAGAAGAATTTCTCTTAATTGGATGACTTGTGGACACATGTCCTTTTAGTAACAGTAGTTACATGTTAATTTTCAAGTTATAGAACCCAAGGCCTTTATAAAAGTAGATTTGGTTCCTTTAGATTTAAAAGAGAATAAGAACCCAAGTTTGGATCTACTTAAAATATTTTATTAATTTTTAAAATTATATTTAAAGTAGAATTTTTCGTGGAAGAAGTTCTCGAGAGTTTTTTTCAAATTGGCATTTTCATTTTGAAGTTTTTCAAGACTCATTTTGCAATCACAAGATACAATGGACATTTTTAAAACATGATTCTCTTTTTGAAGAATCTTAATTTTTTTCAATCACATCAATTAGTAGGCAATTTCAATGATTCAATATCACTTTGAAGCAAGTTGAACTTGTTTTTCAAAGAGGCATGCTTATGCAGTAATCTTTCATGTCTTGTATATAAATTTTCAAAGGAATCTTGAAATTCAACAAAACTTAAATCACATACCTCATCCTTAATAGCCACGAGGTACAAGTTGGTAATTTTTTCATCGGATGAGGTATCTTCATTTTCCTCCTTTGAATTATCCCAAGTTGCCACTACTGCCTTACTTTTCTTCTCTTTGAATTTCTTTGATTGAGGGTTGAGAGGACAATTTGCTTTCATTTGGCCAGACCTTTTGCACTTGAAGTATGTGGGCACTTCCTCCTCTTCATCATCATTGTAGCTCTTTTTTTCCTCGAAGATCTTCTTGGTACGTTCATCCTCTATAGGAACTTCTGGAACTTTCTAGTGATGAGAGTTTTTCTTCATCACTAGACTCTTTTACTTTAAGAGCAATTCCTTTTTTCTTCTTATCGTCATCCTTCTCCTGGCTCCTAGTCTTTATAGTCATCTCATGAATGATGAGTGGAGTTCTTCTAAGGGTAACTTGTTAAAGTTCTTCGCTTCTTGAATCACGGTCACCATAGGATCCCATGACTTTGGAACACCCCTTAAGATTTTTCTTACTATTTCATTCATTAATATAAACTTTTTCAAGAGATTTCAAGGTATTAATAATGTTCGTAAAGTGAGTGGATATTTCAATTATAGACTCATTAAATTTTATTCTAAAGAGTTTATATTGATTGACCAAAATATTCACTTTAGACTCCTTGACTTGCCTTATACCCTCATGGGTGATCTCAAGGTAATGCCAAATTTCATGAGTCATCTCATATATACTAATTCTATTGAACTCATTGAGATTAAGGGCACAATAAAGAATATTCATAGCTTTAGCATTCAAAGAATTATTCTTTCTATCTAGATCATTCCACTCCATTCTAGGCTTGAGAACAATCACACCATCAATTAATTTAGTGGATGGAATGTACCCTCTTCCACTATGTGCTAAAGATCATGGTCTATGGCTTTAATGAAAATTCTAATCCTATACCTCTAATAGTCAAAATGAGTACCATTGAATAGGGGAGTCTAGTTGTGGATTGTCCTTTTTGGAGGGATAGAGAGATACCAAAAGTAGTTATTAAAATATATCAAAAATTCTAGGTGGTCAAACCAATGATAGAGCACCAAGATTTGATACTGATTGTTACTACAATATTTGCCTAAGAGAGAGAGGGGGGGTGAATTAGGTTTTAGCAAAATAATGGTACCTTTTTGTATTTTAATAAGAATATGAGCAAGCCAATAACAAAAATGATTTTGAGCCAATCACAACTAATCACAAGTATAATTAAAATAAAGCAAGGTAAGAGTGCACCACAATGTAAAGTGGTTCAAAGGCCAATCTCTCCTACTCCACTATCCTTACCCGCTCTTGAAGACTTTAACACTTCATTAGGGTACCGCTTCGTTGGTGAAGCCAATCCCATATACTCGCTCTTACTCTGACCGGCAAGGCCAACTTCAAACTAGAGTTTTATTCTCTTAACAACTCCAAACAACATTAGAGTGCTTACAATTGATATTGAAGAGAAAAGACAACTCTAATACCTCACTACAAGATCACTCAATGTGAGAACAAGGGATTTGAAGATTTGAAAGTTGAAGTGCAAGATTTAGAGCTCTTGGAGGCTAGAGGGCTATTAAGGACTTGTCACCTCAGAGAAAGCTCGAAAATATGTAAAAGTTATTAGAGAATAAGTTTTGAGCCTTTAAATATTAGCTGGTGAGAACACTAACCATTGAACTATGCTCTGCCATGTTTGAGCATCTGAACCATATTTGTTTGGATGTTCGAAACCTCTCGATGGTCAAATTTTACAAACCATTAAAGCTGATGTCACAGGTTCGAGTGCCTAATCACAAGGTTTGAATATCCAAACAATATAATTTTGGACATCCAATCAAATCTTCGAGCGATCAAATCCTAAGAATAAATTTTCTCAGAAATTATAGCTTCCAAACTTTGGGTGTCCAAACCTTACGTTCGAGCATCTAAAGTTGTCAAAAATTCAGAGAGTTGTTTTTACTACATTCAGATATCCAAACCATAAAGTTTGGGAATCCAAAGTTAATAAAAAAATTTTTATTTTTTCTGTAACTTTAGTCTTCATGCTTGACACCATCTCATGCTGACCTTGGATTAAAAGAATCGATGAAGGCATTCCAAGGTAGGTAAGTATTAGCCAATGCTCTAAGCCATGAATTCAAATAATAAATTTTTGACTCAAAGAAAATAAAAAAGCTAAACCTATTGAGTCTTCCCTTAAGTCTTCTCCTAACCAATCTTCATTCCTTCAAGATTCATCCATTGATCTACTACCATATCTCATCTTCAATAATATCTTTGTGTTCATCTATACCCGAGGCTTCCGAATGGACTTTATCTTTATTGTGAGTTTGACTTAATTACTTGCTACACATAGCTCAAGAAATAGATCAAAGATATATCTTATTCATCATCAAAATTATAAAGGGTAATAGTGTGTGAGGGACAAATCTTTGGATTAGAGTGGATATTCACTTGGTTGGAAGTGAGGTTGTAAGAGGGTGGCATCACTTACAAAGTGATGACCCTAATAGAGAGTCTAAGTCCTCAAAATTGAGACAAGGGTCATAGAGTAGGCGCGGTTAGTTACCGAATCATGTAAAAATTTTAGTGCCAACTTTACTTTATTCATTTCTTTTTATAACATTGGTGATTGATTTCTTACTTGTGAGTTTCTGATTTTGCCATTGGTTTATAAATTGGTCTTCAATCTTGAAATTGGTTATTATTACTATTAAACCTAATTCACCTTCCTCCTGCTCCACACCCCCCCCCCCTCTCTCTCCTCCCTTAGGCTACCATTTTGGGCTAACAATATATATATATATTCCATACTTCTCAAGGTAAAATATAAAATAAAAAATTTGCCAAAAAAATCACTATTTTAAAGATAAGGTTTTTGAATATGAAAGAAAAATATTTGAAGACAAGGATGGTCAATGATAAAATATGATAGAGCTAGAATCCCTACATCTCCCTCACCCACTAATACCCTAAGTTAACTTCAAAACTACAAGACTGAAAATATAGTGATCAATCTACAAGTAACTAGGACCTTATTAGGAAAGTTACTTCAAAGATAAAATTACTAAGATCAAAAGATAACCTCTCCAGAATTTCTTCCTAAAGACAAAAGATCACCTCCGCCTCCACCACCCCCGCCCGCGTGCCCAAATAAATGATAGAAAGTAGAATAACAAATGGATAGATCTCATATAAAGAAACTAAACTAAGAAAGAGTGGTAAATTCAAAAAGAAATCACATCTACAAACCCTTAAATTTTGGATCCTCAAAAGAGGAATAAGATTTCTAAAAAAATAAAAAAACAAATAAAGAAAGAAAAAAGGCCAGGAAATTGGATCACAAGTTAGAATTAGAAAGACTAACTCAGCCTCATCTTAATATATTATCAACTAAGAAAAGCCACCTAAATAGTAAGTATTGGATGGCATCTATGGGTGTGTAAATCTTGAAAATTGAGGTTAAGCGACATCTGTAATCAAAATCAAAATCAAATAGGCAACTAACTAAAAGGAATATGGTAAAAAATAGCAAAGTCACTAGAAAAAAAATTCCTGAAGAAAATATTGCACTAGAAAAAAGATGTAAAGAGAGATCAATTGGTGGACTATGAGATAAAATCATGCTTAACTTTAACAAGTCAAATCAAATAAGAGGTCTTGATCGAAGATAAAAGGATATACCACCTGTCTACTGAATTATTTCAAAAATAATAAAGAAAGATACTTTTAGAAATTTTTCAAAACAAAATAGAGTGATTGAAAGAAAATAAAGTAAAATAAACCTAAGCTAATGCAAAAAAATAATGAAATAAGAAAATAAATACAAAAGCATAAGCTTTGCAACACAATCAAAGAATGTTTTAAAAAATTAAAAAAATCACTTGATAAATTACTTCTTTCAAAACTTATGAAGAAAACTAAAAGATGAACTATTAGCCTGAGATACTACAATTCAACAAACATCAATTTAGGCATCTACTCATTGATCTAGTTAATTGCTACAGTGTGTCCTACTCCAATATGTTAATGTGACATTCTAAAAGATAAAACCCACAATAATGTTAACTTCTTGCTCCATTCCATTCTCTGCTCTACCTCTCTTTACATGACGTGATGAAGGAGCTTCAGGGTTTCCCTCAAAATAACCTTCCAAGCAATCAAAATTAAAATGCTTGGATTGACCAATCAAATCATCAACTATTATATAAAAGGATGGAAGTTGAGGGCAAATCTTTCCCTCCAATCTCTAATTCCAGAACCATTTCAATACAAGTTGAAAATTCTTCTCCCAATTGCTAAGTGGCAATCCTCTCCATTATGGATACAAATCTCTGCCCCTTTAAGAAAAGGTGGAACTTCTTTTGATCGAGATTGGATGTTTTCCTAAAAAACAAGCACTAACTCCTTTGCTATATTACATGCAAATATGGAAATGATGCTAGTGAGAAATGCTCACAGCTAAAGTATTTAAAAATATGCAATATTCCAAAGGCTAATGATAAGGATAGGGGGCATACTGCCCAAACATTTATAGTGAATACCCAATCAAATATTAAACTCATCTTCTCGTTAAAGAAGGAAGAAAAAGTAAAGTCAAGTATTCTCTTATTTGAATGCTTAAGAAAAGGCATGTTGCTCAAACATTTAGAGTGAATAATCAATCATTGAGCTAATACTAAGTGAAATTTTCATTCTTCCATCATCAAAAGGTTGTGGGTAAGAATATCAAGTTTCCCTCATCAAATGTTCACAAAGGGGACAAGTAAAATTTTCTTTCCCAATGCTTGAAAAAAGATTAGGTGCATAATTAAGATATCTATTATCATGATATTTAAAAGGACATGTGATATTGTTATTTACCCCGTAATCAAAAGATCAAGTCAAAAGTCATGAGATTCTTAATAAAAACTTCAAATGGATCACTTATATAGTGGTAAAATCAAGTATATTTTCATAAAATGACAAAAAAAAAAAGTGTGCCACCTCCAATACAGTGAAATTGAACTTATCGCCTTCAAAGTTATCAAATCAAATAGATTACCTCCAAGATAGTAAAATCAAATACCCTATCTATGAGGATTTAAAGCCAAATATATTATCTCTAACAAGGTAAAATTAAAGTAGTAACCTTTAAAAGTAACCAAATTAAAGTCTATTTTACATGATGATCAAGCTTGTATTTAAATAATAGATCAAGTCCACTTTCACATAATAAATTTAGGTCCATCTTATATAATGATCAAGTCTATTTTTATTTGATAAACTAAGTCCATTTTATATGCTAATCCAGTCCATATTTAACTAGCAGATCAGTTCCACCTTCATGTAGTAAACTAAACCCACTTTTATGTAACAAATTAAGTATATTTTATGTGTCAATCAAGCTCATATTTAAATAACAAATCAAGTTCACTTTTATATGATAAATTAAGTATACTCTCATGTGACATACCAAATCTATTTGCACGTGACAAATTAAATTTACTTCCATGTGGTAAATCAATTCTACTTTCACGTAAAATTCAAGTCACTCTCACGTGACAAATCAAGTTTATTTTCATGTAATGAATCAAATCTACTCTTACATGATAAGTTAAGTCCACTTATAAATAACAAACCAAATTCACTCTCACATCGTAAGCATAGTTAACTCTCAAAATATTAATATAAGACTAGATACCTAAAAATTATTTGCACCCTCTCCTCTTATCAAAACTTGAGAAAAAAATATGAAGGAGGCACTTTGTTTAGCTAGTTTTTGTCAAAATTAAATTCAAAAAGAATTTGATTGAAGTCAAAGATTAAATACCACTAAATTATAATCCAAATGTAATCACAGTTAGACCTAAATCATGATTAAACTGACTGAAAATTGAGCTCAATTTGAATCAGAATTATTGAGAAATTTAGGCTCAAACTGAATTTAACCAAATGAGTTTCAGTGGACCAAATTTTGAATTAAAATTAGGTCCAAAATTCATCAAAGATCTAAGCCAAAAAAATAAAACTTTTATAAATAAGTCACTGAACCTAATAAATTTTTACAAAGAGATTCCTGCGTAGTTTAATTCTTATAAATAGGTTCTTGGGATCAAAATTTATGTAAAAAATTTTATAAAAGTCTTAAAATTGCAAATTGATTTTCGCAAAATCTAGGGTTTATGAATAAATTTCTCAAAAATTACTAATTATATATTAATTTTTATAAAATCTGGAATTTATAATTATATCTCTCAAAAATTTATATTCGTAATTAAACCTATAAATTTTTTATTTTTGTAAATAAATCCCTTAAAAATTTTTATTAATGAATGAATCTAATTTTATAATTTTTGTAAATAAAATCTTATAAAAAGAACCTTGAAAAATTTTGAGATTTTACAAATAAATCCTTTTACATAACGATCCCTAAATTTTTAAAATTACAAATTAGTATAAATTTCTTGAAAAATTTATAAATAACTTCCTTGTAAATTTGATATTAACAGGTAAATAAAATTTTCAAATTTTCTCATCTAAAATAAATAAATCATTATGATCCAATCCAAAACAAATCCCTATCCAACAAATTATCATGATTCAAAAATTAAAACTGATGCTAATCCAATCCCATCTTTGGGAGAATTTATAAAATTTCTAGGCTCCTAAAAAAAAGGGGAGGAGGTTTTTAAGAGAATTGGATATAAAGAAAGATCAGAACTCAAGTAACAGCAAACAGAGGAAAATTAATTGATAAAAGAGGGGTAAAGTCTCATCTCCGCTTGTGTTTTCTGCCTCTTCTCGCTCTCCTGTCTCTGGTTTTCAGCTCGCCCCTGTGCGTCCCCATCATCCGCTCCTCGCTCCCTACTCCTTGCTCACCACTGCCAGACTGCCCCATGAAGCTAGTTACCTGTGCCACTGTGCTTCGCTGGACCCGACTGCTCCCTGATCTCACTGAGCCCATGCCTCATTGAACCCTCACTGGTGAGCTCACACCTCAGTGGACTTGCGCTCACCGATCATGCTGCTCTTTGACCTTGCCAAACGCAACTACTGCTGCTCACCACTCCAGCCGTCACTGCTCACTTTCAGCCGGCCAGGATGCCGCCGAAGTGCCTCCAACTGGCCAAGACATTGTTGAAGCACCTCCAGGTAGCAACCGCCACCCTCGATAGCTAACGTCGCATCCCAGTCTTCCTCCAGCCACACCAGTACAGCTCCTACCCGTGGCCGTTGCGGTGCTCCACCCGCCTACGCCCTCACACCGGCCCCTTCCATCTTCCATCTTGTCGGAGGTCCCCGTGTGTTGCCAACCATAGAGAAAGACCAAATATGATCACGAGGTAAGAAGGAAGTAGGCTAAAGAAAGACCAGCAGGGAAGAAGAAGATGGGGGGACTTATAAAAAATAAATAAATATATATAGGACAGAGTTGTAAAATAAAAAAAAATACAATAAAATAAGAGGAGATTTAAAAAAAGGGAAAAAGTTGCTGCTAAAAAAAAAATAAACTACACCCTTGATTCAGGTGCTTCCAACTTGAGATTTAAAGCTAAATTATAGGATGGCCTAAAAGCCATTTAGGTTTAAGATTAATTTGTAAATTTATCTAAAAATTATTTAGATACATAGCCAATCTGCGAGCTTCTCTAAAAAAATATTTTAAATTTAGGATTAGTTTACAGGCTCATCCAAAAATTATTTTAGACATAAGGGTAGTCCACATATTTATGTAAAAGTCAATTTAAATCTAGAATCAATCCACAGACTCATTCAAAAATCAATTTGAACTTAAAATCAGCTTACAAACTCATCTGAAAGTTATTTCAAACTTAATACTAGTCTGCGGACTTACTTGAAAGTAATTCAAACTTAAGATTAGCTTACAAACTCATCTAAAAATCAATTCAGATTAGGGTCAATCCGTGAGCTTGCCTAAAAGTTAAACTGACCTAAGGCTAGCTTACAAGCTCGCCTAAAGTCAAATCAATTCAAGGTTAGCTTGTCAGCTTGCCTGAAAATCAAAATTAACTTAATATCGACCCGCGAGTTCACCCAAAAGTCATTTTGATCATTGGACAACCCAAGAGCTCTCTAATCAATTAATCAAATCTATTAAAATAAATCAATTAAATAATTGACGTAATCAGATTAAAACTAAGTCGACTTGTTTAAATAAAGTAAACTAATTAAGCTAAACTAACTTGATTCAAATGGACTATTAAATAAACCTAAATTGATCAAATAAAAAAACTAAAACTCAAATTGACTAATCCAGATTGAGTTAACTCAAATTAAATTGATTCAGACCCAACCTCAATCCAGTTAAAATCAAATCAACTCAAATCAAATCAATTCAAACCCAAATCCTAATCAGGTTCAAATAAGGTCAATGTGGATCAAATAAAGACTCTAATTGGGTCAAATCAAATCCAAACCGAATACTAATTGGATCAAACCAAGTTTAAATCAACCTTGATCAAGTTAAACTAAGTTCAAACTAAATCCTAATTAAGTAAAATTAAGTTTGAACTAAACCCTAATTAGATCTAACCAAATTTGAATTGAATCCTAATTAGGTTGAATCATCTTCAAACTGAGCCTTGATTGGGTTGAATCATATTCAAACCAACCCCTAATTGGGTCAAACTAAATTCAAACCAATCCTAATAAGGTTAAATTAAGTTTAAACTAAACCCTAATTAAGTCAAATCAAGTTTGAATTGAAATAAACCCTAATTGAATCAAACCAAACTCGAACTAAATTCTAATTGGGTTAAACTAAGTTCAAATCAAACGTTAATTGGGTAAAACCAAGTTTAAAACTCTAATCGGGTCAAATTAAGTTTGAACCAAATCTCAACCAAGCCAAACCCTAATCGAATTAAATCAAGTTTAAACTTAAACCAAAATTAGATCAAATCTGAACTAGAATCAAGTTAAGATTGAACCAGAACTAGGTTGAACCTAAATCAAAATTGTTTCAAACCTAAATCAAAACTAAATCAAACCTAAACCAAAATCAAATTGAACCTAAAATAAAATTAGATTGAACTAGAAGTAAAATCAGGATGAACTTGAACCCAAACCTAACAAGGATCCAATATGGGTCAATTTCTAAATCTAATTAGGGTTGGATGCCAAATCTTTTAAGGATCCAATATGAATCCAATTGAGGTTAGATCCAAGATCTATTAAGAGTCTAGTAAGAACTCAATTAGAGTAGGATCTAAGTCCATTAAGGATCTAATAAGAACCTAATTAGGCTTCAATCCAAAATCCATTAAGAACCCAATATAACCCAATCAAGGTTGGATTCAAGATTCATTAATGGTCTAATAAAAACCCAATTAGGGTTGGATCCAAGATCCATTAAGGGTCCAATAAGAACACACTAAAGGTTGGATCTAAGATCCATTAAGGATCCAATAAGAACCTGATAAGGGTTAGATCCCAAATCCATCAAGGATCCAATAAGAACTTAATAAGGGTTAGATCCAACATTCATTAAGGATTCATCAAGAACCCAATAAGGATCGAATCAAGATCCATTAAGCATCTATCAAGAACTTAATAAGGGTTCAACATAAGGTCGAACCCTACCCAAATCAAATCAAATCACACTTGAATTGAAATCAAATTATACTTGAATCAAAATCAAGTTCTAAACATCAAATTAAATTAAATTATACTTAAACATAATCAAGTTTTGAACATCAAATCAAATCCGACATAAATCAAAATCAAGTTCTGAATATCAAATTCTTAAATCAAACTTGAACAAAATCAAGTTTCGAACATGGAATTAAATCAAATCAAACTTGAATCAAAATTAGGTTCTAAATATTAAATTAAACTAAATTAGACTTGAACAAGGCTAAGTTCTAAATATTGAATTGAACTAAATCAAACTTGAACCAAAATCAAAAATGAACTTTAAACTAAACTGAATTAGACTTGAACTAAAACTAAGTCTAGATTAAGTCAAGTTTCAATCAGTTGGGATTGAAAATAAGCTCAAAATCATCGATAACATTTCAAAACCTAATCCACATCAACTAAGAAAGGTCATCAATTATCAAATAAAAAATGGTCAACACTAGCCAAGATCACTAACCTTTTCAAATTGAATTAATGTAAGCTTGAACATATTTAGTTAGTCAGCCAAACACCATGTTTAAAAGAAATTAATTGACAACAAGCATAAAGTCATTAGTAATACTTCAAGCTTAGCCAACATAACCTGAAAAGTCATTGCTGATGCTTCAAACCTAATTGATAAATAAGCCAAAAAGGTCATAAATTATCAAATCAGAAATGGTCAGTATAATCCAAGACCACCAATTATATCAAATCAAACTAAGATAAGCTTGAACACACTTAGTTAGTCAACCAAATACTGTGTTCAAAGGAAGTCAACCGATAATAAACATAAAATCATTAGTAACACTTTAAGCTCAGACGACACAAGCTCAAAAGTCATTAGTGATGCTTTAAACCTAATTGACCAATAAGCTAAAAAGGTTATTGATTATCAAGTTAGAAATGGTCAGCATAATCTATGGCCACCAACTATTTTAAAGTAAACTAAGGCAAACCTGAACTCACTTCATTAGTCAACCAAAAGCCATATTTGAAAAAAACTTAATCGATAACATGCATAAACCCATCAATAACATTTCAAGCTCAGCCAACACAGCTTAAAAATTGTTAGGAACACTTCAAACTTAATTAGCAATGAGTCAAAGAGTCATCGATTATCAAATTAGGAATGATTAGCACAAGTTAAAGCCGATAATTATTCTCCTTAATTAAAAAAATAAAAGAAGTCATCTGACAATAAGTAAAAAGCCGTCAGTAATACTTCAAATCCTAATAGGGTCAACTAACACAAGCCAAAGCAATTTATCACACTCTAAAATCAAGCAAATTTATCAACATCTACCAAGGATAAAAACCAAGCATCCATCCGAGTCAAATTCCACTTGATCAAGTGCACAAGAGTGAGATAGAAATGAGCATCAAGCCTTTTTTGACTTCTTTCTCACTTCATACTCTTTAAGATTATGAATTTAAATTCTTCAAATGATAAGGATATGTCCTTACTTAATCCATGTATCCCTCTTTAAATTAATCAAATTATATTTTCTTTTCTTCATGACTCTATTTTATTAATTAAGTTTCTCACTTTAAGAGATTTATAATAATTGTCAGAGTAATTAATAACAGGAGCTTGTACCTATTGGAAGCCATATTCCCATAATTTCTTATTGCACACTAAATCTCATCCAAATTTTATTTGTTATTTGAATATTACTTCTCAGCTTTTGCTATCTTGGGTGGTTAATTTTAGCTTCACAATGTGCTTTTTGATATAAGATGTTAAAAAAAATATCAAAAGATAATAAACCAACTTTAAAAGTAGGTAATGTATTTTAAATTAAAAGGTTAATTTGTTGTCTCTCTATAAGGGAGCTCTGAGTGCTCATGACTTTTTTCCTCCACCAGTTGACATAGATGATGAAGGTTTTACTAGCCTGCATCTTTTTGGATGTTAGCTTGATGATGTTCAAAGTATGGGCCACCTAATGCACGATGTTACCAAAATGCAAAGAAATCATCTACAGGTTTGCAACTTGTCTTGAGAGAGATAATAAGACAACTAAGGGTAGTCGAGCTTAGTGACTTCTACAATAGATAGATCATAAGTGGTTCCTTGTCTTAATATGCCTATGCATAAAAAAAAATCCAGTAATGTGATGGTTTGGGTCTCTTATCCTGTCATATAGATGAAATTTTGATACCTTAAAGCTAATAAGGAAATTAACAGTGGGGAGTCAAACATTAGCTATTGTAAGAGCAACAACATATGAGAATTTCTATGCCAAAAGCTTCGTAAGAAGCTAAGACCCCACTTCTCGGTTAACTTTGATGGCGTAGGTTATCTATTGGATGGTTTATTTATAGGCATAAAATTGGCATCACAACTTGATGGGGAGCCAGAAGGCTCCCTACTAGTGGTTTGCTAATTCTCAGTTAAAAATAAGGTCTTAATAAAATTAGCTATTTTATTAAGACCTTATTTTTAACTAACAAAATTCATAAGTTTGGAAAAATCGAGATTATGCATTTTAGAAATCTTGTCAGACATGTTGACAAATAATTTATGCTGATTTTATGGTTTAAGTTTAGATTGTTAGTTTTTTTCAACCTATATGGTACTCTTCTATTCCTAATATGATATTCAAAGATGCCTCCAATCTACAAATACATCGGCTATCTTCAAAAAAATGGTACAACCAATCCACGGGTTGTGTTCTTAGTAACGATAATAGACTCTCCCACAGCAAGCTTCTACTCGTATAACTGTATTCTAAGTCTATGTAAACCTCTAGACTAACATGGGATTGTAGGGACTTTCACTTGCATCACTAGTCTGTTAACCCACTAGTCACACCTAGTATGGTACAATTCCTTAGCCTTTTTAAGGGCAAATGAGCATAGCTTACCGCCTTTTGAGGTGGGAGTTACAGAGATCCAATCAAACAGCATTCCATCTCGGGTCACACTGCTATGTCTAAAGTACCACTTCCAATTGAACTTGATATTTAAACATATAGGACCCTTGAAGCCTCTACCTAACTAAAGTTGGCTTGAATCTTTATTTTTCTCATAATTGATTTTCTTTAACTCAATAAAAAATTTTAAAGTAAACAATCACTAAATACTTCATGAACACTGAGAAACTAAGAATTAAATTTTTTTAAAAATGAAATAAATGTGAAAAGCAAACCTAGCTTTAGGAGGTTCCACCATGATCACTATTTTGTAGGTCTCTCTGGTCAGTTCTAGGTTTAGTTTTAGCTTTGAGTTATGCAGCGAATTGATTCTTGGACTTGGTTCAGTTCAACTCCCTTTTTATGTCTACACATGCCTCAATGGTTCGCACATTCAGCCTACAAAGCATGCGAGATCTTCAGAAAGGTTATGGAAGCCTCTTAAATAGCTGCAGGATATACCCGCCCTAGTGGCCTTACCTTTGAGGTTACCTATAATTAAAAGAGAAAAAAGAATAAAATTTTATGAGTTTCCTAAGTGTAGCATCTAGCTCATGTGGTTAAATGAAAACATAATAAGAAAATAAAACTAAAAATCTTACCTACTAATTCAATAGAGGAGGGCCCGAAGGTCCCCTCCCTATCCCCTTTTTGGTGTTAAAGGATCAAATTTAAAATATACTAAATGAAATATAACTAAAATTCTAATCTAAATACATCAAGTATGACAAAAAGAAATGAGAAAAATAGAAAAGAGAGTGAAAAAATATAGTCTATCCGCTGAAAGGAAGATGGTGATCAATGCCCAATTCTTAAGCCAAAACTTCAATATTGACAATGAATTTGACTCTGGATCCCAACAGAGTTTCAAGATTATTATGAAACTTATCCTTTTTCATCAGAACGTTGAGAGTTTTGCCCATCAAACTAATATAAATTTTAGTCTAATTTTAGAGTTTTCACTCCATATTGAAAAATGGGTAGCTTGTTATAGGTAGAGAAATTAACTATTTAGGAAAGATTTTGGTTACCAAATTTGAATGATTTTTTAGTTGATTATGGCACAGAGATTAGAGGATAGAGATTACACTATGTCATTGATCCAGAGGGGAGAAAATCCAAATCAACTATTGGAAGAATTTTGGAGAAATTTTGAAAAAATAATCGAGTGAGAGAATCAATGAAATTTTCACCAAAATAAAAAATTACCCCAAAAGGTGAGGTGCCAGCTTGCTAGTACCCCAAAGAAGCGAGGTGCCAACCAATTTTGGGTTTTTTCCAAAAATCAAGAAATTTTGATTTTTAAATGTTCAAATTTTTAATTCCATTTTCAGCCTGTTTTCAATCCATTTTCAATTTGATTTCTTATAGATTCCTGAACCATATTTCTAGTGTATTTTGTATACAAAATTCTATATTTTTAACTGTAGTGTAATTTTATAAATACACCCCCTAAAAATTAATTTTTCATAACTAAGTCTGTTTTAATGTGATTTTACATTAGATAACTTTAAAATATTAAATTAGGGATATTTGCAGCAAATAATATGGATTTTATAAATAAACTCTCGAAAAGTATAATTTTATAAATATATTTTTAAAATTTATAAAATCACAATAAAATCTGATTTTAAAGATTAAAGTACTGCTTTTCTTGAAAATATAATTTTTAAAGCATTTGAAAGCACCAGAAAGCCAATTAGGGTATGGTACATTTACAAATAAATACTCCAAAAGTTTAATTTTATAAATAGATCTTTGAAATCATGATTAAACCTAATTTTAAATATTAAAGAACCACTTTTTAGAAATACATATCTAAGATATTTTAAAACATGAGAAGGCCTATTGGGGCGTGATACTTTTACAAATAAAGCCCTTAAAAATGGTGACATAGCATAAAAGTTAGAATCATAGAATTAGTTAATCAGGTCCGTTTAAGGATGCATGTCTATAGTTTTAAAGAATTATAAAGGCAGGTATCTATAAGGGCCAATCTATGGGTTTACCTAAAAGTTATTTTTTGACCTAGGGTTAATTCATGGACTCATCCGAAAGTTATTTCAACCTAAGGCTAGCATGCGAACTCATCCGAAAGTCATTTTAACTTAAATTCACCTCATGAGCTCACCTAAAAGTTAAATCTACTAAAGACTAACTTGCAAACTCACCTAAAAGTTAAATTAACTTAAGACCAACTTACAAGCTTGCCCAAATGTCATTTAATTAACAAATAGTCTAAGGACTCTCTAATCAACCAAATCAAATTGATTAAAATAAATTTATTAAAATAATTGACTTAATCAAGTTAAAATTAAATTGATTAACTTAAATTAAATAAATAATTAAGCTAAACCAACTTGATTCAAACCAACAACCAAATGAACCTAAATTAATCAAATAAATTAATGAACTAAATTCAAATTGAAATAAACCCAAATCCAAATTAGGTCAACCCGAATTTGATTTGATTCAATTGGTTGAAATCCAAATCAAATAAGTTTAGACTCGACCTCAAGCAGGTTTAAATTTGGTCAATCCAAATCAAATCGGTTTAAACCCAACCTCAATTAGGTTGAAATTGGGTCAATATAAATCAAATCAATTTAGAACAAAGCTCAATCAAGTATAAATCTAGTCAACCCAAATTAAATTAATTTAGACCCAATCTCAATCGGGTCCAAATTGGGTCAACTTAAATTAAATCAACTCAGGCCAAACCCTAATCGGGTTAAACTAAGTTTGAATCAAATCCTACTAGGATTAAATTGAGTTTGAATCAAACTCCAATCACGTCAAACTAAGTTCAAACTAAGCCCTAATTAAGTCAAATCAAGTTTGAACCAAACCCCAATTGGGTCAAATTGAGTTTGAGCCAAACCCCAATTAAGTCAAACCAATTTCAAATCAAACCCTAATTGGGTCAAACCAAGTTCAAATTAAATCCTAATTGGATCAAAATAAGTTTAAACTAAATTAAAATTTGGTTTAAACCTGAACCTAAACCGAATCAACCCAAACCTAACCAAAATCAAATTAAGTCCAAACCTAAACTAAAATAAATTCAGGTCCAAACCAGAACCGGGACCAGAACCAAGTTAAGACTAAAGCAGAATTTAGTCAAACCTGAACTAGACCTCATTAAGGGTCTAACATCGGTCAAATCCAAACCCATTAAGATTCCAATATGTTTCAAATCTAAATCCATTAATGGGTCAAACTCAAACTCATTAAGGGTCCAACATGGTCTGAACCCAATCTCTTAAAAGATAGAACCCAAACACAATACA
The DNA here is from genome assembly GCA_005019695.1 of Trichopus zeylanicus subsp. travancoricus. Taxonomy (NCBI): domain Eukaryota; kingdom Viridiplantae; phylum Streptophyta; class Magnoliopsida; order Dioscoreales; family Dioscoreaceae; genus Trichopus; species Trichopus zeylanicus. Next base: position 2,772,674 of record RXID01021984.1, on the reverse strand, counting down.
AATCCATTAAGGATCAAACCTAGATCCATTAAGAGTTGGATGCAAGATCCATTAAGAATCTAATAAGAATCTAATGAAAGTTGGATCCAAGATTCATTAAGGATCCAGTAAGAATTGGATCCACGATCCATTTAAGATCTAATAAGAAGCCAACAAGGATTGGATCCAAGACCCATTAAGAATCTAATAAGAACCCATTAAGAGTTGGATCGAAGGTCCATTAAAGACCCAATAAGGATTGGATCCAAAATTCAATAAGGATCCAATAAGGACCTATTAAGAGTTGAATCCACTAAGGACCAACAAGAATCCAACCAAAGTTGGATTCAAGATTAATTAAGGATTAAGTATCCATTAAAAATCACAACCAAGATCTATTAAGGATCTAATAAAACCAATTAAGGGTTAGAACCAAGATCAATTAAGGATCCACTATGAACCCATTAAGAGTTGGGTCTAAGATTCACTAAGGATCCAATAAAAATCTAATCAAGGATCAGATCTAAAATCTATCAAAGAACCATTAAGGATCAATTCCAAGATCCACTAAGGATCTAAGAACCATTAAGGGTCAAGCTCAAAACCCCAAAAGGAACCAACAAGAACCCATCAAGGGTTGGATCCAAGATCCATTAAGGTTTCAATAAGAATCCATTAATCTAAGATCCATTAAGCATCCAATAAGGATCAAAATCAAAATCCAATAATTGTCAAGTCCAAGCTCCAATGGGTATCCATTAAACAAATCAAACTTGACCTAAATTGAATCAAATTAGACTTGAAATAAACCAAGTCCAAACATTGAATTGAATTAAATCTGAGTAGAACCAAAAGCAAGTCTGGATATCAAATTAAATCAAATCAAACTTAAATCAAAATCAAGCTTGAATCAAATGAAACTCAATTCAAATAAAGTTAGTCAACAATAAGCATAAAGCCATCAACAACACCTTAAATTTAATTGACAATAAATCAAAAAGGTCGTCAATTATTAAATCAAAGATGATTAGTATAAACAAGGTCACTAACCATTTTAAGCTAAACTGAGGCAAACTTAAGCTCGCTTAATTAATAAACTAAATATTGTGTTCGAAGGAAGTTCACTAACATAAGCATAAAGCCTTAAGTGATGCTTCAAATTTAATTAACACAAGCCAAAAAAGTCATTCATTATCAAATTAAGAATAATTAGTATAAGATAAGGCTGCTAGCATTCTTTTAAATTAAAACCAAACTAAGGTAGGCTTGAACTCGCTCAGCCAATCAATCAAATACTATATTCAAAAAAAGTTCACTAACACAAGCATAAAGTTATTGGTGATGCTTCAAACCTAATAACACAAGCCAAAAATCGTTGATTATCAAATTGAGAGTGATTAGCATAAGTCAAAGTCATTAATTATTCTCTAAAATTAAACCAAATTAAGGCAAGCCTAAACTCAATTAATCAATCAACCAAACATCATGTTCAAAGGAAATTAACTGATATAAGCATAAAGCTATTAGTAATACTTCAAACTTTACTAATACAAGTATAAAACCATTGGTAATACTTCAAACATAATAGACAATAAACTATAAAGTTGTTGATTATCAAATCAATAATGATTAGCATAAACTAAGACTGCTAACTATTTTCTTAAATTAAAGATCAACAAAAGTTAACTATTAATAAGTAGAAAGCCATCGGTGATACCTCAAACTCTAATAGGATTAACTGACACAAGGCAAGATAGTCAACTACACCCTAAAATCAAGTAAGGTTATCTACATCCACCAAAGATCAAATCAAGTACCTATCCAAGTCAAGTTTCACTCAAACAAGTGCACAGGAGTGGGGTAGTGGTGAGCATTAAATCTTTTCATTCCCTTTCTAATTTTATACTCTTCATGATTATGATTTTAAATTTTTTTAATTATAAAGTAAGGGTATATTCTTACTTGAGATATGTACCCCTTATTTAAATTAATTAAATTATTTTTTTTTTCCTTGTATCTTTATTTTATTAGCTAGATTTCTTAATTTAGGAGGTTTTTAATAATTGTTAGGATAATTAACAATAGAAGCTTGACCTGTTGGAAGTCATATTCCCATAATATTTGATTGTACAATCAAATCCTCCCAAATTTAATTGGATATTTTGATATTGCTTCTCAGAGTCTGTAGATATCCTGAGTGGTCAATCGTAGCTCCACATTTGGCTCGACTCCATTGTAGTGCCTACATATGCCTTGATGGTTTGAATGTCTAGCCTACAAAGCATGTGAGGTCTCTGAAAAGAGAACCTCCATACTAGCCGTAGGATATACCCACTCTAGCAATCTTGACTTCTAGTTTTCATATAAATGAAAGAGAAAAAAGAAAAATTTGTGAGTTTCTTGTGTGTAGCATCTAATTTATGGGAACATATGAAGTCATAGAAAGAAAATAAGCCTAAAACTACTTACCCATTGCCTCGATCAAGGTGGGCCCGAAGGTCTCTCTCTACTTTCTTTTTGGTATCTAAAAATTGAATTTAAAATATAATATAATGAAAAAAAATAGAATTCTAATCCATATGAGCTTCTATTAAAGCCTGATCACCTCAGCCTGGATATGATCTAACTTGTATAATAGATTGTACTATTGACCTTTAGATTTTAATGATGATTAGACTAATATTTAATAAGTTTCTTAAGTTGTATTAAGTTTCAAGATTTACAATAATTATTCAAGCTTGTGAAGAACCAAGTTTTAAGATTAAAGTTTGAAGATGATGACTCAAAGATAAAAAAGATGATAATTTTGAGATAAAATTTAAAAATCAAGTTGGGAGATCAAGAAATATTCAAAATGTGAGATCAACTCCAAGCTCATAGATTTAGATTTTTCATTTTATGTTGAGTCAAGAAATTGATTATTATTTTATTTGAGTTCCTTGATTAATACTCAAACTAATCTTGGAATACCTTCACCAACCTAACATTTTTATCCAAAATTAGTTATGAGATAATGTCAAAACAAAGAATGAAGTTATAATGAACTAGTTAGAGTTTTCTATCAAACTTGGATGCCCAAACTTTAGAGTTTGAATATCTGAATATAGCAAAAATAACTCTAGGGTTACTGATAATTTTGGACACCTGAACCTCTAATTTTGACGACTGAAGATCAAAAGATGAAACTTCATGATTCTGAGATTTTTGTGTTTGCACAGGATTCATTCGCCCAAACTTAGCCAGTTCAAATGTCCAAATATAATGATCAGACATCCGAACTTGTAATATCAGCTATAATGGCTAGTTAAATTTAACCATTAGAATGTTTTAGATGGCTGAACCTTAAGGTCCGAACACCTGAACATGGTAGATAATAGCTAGTAACAACTAATTCTCTCCTTAATGGGTATATAAAGGCTTGGGACTTTTTTGTTCAATGAGGGAACTAGATTATCATTTTCTTAGAGAAAAATCCACCCTCCTAAAACCTTCTAATCTCAATAAAATCTCAAATAGGTATTAATCTTTAGATCCTCATATGCCCTTTTACTCAAACTTTATGAGGATCTTGTTGTGAGATTTTTTTTCTTTCTTTTTTAATTTTATCATTATAACCCTTCTACATTATTAGGAGAAAATTAAGTGCTCTTCTAGGTTTGAGAAGAGAAGTGAGAGTGCACAATCCTCATTTTGTGAGGAGTGGCCAATTGACTCCAGTATAGAGTGACACTCGGGGTCTGCGAGTTTGTTATAAGGGCATAGATTCACCCGAGCAAAGCAACAATTCTAGTGAAGAATTTAAGTCCTCAAGATTGAGACAAATAGTTGTGGAGTAGGCGTATTTGATCATTGAACTACATCTATCAGTTTGTACTCTCTTTACTTTTCTATTTATTTTATACACTTAAATTTGATATTAATTAAAAATTATCTTATATATAATTGTGAATTGATAATTTTCATATGCTTTAATTGTTTTACTAATTATAATTGAGTTTTGATAAGCTACTTATGCTTGAAATGCTTTTAGGCTTATTGGTTTAATAAAAACTTGTTTTATTATTGAAAACTTATTTCAACCCCTTCTGATGTTACTTATTTGGGCCTTTAATTGGTATTAGAGGCCCGTGCTCATGCTTTTGGACTAACATCCTTGAGTATCGATCTTCTTAGCAATCTTTGGTTTTAGTAAGATTATTTTACTTTTAAATAAATTTATAAAAAATTTTGTATTATTATCTCTCTTGAACCTTTTATTAATTTCTTACTTGTTTAATCAATTATATTAGTATCATAGATAGGAGGAGAATGTATATAATTTTTTAAAATATTTTTAAATCCATCTATGCATATATCAAGGGGGGGTTTCTAGTGCCTCAAATGTTGATTACATTGGATTTTGATAAGCAATTATTTTGAGGCAAGTCGATAGTAAATATCTTGCTCATTCTTTAATTTTTTATGTTTCTTAATGCATGATATTAAAAGAAACGATTTTGCATCTTTGCTTTTGTTTCTTCTTATCCAATGTTCTTTGTAACGCACTCATTTAGAGGAAGTTACACTTTTGATGATGTCAAAAAAGGGAGAATAATATGCATAATTGTGTAACTTATTAAAATTCATTGCTAGTTGATCTTTATAGCAAAACACATATCTAATTACTCTCATATGCATCTATCATATAGCATATTTATTTGCTTTTCCTATGCATAATTTGTCATCATCAAAAAAGAGAGATTGTTGACCTTTAGATTTTGATGATGATCAAACTAATATTTAATAAGTTTTTTAAATTATGATAAGCTACAAGATTTGCAATGATTATCCAAACTCGTGAAGAGTTGAGTCTCAAGATTAAAATTTGAAGATGATGACTCAAAGATAAAGAGGATAATAATTTAGAGATCAAGCTCAAAAATCAAGTTGGAAGCTCAAAGAATGTTCAACATGCGAGATCAACTCTAAGCTCATAGGTTTAGATTTTTTGTTTTATGTTGAGTCAAGGAACTAATTGATATTTTATTTGAGCTTCTTGATTAACACTCAAGCTAATCTTAAAAATCTTGAAATACCTTCATCGGCCTATCATTTTTATCTAAGATCAATTATGAGATGATATCAAATGGAGAATAAAGTTATAGCAAACCAGTTAAGATTTTTCTATTAACTTTGGATATCTAAACTTTAGAGCTTGGACATCCAAATATAGAAGAAATAACCATAGGATTATTGATAGCTCCGAATACCCAAACCTCTAGTTCAGGCAACCAAAGATCAAAATCTGATGATCGAACGTCCGAACCTATCACATCAGCTATAACTACTAGTTAAATTTGACAGTTGGGATGTTTTGAACTACCAAACCTTAAGATTTGGATACCTGAACATGATAGAGAATAGCTAGTAATGGCTAATTCTCTTCTCAACAAGTATATAAAGACTCGGGACTTTTTTGCTCAGTGAGAAAACTAAGTTTTCATATTTTTAAGATAAGATCCACCCTCCTAAGCCTTCTAACCTCAACAAGAGCTCAAATAGGTATTGACCTTTAAATCCTCATATACCCTTGTACTCAAACTTTGAGAGGCTCTTATTGTGAGATATTTTTCTTTTTTAGTTTTTATCATTATAATCCTCTTAAGTTGTTAGGAGAGAATTGAGTGCTCTTTTAAGTTTTAGAAAAGTGTTGAGAGTGCACACTCCTTGGTTTGTGAGGAGTGACCAATTGGCTCTTGTGTGAAGCAACACTCAAGAGTTTTCAAGTTTTTTATAAGGGCATAATTTCAGCCGAGCAAAGAAACAACTCTAGTGAAGAGTTTAAGTCTTTTGGATTGAGGCAAGAGTCATGGAGTAGATACGGCTGGTCACTAAATCACGTATATTGGTTTACACTCTTTATACTTTTCTATTTATCTTATGCACTTAAATTTGATATTGATTGAAAATTATCTTATATATAATTATGGATTGATTATTATCACATGCTTTAATTATTTTACTAATTTTAATTGAATTTTAATCATCTACTTGTTCTTGACGTGTTTTTAGACTAATTGATTTAATAAAAATTTACTATATTATTGAAAATATATTTCAACCCTCTCTTAAGTTGCCTATTTGGGCCTTCATGTACTTAGCTATAATAGTTCAGGAAGCTAAGGCTTAAAAGGCATCGGGATAAGTCTCAAAGAATGCCACCCAACTAGAGTAAAGATCAAGGAAAACTATTAGTATACAAAAGATGGTTAAAATAGATATCAAACACAGACATTACCTTCTCATAGAATTCGATGCCAAGGGTGATGAGCATCTTATCTATCAACTCCTCTGGGGGAGAGATCTCTCTCTCCTGACTAGAAGAAAAGTCAAGTACTCCTACAAGTACCTAATTATTAAGTTGCATGGAATCCCTAGAGTCTTCACAAGATAAAGCAAGGCCATATGTCAAAATAGCAGTCCTATGAATACATAAGAAAAGCTACAAAATAGAGGATTGCTTAACATTGTCTCAAGGCAAGGAATGACTCACAAAAGATATGTTGCAAGAAAATAAGATCTTCGGAATAAAGAAGAAGAAAATTCTTGACATCTCTTTTATAGTAGGAACTTGACGATTCAAGGAAAACAGTTGATGATTGGTGGAAAGTCACGCCTCGAAAAGTGAAAAGGTATGAACAATATCCGAAGGAATGCTAAAGGAGTTAAGGCACAATGATGGTCATCAAACCATTCAATAAAGAGTACTAAAGCGTTGGATGCTTCAAATGCCAAGAATTAGTGTTGCATGGAGAAATCCTTGCTATGGAAGGTCTTTTGCAAAATGCATGCCCTTGCACTTGAATAGCAAGAATGCGACTGGAGGGATTTGGGGATAATGATGTGTGAAGGCAAACTATCAACCCAAACTCAAAAATTGAACCACGATAAAATGTGACACAAATTGAAGTCGAGCTCAACAGGCATCAACAATCAACTTACACACCTCGGTTAAATGAGGTCCAAATGGATTAGGGCACAATATATCAGTACCTCCCACATTCTTAGCCTATGTGTCAACTATCGCAAGTGTCATCCTACAAGACAGGCTCTTGCAATGATAACAACTTTCTATTTTAACTCCGCTACTTGACAAAATTTGTCGAACCATAGTACAGAATATCAAGTGAATTTCCTCAAAAAATATCCTAGGTTAACCCATTAAAGAATTATGGTTGAGTTATCTTTAAAAGAGAGGTTAAATTATCCAAATAATTATAAGAAGAAGGTGAGAACATTTAAACATCTCACTTGAATCCCTCCGAGATTGCTCCTCTTTCATTTATACTTTGTTTTAAAGAAATCGCTCAATTACTAACTTGAGTGTCAAAGTTTTTGTCTCGGCGGATGGCAGATGCAATTATACTTGTTTAGCATAGATGTAGACCAAATAAAAGAGAGCAGAATTAGAACAAGAGGGATACAATAGTATCCATTTAATCTTCTATCAAATCATTATCCTCTACCGTTCTTTGCAGATTTTGAAAGTGAGATGATACGTGTATGGTTCGCTCAACAAAATTTCCTTTTTACCTGCCAATCAGCTGCCATGCGAATATTGGGAACGTTAGAGGAATGAGAACAGAGATCTGACATGGTGTGGGTCATGTTATGCTCGCTCTAACACTGTTAAATTTCAAAGCTGGCTATCAAATCGCTCAGATTGGCAAGACATAGCGAGACAAAAACCATGTGCTCCTGTGGTTTCTTTCCATGATGGCTTTGTATTATAAATGTGGGCTAGTTCCGGGCCTGACATCGGGCCTGCCTGACCCCGGTAAAATTTGGGTTACTTACATAGAGTCTTGTGGAAGATGTCATATTTATGTTTTATACTCTGATATTATTGCTTGAAAAATATTTTTATCGACAAATGTCCTTCTCTCTTGGAGTAACTGTAGGGGCCCTCCGCTGGTATAATTATTTCTCAGAGGGCTATGCGCGGATACCCAGAATGTCAGGAATTGATGCATCAATGCAAATATATTTCAGTGTATGAATAAAATATGTATTCTGTTTTGGTAAAGATTATAAAAATCAATTTAGATTTTTGTTTCTTCAAATAATAGACTTTTTTTTTTTTTTTTTTGCCAAAGAATATTAAATTTTTATTAAGTGACTGATGTGACTAATGAAGATTAAGCAAAACTAATTAGACATTTTGTGTAAAAAGAAAGATCTTATGCCTTATTTAACCATGGGCCGCGGCCCGTTCATAGCCCAATATACAGGACCAAAACGTTTTTTTGTTCTCACCGGCTAGAGTCACCTTCGGTCAGATTTCTATAAATTCCTCGAGCTTCCACCCGGAATGAGGAATCGGAAGAGGACGACGGCATAGCTCGCCATGGCCGATGGGTTGAAGCTGGAGCAGAGGCACGGGAAGAACAGGGTTAGGGTTTCCCGTGTCTGGAGAAACGCTGCCGGAGGAAACGATGTCATCGTGGAGTGGACCATCGCCGTGAGCCTCGTAACCGACTGCCTCCCGGCCTACATCTCCGGCGACAACTCCGCCATCGTCGCCACCGATTCCGTGAAAAACACAGTAATTATCTTCACCAGATCTCATCGATTGATTGTGGTTTTGCTTAAAGTTGCGAACTCTCTTCGAGTCGAATGTTTGGAGGAAATTGATTGGATCGTATGGATTTTAGTTAAAGATGGGAGCTTTCTCCGAAATGTTGTGTGTTTTGTGAAATTTTCAAGGTTTATGTGAAAGCGAAGGAGTGCGCTGAGGTTGTTTCGGCGGAGGAGTTTGCCATCGTCCTTGCGAAGCATTTCGTGTCGTTCTATCCGCAGGTGATACTGTTTGGTTTACGTTTGTGAATTGTGCTCTGCTCTCATACTGTCCGATTAAGTGTCTTTGTTCTGTAAAAGCTATCTCACCAAGGAATCATTTTGATTAGGTTGCAAGTGCGACAATTAGTATAATTGAGAAACCATGGGAGCGACTTGTTGTGGGGTCTCAACTGCATTCGCACGGTATGCGTAAAAAATCCTTCTCTAAGTTTTACTGGGATCCTTACATACAAATTGTTTTTTTCTTGGTAATGCATCATAGCTTGAGGTATTTGTTCCTTTCGGAAAATGGGTGTTTTCATGAATTAGAATGTACATGGTTGTTGGTTGCTTTGGTATGGACTATATGATAAGTAGATTCTACGATCCACTATTATTGCCATTCATAATTTATGTTCATCTTTATTGAATTCCTCTACTGTTTTTAAAGCATGTGTATGCTGTCTGTACTCAATGTCATGTGCTTGTATATCTTAGTTCAATTTGCTGCACATGGACTATGGGTTGCACCATTTAGGAAGCACATGCATGCTTCTTTTCAGTCCCTTCTCACTATTTAAAAAACTACATGGAGTTCTATGCTGTACAGATGATAAATAATAATGCTTTTGTGTCTAATAGGCTTTAAACTTGGATCTGAAAGTCACACAACAGAAATAACCTTGAAGAAGAGTGGTGCTTTGGTTTTGACCTCAGGAATTGCAGGACTGTCTGTGCTTAAAACAACACAGGTACTTTCCTTTTGCTGAAATTTCATCTTTTATGGATACCCTATACATGCATCTGTGAGTGGTCATTAATGTGGTCACAAAATCGATCTTTGCTGTGAATATTGCATTTATGCTCATTTGTCAGTATGGCAAGCAATAGACTCCTGTACAGCATTTGAAATATTAGCAGGTATGCAACATAGTGATTCAAATACAATGCATATATTGATGCATCCCTAAACAAAGATAGGGACCAAACAAGTTGCTAATTTGATTCTGATTTGTCTTTCTTGATTACACTACATCCTGATTGTAAAATAGTTTGTGGTTTCATACTACATTGCATGGGTGGTGTTGGCTCTGGTTCAAGGTCTGAATATATGGTCCTATAACAAATGTGCATTAATCAACTCACATGAGAACTTCCTCTCACACCCTTGAGAGTCAAAATGAAATGATTAAATTGTGAGAAATATTTGTCAAATCATTATACAACTATTAAGAAATGGAAGGACCATCACATCTGAAGTCTGAATTCTCCTCTATTACTCATCATGCTCAAACTGTCTCAATGTATTATTGGCCTCTTCCTATAAACTTAAAATCTGAACAGTTTTATGCTTGGTGATTAGATGAGATTTTCTTGCATTTTAACTTGAATGGCATGCAGTCAGGTTTTGAGGGATTTGTCAGGGATCAATACACTATTCTTCCATACACTAGGGAGAGGATATTAGCAACTGAAGTCACTGCTACATGGAGGTTTTGCTTTGCCCTGGCATTTATTTACTCTTTCTTTGAGTGATAGACTGGTTCTAAAAAGCTTTGAGAAAAAAATAGACATGCATCTTCAATGTCATGTTTTGTTCATTGAAAATGATAATAGTATTTTGAACGAAAAACTAGCTATTCTGATTCTATAACTATATTATGTATGTTTTTAAGTGGAGTTGTTAGAGAAAGGCCTCTTTTCTTCAAAATAAAAAGCAAGATATGACAATGAAATAAAGATGACAAAAGAAAAGGAATTGAGTTGGGGCATTTGACTGTTGTTTATCTACTCTGTCAGATTTTTTTTTTCACCTTTTTGAAGGACTGTTATGCTCATCTAAAATTGGAATCTTTTAAGATGTGTTTCCTCACTTTTCCAACTTTGTTGTGGATGTAGATATGCATTTCATCAGGTTTCTGGTATTCCTCCCAAACCATTTTGCTTCAACCAAAGATACCAAGATGTGAAGAATGTTCTGGTGGAAACATTTTTCGGACCGCCAAAGTTGGGGGTTTACAGCCCTTCTGTTCAGAACACTCTCTACCTCATGGCCAAAGCTATTTTGAATAGGTTATTCTCTTAGGCTTGACAATTCTAGCAAGTTACATTTAGCATTAGCTTCTGTTATTATCTGTCTTTATATTTTGGTATCTTTTAGGTTTCCAGAAATTACATCAATTCAACTTAGAATGCCAAACCTTCACTTTTTACCAATCAACCTCTCAAGCAAAGATAATCCAAGCATGGTGAAGGTGAGTTTTCTTTCAGATTTTATGTTAATTTTGTTAATCTTACTTTTGTTCAAAATTGTATTCAAGATGATCGGTCAACTGTTCATATTGAACTAATATTCTCAAATTAATCATCCTGGATTACCTAGTGAGCTTGATTTCTATGTTACTAATTTACTATGTGTACATCATTCTAGATTAGTTTGAGATGATAAGATACATGCATACATGTCTCCTGTCAGATGGTAAAATCCTAGTTCATCTTTGCCTACTATTGTTCTAGTAGTGGTCAGTAATACCAGTCTGAGCATAACAATGTGCAGTTCAACTCCAATTGATGTTAATTTTAAGCAAGCTATCCGTGTCCACACCATGCCTACTCCACCCACTGAGACTGTTAATGGACCAAGCTGGGATAGGGCCAAGTTTGGACCAGGCTGGCCTGGGTCTCTAATCAGGCCCAGACCCAATCACTTGGATCAAATTCAGTATTAGCCTATACTACAGACACGTTAAGGTCTGGCCATAATGAAAACCTAATTTCTAATTAGCATTGTTTATCTGGTTTTTGCAGTTTGCTGATGATGTCTACATGCCAACTGATGAGCCACATGGAACCATTGAAGCCACACTGATGCGATCTCGATCCAGGCTGTAGAGATCTTAAGAGCTCTTGGTGTTTCACATTGACAATCAAAAACGCTTTAGCAGAATGAAGCATCTTTATAGTGAAATGGCACTTCATTAATGTTGGTGCTACCATTCTGTCAGTTCGAGACTTGCCATATGTACTAAACTAGTTATCAGGTGAAATAAATGGATAAAGCAATGCATCAAAAGCTTACATGCATCATCTCAAAATGTCTCACTGCCTTGTGTGGCTGTAAATGGCCCGGCCTATTGCCGTCTTTGGATTATATCTTTTGCCCTCCTTCCCGCGTATTGGTCAGCAACTCTTGGATCGCGTGGTTTGGACTTAGTATTTGTATTTTGGTCTAAGGTTTGGAAATGATTTGTCTATTTTGTTTGTCGTTATTGATAGATCACAAATGCTCTAATTATAGTTACAATGTTTGAAGGTCTGGTGATTCAATTGGCAATTAATTCACTAATTTATTTTTTGGATTTATTCGTGAAAATATCAGTCTCTAATTATGGCATCCTGTGATTTTGAGTCAGAGATCGCAATCTTCCTCTCTCATTTCTTTCTTTTTCATCTACTCACTTCTCTCTCTCACCACCAGAGGATGAGAGTTTGGTTCTTCATCTAACTACCCTTCTTTTTTGGTTTTTCTTATTTATTTTTAAAAATCCTTACTCATATGATTAAGCTTTAGTTTTGATTCTCTATTTATCACATTTCATATTTTTTTTCTTATCCAAAGACTTTCAAAATATGATTTTGAAAAGATCTATGATTATTATTGGATTGTTTGTTTAGCTAGTATATGCATTTGGTTTTCATTTAGTTTTTTTAGATTATATGTGGTTTTAATTTGGTAATTGTGACTTTGGTTTCACTTTAATTTTTAATGGTTATATAATGGTATTTTATGTGATTAGATTATTATATATTATTTAATTACTTTTAATTTAATCCATTTTTTCCTAAATTTATTGGATAATTTTCAAATTCATTTGCTAATGCCAAACTTGAGACTATGGCACTAATATCTATTAACCTAGAGTATTATGTTACTTTTTGTAATCTTAATAATAAATAATATTTGTATTTTATTATATCTTAAACATGTGTAGTTAGTAACTTAGTCAATCTCGAAATAAAAATCAAATTCATTCGAAAGACTCAAGTGTAAATAGATATAAAGAAAATATTAACGATAAAACATGATGATAAATTAACGGATGAAACTTGAAGAATTTGAAATGGTTTGAAAAAACTCAAGGGATTAAATCGATTCACTTGTTTTAGAATTGTTCATTTATTTTTGTCAAATCGAAGATTTATTTTTGAAATCATTTGTTTAAAACTTGTATTGCATTAGATTTTACAAAAAAACTCTCAACATAGTTTTTCTGACAAAACCGAACATCTGCTGGGCTTAACGGACGATTATTTGTGTTAGACAAGATTCAAACTTCTAACCTAATCAACACCGAATAATCAATTAAGAAACCAGACAACCAGCAAAAAGTTTCTATCATCAGAATTGAACGATCGATTGAAAAATTGGATGACCTATAGAACAATTAGCCAGCTCTGATAGACCAAAATTAATTGATCAATTTAAATTTTCTACATGATTAACGACTAATTTTTTTACCATTGAAATGAAACTAGTTGAGGGATTTCACCCCCAATAGCTAATTTTGACTCATGGAGTATAAATAGGTTAGGATTGGCTTCTCTAAATAATTTTTATATCTTCTAATTCTTCATTAATAAGATATTAAACTCCTACCCTTCTAACCCTTGAAATTCTCTAAGTTTTAAATTTTATATCAAATTTTCATTATCTTTAAGTTCAAATTTGAGAGACATTATAGAAAGACATAATTGTATTTCATTCTCATTTTCTTTACTTTTCAACACTCTTAGGGTATTAAAAGTGTTTGAGAGACATAGCTTCAGTGTACAAGATAAATCTTGTTTGTTAGAGTTAAGAGTTATATGGGCATGGATTCACCTAAAAAAAGTGACACTCACGAATTGTGAGTTGGTGTAAATATTTGGTTTCACTTTAAAAAGTGAGTTAAGAGTTTAAGTCCTTAAAAGAGTGAGATAAGGATCATGGAATAGACAAGGTTAGTCACGTAGAAGTTACAGTGTCTTCTTTACTCTTCTTATTTACTTTATAAGCACTTGTGATTTATTTTTTTACTTCTGAACTTGTGATATTTTACATATTGATTTGTGAATTGAGTTTTAATTTCAAAAATAATTATCATCCTCATTAAATTTAATTTAACTCCCTCTTAGATTTTCAATTTTAACTTTCATGTTTTTATTCTATTAAATGCCAATTTATTTGTCTTTGCTCTATTAATAAAAATGAATATGAAAGTATTGTTACAACATCACTAATTTGATCATTTAATCGTAAAATTTATCGTTAATAGCATGATTATTCTAGGATTTTTTTATTTTATTCTTAAAAATTTTAGAATGAGTAGCTCTAGTTACGAGATTCACTAATTAATTATTTATGTTGTCTATTATTAATCTGAAAGAGATGTAGCATCTACGCCTTTAAAAAAATCATAATTAGGTTGAACGTTTTTACACTTGCCTTGTTAAATATTGGTATAATATTCTTTATTATAGATGAATTCCAATAATGAGAATACAATTCAGATGATCTTTGATATTGTATGTACCACGATGTCTTTGTTTTTTTTTAATCTTTTGTACGTTCTTTTTTATCATCTGGTAAAAACTTAAGTTATTTTGATGAATATTTTTGTTTGATTAAGTAATATGTACAACTATAATTAGTTAAGAAAAACATGATTAAACTAGTTTGGATGCACATCACATGATTTATTAGAATGTGATTGTTGATGGAGCTTGGTTCATTCCAGTATGGTTCGAAAGTCTTTTTGAAAACTTGATCTGTTAGATCGTCTTTCATCTAATCTATAAAAGAAAAAAATTCATGACAAAGACCGTTAGGACCTCTGTAGTGACAACCTCTCCGATGCTCAAATCAAATCAATGTTCATGATAAAATGGAATGAGAAATTTTGTATTAACCCCTTACCTCTTTGTTTGCTTAGCTTTTTATAATGTACTCTGGGATTTGATGTATCATTATTTCATGATTTCAAGTAACCATCTTGTCGGATTTCTTATAATGGATAGCTGTCAATTCCAGATCTTTCGGGATTGTCTTCCTAGAATAACTATGAATCAAATCGTACAATTATTCAGTGCTTGGTCATGAATTAGCCAAGATATCTAAACCTAATTATGGCTTAAGTCAGATTTCTTATGGTGTTGTTGACCAGCACGTTAATTCATTGATGAGCCGATGTCGCTAAGTCCACCACTCAAATAGGTTTTTACCTCGAAGGTATCAATTCACTATTTGATTTCTAAGCTCGGTTCTAATAATCTTTTAATTTAGAGAGTTCGCCTCAACCAGCTACTTCCGAGGTTGGCATTTGGTTACCTCGATAAAAATTCACCTCGAAGATTGGTCCTTTTTTACTTCAATTGACAGGTCTGATTTTGGTTCATGTTTGTCTGATCTTACTAAGTCAGTTATTGTAGTTTCAAGGTTTTATCAATGTCTCCCAACTCTAGATCCCGCCATAGGGAAATTGAGTTTTCCTCTCTTTCTTACTTCAACATTTCCTGATATGAGGTGTCAGCTGTCTCATTGCTCGAGAAAGTAAGTCATCATTTCGTCAGACCTTGTGCAATCATTAGGATTTTGTTTATTCTCAAGGGGACGGTCTACAGCAGCCTACTTATTTACAGAAATGGCATTTTACCAGCCTTGCACTTCTTATATCCAAGTGCCCTTTGTGACCAGATGGTGGACAAGTATCTATAAGATCCCAGCTATGATTTTGAAGCTCCCACCTCTTGAATTTTGATGGGTCGAATTGAGCCTCATGAAGGCAATCTAAAGATGAGATGAGACCCATATAAAGGATGTTATGCCCTTTACTTTCTATTTTGGAAAATTCACTAACCTTCATTTCCTTTCTTTTTCATCCTCCTTCCTCGTTTGTAAATCTACTCATCGATGGCATCTTCCTCCACTCCTTGCTCTGAGAAGGGATCCTCTGTTGCAAAAGAGAGCAGCACTCCTGGATAGCCGACTCTTACTACAAAGCAGCCTTCAACCTCCTGTGCTACCCCACCGCCGACCTTCAAGGGTCAAGACTCCAACTTTGACCCTATGCCAAAGGAGGCCCAAAGAGCAGCTGCCAATCTTTCCATTGCCCCATTCATTACGGAATCAACCACACCTCTTACCGCATCCTCTGCCACAAGAGTTGAACGGGTGCTAGCTCATCCTTTGGATGCTCCAATAACCATTCTGCCCTCACCTTCAAGTAAGTTTCACCTTTTAATTTCTTTATTTTATTATTGATAATGATAACGCAAATATTTTGTTAGGTATTTCTAAAGTAAAGGTCTAGATTTTCAAATCTACCCTTCAAGAAAAAAATCTTGAGTAGTTGCTCAGTAGTTTTGGCTTCCCAAATAGGTCAAGTTAGACCTATTGGAGTCAAAAAAAGATAACAAAAACTTTAGAAGAGAGTTTGGGTTCAAGTTTAGTTCTTATTGGGAGATGTTTGAAAGTAAGCTTAGATACCATATAGATGCCTTTACTAGGAATGTCCTGAGAGATTGGGATCTAATCCTGAATCAGATTATGCATAATGACATAAAGTTTATTTTGGTCTTCTGAACTTTGGCGACCTCTAAGGGTTTTTCCCCCCATATAAATGTTTAAGAATGTCTTTAAGGGCTGCTAAAGCGCAAACAGTGAGGACTGGTGATATTTTGTCCCAAAAAAGTGATATAAACTACTCACCTCTAACTTTAGTTTCATTCATTCTTGGAAAAATCACCCGATGAGAGTTTTCTCTAGGGTTGACTCAGGCCTTCTTTGTGAGTGGAGTGATCCTTCTTCCCATAAGACCAACCCCAAGTTCCTCCCAAGGCCCATTATCCTTATCTTTCAATGTCCTAGGCTGAGGAGGTTGAGAGCATTAGATCTACCCCCACATAGTCTAATGAGACCTACTTGGAGGAACACAACCTATCCATTACTCGGACAATTGGTATGAATCCTAGCCTTCATATCTCAAGCTTACTTCTCCATAGGGGTTTAACCTTAGTTTAACCATGAAATGTTGCTTTGCAAGAATTACTGAGCTTTTGTTTATGAACAAATTTTTAAAGGAATAGGCTAGTGTTCCTCGAGTGTCATCGGCTTCGCACCCCCACCTGAAGCCTACCAAGTCTAAGGCTCCTATTTCCACCCAAACAGCAACCCAAGGCTTAGGGAGGAGGAAGAGAGAGGAGGGAAAGAAGGACCGAAGTGTCATATGAAGAAAAAGGTTGATCGTGGCAAGGGAGATATTTCTACCTCCGTCCCTTCTCCTTCACATGATAAAGCATGGGGGCGCTCTCCTTCAAAGTACTGAGATGCTTCCCAGGAATTAATGCCAAGAAGTATTTCCTTGAAAACTTTGAGGACAATGACAACTCTCCTATTGCTTAGCTCTCTGACAATAAGATTTTTCTGAAGGGAGCCAAGTCCTGCTCTGATGTATATTCAAACTTGACTTTTTGTTAATGTTTCTTCCTCTTATTTTATGGTTTTTCTAACTTTTGGTTCTGATATAGGCCCTATAATTTTTTTATTATGTAGGATATCAATTTTTCGAGGCTTGGAAGGAGGCAGTGTCTAAGAAAAGCAAGGCCGAAGAAGAGGTGAACCTTCTTCATTCTCAACTCAAGTCCCTCCAATATAATGTGAAGAAGGCAAAGATGAAGATGGAAGAAGAGAAGAACCTTCTAGCGGCCGAGCGTTACTCAACTCTGTCTAGCCTTGAGGCTTTAAAGATCCAACACTACTTTGACCTGAAGGTCGCCAAGACCCAGGCAGGCACCATGTTCCTCCAAAGTACTCAACAAACAAATGCTTTGAAGATGATGAAAAAGCAAGCCATCTCAGAATTCAAGGCTAGTGATGATTATCCCTAGGCATGTGCGAAGCTCTCCACTAATGGCTTCACAGAAGGCTACCTCATCTACTGAGACACGCTAAAGCAAGCTCACCATGATGTTGAGTTTGACTCTGAAGACCTCTGAGTTAAACTCTACAACAACCTAAGGGTTCAATGCCTTAGGTGAAAATATGAGGAGCTTGTTCGGAGGGAGATTGAAGCAGCGAAGGCAGAGAGACTAAAGAGATAGGGACAATAAAGACCGAAGCCTAAGAGTTTGGTGAGTCAATGGGCTCTTTGGAGCCTCTAAACATTTTTTACTAATTGTATCTTTTCTTTCTTCATGCCATGAAAGAACATTTTGTACTAGTCTTACTTCTTGGTTTAATATAATTTTACCTCTTTACTGAACTTTTATCTTTTGAGACTATCCTCTTACCTTACTTTCAAATAATAGACCTTGATTGATCCTACTCCAGTGCTTCCCATAGTCAAGCTAGTCATGCAAATTTACTTTTCTTGGAATAAATTTGCTCAAGTGTCAGTTCGGCTAGTAATCTCTAAGTGGTTGCAAACATTTCTTTTGTGCATACCTAAAGTGCCTAGCGCTTCTCTTGGTTGCTACTTCAAGAGGGAGTGTCTTCTAGAGAGGAGTGCTTCACCTGAAACATTTAAACACCTGGCTCAGCTGTAAGTTCGGCAAAGCCTTCCTTTTGACTATTTTGAATTTCTTCTGATATGGTGTCAATGCCTCTTTTGCTCCTAGTGTATAGACGAGGTTTTCTACTTCAATTGAACCAAGGTTTTGTTGCACCTAGCTTATAGCTAAGGACTTCTACCTCAGATGGACTAAGATCTTTTGTGTCTAGTGTATAGTTGAGGTCTCTTGTCCCAGATGAACCGATCTTTTTTGCATTTAGCATATAGCCGAGGTCTTCTACCCTAGGTGGACCGATGTCTTTTGCACATTGCGTATAATCAAGGTCTTTTACTTCAGGTAGATCAAAATCTTTTGCGCATGGTGTATAGCTGAGGTCTTCTGGCTCAAGCGGACCAAGGTTTTTTTGTTGCTCTACTAATTGGTACTTAAAGCATAAATTTTCTTGCAAAGCATAGACCTTCTTGGAAGCATTTTGCCATTTGGGTGCTCGATCTTGAAGGTTCTTTGTCCTACAGCTCGGGTGATCTTGAATAGACCTACCCAATTCAGAGAGAGCTTCCCTAATGCTTGATCAATGAGTTCATCTTGGTGAAGCACCCACTCGTCTAGTCATAGTTCTCAGCTACAGACTCAAACATTATAGTACCATTCCACCCACCATTGGTATCGATAATTCTAGTGTGAGCCTTTTCCCAAGCTTTTAGGACGAGGTCTTTTTAGCTCAGATGTTTGCCTCATTAACCTTGAGATCATAACTCTTGACTCACAGGGAAGTAAGCCCAATCTCCACAAGAATGACAATCTCCATCCTATAAGCGAGCATATAGGGTGACACTTTGATTGTCATTCGAGGCATAGTTCGATAAAACTAGAAGACATATGATAGCTCTTTGACCCAAGTGCCTTTTGCCCTCTCAAGGCGTTTCTTTATCCCTGTGACTAATGTTTAGTTTGTTACCTCGGTCAAGTCATTAGCTTAGGGGTGTGCCACCAAAGTGAACCTTTGTTTAACATGAAGGATGGTGCAGTACTTCCTAAACTTGAGCTATCAAATTACTTCCTATTATCATAAACTAGCACGTGTGACAATCCGAACCTACATATTGCGTTATGGCAGAGAAACTCCTAGATTTTCCTTTTGGTGATTGAGGAAAGTTGCTCAACTTTCACCCACTTCATAAAATAGTTAATCATTATTACTAAAAACTTTCTCTACCTTGAGGCCATTAGAAAAGAGCCCAAAATGCCCATCCCTTATTGGTCCAAGGGTCATACCATTTGAGTTTGTTGGAGTTAAACTATGGGGCTATGATATATTGAGGCATGCCTCTGACACTATTCGCATTTGGACATGAACTCAGTTGCCTTCGCTACCATGTTAAGCCAATAATACTTTTGCTTGAGAAGCTTGTGCACCAGAGCACCTCCTCTACCATGGCTCCCACATATTCTCTTGTAGACTTCGCAAAGGACATAATCGGCTTCTTCAGGTTTTAGGCAATGGACGAGTGGCCTTGTGAGTGATCTTTTGTGCAATATCTAATCTACCAAGATGAAGTTCAAAACTAGCTCATTGATCCTCTAAGCCTCTTTTTGTTCCTAAGGAAGCTACCCTTTTCAAGATATGTGATGAGAGGGTTCATTCAATTGGGCTCTGAGTCTACTGCATTCATCTTAAAAGTATCAAAATAGCTCGATTGTTAAATATTTTGTACAAAAATTTATGTCGGCATCAAATTTGAAGAGATTGAAGCCAGATGTACTAGAGCATCTATTTCAATGTTGCTATTTTGAGATATGCAATAAATTTTTACCTGATCCATTCTTGCAATGAGCTTCTATGTCTCGACCAAATATTGTACCATAGTTGCATCTTTGACCTCATACTCTCTTGTAATTTACAAACACACAAGTTGAGAGTCGCTAAATACCTTAATTTTTTAGCTCCTGTCACTAGTGCCACATGTTATTCGAGGAGAAAGGCCTCGTATTTTGAGGCATTGTTTGAAGCCTTAAATTCTAATCGAGTTAAGTACTCATCCACTCTTCCATCTAGACTCTAGAGGACAACTCCGACGTCAAACTTGACTCGTAGGACTAGTTGTCAACCCAGACCTCTCATTGTTTGGATTTTGATCTAACCTAGTATGATGTAATTTCTACCATGAAGTCTAGAGAGCTTGTGCTTTGATATTTTTTTGAGCCTAGAAAGTTATCTCAAATTGGCTTAATTCAATAGACCATTTGAGCAATCTTCTCAAAGTTTTTTGGCTTTTGTAGTATTTGCTGAAATGGGAGATAGGTAAGTATGGTGACTGGATGTACTTGAAAGTATGGGTGGAGTTTCTGAGTTACCAATACTATGACATATGCTAGCTTTTCAAGAGGAGGGAATCAAATCTCCGACTCTATAAACACATAACACACATAGTAAATGGGGTGCTACTTTCTATCTCGGTCATTTATTAACACCAAATTCATTACTTGATCTAAAGCCGCTGCATAGAGGAAGAATACTTCATTCGGCCAAGTATTTTTTTAATATCTTCAAAAGCTTAGTCACATTCCTCTGTCCGTTCAAACTCTAAATTTTGCTTGAGTGCCTTAAAGAAAAGTAGACACTTCTCACTTGACCTGGATAAGAAGTGATTGAGAGCCACCAATTGAGCCTGTGAGTCTCTGTATCTCCTTAATAGAGCTTGAAAGCTTCATTTTCATCACTACTTTAATCTTTTTGGAGTTAGCTTCTATTTCCTGCTTTGAGGTGAGATAATCAAGAAGCTTCCTAGAGCCTACCCCAAAGGCATATTTTCCATATTCAACTTCATGCTGAACTTTCAAAGTGTGTTAAAGCTTCCCTCTAAATCCTTCAAATGCCCTTTAGTGTGGATTCTTTTCATCAATATATCATCGACATATGCTTCAATATTTCTTTTAAGCTGAGCCTCAAAGATTTTGTTTATTATATTTTAGTACGTTGTCCTTGTATTTTTTTTAATTCAAAAGACATTGCGATATAACAAAATATACCTTGATCAGTGATGAAAGCAGTTTTCTCATTCTTAAGATGCATCCAAATTTGGTGATAGTCAAAGAATGTGTTTAAGAAGCTCAGGAGTTGATGTCTCGAGATAAAATTGACGAGTTGGTCTATCTTCGATAAGGAATAACTATCCTTCATGTATGCTTCATTCAAGTTGCTAAAATTTACACACATTCTCCTTTTATCATTTGGTTCATTTACTATCATCACATTGGCTAGCCATTTGAGATATTGAACTTTAGTGATGAACCTTATATTGAAAAGCTTATTTATCTTTTCGACAATAGCCTTCTGATGCTCGAGGGCAAAATGCTTGTTCTCCTATTTTATTGGTTTGCAATATGTTGTGCAACGGAAAAGTTTATTTCTAATAATTATTCGGGGGACCATATAAAAATTTCTTGACTTTTTTGCAAGAGTTCTCCTAATCTGGTGTACACAAGTTTCATGAGATTCACACTGAATTTCAATACTCTTCGAGTCCTCATCTACGATAAGATTTACGAGTTGTTCCATGAGTTTTTTGCTTAACAGCAGACTCATTAACTTGGATCACTACTAAACCTTTGACTTTTTGATCGAACTTATTTTGCTAATATATTGTTTCATATTTCTTAAAAAAATTTTGATCCAATTAGGCTTCATGGATGTCATTTTTAATTAAAAAATCATAACTAAGGTGATATTTAATTAGATTCCATAGAAAAAGAATTAACGGGTGTTTGAATATATTTAAAAATTCAGAAATTACTACAATTTTTGAATTCCAACTATTTCCACTTCCTCAAATGAATTTCGCTCAGAAGAAATGAAAAACACCAATTCCAGAGGAATTTGTGTGGAGCCCATGAGTCTGATATTTTCACGTAAACTCTCAATTCCTCGGCATTTTCAGACGGGAATGCCTGTTCTCTTCGGCCTTCTTCTCCTTCCTCCCCATTGTGATAACCGCCAAAGAATAACTCCTCTTCGCGGTAATTTGTGCTGCTGTTTGTGCTGTTCGCTTCTGAGCGAGAAGGAAGAAGCACGAGGTTAGAAATCTCATCGTTTTCCTTTAATTTAATCTTTTCGGCAGTTTTGTTTTGGGATTAAAACCCGAATGCATTGTTGTATTTGTCTGGGTTTTTTTCTTGACTTTGATCTTGTTTTCTATCAAATTTTATGTTAACGGGAGAAGATCTGGTTCCGTTCTAGGGTTTGGTGATTCGTATCAAAGAAGCGACGTTTCTTTGGCTAAACTTGTGATTTTGTGTTTTGGTTGAATTCGAGGGTTTTCCTCTTGATAGGGTTTGGTGATTTGATTTGGCTTGGGATTCTATTGCACGCAGGCACTTTGTTAGCGTAATTCTTGAATTTGGCAACATTGTGATCCCTATTATGAATCTATTTTGGTTCCTGTATATTCTTGCATTTAGAAAGCTTTGAGTACAATTATCAGCGGCACAAATTGTTGTGAGACTGTTCTATTTGGAGAACATTGGTAATCTGCTTTGCAGGTGATAATGTTGTTGTGAATAAGAAATAATTTTGAAAATACGTGGAGTGCATCATGTTTGTGCTTTTGTTGGGGGTTGGCCATGGATGTGCAGGAAGTGTTCGTGGCTATTGTTCTTTTCTTGGTTTGTGTGTAACTATTGAAATGGTTGAAAAGAAAAGATAACCAGTGAGGGATCGGCGTCGATCAAGGTCTCCAGCATAGTCTGAATCGACGTAGCTAATAATTTTGGCCTCTTGCACTGTGTTCTTGTCGAAACATAAACCAATATTAAGAGTACCTTTGATATATCTTAATAGCCATTTTACGGCCAGCCAATGCTCTTTTCCTGGATTTGTCATGTAACGACTAACAACGCTGACTACTTGTGTAATATCAAGTCTTGTGCATACCATAGCATACATTAGACTTCCAACAGCACTTGAAAATGGGATGTTCTCCATGTATGCATGCTCTTCATCTGTAGAAGGACATTGTTGAGCTGAAAGCTTGAAGTGAGATGCCAAAGGAGTACTGACGGGTTTTGAATTTTGCATGTAAAAACGAGAAATAATCTTCTCGAGATACTTGCTCTGTTTGAGCTATAATTTTCCATGCTCTCGATCTCGATCAATCTCCATACCGAGAATCTTCCTTGCAGCACCTAAATCTTTCATCTCAAATTCCTTTTTCATTTTAAACTTTAAATCATTCAGTAGAGATATGTCTTGAGTAGCGATAAGCATATCATCAACATAAAGAAGTAATATAATAAACGAGTTATTGGCATGCATCTTAAAATAAACACAGCAATCATGTTTGCAGTGGATGAAATCTTGTCCCAGCATAAAACTGTCAAACCTTTTATACCATTGCCTTGGAGACTGTTTCAAAGTATAAAGTGATTTATTCAACTTGCAGACAAAATTTTCCTTGCCTTCTTAGATGAACCCTTCAGGCTGTTGCATAAAAATTTGTTCTTCTAATTCTCCATGCAGAAAGGCAGTTTTGACATCAAGCTGCTCTAACTCAAGATTATGAAAAGCAACTAAAGCAAGTAGAAAACGAATAGATGTGTGTTTAACTACAGGGGAGAAAATTTCATTAAAGTCAATACCCTCCTTTTATGAATACCCTTTTGCAACTAAAAAAGCCTTGAATTTAACACCATCTATCTCAAAGAAATCCTCTTTCTTTCGAAATACCCACTTGCAACCAATTGCACTTTTACCTTCTGGTAATTTCACCATATCCCAAGTATAGTTCTTTTGAACAGAATCCATCTCTTCATTCATAGCAGCTTGCCACTGAGAAGAATTCTTATCCTGCACTGCTTCTTTATAGGAAGAAGGATTACCATTGTCAGTAACTAAAGTAAAAGCTACCATATCTTCAAAACCATACCTTTCAGGTGGCTTTATTTTTCTTTGAGATTTTCGAAGTGGAGTCTTTTCAGAAACTTGATTTTTAAAATTTTCTTGAGAGTTGGGCATACCCCGAATATCTTCTTCTGAAGGAACTACATGCTCTACCTCCACTTGCATTATATCATTGGGATCTTTCTTGAGAGATTTTAGCATAACTCTTTCATCAAATACTATATCTCTCTCAATAATTACATTTGAAATAGTAGGATCCCACAAACGATAGTCTTTGACGCCTTTGGTATAACCCAGGAAAATATACTTTTTGGAACGTGCATCTAACTTATCCTTGACAACATGCATATAAGTAGGGCAAACAAAAATCTTTAAAGAAGAATAATTTGTAGGATGACCAGTCCATACCTCTTCAGGAGTCTTGTAATTAATGGTTGTTTGAAGAGAGCGATTTACAATGAAGCATGCTGTATTGATTGCTTCTCCCCAAAAATCTTTATCAAGATTAGCTGTACTGAGCATACTACGTGCTTTCTCCAACAAGGTTATGTTCATCCTTTCAGCCACACCATTTTGTTGAGGTTTTCCTGGGATGGTAAAGTGGTGTTTAATGCCTTCATCTTCACAGAATTTGAGAAATTCTGTTGATTTGTACTCTCCGCCATTATCACTTCTGAGGTATTTGATTTTTCTACCAGTCATTTTTACAACTGAAGTTTTTCACCGTTTGAAAACAGAAAACACTTCGGCTTTGTGTGCAAAAAATAAATCCACACTTTTCTGGAAAAGTCATCAATAAAACTGACAAAATAATGAGCACCAGATTTTGATGGAATAGGAGAGCACCACACATCAGAATGAATATAATCAATTAAGCCTTTAGTGCAATGAATACCGGTGTTAAACTTTACCTTGGACTATTTACCATAGAGACAATGCTCGCAGAAATCCAATTTGCATGAGTTGAGGCCTTTCAGTAATTTTCTTTTGTTGAACTCACTTAAACCTTACTCACTCATATGACCGAGACGCATATGCCATAAATGGGTCATATCAGTAGAAGAGACCTGAGAAATTGCTGCTCTACCTGCAACGATTTTTCCTACTAACTCATACAAAATTTCATACTTTAGGCCCTTCATCACTATCAATGAGCCTTTAATAACCTTAAGAACTCCACCTTCAGCAGAATACTTATAACCAGCAGAATCCAAAGCACCCAAAGAGATCAAATTCTTTTTCAAATCAGGAACATGTCTAACATCAGTAAAAGTTCTAATAATATTATCAAACATCTTAATTTTGATTGTTCTAATTCCAACAATTTTGCATGGATTGTTATTATCCATCAAAACCAAACCACCATCATAGGACTTGTAGTCTTCAAACTAATCCTTATTAGGACACATGTGGTAAGAACAACCAGAATCAAGAATCCAAATATCATGGTAATGATCAAAATTAGAACTAATAGAGAGAACGTTACCCAAATTATCATCAGAACTCCCTTCAACAACTGACACTTGTTCTTTGGCTTGCTCTTTAAATTGAGATTCTCTTTCTTTCTTTGCTTTGAGCTTCCAATAATCTTTAATTGCATATCCCATCTTCTTACAATACCTGCAATTTATTTCTTTGGATTTGGATCTAGAACGACCTATCCTTGATCTTTCTTTGGTACGACCTCTGACAATTAATGCTTCTGAGTGTGACACATCCCCTCCAATCTTTTTCAAATATTCATTAGATAGAAGGGCAGCAGAAATATCGTCAAATTTCAAATTCTTCCCATACATGAGAGTAGTTTTAAGATTCTCAAGAGAAGAAGGTAAAGACGATAATAAAATAATTACCTTATCTTCATCTTCAATTTTAACATCAATGTTTAATAATTAAGAGACAAGTTTATTGAAAGCATTAAGATGATCAACTATATTCGTACCTTCTGTCATTCGAAAATTGAAGAGCTTCTGCTTTAAATAAACTCGATTTGAGATAGACTTACTCATATACTATTTCTCCAATTTTTTTCATAACTCTGAAGGTGATGTTTCATCAAGAAATGGATAGAGTACCTTATCGGTGAGACTGAGGATGATTGTGCTATGTGCACTAGTATTCTGGTTTTTCCATACACTTTCAGCGATATCTTCAGGTTTGACGTCCTCCAATATATTTCTCAATCCTTGTTGAGTAAGAATTGCACGAACTCTTGCTTGCCAAATAGGGAATCATTGCTTTCCATTGAATTTTCTATATCGAACTTCGTAGTAGACATATTGAACCAAGCTCTGATGCCACTTGTTGCGAAAAATATCGATGTCCACCACAATTCACGATATAGAGGAAGAATAGAAAAGAGAAAAAGATAGCACACAATAGACATATGTGGGGAAGACGATCCAGAGGATATTGTATTGATGAGAAGAGAAAGAGAAGATTACAACGATGGAGACGAAACTCCAATATCACCAACTCTCACAATAGACTAAGTAGTCTAACCGTCACAAGACGTATTGAGAGTATTAATTTATATATATCTCTCTCACTCTATATTGAAACCCTTGCATCAATGGTGTATTTATAGATGTGGCCTAATGATGTTTGAGTCAAAGTAGAAGACTGACTCAAATAAGACTTCTACTGATTTAAGTCTTCTAGTAGAAGATAAATCTAGATAAAGATTAGGCCCACTAAATAACTTTCTAATATAATTAAGACTATCCGGAAAATCTGGATTCAAGACAGCATAAAGCCAACAAATTACTACCGTCTAGTGTATTTCTTCTGCTCCTGTGTTAGTCGAATGTCTTTGCCTTTCTTCTGATATTCTGCCTTTTGCGCTTTCCTTTGTTTGATGTTGCTAGTACATTTGTTATTGGAAATCTTTTATTCTAATAATTTTGCCCCAAACAATGTATGTAGATTGCTACCGTTGTGCGTGAGAACACCATCAGTATTTTGGTATCTTTACTATTTTTAATTATTAAGGTGTAATTTAATTTCTTAATTTATATATAAATATTTAATTAGTGGTACATTAATTAAATTTATATAAATATATATAAATAAAATTTAAAAGTCATAAGAAAATAGGGGTAAGTTCACCTTTTTTGAAATGGATGGTTATATCTCTAATTTTATCTTCAACTAAATGCCAACATTTTCATAATTAATGAATTTTATTAATTTTATTTTAAACTAAACAACGAAATTATAAAATTAAGAAATTTCAAATTACTTAATTTCAAATAAAAAAACCCATTCAAATATTAGAATCACCTAATTTCATCAATTTCTCAATTCTGGAGTCAAAATTAAATCAAATGCTACCTAAATAAAAAAATTAAGATTATCACTTAAAACTGATTTTATGCTTAATGACCCAATATTATATTATATGATGAGCATGTTTGAATCACCACAAACTTCACTTTGATGGTCGTGCTCTTGGGATTTTTCCTAACTGTGAGAAATAGATTAATCACACCAATCGGAATAACTGAGTCTCTTGTAAGTTTAGTAAGCATCACAATATATGGCTCTAATTTTTACTTGATTTTCATCAATAGTAAGTTTGAGTAAATAGGATGTTTGTCGAGCTTTTCTATATCTACCATGATACATTGTGTGGTGTAGTCATTTAAGATTGTCAAGATCATCAGTGCATTATTATGAGGTGTTAAAATTTTTTTCAAATCCTTTGTAGAGAAGACTATAACTGGATGCTCGAGTTTAGAATATTATTTGTTTGTCGGCTCCTCCAACTCCTCCTGTCCCCTAGTGATATTTCAGCTTTTGTAAATTAATGTCAAACTTCACTTTGAGTTGATGGGCTCACCAAGATCATATTGAGGTTTCTTTTTACTAGAGAGTTGTGTAGTTTGGGAGTGAAATTCCGTTGCAAAGAAGCCTAAGGATAAGGTTCTCATGCACAAGTTCCCTTAGTTCGTTCACCTTGACGAACAAATTGTTTGAGGTGCCTCTCCTTTATAAGCATTTCAATTTCATTTTTAAGATGCTTGCATTCTTCATTATTATGAGCATATTCCCAATGAGAATGATAATGCCTTGATTTGTCAAGATATTGTCGAGTTGTGCGAATTGATAGGGGTCTTCGTAGGAAGTTTCAATGTTCAATTTTTGCAAGACCTTCGGATATGGAGTTCTTCAATAGGGTGTAGGCTTGAGACTCGAATTTGCATTTCTCAAGCCATGCTCCCTCCATTTGGTCCTCTACTTCTTTGGCTTGAGAAGCTTAACTTCTCGAGTCTCTTTCTTTGGCTTGCTATAACCCTCAGACTCTCTTTTAGCTAAAATTACCTCTTCTACATTGATGTATTCTCGAACTAGTTGGATGAACTCTCCTAGAATCTTGGGAGATCGATGAGCCATTTCATAGGCAATCCAGGCCCACTAGGTCCCATTGATTGCAGTTGTCAGAACGATGGAATTGTCTAACTCGGTAACTTCAAGGTGAGTTTTATTGAACTAAGTCAAACACTCCATTAAGCTTTTGCCCTTTTTTTGCCTCAATGTAAGTAATGTGAAGGGGTCTTTTTGCTAAGGCACTAGTGAGACAAATTATTGTATAAACTTATCTACTTGTCAAAATAAGTGATGGAGTACATTGGGAGTCCGGAATACCAGGCTCAAGTTGGACCCTACAACATCATAAGAAACACCTTGAATATGGTCAAGTCCCATGCTACTTATAAGATCATTGTATTTCTAAATATGCTAGCATAGTCGATTGGATCCTTCAAACAGTTGTATAGCTTATAGGTGGTCAATGAAACTTTGATTGCATCTATGAATAGGCAATTTTGAAAATTAAGGGTGTATCATACCTCATCTGGTTTAGATAAATCAATGTTCCAGACATCTTCCTAGCCGTACACAATGCACCCTCTCCTTGGGTGGCTTGAATAGCTTTGGCCAAGGCTCGCCTCACATGTGTATAGTACATATCCTCATCGGCTAGGTCATACGTGGAGCCATATCCCTCATATCCTCTTGAGGCTTGGTATTGAAGTAAAACTCCTACTGAAGGATCTTGATAATTTGAATGATGATATCCGCTTGGGTGCGACTTGCTCAGGCTTATGAGTATGGTGCATTTTGTTGACTCAAAGCCTCAGCTTGAAATAAAACTTGAGGTTGAGGTTGGATGCAATGAGCTTAGAAATTTTGTATTTGCTGGGCCTAATTTTGTAATTGTTAGGCCTGTAAATTTTACATATCTTACGTTGGGCTTCTAGCAACTGTGTTATTGATTGAACTACAACAATCAACATTTGAAACTCTTGCCGACTCACTAAGTTAGAGGGAGCTATCAGTACCTTGGGAATAGTTTGCAAATGAGCTCTCCGAGGTTCCTATTGTGAGGGTAGTCGAGCAGTCAAGTTGACTCAGTAAGTTAGTTCACCTAGTCTACTAAAGAAATTATGCGATTCCATTGGTGTGAGAGCGATTTGCCTCTCATATTGGTTTCTGAATATCGATGCCCTCATCGTCAGAGGTATGGCTAGAGAGCCTTTAGATGCAGTAGTAGCGAAAGGTGGCGGAACAAATCTCAATAAAAATGCCATATTAATGAAGCTGGGTTTACTCTAGGTATGGTTCAAAAGGCACCTTAAGAACTTGATCCGTTAATCTATTCTTCCTCCAATCTACAAGAGAAATAAACTATGACAAAGACCGTCAAGCCACTCCGACGCTCAAGTCAAATTAATGCTCAATGATAAAATGGAATAAAGAATCTTGCATTAACCTCTTATCTCTCTATTTGCCCTATTTTTTATAATGTATCATAAGATTTGATGTATTAATATTTCGTGATTTTATATAGCCATCTTGTCAAATTTCTTACAATTATTTGATACTTAGCCGTGAATTGGCCGAGACATCCAAGCCTAATCATGACTTAAGTTAGATTCCTTATGGTGTCACTAACTTGCGTGTGAATTCATCGATTAACTGAGGTCACCAAGTCTACCGCTCAAATAGGTTTTTATTTCAGAGGTATTAGTTCACCACTTGATATCTAAGCTCGGTTCTAATATATTTTTTTTAACTCAGAGAGTTTGCCTCGACCAATTATCTCGGAGATTGACCTTTAGTTACCTCAGTAAAAATTCACCTTAAAAATTGGCTATTTACTACTTTGGTTGACAGCTCTGATTTTAGTTCATGTTTGTCTGATATTATCGAGTTAGTCACTACGGTTTCAAAGTATCATCAGTGATAATTGAATATGTTCATTAGAATGATGCATATTTTTTGTACAAATAGTTTCATCATTTAAATCCCTTTTTTATTTTTTAATTAAAATTTCAACCTATTATTAAGATTTTAAAATTTAGTGTCCTTAAATACAACTTTTTATTCATTAATTTCAAGTAAAATAAAAAATATTTAAATATTTAAATATTTTTTATTTAATAAAAGTATAATAATTTTGAAACTTATTAATTGACTCAAATTTAATGATAACCCTAGAACTAATCTAATTAAATAAACACAAATTTTATAGATATAACAAAATAAATATCGAAAATCGAAAATTTGAATGTTTAAATTCAAGCTTTCAAAATTTCATAACTTAATTTTGAAATTTTGAAATTTTATTAAACAAACAGACCTTTAACATATATCTAATAAAGATGAGAGAAATGAGGTAAACGAAATGCAATTTTTGACAGGTAATTTGAATAATTGATTGATTTTGAATGATTTATTGCAAGATAATGATCACGGAATACAATAAAAAATTATTAGTTAAATCTAAATGCAACACCTTCTTGAACTAATTTGATTGCTAATTTTGTGATTACTCATCGTATATTTCAATCAGATTAATTGGTTTAAAGTTAAATTAAATTAAAATAAATATATTATTGGAAAATAAAATTATTTTTTTCTTAATTTTAAACTAAATAGACTCTAAATATAAATATCCGGTAACAATGTATTTCGTTCGCTCCACTGCCTCGTCTCTGGCGGTTAGTTGACAAACAAACCCGACAGCAATGATCGCACCCTTGCACCATAAAACTCGGCCTGAAATACTCAACGTCGGCTGTCACTAATTAAATTCCGAGAACGCCCCTACGCCATTACCGCTATGTCCCCACTCTGCCGCCCATATTCGGTACTCTGACTCTCCTACTTAATTCGCTCCTTCCTCTCACTTCTTTGTCTCACTCTCCCTCTCATCGGCAGCGCAATGGCGGAGGACCTCGATGACGGCGAGCTCTGGCTTCCCTCTGATATTGTTCCCGATCTCGGCTTCCGCCCGTCCCCGGAACCTCTTTCCGGAGCGGACGACCTCTCCGACCGCCTCGCCGCCCTCTCTCTCCTCAGCCCGAGCCCTATCCCTTTTCTCTATAAGGTGCTGTACTGTTCTGCTTTTATTTTGCGCTGTTTCTGTCCTACGTTAAGGTGCCACGTTCAATTCATTATGCTCTAATTTTGTTGCAGAGCCATTGATTGGCATGCCACCAAATGAATTCGGCTTTGGCTTCTCTTGTTTTAAAATTTCCTATTTTTGAGTGTGATTTTTCTTTTTTTTCTTTTTTTTATTGCCATTCTTGGTTATTAAGCTTCTCTTTTTAACACTTAAATGTTTCTTTTCATGAGCAAAATGAATGATTCTCAGTATCATCTTTTCCTGTTTCTTTTAAGCTTCATGGCTCATACTTGCGCTTCTGAGAGACTTGAGATTTTCGGCATTTATGTATTACCAAACAAAATTATTTTTTACTTTTCTGATTTTGTTTTTCATTTTCTGTTTTTTACTTGAAGAATGGATAGAGAATGGTCGGGTGCTGGTGTCAATGTTGAGTTATTATTTATTGTTGATGAGTTTTCAGGCATGAAAAGAAGGGAGCAGCAGAAGCAGAAATCAGGAGGAGGTGGAGGGTGGCAGGCGATTTCATTTCAGCAGCGGCCTCCATCCTCGCTCATGGCTCTGCCTCATGACTGGACATTTTGACAGTACACTTCCAGATTTCCATCCCATATAGAAAAAATGATCCGAGAGGAATCAGGAAGAAAGTAGTAGGGTGTCGAGAAAAATAATTTTCTTTGGTTGTTTCTTGTTTTGGCCTTGCATCATCGCATGCACTGTTCATCTGTGTCGTCTGGGCAAAGCAGGTAATGAAAAGTCTTTATAGGAAAAAATTATCAGAAAATTCCTGAAATTTTTTAAAATTTATAATAAGTTACTTTTTTAAGTATTCTCAATCAGTCCTTTGAATTTAAAATTTTTTTTTTAAATCCATAATAAAGTTAACTGAGATATTATTTTATAATTTTATAATTTTATTTTATTTTTTTTTATCCTAACTATTTTCTCATACATATTTTCAATTCATCTCTTTTTTTTTTCCCTACAAAAAAGTCTGTGCACTTATTAGACAAATTCATCGTTCTCATCGCAAGAAATCCATCACATTATGGCATTCGTCACAAGGAATCTGCCGTTGTGCCCGTTCTGCCACTGTAGTTACTGTGACTTGTTGTATATTGCATTTTTTACATTAATAAAAGAGCTATAAAATGAAATTCCAAGGTCTAATTTTGCCATCACAAAAACTTATCCTCTCACTGCAGTCAATGCATCCACACCTCGTTATTGTGACTCCACCATCACTATTGCTCCGGTCCCTCCTCAACTACGGCCTCATTTTTGCAGTGGCAATATTTAATTTTGGGATTATTTAATTTTTTTTATTAGTTGTGATTGGTGAATTAGGATAGAATTTGGTAAGATTTGTATAAAATATTTTATGACTATTGTTTGATAATTATGTTTGGATTAGATTTTAGGGGTAATTACGCACACTCTAGTAATTAGGACTAATTACATATACCCCTCGTAATTTCCATAATTACCCCTACCATTTTCTTTTCAAAATATTTGCATATACTCCCTTATTGTTATTTAATCAAAATTTTCTCTAAAAGTTTCGATTTTAGTCTCGTGATTTTTATAATTAAATCTCTAAAAACTTATTTTCTCACTCCCACTCTCTCTCAAAATATTTACAAATAAGTTCTTGAAATATTTTTTGTTTATAAAAAAGTCCAACTATTTATAAACGAGCGACGAGCGAGGGCGGCGAGCGTGCGAGCGTCGGCACCAGCGAGGGCGAGGGTGAGCGACGAGGGCCAACAAGGGCGAGCGCCGACGAGGGCAAGGATGCGGGCGCCGATGAGGGCGGGCGCCGGCGAGCGAGCGCAGATGCCGGCCGGCGAGGGTGCGGGCACAGCTAGCGAGGGGTCTATTTGTGAAATTTAGTTTTAAAATAAATAAAATTTAGACTTATTTATAAATAAAAATATTCAAGGGGTCTAATTTTAAATGTATAAATATTAAACTTGTAATTTTAAATTTTAAGTTTTAAAACCTTCAATGTATTTTTTGTAAAATTTTGTTTAAAACATGATAAAAAAATTTAGACTTATTTATAAATAAAAATATTCAAAAGGTCTTTTTGTAAATGTATAATATGAAAATTGTAATTTTAAATTTTAAGTTTTCAAACCTTCAATGACTTATTCGTAAAATTTAGTTTTAAAATAAATAAAATTTGGACTTATTTATAAATAAAAATATTTAAGGGGTCTATTTTTAAATGTACAAATGTTAAACTTGTAATTTTAAA